>VBSK01000002.1:0-1200000 GCA_006112555.1 Tuber indicum | reverse complement strand
GGAAAAGCAAAGTTTTTTATTGAAATATTGAAAGGAAAAGAAAAAAAAGGGTACTTGAGTAGAGAGAGACAGGGAAAGTAAAAAGAGGGAAGATTTTCTATCGAGTAGATGAGTTGAAAGTTCTGTACCACCCATCATTGAAAAGCCCCCCTGTATTTATGGGTTCAGCCTCCACTCGAATACCGGGAGAATATAGTGGGACACACACCTCTCTTGTGTCATCCTACAAGCAATGCATCCACAGAGGCATCCGCCGCCACGGCTGCCAGTGTTGGCATGTTTGGGTCCTGGAATCAAGTACTGTATGATACCGGTAACATGATATGGGAATAAAATAATGAGCGCTTTTGTGTTTTTTTTTTCTTTTTCCCTTTCTGTACTGTGCTCCTTGGGGAAGAGGCTGGGCCAGGGTTGAATGCAAGATAGGATCCTTTTTCGGAGAGTCCGCGGTACGGGCAGCGAATATATTCTCGGATTTCCTTCAATCTAGGAAAGCATGAATCTTTCACACCACCCAATCCTCAAAGATTTTTCATCCTTAAGATCTCACAGATATTTCCAGTGATATGGATTTACTCGTGCAGTCGCTCTGAGTCTCCGACGGGCCACCAAACGGGGACCCCTATCAAGCATACTATCCACCCGCGGAATAGGCAATAGAATCGGATCAACTTCCAGATCAGCACAACCTCCGATCCAGGATCAGGGTTGGCACTTTCTGCACCGGGGTTAACGAGAGGCCGTCAACGACGTCCCGTTCAAGTCACTACTGTGACTTGACTGCAAGTGATTCAAAGGTAAACGCTGTTCTTGGAGATAGGAAATCACGAGTTCCTCGTAGCATCCAAAATACTGGAAGCTTCTGCATCCATTCTCTATATCAAAGTCTCCTTTTCACGCTCAATTTTTAACCCTATTGATCGATCCTCAAGCCGCTCTCTGCCGGTACACTTCCATAGACTTTGCGCTATAACGGTTCTCAACCCCCCCGTTGCTGAAGTTGCTTGGGTGTTTATTAATATAATTGTTGCGGGTAGGAAGACAAAGGTGTACCTGTATGTACCGTACTCTACTGTTACTACATTTGGATGCTGCAGTCACCTGTCTAACTCGAATGTTCGTCTCATCCCCACAGCCGCACGCACGATAGGTTAAGTTAGGATACTACCGGTACTTGTATTTCTGACAACTGATACCTGCGTTGAGGCGGAATAGCCGAATCACAAGTCCCAGCAATCAATCTCGACCGAAATTCGATTCCGTCCATCGATATTATCCTCCCCCATTAACCTCCCCCCACCATAATCTTTACATTTCCTACTCACCATATCACTCCTACATCTCTATCACTCACAATTTCCGTCAGCCGTCACGAAGCACAAGTGCCCTTATCTCCCGCCCCTGCACTGCTCTTCTCCGGCCTTTCTTGGGATCCTGTAAGAGACTACCTTCAACAATTGTCGTGCTCTGTCAGCTTCGCTTCCACGCGTTGACTGTATTGAGTGACGTTTTTTTGTTCTCACCCTCTTCCCTCTCTCTTCTTCCCCACCGAAAAAAAAAAACACCAAATCACACATCTTCGCTTATCTTTCCTAGCCTTTCAAGCCTTGCTAAAATTAACCGGAAGTGGGTGACGGGTGAAGCCTTTCTCTCTTGCGATGTGTGATGCTGGCGCAAGGTCTTACGAAACGCACTTCTATTGTGCGTTGTGCGGTGGCCCTTTTGCAAAAGTGTTTCGCACCGCCGTCCCCCCGGCACCCCCGAATAATGTCGATTATGATCACGAAATCTACGGAGGCCATTCAACGAATGGAGTGGATATAGACTTGGAGAATGAATTCAATTTGGACCCGGAGGACAATCGGGTCCTTCCCGAGGAGTTTGTGCTCAACAACATGAGCCATGCAGCTAAACGAAGTAGAGCGTTGCGGCTCCGTGCGGAAAAGGACGGCCTTAGAAGGGGAATGACGGGTGAACAGAGGACAACTTGGCACGCTTATGATGGGAAGCTTATTTCGACCCAGCAGATGAAATGGACCAAGAGCCTTCGCGCCCTCATATACAAGAGGGCGAAAAGACAACCACTCAACCATCAACGCTACCTGGATAACGGCCAGAATGCTTACCTTACGGGCAGGGGCTTAATTCGGCAGTCACAGAATTGGGCTGATGCCTTCGCTTCGGTCGAGGAGGATGAAGGGCACGACGAGAGTGACGGTTCCGAAGTGCCCACTGAGTTCCCAGTGTTTTCCGATGAGGAGATTCAACTAGGTACCTATGGATTTAATGTCTATCAGGAGCTTGGCAGACCAGACGCCCATTATGTCATCTCGTCCATACCGTTTCACGACGAATGTTGGACCATGTTGGACCTCGCGATTGAAGAGGCCGGTAAGGAAAGGGGAATACTCGAGATGAATGAGCGGGTAGAGATAGATGATTTGTGGGGTTATCTGAGAGGGCTTGTAGGGATGACCGGTGTGATGGATAGTTCCATTGTGCCTCAATCCATATGGGCGGCATTGTTGGAAGAGCGGCGAGGTGATGGGATTGTTACTAGATTGGGAGAAGTAGATTACCGGGAAGGTCAGGGTGCGGGAGAGGGTTGGCAATGGAAACACGAAGAAGGGCTTCATGTTAGTCACTTGACTATTTTGAATGCGTGGGATAGTAACTGACAGCTTTTATTTAGTGGGTTGTTGCTGACCCATCCAGAATATCCGTACTTAATTCGCCTCTTCTGCCGCTGGTTTCAGACAAACGATTGCCATGTGCACCAAGAGCTGCGCTTATAGACCCCTTCCAGTTGCTTCCTCCGGAAATAATCCTTGAGATATGCACCATGCTCACCTCTACTGACATATTCAGTCTTAAGACTGCAACACCCGCGGCACACAATTTGGGTCTTCCCGACTCTTTCTATCGGAGGTTTTTGCGGGACGAGTTCAAATATCTTCCGACTCTCGTCAAAGAGGTTAGGGACTACGAGACCTTACGTGAACGAAAGGAACTTGACACAATTGACTGGCGAGGCAGCTTCGAACGCCTTCGGAGGTTGATGATGGTCCCGAAGGATGGAGAAGGGTGGGGGTCCGTGGATATTGGCTTGAAGAATCGAAACAGAATATGGAAGATCGTGAAACCTATGGCAGATCATTTTGTTGAGAGCTCCCCTGCATTATTGCTGCATAGATACAATGCACCTGGGCCTTTTGCAGAAAGAACAGGAGTAGTCAGGGGGTATGTGGGCGTGCGTACAGGGAGACAAGGGCTAATTGAGAGCGTTTATTTCGGCCCTCGTACGCGAGTCATCGATCCGGATATAAAGGACGAAGCCGGGAACCCGCTGCGAGAGGATTTGGCCCTTACTTTGGAGGTGGTTCGGGTTTGGCTTGATTGTGAGGGTGGGCCTCTATGCGGTCTGGGGTTTTTCGTGACTAGCGAAGATCAGGAGGTGCAAAAGTGGGAGAGATTTGGGAGGCGTGGTAGTGTCTATGTGGATGTTGACATACGTTCAAGAACTTTGACAGGGTTTGTCTTTTGTTTGCATAGTTACATTGTTTGCGGAGTGCAGTTGGTTTTCAATGACGACACTTTGTTTTCGCAGAAGATCGGACGCTGGAATGGGGTTGCACGAAAGATCACTGCGCCCTCCCAGTATCGGAATCTTGTTGGTGTGATTGGCTTTGTTAACTCTGGTGGATTTATTGAGACACTTGGTATTTTAGAAGAGACCCCCGAGTTGCAGCGTGAGGATGCCATTGGGCCTCTCACCGCTCCACCTCAAACGGTTGATCTCTCTCATGCGGAGGCGTCGGTCTGGAAGAGGCTCCCGCCGCCAAATGTTAAATTACTCGAGCGTGAAGGGCCCCACATCATGGATTGGCGAATGTGCAAGGGAGAGTGGGAAATCTGGGCAAATGGATTTCACGGCGAGGGGGCAGAGGAACCACGTGGGAATGATAGAACACTGCTGGAAATTGTGGGTTACTATGATGATACCGCACTCAGAGGGTTGGAATTCGTTTATAGAGAGTATGGCAGCAACAAGCGGGTCGCGTCTGTCCTAGGGTCAAAGCGAGCCAAAGAATGGGATAGTATTGGTTTTAAAGAGGGAGAATCAGTGGCTGCCGTTGTCATTTGCTATAGTGACGCGTGTGTTCATGGGATTCTGGTGGGTCAACGTTCGAATTCATCCAGTATTACATGCTGACATTCCCTAGTTTGTCACAGGAGGAGGGCGCACGAGCGAGGTTTTTGGGCCGCGCTATCTCGGAACCCACAAGGTTTTTGCCCCAACAGCTAATGTTGATGGCCCATCCCAAACAATTTTTCGCAAAGAAACGACTGGGGACATCATAGGGTTGCATTGTTTATATGACGAGGAGGATCAAAGGTTTCTGCAGCTGGGACTCATGCTACTTATTGACGATGATCGAATCTACGAAACTGAGCTTCCACGCCCCATTCCTTTTAGTGACCTCGATTCTAAACTGCAGGTGTGGGACGACGGCCCGCCTCCCAAGGATTGGTCGATAGCTTCTCGTCCAGGAGAGATGGGCATTTTCACCCGTGATTTCGCTCCTGCGCAATTTGGTGGCTGGATAGCGCTTGGTTCACTGCGCAGGGTCACAATATATGGCAGAATGAAGGGAGTGCGGTTTTCTTTTGCAGAAGGAAAGGATCGGTTCTTCGGGTATGTTCAAGATGCGAGCAATGGTGTTTATGTTCAGGAAATCGACTATGAGAATGGCGAACGAGTGATGGGGATTGTGGTTGTTAGGGAAGACCCTCCCTGTTCTAGCCCCGGAGAAAAGCCAGGTTCTCGAGATTCCATAGAAAGCACATCCACGAATGGGGATGAGCAGCAGTTTTTGGATCGGATCTACGTATGTTCTTCGTTATTGCATCCGGTTGGGGTTCTTAAAAGACTAATATTTTGTAGCTTTTGACAAACCGAAATGAGGGAGAGCTTCCTCTTCCAGTCAAGTATCGTGTTTCCTCGCCTTATCTTGTGGCAATCAAGTTCGATTTTAGTTACCATCAGCTTATCTCCTGGGCCCCCATCTATGCCCCAGATCCAGCTGTACCCGGTTCCCAGAAGCTCATCACCGAAATGCTTCAGCTTCCATGGAAGTGCCGCTTGGATGATATCTCCGCTGACCGAAGTATCAAGCCTACCTCTCGTGTTGCCTGTATATTCTTTGATGAGGAGGAGGGGAAGCAAATTGATGCAGTTAAAGGGTATGTTGGCAAAAGTGGCGATTTTTGTGGCCTCTTGTTCCGGAGGGAAGGCAACTGGGAGAGTAATGTCTTTGGCCACCGCTCAGCCTACGAGTTGTCCTTTGAGCTAATGGCAGGGGAACGTTTTACGTCAATATTTTTTCCAGAAAAAGGCCTTAAGGCATTGGCAGTAAGACATGTTGTACTCTGTATAGGTGGTTCACTGCTGATATAGCCTAGCTCTGCACTAGCCAAGGCAGGACGACACCATGGTTTGGTCGGGGATCTGAACGTGTAATACACCGTGAACCGCCAGATGGATTGGAATCCGTGGGAATTTATGGGACTTTGGATAGGGTGGGTTCTAGAAAGCCGGATCCCATACCCAATTACTAACCCGTGTTCAGGAGGTCAGATGTTATGAAGAAACCATAGACTGGGGTACCATAGGGTTACTATGCCGACCAAATCGGAGAAGCTCCATTGTCCGCTCGGAGCCCCGTGACCCAAAACCTCCGTCTATCACGCGGTTCCCTCAATCCGACCCTCAACTTCCGTGGTTTAGCAATCTCCAGGCCCTTCCGGCGGAAGTTTGGCTTTCTCCCCTTGTGGCCCAAAGAGAGGAGCAATACATTGGGAAACCCGGAATAGGCCGAGCCTACTCTCTCTTTGATCCTGCCCAGCTGGACCAAATCGTTGCGCATGTCAACTTGTGCCACCGCGCCGGCATAAAGAGTCTTCGGTTCTGTGGAACATCCAGAATGGGTTTGGTAACGTTGGGTGAGTGGCCTGAAAGGGAGGATGTCAAAATTAAAGGGCCTGCGAAGATGAGGATCTCGGGTCCGACTGGGGAGCGGATCGAGAAGGTTAAGGTGGCATTTCAGAGGCTTGACCAGCAAGACCGGGTGGTGGGATTGTCCATGGAAACCAACTTTGGCCGGCTCAAGAAAGTCTTCAGCTCGGAATTGTGCCCTGAACGGCCGATACATCTATCTCCTCATAATGTGAAATGCTTAGAGTGTGCCGAAACAGAGGAAATTGTTGGGTTTCATGGGATCGTCAGTGTAGGTTTACAGTCGCTTTTCGATTTATTTTATTTTCCATGATTTCAGCTAATGTTTTACCAGGACTATAATATCCACGACCTGGGCCTTGTCCTGAGGCGAAGCCCTACGTTTGCTTCTTGAGCTCAATCGGTGCGATTGCAGGAGGCTTTGGTTCTGCCTCCGATTAACTTCGTTCCTTTTCTTTATGTTTATACCTATTTATATGATTGATTTTAATCCATATCGTAATGGGCGACATTTTGCCTTGGATGTATTTTATAGAGGCGTTGTCGTACCTTACCTTTCTCATATCTAGGGTGGGAATCTGCTTTCACTCTATTTTCTTCTACAATGTTTTAGGCATCGCGTGGGGTCATGCTCGGGGCGTGCGATCGGTCGCTGGTGGCAGGGGGTTCGATTTATTGTACGGGTACAAGGTTTTTAGCTCGGCTCAATTGTTCGCAATACAAAGGGCGCGGTAAGGTATTAGGCAGGCACATGCGCAGGATGCACGGGGATGGTGCTTGGAGTTGCGAATGTCTGGTGGCGAGTAGCTGGAATTTCCTGCCTCGACTGGCAATAAAGAGGCTAAGCGTGTACTGCTATATATACTTTCGTATCCGTGGGTGTCCTGGTTGTCATGCGTGAACCTGACATAACGCGGTCCTTCCTTTCACACTCTGCCAACCCCAAGCACAGAAACTCACTCGAGCCGAGCCCGCCGACTCCAGGTAAAACAAGGCAATTGATAGCGGTAGCCACACCAATTCCCTACAAAATGATTGGAATCGGGGAGCATTGGTTGGATTGTGTGTTTGCCCCTCTTGTGGTGAGGGATATCACATCATACCTGAGCTAGTGACGCCCAGCTGACATGCGTAATTGAGGGTCCTGGGAGGCATATTGGGGGGTTGGGGGGCTGACAGCGTGGCAAGGCTAGTCTGGCGATCCAGAATGGGAATCATACTGTAGCACAAAATGAGCGGGTTGCTGGCTAATGGTTCTCCAATTCTGGGGGGACGGTAAATTTAGGGGTTAGGACCTGTGTCTGGTAATAAGCGTGATATAGTATCTGAAAATACCGCTCTTGTTATGATACGCAGCCAGTTGACGGGCGAAAAAGAAGGAAAGATATCTACACTCTAAAGTTCTGTGAAATTATTTAATACCCTTTTTTTTCATTTTGTGCTTGTACGAGTCCAACTTAAATGCTGCGAAAAAGATAACTCTAGCTTCCACAATGCTTGGCAAAAACCTCCCCACTATACACCGCTCTCCAACACGCCCGCTCCATGCTACTTCCATATCCTCCCTCAGACCCAATCCAAGAGGGCAAAGGAGGGAGATTACACACTGCCCCGCACACGGCTGCTCGGGCTATACCGACAGTTACTGGAGACGCACTGAATTTATTCATCGGGACACTATCACGAGCAATGATCTCCTTCCTTGCGAGGATACGAAGATTTTCGAGGTCTAGGAAAACGTACCCCTTTGGGTCCATTCCGGGGGGGCAATCTCCAGCAAAGGATTCCTCGAACGTGATTGATGGGGTTTCAACCGGATTCGTGGGAGGGGGAAGGACTGCCTACAGGTCAAATTGGCTCATTAGTAACAGAATCAGGAGTGTTAAAATATAGAAGAGACTTGCATAAGTCTCAACGGGTTTTTAAAAGAGGCGTTTTGAGTTGGCGTAGCCCGGTTAATCCACGTCTGTGCTCCGGTGCGGTCCTCCCGTTTATGGAACCTCACTTGGATGACGACACGCACTTGTCCACAGGACCCAGCCTGCAGGAGAGACGCGTCGAGATGAAGTTGATCTGCCGGTTCGAACCATCCACACTCTGGAAGTGAACCCAGGCGTCCAGTCCGTCCGTCCTTGGGTGTGGGCCAGACGGACGGCAGCGTGTGGGTGGATACCCGGGACGGAAAGGAATCTTGGCGTCCGTCCAGACCACTGCCCAGGCGGACGGGTTCGCCCTGCAGGTTTCTCAGGGGCGGGATGTGCAAGGTTTCTGCGGGTGATTGGCCGATGACGGCTGGGCCCTGTAGGTGATGGCCGGACCCTGCAGGTAATGACCGGGGCCTGCAGATAACCGCTGGAAGATGCTATTTGCTCTAAGACTGCGGGGTCCGGGCCTCGACCCTCTGGAAGGCCGTCTTTATGAAAGACGGACGCCATGCCCTGCCGTCCTCGCCCACCCTGGCCAGGACGCCTAGGACTGCAGCCCGTCAGGGCCCTGTAGGGCGCCTTGGACAGTTGGGAGCACCGCACTCTAGTACTACTGAAGGGTATTTTGCCTTCATGGTCCAATCAGGGCCAAGAAGTGGGACAATAGTCAAGTCGACTTCCTTTTTGCATTCGTAGTATGGCCGAATAAATTTTTTGTACTCTGATGAACCTGATTAGCTAGATTTTGGCATTTGAACAGGACACAATTGGCAACAAACCAGGAGAAGCACTATGCCAATTTTTCGAACTCAAACTTGAGGAATTATTCCTTTTGCCAATGCATCCGAGATCTCATCAATAACCAACTGCCTTGCACACTCATGCAGTGTGTGGAGGGAATTACAGCTTTGACGTATTTCATCCCTGCAAACCAATGAATGCTATAGCCGTGATTTAGTTATGATATATGGAGTAAAGAAAGAAAAACCAGGTGATGGAAGGTTACCGAAAAGAATACTATTCAAAGTAATTCGTAGGATGTCGTAAGCCTTGGAAGACATGGTCAAAGTTGGCCTGATCCACATCATGAAGGTTAAAACTTCGGGACTACGTCTCTTGATCACATCTTTAATCTCATTAAAGATTTTGGCGGACATGCTCCAAGTTGTACAACCAGAGATCAGATTTCCTAGAGGAACTAGAGAGAGAGTGCGGTGGATCAAAGTTGTAGGAGATGGACCGGAGGGAGCGAGAGCGAGAGAGCGGTTGGTGAGAGTTTTGGGGAATGTGGCAACGTCATGGGTAAGTTGCGGGGTTAGTTGATCCTGCATAGTGTTCCTAACGGGCCAGGTAGGCCAGGTCGAAGGAAAGCCGGGCCTGGCCTACCAGAATTCCTGAGGATCTAGCCTAGCCGGAGCCTATAGGCCTCGAAGCAACTGAGCCGGGCCCGGCCCGGCCTGCCTATAGGCTGTATAGGCTTTGCACTACCTGCCTTTTGGAGCTCTCTTAGTCAGATGTTTTCTTCCCTTTTGTTTTTGGCTTCTGTTCAATGTGACTTGAGTTCTCCCAAGCTTTCACCTGCATAGCGAATTCTCGGTATGCATTACTAAGCGGTCCGGCAGTAGCACCTGTTCCAGATGATTTATTTCTAGTGGAGAGGGCAAGTTAAAAGCCCTAGCAAATTATAGGTATGATAGCCATACACATTCTCGTGAGTGAACCAAATCTGAACCTCTTGCGGGTTCCCCGGGGGGGAACGGTGGGGGATGAGGGCCAAATGCGGAGCGGTTGGGAACTATTTCTAAATTTGACCCCATGGTTTCCATGACAACAGGTAGGCTGATGGAATTCGGCCTGGCCCGTTGGGAACACTGATCCTGCAGACTCTGAGCAACCACTTGATATAGCTGGGTGACAATATGAGCTCTGCCATGTCCTAAAAGTCAAGTTACACTCCACGAAATTTGATAGTCTATTGGCTACGTCCCTTGAATGTTGATATTGGTGAGCTGCTATCAAAGGCTTATTATAATGGCCAAGGAAGCATCATGCCTTCCGTGAACAGAAAAATACAGTGAGTGGATGCAAACCACAACTTGGTGAGAACATGAAGATGCGGAAACTAGTTACATTTTTACAGCGCAGATTTCATCGTCCCTGATGCAGCCAACGAATGAACAACTATGGCTGTGCAGGATATAGGCTTTTGGTTCACTGTAAGGAAGACACGACAAGTCCTATGCAGCTAAAACCTTTCCGACAAGAAGGCCACATGTCCTTGCGCAGATTGCAGTATGCCCCGCAGGGCCTTTCATGCCTGTATCTCTAGGGTATACTACTGAGTCCTGACTATATTATCGAGTTGCTGTTCGACTTAGCGGGGGGAAAGCACCGGAGAACATCGATTTGAGTTTAAAGGCAGATATTCTAGAGAATATTGCTAGACGGGGATGGAAAATGTGGCTACTAGTCACAGCGCTGAGAATCAAACCTCGCAGTATCAGGAAATCTATACGTATAGGTATCAACACACTTCCTTGTATATCAAAGTAATTTTTCCGGAAACGACGATGTACCATGGGAAGGAAACAATCAGGAAAATAGCTAATGGATTGGGTAGGGGATGAATATAGTACGATAATAGCAGGGGTAGCGGGACAGGATGGGCATAGATTGAGACTCGGATTGTGAGATCTGTTGTGGGTGAGTGATGTGGAATGTCCGCTAACCAAGAACCGATCAAATAATATTTATATCTATAATAATAATTATAATAATAATATTTACTGTAAGATGACTCAAAATGCAGAACTAATCGGATCATTGAATCACCACCGGTGGTTACGATACATGGCATGTTTTTTCTGGGCATTTTGAGCACCGCATGTTGCCAGTCAAACATCCACCGGTATCGAGGAATGAAAATAATTCATATTCGATCATTTTACCGTTCTCTACTCTCGAGGTCTCGAGGGACCTTGCTAGTAGGTTATGTATTGATCAAGCTCCCCCCCTAAACCCGAATACGGAACCGATGGGTCAGTCATTGGTTAAACGCCACATTTGCGATTGAAAAACACTAGAACAACTACCGCCCAGACAACCACAGAATGACACCGCAAACGCCCAACACCAGAACTACGACCAACCAATCACACCTAACCGACATACCAAAATACCGAACATACTTCAACCAGCCCAAATTAAAAGTCTGAGAACCGGCTGCGGGAGAAAAACACTACGGAAGATGGATCCGGTTTTGGAAAGAAGACATGTCAAGACCGACTTGGCAGACAGTTACAGCCGAACCCCACTCGCTTGGGCCGCAAAGGGAGGACATGAAGAAGTTGTCAAGCTCCTATTGGAGTGTAAAAGATGTCAACCCTGATAGCCAAGACACTTTGGCGTACCAAACACAGCTCGCCAATGCCTGTAGCGGGGGACATACGGGAATAGTGAGATTACTCCTGGGCAGGAAAGAGGTCGACCCTGACAAAGAAGGATATCGTGGTTGGACACCACTTTGGGGTGCAGTAACAGAAGGACATACTGAAATTGTGCGGTTACTCCTGCAAAGGGAAGACGTTAACCCAAACAAAGAAACAGATCTTGGCTCGCGACCATTCTGGTATGCCTACCATTTAGGGTACGAGGAAATCGTCAAGTTACTTCTGTAAAGGAAAGATATCGACCCTAACCAACTTATCAGTAATGGCCAAACACTACTCTGGTTTTCCAGCAGCGAAGGAAGGGATGATCTCGTCAAATCATTCTTGGAAAGCAAAAACATTGACCCCGACATCCTGGATAGTAATGGCTAAAGCCTACTATGGGTGGCTACTGAACGTGGGTTGGAGAAAGTGGTGAGACTCTTACTAGAAAGAGAAGATGTTAACCCTAATTTGGCATGCAACGATGGTCAAACTCCCCTCTCGCGAGTTGGGCACTATGAGGATGAGGCACTTCTAGAGTTACTACTGAAAAGGAGCGATCTCGGCCCCAATTCTCCGATTATCGATGGGCAAACACCTCTTGCCCTAGCCTCTCTCCTCAAAAAAGAGGGAATGGTAAAATTACTCTTGAAACGTGCGGATGTCGACCCTAACCCCATAGGCCAAGACGGCCATACACCGCTTACCTCTGCTGCCTTGTTCGGAAATGACGGAGTGGTCAAGCTGCTATTGGAGCGAGAAGAAATAGACCTAAACATTCCTAATGCTGACGGTGGGACAGCACTCACCCTCGCTGCCCACCACGGACATGAGGGGATTGTGAAACTACTGCTAGAACGAAATGGTGAGGAAGCGATGAGACCACCACAAGCCTTCAACGCCGCAGCCGCCAATAAGTCATGAGGTTTTGTTGCTTTTATTCCGCTGCATCACCGCGCCTTGGAGCTACCATGGTAGCTATTTATTCCTCACTTGCTTTCCTCTTGTGTTCAAGTTCTCCGCCCCTTTCCTTCTCTTTGTGAAAATTTCCATTTTGAACTTCTGCCAGGTGGGTGAGAGCGAGTTTGTATTCCCAAATAAAAAATGCGAGAAAAAACGGTTCCAAGACCGGTGATATAAGAAAATCGGTGGAAGAAAATAAACTAGAGCAGACAAAGTGAACCAGTATTAGAAAAGGGTCACGCCGTAGTTTGAGGAAGGTTTAATCTAGATTAAGCTCAATCGACTTCTCCCCACTACCGTCACCCCAACTTAAGTATGATACAGTAAATGTTGTGGATGCTGAGCCGGATAAACCAGAACTCTTTCCCACCTCTCAAATTATCACGTTTTGCATGGGCTGCCATGGGACAGTTGGATACTCGAGTGCAGGTGTGTGGCACCTCGCAGCCTCACCTCTCCGGGTGGCTTTCTTCGATCATGGGGAGAACTGTTAACCGTCTTAACATCACTAAAATCGGCGAAACTCCAGGTGGTATGAATTGTAATGTGAACACGGGTCATTCAACGTCAATTGTTTCAACCAAATACTCCACACGGCCGTAGAGGATGACGGGGCTCAAGTCCTACAGTGGATGTAACCACTCGAGCCTCAGAATCGACATTTAAGGGTGAGCCGACCCGAAGGGTGTGAGACAATGGATATTTCATACAAGTGAATTTCGGGGATAGGATACAGGAGAGGATAGATCCTTTCACTCTGCATTATTTTGTTATTGGTGATCCAGGTAGGAAGTCCCATCTTAGGTATGATAACACAGGAAACCGCTGGGGAAAGCGCACGTCGCCAACTACAAGCGATTTTATCTCTCAAGTAATCGATTATTTTTTTACCGCAGCGGACAAGATACCATAGTCACGGGGCTCTGTTGTGAATGCTCCGACGGAGAGGAACACACTATGATACCTTAAATAGGGTTGAAGCCATGCTCGGACAGTTTATAGGGGGAGGGAACTTGGTAAGAGATATATATGTAAGGCGTTCGATAAGGCACAAGGGTATTCCATATCTTAAGCCACTAAGTTCCTATACTATACTTATCGCAATGCTGAGGATGGTGGTTGGGAAGTAATAGCAGTGGATATTTGCATTAACGGCTTGGATAAATCACAAACATTGTATTGGACCAGACTACTTAGCTCTTTGTAGGCTACAGCGTAGGAGTTGCCGTATGCCCTGCGCTTTCAGACCAGAAGGTCATTCATCCACAACTCGGAGGAGCCTCAATTATGTTAACTATAATACTAGCGCCCTCAACCATCCAGCGTTGATGTAGAATAGATTCCGTAGCATAAACAATCTGAGTTTATTGGGGTCATTATGTCTGCATTGGGTAAGAATAGAATTCCAGGGAGTAGGAGGTGGGCGGTAGGGGGCTGGCGCGGAGGAGGAGGAGGGAAGAGAAGGGGAATGGAATGGGAAACCCACCTTAGCTATTCAGGTGCGTTCGGTAAAGAAGAGCGGAGAGGTGACAGGCGGCCAAGGATCGGACAAGCCCCACAGTAGACCCACGACACAAGCCACACCAAGCCCCCCCCCCTCAGCCAACCAACCAAACAGTCGTCCTACAATCAGCACTGTATGAGTACGGTTATATGCGTCGGAAAACCATCGGCCCTAAAATCACAGCCTCTCACTCGCAAAAGTGAGAACCTCCATCACATAGTATGGAGTCTGCATCGCCCCCCGACTCTCCTCCTGCCCCTCACCGCTACTAATCTACTCTGCTAAACTCTACTGGCCTCCTCCATCAGAGCCAAAAATGCCTTCATGATCCCACCAACTAAATCAACGATGAACCACCCCATCGCGCAATTGTACCTAGCGCGCTCCTCCCGCCCGGGGCGTGGAATCTTTCGGTACGCGTCCGGGAGAGCATGGGGTGGGTGCGCAGCGCCGGGTTACCCTCTATTAGGGGGACGTGGTAGGTGTTCAACAATTTCGTCATCCCCATCATTATGCCTCATATTTGGGCAACAGCGTGGAAGATAGTCGTCCTGTTGTAGATCACTTTTTTTCCGTGGCGGTGGAGGTGCCGGAAGCCGTTGGGATGAGGTTGAAGACGAGTCTGAAGTGCGTTTCGTGGGGGGGTTGGGAATAAGCGCAAGGAGGTGATTCCTATCTAGGTTGTGTTTTTATTTTTGGCTATTTGGATGGTTGCGGTTTCTTGGAGGCGTTTTTGTCTGCGGTGGTGGTAATGGCGAAGTGGAGGGGTGGAGGGGTGGTTTCTTCAGGTCCGATGTGAGAACCACTTTAATATTGGAGGTTGCTCGCTCGGTGTATCGGTTTGTGCAGGAGTGGGGGCATTGAATTATTATAGAGTTGATTTCCATTATTTTCATGGTTGTGACAGTTAGGTTAGGGCTGGTTACCCTTATAGACCAGGGGGTAGGAAACCACCAGTATGATCAATATTTTCGGAACCTTCAATTTGATCTCATTCCCGCAACAACTGTTGTGTTTTGGTGCCCGCCAGACATACCACTCCTAGGAACAATCGAATTTTCCCACAGGTTTTTATAATAGACATCAAATCAAGGTTTTTGGCACTAGGACGGCACAGTAGAACCTTGCGTATTCGTCTGTCACCCCGCTTTCACGGCAGATTCCAAATGGCAGTCATATCAAACCATTTCTTCTACCCACGTGTGCCTCCCGTAGATCCGTTTGGGAGCGCCTTGGGTGCCAGGATGCGATCGGCCGCGAATGAACGCGCTTGTAGGGAGAGGTGCATAACTGTTGGGAGGAAGGGTGAAGAGATTATGTCGCTGATGGATGGATCACCTTTGAACAATTGCTGTAGTGTGCTATGGCTTCCCCTGTAGAATGCATATTGCTGTGACAGTTTTTTTCTTTTGTTTTTTTGGTAAAGCGACGATTTTCATTGCGTTACTGTACTTGTACCGTTATCGGCCAAGTTAGTTACTGATAGATTACCGTAGTTGGGCTGGTGGATGGATTGGATTTCTTCGCACATGGCCTGTGCCATTAAGGTATGATATAGTACAGCACGGCCCGGCTGGGTCTCGAGATGTAACAGTGACGGTTTGTTGTGATGTTCGGATCGGTGGAAGGTTTCTTTGAGGAATATAATAGGGGTTCGGTATCCTTTGGCAGGTCCAGGGTTTGACCGGGGCACGAGTGATAATTGAGCAGGGGAAATTGATTCTTGAGGGAGTGGGGGGGGGGAGCCGCGGTTGGCAATTGGGTATATCATGCAAACGTGGCTTTTTACTTCTTCCCGTTGGCACCATATTGAGTGGAACTTCGCCTGCATCGTCGTATTATTTTCAGGACCCATCACACTGGTTCGCCTGGGCTGGCTGTCTTCGCCTCGGGTGGGGGGAGGATGCGGGTGTCAACTCCTTCCCAGGCTCCAACCACCCCGGGGGAATGACTTGCCGGTATGATATATGTTCAATATGTTATTATCCCCACCCGCCGACCCGGCAATGAGGGCTAAGAATTCCAATCTCGATCGTCTCCCTACCACCGGCATTGAAAGGACAGTCCCGTCCAACCTTCTAGAGCATCGGGTGGTGACTTGGATGAGGGAAGCAATCTGCGAGAGCGAGGTTAGGGGTAATCCCTTGGGTGCGGCTTATAGTGGGCTCGCAGGAAATCAAGAATACCCCATAGTGGGCCCGCCGAATTGGCCCTTCCATCAGATCATACAATATTATCTCTGTTTTTACTGTATCATGTGAATCGTAATCCAACCCAGGTAAGGGACCAAAAAAGGCGAGGCCGCCGTACAAGTATCAAATCGGGCTCCAACTGCAATCCTATCCCCCCACCCTCCAAAATCGCCCCGGAAAGTTTTACCCGGCAACACCGACAGCACACACTAGCACGTCCTGATCCGCCTCGATCCGTGCTCGCAATGGGCCGAGATGGGATGAACACTTTTGTACTGCACCTTACTTTTATTGCACCTCTATCTTTTTTTTGGTTTCGGGAGATCGGAGTTTCCTCACATCATGTTATCACTACCGGTGGATCAACCCTAGCTTAAACTTGCCTCAGACTCCCTCCCTTTCAGACCACTAGCGGAATAAACTTTATCTCCTCCCTGGCAGGAGGTTACAGCTTCCAAGATGGTTATATAAGGTGTCCGCCACACAGCTTACTGCGGTTAAAAAAACGAAAAAGAAATAGGCCAGAATTCCTTTCCAAATCTCCCAAATTTTCTTCGCCGCAGTGTGTACCCGTAAAATCACTTGCAATGCGCGCTTCAACACTTTGTGTTGGGATCGCTTCACACTACTAGACGATACTAGGGTCTCACCGTGCTGGTTAAGTTCTAGGATGTTCGCTGCTGTAAGTACTTGAATAATTAGACCTTGTGCTATAATGGGACGCCCTCCCTCACTTGTGTTGGGGGCGAAAAAACTGCGAAAATTGAACCCTGTGCTCCAGCCGAAGACAAAGGATGACGAAATGGTAGCGAATATGATGAACAGGAGTGTCTCGAACCACGCAGCGCCTCTTCCAAATACCGTTGAAGGGAGCTTTTTCCTTTTCCTGGCTATGATACAGAGGCGCCATATCCCCTGCGGTTGGCGGCCTGAGGTCGGTAGATCAGGGGGTGGAGGTTGATTTCGTTTGTCGCCAGGATCGAATCACACAATATCGACAAATACTGGTGATCTTACTGAAGGAATGAATATGTAGGCAAGCGGCCCCCATACCCACAGAGGTTCAGAGTACAATAGTGATATGCGCCTTTCCTATGGGATCTCGTTGCAACAGCTAACGGCAGGGGGGTCGTGGGCACTCAATCGATAGCCGTAAAGTCGCACATTCAAGTTCAAGGGTGGTCAATACAAATCTGAGTCAAGTAGAACTCAGTAGAAAAAAACATTTCGCGTTGCCATGATAATGCACGTGACAATGCACGTGGCAAATGAATCTAGCGGCCAGATCTTATCATATCGCTGCTTTGTCCCTCTTTGCACTGACATAGTATATGTTACTATATATATAATCTGTTCCGGTTGCATGACCATCTTCAAGTTCTCTCCTTCACTTCCAACAAACTGTTGCTTCTGATTTGCTATATCACTGGCCTCTTCAAGAACAACATTGCCGAATATCATATCACCTCCCCACCGGCACCCCCCAATCTTCCTTCTCTCTCAATGGTTCCTACTCAAGTATTGGCTGGCGACCCTGGCACAGTAGCTGAGCATCCGAGCAGCCTAGAGGATTTTCAAACCATGGCACTCAACCCCAATCCTCATGGGATTCCCGCTATACAAGAGCTTGCAGGTGGAGAACCTGAAGTTTTAAGTCAGCCTCCTCCTATGCTACAACACGTGGTATCGATACAGCTGTTTCAGGAACTGGAGGAAAAGTGGCATAATCGTTATGAAAAGATTGTTGAGATGAAAAACAAAGAGATTAAGGACAAAGCTGTTGAAATTTCCAAACTTATGGTTCGGCTCATACCTCTAATTGTTCTCCAATTTCTAACGATTATATAGGATATGGTGTTGTCAGAGAGAACTGAAAAAATAAAGCTAGAGGGAAATTTCAACCTTCGTGGAGCCTTGGGTAAACAATTCCACTATTTATCTATATATCTATCACTAATATTTGGCTATAGAACGTATTGCTTACCATGGAAGACTGATTGGAAAAATCCAATCCCATTACAAACAGGGAGTTCAGGCCGGACTTGACCAACTGGCCAAAACACAAGAATTCCGGAAAATTTTGGCTGAGGAAATAGCAGACCGTCACCTTGTAGAGAAGGATGTTGAGCACTGTATCCCAATTGTTTATCACGAGGCATCCAGACATGCACATGGTAATACTAGTATTATTACTATTTACCTGGAGGACCATACAGTGAATGAATGTGCTGCACTTGTTACTTTCCTAAGGGTTCAGAGTGGGTGGCCGGATGGACTAGAGTGGAAGGAAGTAAAAAGGAGCGAGCAGACTAGGCACTAAGCTAGCTATATAATCCTACTTTAGTCATAACTTGAAGCCTCTCCTTGGTCCTGATTTGTGCGATGCTGTGGGACAATAAATACGTAACATGATAGTGCTGATAAGGAGGATGTTGTTTATTATACCAATACCAAAGAAGTAGCTTGAATACATGGTTAGGACTTCCATACTGTACAGGACCTGATAAGGTACTACTGTGAGGGGATAGCTTATAGTACCTTATCATGATGAAAACTGCGATAGCGCCCAGATCCTGAAGATCCGTATTTTTAAAATAATAAATCTTGTGGATTTTCTTCAACCATTAGAACTTTTTTTTTTTAAGCAGGCAGCTAAATTATTGTCACCGTTTCAGTTCTCCAACAAAGACCACTGACGCACACTCCTTTATACTAACGGGTGGCCACCCCCAAAACTATATGATGGTTTGGTACCTAGCTCAATTGACTATAGTAACTACTAGCTCTAGGTATCAAGTAACTTAGTTAATTGTGATTCAAGAAACATACTAACTCCTCCAATTCCTAGCTACCCACAATCACATATCTGTGATAATTAGCGTCTGAAATTTCATCTCAAAAGTGGGCAAAAGCGCAAGACAGATCGTGTAGTGGTAGATGGTAAGACTGAGATGATTTGCTTGGAATCTAGCCACTGTGATGATAGGTGTAGGAGATAGCTTGATCCTTAATAGGAATATACTGTATCACCATCGCCTCTCGAGTAATAATTACCCTACTTGGACGGAAGAGCTTGCAGAGCTAGCAGCCAGCCTTACGGACCACTTGGACACCCCAGATAGATGCTGGCTGGTGCTCGAACTTTGTTCGTCCTTGTTTGCCGGCCTGGCTTCGACATTGGTGGGGTTTATAAGGAAACAAGTGGTGGTTAGCCTGCTGGTATATTTTTTGACCGCTCAAAAGTACTGTACATCGTGATTCTGTCAAACCATTCTTGATTGGTCGACAAATTGGGATCCTGCGCGATTACCGTAACTATTCACCAACTTAAAATTAATTATAGAAAACTTGGCCCCTAGCCCCTCATCATACCCCTCACCATCACCACCCTTACCATCACTATCGCCACCATCACTATCACCACCATCGTCATTGCCATTGCCATCACCACCATCACTATTCATAAATGGAGAATCAACCACCTCCGAACGCGCCAATCCTGATTCCTCCAATTTTCTGATGTTGCTGGAGGCCGCAGCAAAATCAGATTCGCCGGAACACACCGATCCTGATCCAGTGCCCGCCGGAGGGCAAGATGACTCTCAATCCATCCCAGCGAGGGGGACGTTAAGAGTGAGTTCGGTTATGATTGGGTGGTCCGTCGGGGAGCGTGGAAAATGAGAAATCCGACTGGTACCTCCCGCGGCAGGCCCCAGCAGATACTCGGATGCCTTGGCGTACGCACCGCATCCGGGTATAAGGATCTTATGACAAGTAAGTTTTGCGGTCTCTGCATCTGCTCAGGGCCAACCCAACCTCACAGTGGTTGATGTTGTTAAGGAGCAGGGCTGGACTCATGGTGAGTTGTGGAAGATGGTCACAACAGAACAGCGGAAAAAGGACGCTGGTGACCTCCGGAAGAAGCTTCCCGAGAACCTCCTGAGCGCGTGCGACGGTGATTGGCTTCCAGAGTGGCTGGTATGGCGGGGGTGGAAAAGAGTCTACCGCAGGCCAGAGAGCAGCTAGGAATGGGGTTCCAACGATAGCTAGTGCTAGTATAAGCATGGGATCTTGGGGCCGGTTTAGGTGCATGGGTTTTTATTTACAAGGGCTGTGCCATTTAGACCATGAACTAGTCGGAGGGGATGATTCTTCTTGTTTATTTTTTGTTTGAGCCTTTGCGTTGCGTGCTTGTCACGTACTGTGTAAGTACCTAAAATAATATTTTTTTGACAATAACAGAAGGTGAGGGGGGTGGGGTTCAGTTTTTCAGTTTTTGACAGGTATGGTAACAGAAGTGAGAAGAAAGTCGGTCAATCTCTTGGTGCGGTGGCTGGTTGGGGCCGGACGGGTGTGACTGGGATGGGGTTTAAGATATTAAGAAGTGGCTGGAGCAAATAAATTACTGTTCTCTGAGTATGATACTCGAATAGTCGAGAATTCCCCAGATGTTCGCTTACCGGTATCATAACTAATTTAGCCTCCGTTCGTCGTTCTTGACATCCATGCCACGCCAACCACGGTCGGCTTAACCGAACAGCTTTCAAAGGAGGAGACAGGATCATGGGCGCCCAGTCTTGGCGGCTGAACGGTAGCTTCCGAAACGAAGCCTGGCTGACCATAATTTGCCATAACTTGGTTGGAGCGTGCGGGGTAGACGGTTTCTTAGTGAGCATATCAATCCAGTAAATTTGTTTTCTTCGCCGCGGCGTCTAGGGTACCCCAAAGTCAAAGCACATTCCACGGCCTTAAATCTCGCCCCTCCCCCGCTATTCGTTTGAAGGGCCAACCCTCTCAACAATGGGCTCCTCGAGATCGGCGGTGGCCTAGAATCGTGGCCTCACGGATGGAATTTTAAGCCACACTATTAACCACCCAAAACACCTTGCCCCCCCAGTACAGGAGTACACTGATTGTAGGCGTGAACTGTGTTCAGGATACTGGAAAAAGTACCTACCTCAAGCCCCCAGCATTACCGGTATCCCACTGACAGAGAATGATAGGTATCATAAACACATTGGGCAGATGGTTCCTACAATTTCCGCCTCGGACCCTACGTGTGCTGGGATAGTCTGCTGAACTCGTTCTATTGCAAAAATCGCCGACGTTACAGCAAGGAAGATTCCGAACAGATAAGCTGGGTGGGGCCCTTGGTGCGGACAATCTTTGCTACGGTGCGTGTCATTCAAATATGTACCTGTAACACAATCTTTAAAGTTTTATAGCCTCCGTAACCACAAAACAAATTTAGAAATAAAAACCTAGGCAGCATGGAGAATACCCATGAGAATTGTTCCTAGTTTTTTTTTCTGAATTGGTTGAGCGGTTGTGGAGGCTATTGAATTAAAAAGATTATGTTGTTTTGAATGACACGCGCCATACAAATATTGACAATGTGCGAGACGGGATATGAGGACAAACCTGGCCCCAGAAGGGGGGCCAGGGATGAAGCTGTCTCTTGAGAATGCCGGGAAACCTATTCTTGATTACGAAGATCTAAAAGCTTTGTTCCTATGCTTATTGTCTCCGTTTCAGCTTTTGACATATAAAGTGCTCTCCTGGATATAGCCGCCCTCCAGCTATCTCTTGAGTAGCTGAGTTGGGCGTCTTTTTTTATTATGGTTTACGTTATCGTTTTCTTGTTATATTCCTCTGATTACACCCCCCCCCCGCGCTGATGGAGTATATGAGAACGGGCCGGAATTTTTTTGCCTTTTTATATCTCACCCGCCCATTTTCGTTGCTTTCTATAATATAGATAGAATTATTAGGCTTGCTTATTAAAAGTTATTTCTGCAGTGTGTGAACTTACGGGGTTGGAATGGACTTGCAACTTTCGATTGGACTTTGCTTGGGATTTGGTACATGGATAATCACTCGGCTGACATTGTCGGCAGCAGGGAATAATCTGCCACCTCGTCGTAGCTGCCTCTAGATGCATACAGGTATACTTCTGAAGTGGTGTGCTTAGACGTCCTCCCGTGCTCCGGCTGTTTTCCAAAACGGCGAATGGCCCCAAACCCAGTGAGCCGGTGAATCAACCTTATAATGTTGGCGGTGAAGGGGGTGAATGTGCCGTAATGAGGCGCATCGATGTGGAAGAAGGCTTCAATTTGAGGAGAAGAAGCAGCGGGTAATGGCTGAGGAGATGAAAGAGTGGTGTGAAGGATGGCTAAGAGAGCAAGCTACAAGATGTGAATGCACAGTGTGATGCCAACCGAGGAAGTGTGTGTGAATGAACCCTCCAAAGCCAAAACATGGAGTTCTAATGATCCGGCACTGTGAATGCGCACTGCAATGTCAACTGGGGGAGTTTGTGGTGAACTCTAGGCTGGTGGAGGTGTGAATGAACCTATCTAGCCAAAACACTAGTGGGGTCAATGATCTCAAATCCGTGGTCGTCAGGGGTGTCCATGAACATAACTCCCCAGTCAAAGCACAGGGGTACCAATGATCCAGCAGCTAGCCGGCCACAGCGAATGAACCCTACGACTTGACCGCGGAGAGGTTAGGGTGAATAAACGATAATGAAGGGCATAGCATGAATTATCAGTAGAGATATAGAATGGTGGCGTCGCGGATGATTTCTGAAAGTGCTACGATATATGAATGATAATCAGGAAAAGGTGCGAATGAACCTGCGCAAGCCAGAGCATTGTCGGATATCATACCCCACTACTCGAGCATATATTTATAGTTCTTGGACAAAAGTCATCGTTGACGATGCAACCGATCGCACCACAACAACCACAACCTCAACCATGGTATCACCTCACACCACAACCAAAAAGCATCGTCAGAGGAGGAGAGTGAGAAGAAAAGAATGGCCAGAGTCTACACACTGGAGGGCAATAGGAATGAGGGAGGTTGGTACAAGTTTTGCTGAGATATCTCGCCGAGTAAAAATACCGTCCTCCATCCTCTCATCTGCCTACCAATGATACCTGGCCACTGTCTCAGTTTTAGCCAAGACCAGAACTGGCAGGGTTCAGAAAATTTCTCCCAGAGCTAGCCATCATCTAGCTCTTGCCTCTAAGTGCAACATAGAAATGCCATTATGGCAATTGCACCAAGACTTTGCCCCCCATGTTTCTATCAGAACAATTAAGAGAAGGCTAGCAGAACATGGTATTCATAAGCACATAAAAGCTGAGAGACCAAGGTTAACACCTGTTCTGGCAAGAAAGAGATATGAATGGTGCCTTAGGCATAGGCATTGGAGCATTGAGCAATGGAGAAGGGTGGTCTGGAGTGATGAATGCAGTGTGGAGAAATCTGCAGATCCAGCAGTTCAATGGGTCTTCAGAACATCCAAGGAAAAATGGCTTCCAGAGTGTGTGAAGGGAGTGAGGAAGTCTGGGGGTATTAAGCAGATGATATGGGCCTGTTTTGCTGGTGGATTGAAGGGTACATGTAATGGGATGAGGGTAGTAGATGGGGGTAGGATAGATGCAAAGGTATATGTTAGGACCTTGGGCTTTTCTTTACTTGACTTTTTGGAGTAATTGGTTGAAAAGGGTATTAGGCCAATCTTCATGCAAGATAATGCTAGAGTACATACTGCTAGGATTACAATGGCATGGTTGGAGGAGAATGATGTGGAAGTTTTGGAGGATTGGCCACCATATTCCCCAGATCTCAATCCTATTGAACATGTTTGGGTACATCTCAAGAAGCTTTACCATGAACATTATGCTCACTTAGCTGAAGATACCAGATCAGCAGATAAGGTAAAGCCACTCATAGAGGAAGCCCTTATTCATTGTTGGGAGCTGATACCAGACTATTTGTTTGAAAGATTGGTAGAAGGTATTCCTAGGAGGATTAATGCAGTTATTAAGGCAAAAGGATGGTATACTAAATATTAAATTGATATTTTGTATTTATCCCATCTATTCTATCTATTATATATGAAAGTATACATCTCTACGCATATTTGATGTTACATGGGAAGTTGATGTTGGTGGGTCGTGGGCGGGCGAGCGCCATTGTCACGCACGGCAACGATCAATTTTGTCCCCGCACTGTACCTACCTACCCATTCACCCTCGGATACTCGTGCAACCAATAGTTTTCAGTTTGGGTGCCCTGACTCCAACTAAAGCCATTTGTGATACGCTTTGCCTACAGATTATTTTAATCTGGACGCAAATTTCAAGAGCATTGGGATCCACCCGGGCATCCAGCATCACTACAGCGGACCGGGCGGCAGCTCTTCCGGCGGTCGACTATGATCGCGCGCGACATCTCTGGGCGATTGCCGACATCCATTGTCATAGGGGCCGACTGCAGGTACTTGGACTCACGGCGCCACTATGAGGAGGGAGCGAGCTATGGATAGTGTTTTAACGGCTAGAATTTGGAGTGTGCAACCCAACTGTTGGGTTATTTGTCGTCAATCTTGGCATTCTTTTTCCAGATACAAAAAAGTCAGGTGGACTCTCTATTATGCTAGACACACGAGTTTCACGATAATAGACTATTTGTTGACTTGATCGCCCAAAACTAAAGAGGCGAGCTTACGGTTTACCCCGATACTGCCCTCCAGAAATCTCTAGTTTATAGCAGGAAACACTTCCGATTTCTGATTTCCAAACTACAGGGGTGGACCATAATTGCTGAGAAATATGGCAATCCAGAACCATATACCCTACAGGCTCAGTAGATTCGCTATGCAGCCAAGCAAAATATTCCTAGTAGAATGGATCTGCGGCACGCAGTATCGTAACTTACATTTTTAGACACCGGGGACTCGCCGTAACTTCGCCTGCGCTATTGTAGGTCTGGTTGTGGAGTGTACGACCTACTGTCGCGGAATTAGTGATTAGAGACTGGAGGTATAGGTCTTTGCGGATCCCATAACACTATCGGTGAGGCAGGATGAGAATAGTCTTGTGGATTTCATTGATAGTCATGAACGAAAACATTCCCCACCCCCCCCACCCCTCCACCCCTCGCATACTGAATATTCACAACAAATCACTCATGTAGTGTATTCTTGGCAGAGTGTGCGTGATGTACAACCGCCTCTGCGGAGTTCGCATTCCCCTCCGAGCAATACTAGCCCTCGCGAACGCTTTGCTAGCCCTTCCTTTCTATCACTAAGCGAGAAAAAAAATGTTGTAAATGTTTAAAATGCCTCTAAGGAGATATCCGAAACAGTTATCTAAAAGGCTCTTGTTCTGTTGTTTTTGTCAATGACAGGTATTATTCTTGGGGTAAAAGAATGGGTATGAGGATTTTATGGACCAGGTGTACATGCACATAAATTTGCCATTTCTTCTTCTCAGCTGCATAGTGAGTTCGGCGAGTTCAGAGGGAACTCGTAATGCCAGAAGGATTTTATGGACTGCAGTCGTTGCATTCCACCGGAACTTTGCCCCCCTGCTTAGATCTGGGTGGTATGCAATAGCATTTCGTTCTAAAAACGCTTCGACGCTACGAGTATTACAGTGCGGGAACAGTGCCGCTGTAATAACAGAATATTTGTACCAGCACTGTACGGGGAGCACAGCAACCTCATTATTAGGGGGTTTTGCTATGATGAGGGACATCTGTAGCTTGAGTAAGTGGACATTGAGGAAAATTCTCACCAGGGTAATTGGATTCTGGAATCATTAACCTGGGTGGTGTAGGACTGTGCCTTGTTCTATCCTCGATACTTCAATGGCTTCTTTAAACTCGTTCACGAAACCCCCAGCGCTATAATGAAGTCCGAACCCGTATCTATCATGGATACCGGTACGCATACATGCATGCCAATACTAATATCTGGTAGCCGGAGAAACTGACTTGGGCGGGGGGGTTGCTTCTTAGAGGCCCCCATGGGGATACGATACCAAAATCCCACCATAGCATGATACTTTACATGACGAAGCACCTTGCAGTGGGTAGGCCTTAGCTTTGTTTCGATATTTGAGGCATTTTCTGTGCCCTTCACTACCAAATCAAGCTCGAAAATCTGCTGCTGATATGGAATGCGTCTCGTATAGTGATTCCAACTACCAGGTACTTGTCTAACGATACCCCTCCTAACGCTTAGGTACAGTACTTGTTGCTTGGCCAAATATTTATTATGTCTTTTGAATTTTACTAACCCTGTATACTGGTCGCACGATATCGCTCGTTTACTACTCCTCTCTGAATATTCCTCTAGCATCTCAAATACCCGACCCATAATATGCCATCATTTATACCCCAACAATCTCGCGAGAGTTGAAGATATTAAGACCGATTGGCTGCTCTGTTGTTTAATAGAGAAATTCTTACTGCAGGAGTTGCTGCCAACGAGTCTTGACTCTTTAGGCGTTGGCTTTATAGCTCATTTTTAAGCAGTCTTAATAGCGGTTCTCAAAAAGGTGGTCGTAGCAGGGAGGTTTTTCTGCAGCGGGGTAACTTGGACTGTGCTGGTTCCGTGGTCTCCTAGTAATTACAGGTATGATATCATATCTACAATTATGGAATGCCGACCACTACTACAACGGCAGAAGCCTCTCCAAATGTGCACTAGTGCTCTGCGGCTCAACTTTGTACTAGTACAGTCTTAATGTGGGAGCGGTTCTCAAGTAGGACAGTGGCGAAGTGGTTGCGCTTACACCCTTGTTCAGACCATCCGCCGAAATTTAGAATCAATAAAGTTAGTCTACACTAGCGTTAAGAGAAGAGTTTTCAAACGACACCAAGTGTTTTACTGTGCTTAGCAAAAGCTTAGTTTTTGACGTTCGACACGAAATAAGCGCAGCTCGTATTGCGACCGTCGGATAAAAACGTCTCTGTTGAGCTGTGTCTAATTTTGAACCAGGAGGGGTGGAGTAGCGCCCAGGAATTTTCTTGTGTCCTGGCTACCTGTATGTATCATAGAATTGAACCTTTTAGCCAAACAATCGCCAATGTATGATAAGATTGGGAATGACTGGCGTACTCCGGAGGGTACAGAAAGAATCTGATTCCACCATTACATACCTCTTTTCTTTTAACACCTTCAACATTCTCTATCGTACAAGACAATACTACCCGCTATATCACCGTCTATGTGAACCGATGGATGAATGAATGGAGTGAGATATTTGTGGATGCGTGAGTGGAGGAAAGCGCCTAAGCGGAGGAAAACCACCTCTTTTTATATAAACAAGGATACAAACAAAGATACTGTAGTTAAGATTTTTAAAATTATTCATAACGCTGTGTAGGTCCAGCCACTCTTTACTGCGGGATGGAAGGATAGTGTTGCTGCTATGTTCACTACCGAACTAACTTAGCAAGACAAGACCTCCCCAACAGTTTTTTACGGCACACTTTATTTCCCGAGTACGAGTATTGGTACTGTTTGCGCTAGCTTAGCGTTTCGATAAGGGGCGATTTTGCGCTCCGCATTACTCTAAGAACTCGTACATGGGTTTTGTGCGCCGCTCAGCAAAGCTTCAGGATTCTGACATTGTTGCACCGAACTGTACTAGCACTGTACAGTACTCGTACTCGAGTACGAGTAGACTACTTCTACCCCCTTGCCCTTTTTGTTCGCCACGGACCGGGATTTGTTACGAGTAATTTACTTTGCTACTACTCCCAACTTGGTTGCTCAGCGGAAAATTTTGAGTTGGCCAAGACAGAGACACCATTCCGATGGTCCGGTTTCTATCTTTTCTTCCCCGACGACCAATGTTGCTGAGACAATGGAGAGATCATAGACCCGCATTCGAATGGATATTGCTTACTCGAACAAGCAGAGAAGCCTCTGGAATTCTGAACTTAAAAAAAAAAACCCCTTCAAAAATCCTAAACGGCAAAGCACTACTCGGTACTGTATTTTGGAGAACGCTGCGTCGCTTGTCATACAAGGTTGAGACAACCCTTACCATAAGGCCTCATGCCATCTAACTTAGCAATGAGTGACCTTTGCCTCATTGCAGTTCCACTAGAAATCGTGGTTGTACAAGGACAATATTAATCTACTATTTCGAGGGGATGGCTAGCTGAGTTAATCTGGGGTGCGAGATTGGCCTCATAATCATGTCCAGCCAGGGTATTAGCATCCAGAACATCTGCCCGCGTTCACGTGTTATCGCCGGTGAATCAGCTTATCTCATTTTTCGGATAAAGAAGGTTTAGATCGCTCGTGTTGTGATACGGGTACACGAACCCGGGGTCCCTAAAGGTTGTGCTTCAGCACCGCGGGCAAATGTTTACTGGCTATGATTAAATACGATATTTTTTGCTCAGTTCCTCCCAGTTTCATCCCGGAGGGTGGTACGACCTACCATGCTCCAACTGCATCATGACGATTCAGCTGTACCACCAGCACCGTAGACCATAGTGACTAGGAGTACCGTACGTCCCCTGAGTCAAGTAGTCTCTCCCGAGCTTTACGTGCGCGAGGTTGACTGAACCTCTAGCTACCCGCTTGATGCTTCAATGAGCCCAACTGTCTTGCCAAGTTACCAAGGTGAATCAGGTACGGTACCTTTTGTCCTTGCGCACTGTACCGTACCGTGTTGTTGTCTGGTTGTTTACCAAAAGCCTTTGGTTATGTAACTATACTACTACAACGTCCAATTAGGCAGCTAGCAGGAACATGCTCTCCGTTCTTATCCCAAGAGCATATGGGAAATGACGGAGGGGTTTCTCGACCCGGGATAGTTCACATACCCTGCCTGCGACCGCATGTCCTTCTTTCCGGAGAATACGAGCGGGAGTGGGGTCATTCACTTCTTGAGCTGCTCTGCTAGCGCAGGGTGGTTTTTTAGTTTCTCCAGTGGTCCCCGCTGTTTACATGTATGATAATATCAGTAGTACTTGGCAATCCAGAAAGGGTTCATTGCCCCTAATCACCCAAGTGCAACCACAAGCCTACTAGAGCTAGACAATTCCAAGTACGAGGGACATTACCCGTAGTAACACCAAAGAATCTTTTATAAGCTTATTTTGCAGTATTAAGCAGTGTAGAAAAAAATAACGAAGCATAGATTCTGTCCTTTGGTGATAATGGGGGGCTTGCTTGGGTCCCGGGACAGCCGATTCTTGCTGGATTGGCCAATCCCAGGTTAGGAGATATCATTCTACCTCACGCCCCGCGCCGCGATTCCTAGTATGGTATTAAAATTCAAATGAACGAGAGGAACTCCAGGGCCCGCAGATCGGGCATGGCTGTTCTCGCTCCCCTGACAGTCTTTCCTTTGTTACACAACTCGGCACCTCCGGGCGAATATACCGTAAAAACTCAAAAAATCTCGGTATGCAGCTAGGACAGTTTTGAGCGGCAAGGTACATGTAAAACGTACAGTAGTATAGTATACATAGCAAAAGAACAATATATCATGATTTAACCTAGATATGAACATAGTAAAACCAACATGATAGCACCAGGAGCACTGAGGAGTTTGTCAAATAACAAAGTTAATCTGAGAACTCATTCAGGATCTAAATCTAAACCAATTTCAGACAGAAATATTTTCCAACTGAACAAATAATACTCCACATTTGTACTTATTCAGGTACTTACAATTTGGAAAGCTTATCTTTTCTCTAGAATTACCAAGTATGTTATAGATATTAGTCTGAGTCCATGTCTCCAACTTAATATAAGGCAGCCAAGGTATTCCAAATTCCCCAATCAATAAGTAGTAACTAAGTTCTGAATCAGGAAAAGACTACAGAAATTAAAGCTGTTAGAAGAGGTTTGCAATTAGTGGAGTATTGCAATTGGCTAGAGTTTGAGGAGAAAATAAATATGCAGTTTAGATCAAAGAGGAATTCAGGAATAGTAGTAAGACGAGGCTGGTTTTGAAGAACATTCTTATAAACATTTTCAGAAGTGTATCCAGCAGTAGTTCTGAATACCCTTTGCTTCTTTAATAGCTAGTATTGTAATTATTGCAATGTTATCATATTTGTCTCCACTTTACAATATACAATATAGAAAGCACAAAAAGTCCAAAAAGAGTACTAGTACAAGTCACTTGTATATACTTAGTTTTAGCATAATTGCTAAAATTCTCAACCAAGTCTCAATCCATTCCCAAACCTGGTTTTATCAAACCTGAATCCCGATAGCAAATTTCTTCTCAGAAATATCGCTAATCTTAATAAAACTCTCCCTCTATTTAGGTATTTAACAAGTATTATCTATAATCATGGTAGTGTAAAAAAAATCTGGATTTAAGAAATATGGTCTGCTTAAAACAAATATTCAAGTTAGACAATGGTTACCCTATGTATCTTTGCCAATAGGATTGATCACATATCTCTAATGAAAAGTTCCCATAGTATCATACTGCACTTTATCTAAATTAGGAAAAAACTTACTATAATTCCCAAGTTACTGCACTATTTAACCCTACAGCTTACAATAATAAACAGTTCTTTTCCCCCTATGTTAGTAACTTCCTTATTCCTCTATATTGAGACTCTCATTCCTTCTTTACAATTGATATAGTAGAATTTCATAAGATATCTACTGTTTTATAAAAGCTCAGCTTATAGAATATCACTTTCAGTGCCTCTATGATAATAGATGGCTGTAATAGTCTTGTTCAACTCAGGGATATTTCTGTCAACAGTCTGCGGAAATTTAAAGATGTACTCCAAGTCTGTTATTTTACAAAACCGGAGATCATTTCACAGGGATGAAATAGGCTCAAAAATTAGTATGTTGGTAATTAGAGGATTTCAAATATCATACCTGCTATGTTGAAAAGGCCTGTGCACAGTTGTGGTAGGCTTGTTTACGGTGGGGGAGACATATATTGGAATGAGTACTTTATGACTCTGCACTTAGAGTCAACCCTCAGTGATCAGGCTAGCCCGGAACCACATTTTCCTCATAATATTATTTAGAGTATTTTTTCACAATGTCCCCCAGATCAAATTCGTTGCTGTGAAACAGAGAAAATTTTATGTTTCAGCCCGTCATCCCACATACGCTTGGCTGCATATACACGCATACCCCCGCCCTCTCATACTGAATTTTTCGAGTTTTTACGGTACACATCTAACAAGATGAGGGTGGGGAAGGCGATTGACAAGGGAGCTGCATCTTTCTGGACAGGGATTTTCAATGATACTAGTTCTATAATACTAGTTCAATGAGAGCTTCCACGTTATTTGGCCTCTACACTCGGACATCCCGTTACCTCTTGAATGTCCAGTCGGAGTCACCGACAAATTACCACTATCCCCTCTAGATGTATACGAGGCTGTTCCGAGGAGATTTTTCTAAGATATCTCGCGATTTTTCAGTATAAAAGGGAGGTAGAACTCCGCCTTCGAAAGACCACCCTTAACCACTTCATCAGTCCTCTATCCTACGAACTCTTATCTACATCCCATAACCTTTGCTTGTTTATTCAAAATGGTCAAGATCGCCGTCGTACTTCTCCTCATGGGCGTTCTCGCCAACGCTGCTGCCCTTCCCGTCAGCGAGCCTGCTGCCGCCCCAATCAGCGAGCCTGCTGCCCTCATCAAGCGCGGAAACGCTGCGACTATTGCTGCGGAATCCAGTGATATCCCCGACTTCAGCGTTCAACTTACTCAGCCTACTGGCGAGGGAGACCGCGGGAATGTCACCGACCAAACCGATTTAACCAGGGATATCATCCCCGAGACTCAGGCTGCCAGCTTTGCCGCTGATGCCGACCAGGCAGCCTCTTCACCACGTTCCGTCACCGACAGGCTTCTCTACTCGACCGCCATGGGCGCCTTCTTGACTGCTAAGCGCAACAGGAATCCTCGTAACCTGGACTGGACCGACGACGGATGCAGCAATTCCCCCGACAAGCCTGCAGGATTTAACTTCCTGGACTCGTAGGTCCTTCCCCATCAATGCTATCCGCATGTACTGATTTTTTTGAACAGATGCAAGCGCCACGACTTCGGATACCGTAATTACAAGAAGCAGCACCGTTTCACCGCAGGCAACCGCAAGCGCGTGGACGATAATTTCAAGAAAGACTTATACAAAGAGTGCAGCAAGCACTTCGGCCCCATAGGCAGCGCCTGCCGCAGAATCGCCGATACCTACTACGCTGCTGTCCGTAGATTCGGCGGATTGTAAACCTGGGGAACACAAAGCGGGAGTGATGAAGAGAAAGAGGATGGCGATAGGGTTGAGAGGCGGATTTCATTACACTCTGCGATAGCTACCACTTATGAGCTGTGCTCCTGAAGTTTGATTTCATTTCTGTATCTTTTTGTCTACTCCAGTAGCAAGCCATAAGGTTTATCTTTTCTTACAATATTTGTACCACAATTATTATGCCTAGGTATTATCCTCAACTATGCTCCATTCGACCAGACTGGGAAACCCTAATTTGTTGCGTGACTCCCCCGGGTAAAAAGGTATCCAATAGTTAACGTTCCATTCGCCCGTCTCACCTATCATATCTTTAGTTCTGGGTGCGATACAGGTACCTAGAATGCTCCACCTCGTTCTCCTTCCATATTACCCTTAATATGAGTAATAGGACATGACCCTACCATCTTCACGACAGCAGGAACTGGCTGTAATATCATGAAGCAAATCAAGATCTCCAGTTCCGCCATCTGGGTTAGCCCTTATCGGATTTAATTATTGCCGATCCCTAGCACGAGATCCAGCTGGTGTCACCCCATGCATGAAGCTTAACCTCCAACAGCGGAAAATTAATTAAGACATTACAAGGATACTATTGTGTGCGCCAACACACCGCCATCTCGGCCTACCGGCACCCTGCATGTACGAGTGCTCGTACTTGTACGGTACTCGAGTACAGCCTGCAGTAAAAAAAAAGGAGGGGGGGTCAAAAAACGTGGCAAGGGCCCAGGAGCTCCGATTGGAGAGCTGGTGTTCGAGCCAATCAGAACTCCAGAACCCCTTGCAGTCCCTTCCGATTTTATTTTTATTTTAACCTCAGGTTGTACAGTACTAGTACTCGTATGTGGGGAAGGTATACAGTACTTTGGAGCACTAGTACTGTACATCCAAAACTGTAGATGTAGTTAAGAGGGCGCGTCTAGAAGATCGAGGCCCCAATTTCTAGTCTATCCATTCCGCATGAGGACAAAAATAAAAATACGAGGTCGACCCCCCTCCATCAATTCAAGATGTCTTGGCGCTTTAATTCTCCTTTTTTCCGGTCAATTGATCTAATGAGTGGATTCGGGTAGTGAAATGTAGAAGGGTTTCCTGGGGGTGACTGTCTCCCGGTGGAGCAGAGCATAGCGCAGGTGTTTCGATCGCTCTATTATTCCTGCAACTTTCTAGCGTTGTCTCCTATAATACGAGTAGATATATCCCGGGCTCTATCCTTCCACTCAGGATTGCACCTTATTGCAAGGCAGAAATCTCCCCCCCACTCCCACAAGGCGTAATAGGGACAACCCGCCGGGTAGTGAGGGCCAAGGAGGGAGTATCCGGTTGGGGGGCTGATAAGCCGATTTTCTGTTTTTTGTTTCTTTAGATTGATTGTACGGTACTGTGGGGGACAATATAACTTAGCGGTAAAACAAACGCCAAATAGTACCGATATGACTTCATTCACTAGTAGTTTAAACCTCTATGCTCAAAGAATTAGACTAAACTAAATCCTCTAGCAAGCCCCAAACGACTTGTGGCCCATAGTGGAGAATATCGAATTTAGGCGATGTATAGTAGGTGTGGGATTGGTGGAATGATTTGATGTATTTCCCAGCTGCGTCCGTGGTTACCTAAAGAGAAATACATACATACCATGCCTTACTTGCGCAACCCTATACACAATCCCAACGCCTGCGAGGATAGCCGCTTGTATATATATGACACACTGCCGACAGGCGATAGGTAAAGATAAGGGAGAGGTCACAGCCAGAAGTCCTATTCCAAATTGCCGGACAGCTTTCAACATATGATAGGATATTGAGTTGGTCAAGTGGTGTATCCCAGGTGCAAGCACGTGCTGCGGATAATCGCATTGACAAACCGGGTTCATTCCTTATTGCCGAGAGCTGGCTCGGCACTCTTCGCGACAATCTTTGCTTATTCAATACCACGGCAAAGGAAGACCTGACTTCTACCACACTCACTCTTCGGATCTCGCAGGTCCCTTGAGTGGCCTCCACCATACCCGAGAGCAAAATAGCGCAGCGGATTGCGCACGGTAGAAGACTACCCAAACCTGTGAAATTTATTCGGGTAGCAGCAGCATGAGATATTTGAGAGTGGTGAGGACTACAATCCAAATGCTGCTCCCATAAAATTTGCCTTATGGTGCAGCTTCTAGATCACTATCACATTCGAAAATCTGTCCGTGCCGAAACTCTCATCAAGTCCAGCAGCTTGCCAGAGAAGAACTGGTTCCCAGCATGTTCGACCAAGGCATCGTAGAGTCCTCCATCCCGATTGCCGTGCCAAGGTTCTGGCTGGGATCACGCAATATGCGAATTGATCTTGCAGTAAGCCTACCGCTACGGCATGCGGAGCCTTTCTTTCAATGCCCCCTTGCCATCACCCATTCTGGTGCACTTGTGCCACCTTCCCCGGAATAGCCCCCGTGGGCCGGTGAAAAGTACGGAATACTCCCAGAATGCCCTCTCGGGTAGCGACCAGGGCCTAATCTGCCCCATACGGCTGGAATACCACCCCCGCCACATTTGCCTGAGCACCCTACTCGTAGTATGGCGTAGCAACCATCCCACAATCTGCCCTGCCCGGCTAGCCCAATTCTTCGGAAACAAGTTGTACTAAAGGTTTACAGTGCCCCTAGAGCTATATCCACAGGACGTGGGCTGAAATGATCTTGTTCCGTTGTTGATAGGCATAGTTCTCGAGGTATGAGGAAGGGTATGAGAAATTTGCTTCGTATTAAACATCATCCCTTCTAGCAAGACGCAATGTAGCTGTTGTTTGGATGTCGGCCAAGGCCCGGAGGGGCTACTGGTGCTCGTACTCCAGTATCGTCCCCCAGGGGTCGCCCCTTCGCTCAAAATTGGATTCTATAGTGCTCAGGCAAATGTGGCGGAGTGGTATTCTAGTCGCATAGGGCAGATTAGGCCCTGGTCGCTACCCGAGAGGACATTCTGAGAGCTTTCCATAAAAAATATAGTGTTGAAGTTGCTGTCCAAATGTGCACACTCACCATAATGTAGAGAGCAATAAACATTATGGACGTTTGATAGCAACATTTTCGGCCCCGAGACTATGACTCTATCAGGCATGCTGCCTGATTTCCTCTCTCTGCTACCAATAAAATTATCTTGTGCCATAGTCCCCCATATAGTTCCAACACAGCTCAATTTCCTTCATATCAAGCGAATTTGGTGCCAAAAAGGGAAAACGTCTAATTCCTTCTAAAAGTCCTTGTCATATGTGTGACGATCACTCTCACAGGATGCCGGTACGGTGCGCCACCGACACGGTATTTCGAGCAGCTCGAACACCATGCTTTCATGGGTCCGCGGAGACTGTTCCAAAGAAGGTACCAATTCCTCGCTCGGAGACACGAACGAGCGAGGCATGATTTCGAAGCAATCTCCTGCCCAAAGTTGGTAATCCATATGCGCAGTGCAGCACATCGCCCGGTACTCGAGTTCTCAAATTGAAGTAATTTCTCATATGCCCTTTAGCCCTTAAAATGTGTGCGACATTCTTGGGATTTAATAGAGTAAAAATCTGATGTTGAGCCGAATCTGGGGAACTCGGGAACTGCTCGTATCTTAATTTACATAATCTCAGCAGGCATCCTGGCACGGCGCCTCATTTGGCACCCTTCTCAGACACTTAGCGGGCGCTAATATTAGTTGCACCGTATCCCAATACCAGGAATAGTAGGTGGGGGACTGAGGATTAGGGCTACTAATCCTTGACACTGGTGTAAATTGCAACTATAACCGATAGCGCTAGGCTAGTTTCTGTTGCTTCACACAACCAGATGGGAATATTAGACGAACTTCCGAAGATGCCAAACCCACATTCCCAGTCGATTTGAAACCCACCCGGAACGAGCCCATCATAAGCGGGAGAACGAAGCCACTCCGAATTGCATCCCCTACACTTTCATCTACTCGAGTACTCGCCGCGACACTACTATGATCCTCAAGAGATAGAATCTTAAAATAACATCACCGCTATGTCACTACGAGTCCAGAGCCTCAACAGCGATACGACCTTCGTTCTCACATTCTCTCATCCGGCGCTGCGGAAGCCTTTCGTGCTCCTCTTGGACCCCTGGCTACACTCGAGCCCTTACGTATACCATCCTCTGTTCTCGAATCAGAGCCACACGACACAACCATGTATTTCATCCATTTCCGAGCTATCGCCGGTTCCAGATGTGATCATCGTTTCGCAGAAAAAAGCGGATCACTGCAACGAGGGGACCTTGAAGGAGCTTGACTGGAATGGCGCAGCGAAGGAAACCCTTCTCTACGCAGCGCCAGAGGCAGGGAGGATAGTTCTGGGGTGGAAGTGGTTTGACCAGAAGCGACTGCGGCTACTCCGGTGGGGAGAGACAGTGAAGGTGGCGTTTCCGAGCGGGATGGGGAAGCCTACAGTCGAGGAACCGGCGGGCTGGCTGGAGCTATTGTTCATGGCGCCGAAGAGGCTATGGGAATTACCAGCGCTGCACAATGCAATAGGGATCAAGTGGGTTGTTCCTCGGGAACAGGGGCAAGGAAACCAAATATTTTCGATACTCTTTAGTCCGCACGGTGCGCCCATTGCATCTCTACGACCTTGGCTATCCTCGCTACCATCGCGACCTCAAACACCTAAAAACGAAGTATATATGCAAACGACAGCATTCCCGCACCCGAGCCTTTCGTTACTAATACATCCTTTCTGCCGAATTTACTCCCTTCTCGGCGGCGAGGTTATCAGTGGGTTCCCCGGAGGCTTCTCGATATGTCGTCATGTAACGGTGGACAATTGGATTAGCGCCCATGACGAAACCAAGGATGTGCGAGGAATTACGGCAGGATTGTTGAGATATCGGTTGTGGGACGTGAATAAGGTTGAGAAGGATTTAAAGGGAGAGGGGATACAAGGCGTTCGGGTTAACCTATTACACGCGGGAGATGAGGTTGGCTTTGACCTTTGTTAGCAAGTATTTTTTTTTTTAATGTAATAATATATACCTAGAGTTTTTCTCTAAAGCCGGGCTACCGGACTGATTTCATAATTCCCCTCCACCCACCCATGACTGAACCCGCACTATTTCGGTTGACTCGAAATCTGCTACCATAATAATAATATTATTATGATATTCTTTTGCATTCTTTCTGAATTATTTTATCCTGAACGGATCCGATCTTCCCCGAGTGGATGAGCACAGAAACCCTTTTATCATATCTTTTTCCCCTTATTTCCGCCCTTCCAAAACACTGCTTGTCTTTTGCCTTTGCGTCCGAATTCGATCTAATGTTACACCGCTCCACAGCGAAATTTTCCCAGTCCGGCCGGATCTACCAACATCCGAGAGAAATTTCACAGGGCTCGGGCAAGCGGAAATTATGCATCACAAGGCTAACTACGTTTTGTGCGCCAGCAGATACCAGCTATTTGCGGTTGGACCGTTCCTCCATAGATATCGGACCTTCCTCACAGTTCCACCAAGGAACATTCATGAGAAATCACTCGATACTAGGTTTCGAAATCTGTTGGAATTCTTGAATATATATCGACAAGAGGGGAATTTGAATTTGGATAGTAGTCCCCTATCTGAGTTGTCCGTATTTGGAGTCTCAAGGACCTCCTTGCACTAGTCCATGAGCTCATCAGCCAAGCCTCCCGAACTCTCCGATAACCTGATTACGGTATCATATCCCAATACCCCATCAAGATTGACAACCAGTCACGCTCCAATGTGGGTACCATGAGTTATCAAAGAAGGCAAAAGAGGTCCTTTCTTTAAGATTTCCTCTGCTGTTGCGTATTTTGTCATGAAGTTACCCATCGAAATGTGAGGTGCCCTAAATAGAGAGATGAGTATGCCTGTCGGAGGGAGAAAAAGACTAAATTATTTCAGCTATTTTAGCAATCTAAAGTGAACTATCCAATAAAATAGACTTCTTTGTATGATATCCTTTACGCCGCTACCACAAACGCCTCCGAGATTCCTGCCCCCCCCCACACAATGTTATGAAGTTGCCCATCGAAATGTGAGGTGCCCTAAATAGAGAGATGAACTATCCAATAAAATAGGCTTCTTTGTATCCTTTACGCCGCTACCACAAACGCCCCCCGAGATTCCGTGCCCCCCCCCCCACAATGTTATCGCTTGGATATTGCTACTACTACTCACAACTTAGCGAGTATAGAAGAGTGATTTTAGGAGTATATCGGGCACCCGGACCAGCGGATGTGTCCACCTGTCGCGGTTGGGCTGCCTATTTTAGCGGTTACTCGAGCTATGTTACTCGAGCTATGTTACTCGAGCTATGGTGGACCGGTGTCATAACCGGATTCTGGATGGGTCAGGTCGAACCAGAGGGTATTCAAAGTTTAAAAAAGCTAAGGGCTCATTCGGCACGTCCAAATAGAAATACACCACAGCATTTTTGAAAAACAGTATGTTTCCTAATACCCAAACGGGCTGGCTGACTCCAAAATTGAAATTGATATGACAGTTAGGTGGCAGGTGCTTCTCCTTCACTTATTCCACGCGAAGCAAAAACAGGAGGAGGCCTATACGTCTATACCGTACATGCTGAACAAGCCTTTATCCACTTCGCCTTTCTGTGCAACTTGTTATTATATTTACCATACTGTAAGATTTTTTGTTTTTTTTCACGTTGGGAGTAAGTGGGCAAAAGGTCAAGAACGGGGGCAGAATTCCTCTCAGCTGAACTCCATACCCCAACTCAGAAACCATACATGAACAAAAAAAAAAGTTTTCACGATATCAAGAAAGCGTATTAAAATAGTATAGCACGTTTTAAAGGTCACTTTTCATACTCTCTGCGAAAAATCACAAAATGTTGAGTTTTGCTAGTGGGCAAAGAGTTTTTTTCCTTCTCTCTTTGATGCCTCTAAGATCCACTTTGCCCTTTATACTTTTACCCTAAGTCTCCTCAGCGCACTCGAATTCGCTATCGTACGCTAAAAATGTGAGAACACTATGATAATTATAATATTGGCTAGCACCACAAATGGAACATCCCGCTTTTACTCGTTACTGAAAAAATTAATGACCTTTGTAAATTCGAATACCCAGGAAAGATTACGGTAACCTTGACAATTCAGTGAATTCAAGAAGGCAATGGCGGTCTTCGGGGGGACGATAAATTCACCGAACCCTTTCAGAGCGTCTAAATATAAGGGACGGCCTACTGCAAAATTTACAGGGTAAAACACAAACTCAGCTGCCCATGTATTGAACCTTGTATCAGGTTCCTCCGTTTGACATAAAAACTAAGATCGCATGGGAATGTATGCCGTTACGGTTATGCGAGAGAGCCGGATTCCTAGTTCGAATAGCAAAAAAAGGTAGAATATGGGTAAGGCTTCTGCCTTGATACCGCTAGCAAGTCTGGTCAAATGAGGTTAACTTATTCTAAAGAATTCGCATTTCGGGGACCCTTGTGGGTACAGTATGATATATGATCCACAGCATACCCCCGGGAGTGATACCCCCCCCGGCCCGATCTCACTAGCCGGAAGTCATAACAATGGTGGGGGGAAAGGATTATATAATCAGGGTGATCTAAGTTTGTTCCATAATCTCTCAAGAAATCCCCTTACTCCCCATTTTGTGCCAATGCTCGTGTTATATAAGTTGGGCATGGGAAGGTTGTATTTAATTCTGGATGTCACGGGACTCTGGTGATTCGTTTAGGAGTACGATGGGCTGTTCTAGAACTTTGGTAATTTATGGAGAATATTCTCCAGATATGTATTTCCTTTGCTACAACGGAAGCGTGCAGAGGAATGGGTACATCCATGGAGATACAGAGCCTAAGAGTCAGTTTAGTTGACGAAGAAGTGTGGGAGAAGAGAGCGAAGATATTTAGTAGACACCCCCCATCTTACATAGTACGCAAGTTCCCGGCAAGTCCACTCACTCAACAGGGCACAATCTCCACTTTAAGAGTCCCGAGTTGGGTTCGGCCGCAAGTGCCCTCTGCAAACTAGAGAGAATATCCAGGATGACAACTCATGACCTCCCGTAAGGTTGATGCCCGGCGCCCCCTAAGATCTCTACCGGAAAACTCCCCACCAAAGCACCGAACATTGTTATCCCACTATTATTCTACCTACAGGGCACTATGTCCCAGAATATTGATCGATCCCAGCTCGTATTGGACCGAGGAAGCAAAAAATACGCTGCACCTCCCTCCCCCTCATGCCCATTGTGTCTTGCAAAACCCAGAGGAGCCTCTCGGGTTTTTTTAGTAGAAACAATAGGCTTAAAGGGTAAACCCCTCAGGTAGATGGGTTATATCTATTGTCGGATCCTCGGTTCTAAAACTTTAGCTGCCATGGATAAGCTCCCAATGGGCCTCGGATATTAGACGGGAGGGCCTCAGATGGTACGGTGAACCTCAGCGGTCAGTCTCCGTCCCCTTCCGCTCTAGGCGTCCTTGATATATATTACTTGACTGAAATACACTCGCGTTTTTCGCACCGTTTACAGAGCAGTCAATTTCGGCTACATCGAAGGTTTGGGCAACTATTCAACTTTCTACGATACTCAGCCGAGCGAGTATTTAAGGCAACATGCAAAAACCACATATTCTAGCTTCCGGAATAGATCTACAAAGAGTTCAGATCGCTAAACACAACCCATTCCATCCGGTCCCGTGCAGGGATCTCAGTTGCCCCTCCCAGCCCCATGGCTCCTCCAGACCACTGAAAGCATTGTCAATGTTTTTGCCAGGCCGGGGTAGATAGGTCAAGCTTCGCTCAACGGTATCCTTAACCGAAGGGGTCGGCGGTGGACTGCAGACAACTCAGGACTCAAGGGCCGATCTTTAGCAATCAGCTCATGGTCGTGGTAATCCGGATGTCTACCGTTGGTGGACGGCAAGTTCTAGAGGGTGAGCCAGCTGCATTCATCGCTGGACTTTCGGCTGAGGAAGGGACAGTCGTGAAGACGGATAGTGAGGGGCGGTGGAGGGAGGTATGTGTGATGTCTCATGAACCAGTTCTGCATATATCTCCTGAGAGTCCAAGTAGAACGGATAAACTAGCACAGAAAACCCCAAAGTTGATATTTTTAGTATGTATTCTGTTCAGTAATACTAGAGGGGTTACAAATTGAAAATATTCCATGCGAATTGGGCGGGAAGTTTCAGGACAGTTGAATTGCTTTCCGTCAACTGAATGTCATAACTTGGATTCAGAGGTAGAGGGGGATGAAGTGTAGTTTAAGGTCTGTGAGCAGGCAAAATCTGGTATCATAAAAAGATCGGCAAAGGTCTCAAATGCCACACATTTTTATCAAATAAGTTACCCTTCAAATACCGCAGCAAATTGATTATGTAAGTGGTCGTTTTACAATGTCATGCAGTAAAATATTATTATTACTAAAATGCTTTACTTTATAAAAACTATAAAAGAAAAGAAAATAACTGCTAGTGGTGTTGCTGTCTATGGACTTTACGAACACACAAATAGGCACTTTTCTTGTCTTTCCATCTACCCTTCTTGTAATATGATAGGAGGCTTAACATTCTATACAATTATTATAATTTTAGGTACAATATCTTCAAGTTGTTTATATTCAAATAATTAATTTCTGCTATTTATCATACAAAAAAACTTACAGAATCAATTTTCTGTGGCATGTGAGGGGTACTATAGCATTTGAGGGATATTCCATCAAAATATATAGCATTTGAGGCCTTTTCCATAAAAATATTGTTACGCTGTGGGTATGATATTCTGGTAATGCCCTATCGCCTACGTTTTGCGTTATTATGCTTACTGGCTGGAGTGGATATCATATTATAGATGACAGCATGATATGCCCACAACTTTTTATATATCATATTACAGAGGTAGATCTTTACTCTCCGAATGTTAAGCTTTTCTCGAATTCTCTAACCGCCATTACACTTCTGTGCTCCACTCCCTATCCACGTCCCTGCCCATCGCCATCTCCACCACGACCGAGTGATTCCCTCACCTCTATCACTTACCTACCCTAGCCAGGACGCCCGAGACTACAAGGCTACCAGGGCCCTGTGGGGCGCCTGGGCTGGTTGGGGTCACTCCCCTCAATGGAATGGGGGTTCTTCGGTTATGGCAAGAAGCCAGGTTCCTTCTCTGCCGCCGATGAATCCCGTGCCTGTATTGCAGATGGCCGCGAACTCATTGGCGGTATTGTCACCGAAGGTGGTGGATTGACTTAGGCCGCAGACTTCATGCACGCTACGTACCATCATTAGCTCTACAACGGAGGGCATTAAGACAAATTTCCCAATGCCCGCCTCAACCCATACGTTACGTTGGCACCCAGACGCCACTACTAATTGCGCAATTTATCCCGCGAACACTAGCAAGGTGGTAAGAGGTAGATCTATCTTTGTCCCTTGGAAATTCGTTGCCGCCATCTACTAATTCGACCCAGGATTTTGCAGTTTCGGCCAAACCTGAGACATTTCACTCACAGAATCTAGGAAGTGATCTTTGTCTCGTAGCTGCTCGATTTTATTGACGAACACTCGCTAAGTGCCCGGTACCCACCGCCCGTACAATATAGACCAAGCCGGCGACTCCCATTGCCCACAGTATCTTACTCTGGGACCAAAAACATCCTGATACCATAATATTATTATATGGAATGGCGCTGCAAACACCCCGGGAGACAGTAGCCCATACCCGAGTGATTGGGCATGGTGTCCGGTTGAAGGTTTCACCCACTAACCGCACTTTTTCAAAGGCTATTAAAGCAGAATTCAAACACAAATGCCGTTCCGCTGCCAAGTGGTAAGGCCGCACCGCACGAGCATTATGGTAACATATCAAGATTTACAAAATCGTACCCCACGGAACGTATGGCCCCAAGCACTATCTCGAAATTAGCCGTTTCAAGGGAGGGTAGTCACTGCCGGTATTTGGGAATAAAAGTGTGCGAGTTTTCCAACCCGGTGAATTTAAATAAGTGGGGGAAATGTTCCCTTTGCGTAGGACATGCGGGGGTAGCGCATTGAGGAAAATCAAAAGAAAGGAGGAGGCTTCACTCGCCCTGGCTGTTCGAACCGAAGCTTGGGTTTTGGGTTCAGGGGAGGAAATGGAAATGGTTTCTTTACATTGGTGGAACAGGAGACAGGTCAGGCCATGCCCGAAGATTATGGGTGCCAGGGTTATCATAGAATTAGAAGAGAGGAAATGGTGTAGCAGGGGAGAGTTAACAGGACTTTGGGAGTCGCTCGGCTGTGGTGTTGGATTACCTATAGGGCATGGGGTTTAGTGGACGTGGTTCGGGTATGCGATTAGGCGGATCAGAGGTTATCGGGCATGAGGTATGAGATCGTTTCTTTCACATCCTATACCTCTAGGCATAGGATATAGGGTTTTTTGGCTTTTGTTGTTTCTTTCACATTCTATGCTATTAGGCATAGGATAGTTCGCTTAGGGCAGAGGCTTGAGGGATCATAGTGGATCATGAGATATCAGGATGGTTCTAGATTGTTTGAGATCATGGTTCTTTAGCTTGGTGTGTTTCCTTGGAGTTAGTTGAGTTTGGGAGATATATCGCCGGCCCTGTCCTTAGCTAGGAGATAGGGTTGTCAGTCAGAGTTTTTCCCTCCTTTCGTGTTCACCACCACTTATGATCTATCGTGATTTCACCCTCACCACTTTGTTCTTTCGTGCTTCCTCCAGGTTTCTTTATGTGGTATGGGGTAAAACACAAAATAAATCGGCTCTCCAACAACACACTACCAGTCCGCCTAAAATACCTACTCCAGCTGAAATTAATAACCTTCTTTCCTCGGAGTGTGGTGGATATATATATTGGTTAGGTTGAGGTAGCTGTGCGTCGGAGAATGGGTGGACATTCCCGAATGCCGTGTTGTCTGGGATGGGTTCTTTCGGTCTGGAACAGTGTACGAGATTATGGATTGAGAGGCGGGTCTGGAATGTCACAGTGTCTTGTGCATGGTGGTTGGTACGGAATGGATACGGAATTTAAATAGTTGTGCTAGTTCTGGATGTTCGCATATATAACCTTGGTATCGCTATTGTTGCCTAAGAGATGGACAGACAATTAAATAAAGTTTATCGTCATAAAGTTAACTCCTGTTTTCAGACTGATGGATAGCTAGACCGAGTGATGGATTGTGACCCCACTTTTCGCTACCAGTGGGCGAGGGGTAACCAGTAAATAGTCAGACGAAAACGAATGACTTTTCCTCTCTCCTATCTTCCCCTTGGATTACTGGATTCCTCGTAATAGCGCCAGAAAAAAAAAGAGTTCAATCTTGGAGCATGGATATGGGGAGTCTGGTTGAACTTCACTTCCTCTCCGGAAGCTCAGAGATACACACACTATCACCGAGAAACTACCTCCCGCGACCTGGAATCGAGTTATTGAATCAACCAAAGGCGTCAACAACCCAACTGAGCGATTTCTGATATCCAGTTCAGGCTGTTAAGCCGCATCTTGTTCGGTTTCTAACCCCCTCCCCCCAGAGGCCCAAGTAGCAGCTAGAAAAATACCCAAAATAACCAGGGCACAAGCTATCAGACGCCCAAGAAAAGGCCTTCCTTCGCCACTTTATGCGCTCCGATGTGCCCTCTACAAGAAACGAAAGTAATATCCACCGGATGCGGTTCCCTGCGTTATGGATGAGATGTGGGGGGACATGGCAAAGTGAATTCATTGATAACTAAAAAGAGCAAATACGTATACAGGGGTTGTAGGGGCTGTCTAACAAGAACTGCGCCATTGTGTGTAAGGTCCAAACCGAGTGACCTCCCGTGAATAAATGGGAACCACAATATCACACTTGGCTCTTTAGATCAGTATCACCGACGATAGTTCGACTGGGGTGATTAGGCCGCTAACGGCTGCTCGGTAGAAGCATTCATAATCTAAAACATGCTTAATCGCAATTGCGTAACCAGCCAATGTGGAGTAGCGGAGTTCGTTCCTCCATTGCTTCCTAATGGTTAACACGCCCACGATCAACGACTATGAGTAAAAAAAAAAAAACATTATGAGAACAGAAAGATATCAACTGTTATCTAATGCCCGGCATAACCACCCTCTACTTCCAGAACTACAGTCACCCAATTGAGTATTGGTTTCTACAATCCTTCAAAACAAACCCGCGGAGCTGCCTCCCAAACCAAGGGGAATATTTTTGCGCCCCTCTTCTTCGCAGGTCTACCCCCCCCTCGGGGTGTCTCTCTAATCCTTGGGTACTGCTGATGCAATCACTTCTTAAGCACAACCAGTGCACGTCCAACAGGATTCAAATCGGGAGAAAAAATTTGATGTGCCATTGCAATAATATTACCTTCCAACCAACAGATAAAACCCTATGTATTGTGGACCGGCACATTGTCATCTCGTGAGAGAAAATCCTAAATGCTGCAAGTGAGCATCTGCCGGATATCGCAATAACCGTTCCTTCCCCTGTACTCGTCACCATTGGAGTTTTTTTTCTCGGGCGCATACTATTTGACACCACCAGATCAATTAACCATGACGAAATGGAATGGATGAGGCTCTCGTCATTGTATCATATTTGCGGAAAGAAAAAAGAAAAAACATTCAGGGACAGTCGAGTGAACTTTATGAGCTGTCATTTTGGGCGAGGGCTTACGGCGGATGTGAGACATGCTTCACGGACACATGTGTCGGGCGGGTGGCCGTACGGTACTATCATGCGAGTAGCCGGTCCAAGGTACTCGTAGAGATATCTCGAGGTGACCATGTTTGTCTCAGACGGCGGACCCTCGAGTACAGAATGAGACGATGGCTTTCGGGGACAGGGATAGGAACTGTAGACCCTGACAAGGAGCCGTCGGGGAAGGTGCCGGATCGGGACTAGTGGCCGCAGGGGAAAGGCAAGAGTGATGCTTCATGATTTCAGCTCTGCCTACAGTACGAAACACATACCGGTATTCCGGAAACCGAGCAAAGGGAATGAAAGAACCGAGTAGGAATTTCCTGGTTTAAATTTGTGGATATGCCCTTCTTCTCCGGGGGGGATAAATTTTCGGGTTTCCTGCCGGCCTAGATAATTGCACCTCTGGCTTCACCGCTTGGGTAGCAACCGCACCCACAACCCCATGAGATTGTGAAGCATTTGCTGTGAGGCACAAGATCGGGGAACCTAGGCTGAGTAAGTTTACAAATCGAAACCCAGATCCAGATCGGCCGATAAAAAAACATATCGTTGCGCCACCGGAAGAAGCACATTTCAGTCCTGCAACGTACAGAACGGCGGAGGACGGTTAGGAACGGATACTGGTTGTCGGAGCTTCCCACGCCGCACAGGGCTCCCGGTGTATAGTCCGTCTAACCACGAGGTCCATGAGATTCTCAGACACAGGGCGTCCGGGGGTTCCGCGAGAAGGACGGAGTGCGGCCCAAAGCCCCTCCCGCCCGGCATCCAAGACCGACTCACCGGAGTGCAGGAACACTGTTTCCGCCCCAAAACACCGAGTCTGGTGGCTTTTTCCATTGGACACCGCCAGAGAACCTATCTTCCGCAGTGGTGATAGGCGCCGAATTCCCCCACACCATACCGAACGCCCGCTAGCTAGCATCGGTGAGAAGCGGAAGCTGGAAGCGGCAGCACCGCACCGCCAAATCTGGCAATTCACTGATTACAGGAATTTATATATACTGGGACCCTCGGGATTACGAACGGCAACACAGCGAGGTTGTAATCCCGATGAAACCCAGTGAGGTCAAGGGAAAGGGTAGAGTTCCCTCAGCCGAGTCTCCGTTTCCTGAGGGTAACCACCATTCCGCCGATCAGATGCGGTGCATCGCTACATCCTCTTCTCGCTTCTGCCCAAGAATGGCACCGGCTACAGACATCTACCGTCCTCTCATGGAAACCTGGCACTTTTCACCACTCCGGGGGATCCCAGAGACCCAAATAACAGAATTTTCTGAGCGAGTGACAATCTATGACCAAGTGCTGCTCGACTGGTGGAAATTTTTAAAAGATTCCGGACGGGATAGAAGATGGAAAGTAATTGGGATTTGATTTGTACTGTGTGTTTTCTAACGGTTACTATTTTTTTCTTACAATTTCTGGGGGAACGAACAATTGCATAGAACAAAAACTTCTCTTCGGACAATACTCTTCAGCGTATGTCCTTCCCCTGCCATGTCAAACTAAAGCTCCCAAAATTGCCACGATTCCCCCCACACCGCTCTATCTCTCTTATCCTACTCTTCACGGCAGTGGGCGGGTCCTTTATCACCCCTGCATCACTTATAGCCTCAGAGCTATCACACCAGCGAAGACATGCCCGGGAAAACGTAAGGCTCCCGCGAGCCATTTATCGCCTATCCTAACTACACAAAGGGGTTCATTGAAGCCAAACTAGCTAGCGCAAGAAAAAACTAAGAAGTACTCTATCGAGAACCCGATGGAGTCAAGAGGCGAGTGAGCGGTGAAAATCAAGACACAAATACTCTAGGCCAATAATGTGGTCTCCCCTACATTAAAACCACAGCCCCACAGTTCGCCAGGAATGGGTATTAGACACATAACGGAGCTTCATGGGTGGTGCCCAGCTGTAACCGGGGGGGCAAGTATGGCCTGATCATACGACAAAATAAAATGAAAAAATGTACCGGCCCCGGTAGGTGAGGGAAAGGATTCCTGCGCCGAAATACTGGCCCTTCGCCAAATGGGAATATTGACGTTACTCGGAAGCCTATTTTTTTTTTCAATTTTTTTTTTCAGGCTCACCTGCGGAATCCTTGACGCGCTAACGCACCAACAGCGCAGTTTCAAGAGGTTGACTCGGGAGTGGGCAACTTACACGGTGAGTATCGGTGGGAGGAAGTGATGGGTGCCTAATGAGAGTCTGGCGAACTGCTGTTGGCCCATATTTCGTAACTTTACCCCATCAATATTGGCATTTCTCCAGAGACACACTCACCATCGCTCCCCGCTTTGAATCCGGGGGTTTACCACCAACTTCCCGTCTATGTCGAAAAGACGACCGCACCACCACCAAGCACCCTGTGTCGATCCCACACCAAAACAGGCTTCGATGTAGGCTCGCCGCCAGCTATGGATCCTTTGAGTTGGGTGATGGTTGAAACATTCACCGCTGCGCTCCCTCCAGTCTACCCACCTCCCCGGGTATGATTGCCCGCTTCTCGCTCTTTTCTCTCTGAAGCACAAGCAAACAACCCCTCCCGCCCATCCGAGTGCAACCTGAGACATCCCCAAACCCTAACCCATTTGTTCCCAACGCTGTCTCTCATGCGCATCGAGCTATGTGTGGTAACACGACCTTGAACTTTCTTTTTTTTTTTTTTGGAAGGCGCAGCACGGGAACCGTAATGTACCGGTACAGTACGGTACTTGAATTCAGTCAGCAAAGGCCACAAAAGAGGGGGAAACCAGTTCAGAGCATTTCCCGCTACTGTATCCCTCAACACTGTTGCCCTCGTACAATACCTTCACTATCACCTTCGAAAAATCCCGAGAGAGCAGAAAAAAACTCCTTCCTCCAGATTCAAGAAGCACCCTTGACGAACCCCCCCTGAGGCCGTTCGGTAGACCCCCACTTGACCCTGCCCCATTGATTCCGCCAATGCCACAGTGTTAATATTGCTCGAGTTGCAAAACCCCCAGATCTATGATAATACCCGCACGGGAGAAAAAGGCCGTTATAATGAGGCTCTTTGATTCCCAATTTTAAACATGGCGGTCTAGACCGCTCCCGTCACACAGATCTACACATTGTTTCCTTTTTCATTCCTCATCTCCACGCCTTCATGACAAGACAAAGATGACGTGTTATGCTGTTCCTGCAAAAAATAAGTCTCTCAGCGGGTCTTCTACTCGTATGGGCGACCCACCCTCTTCCAGTGATGCATTACTGCCTAGTGGTGCGCAAATCGGCTTCCAGGTGGACGAGAAGTCACTCACAGCAAAAACCTTCACTGCCTGACGGAAAGAATTAAACCGTTTCGAACAGGTCCGACACTTTCCCCCGTATACCCAGAAACAACAGGAGATTGGCTTGTTGGCGCATCGCATCACTAAAGGCTCGCCCTCACCCCCTCCCAGAGGCTTTTCATCAGAGCCCCGATCGTGCCCGATATCCAGAAAGATTGTAACGACCCCCCCCCCCTCCGAATTCGAATTCTGGGCTCAAAATGCGAATGCCGCCCGATTGTTGGCATGTCACGGTAGTTGCTTGAAGCCTACAGCAAGTGGAAACCTCGATTTCGGGAATGGTTACTTGTAAGGGGAGCTCTTTCCACCGGCAGAGGTCACCGGCGGAGCAATTGATGAAACCCCTCCCACGAGTCGGAGCCCCGGAACAAGTAAAACTCGTGTGAAAGTGCATGTCTAGGCCCCGCCCGTGGAGATTTCGGCAGGTTGTGATGGCTCCAGTAAGACATCTCGAGGAGAGACTGCAAGAGTACCGGTACAAGTCGGGTCGGTTAGGATAAACACAACAAAGGTTTGAAACGGCCCCCACGGCTTCAGGCAACAACGAGCGTTGTTCCTCGCGTGTAATGATCATCCCAGTACTGTACAGTACCAAGTGACCTCTGCAACGGGGTATTTCATAGGTCGGGATACGATTCCCGCGATTCCATACAGGTGTTAAGGGAGCTCGACCTACATATAATTCCCACCTGCTCATAGGTCGCTCGGGCAATTAGTGGAATTCCTCGAAGCGTCCGTCGTTCGGATCTTCGCACTCTCCAGACTCTCCCCCACCCCAAAAAAAGAAACTGCCAAGATCGGCTCCTCCCACCACCGCCACACCCATCAAGCCTCACTGGAATAAGTTACGCCTCACTTTCGCTCATCAAAGAAAAGATTCTCAAAATCGGACTCTATCATAACTCAATCATGTGCACATTCAATTAAATTTTAAAAAATAATGAAAAGCGAGGAAGCGGAAGAACATGTAGCCCTTTCCTCCGTCACTCATTAAGATAATTAATTGAATTGGAGTCAAAGATTCACCGCAAGGTAAGGATAGTGTGCATCCGAAGCAAAGTCTATAAACGATGGCACTTAGACCATAGTCGGAAGTCATCGCGTGAAGGTTGTGTATTTATCGACAATAACACATAGTTCACCGTGAAAAACTAGAGAACACATACATACTGCCTCTTATTATTCAATCTTCAGATGTCACCTATATCATAGCATCATTATCGAGTCTGGATATTGTCACATTTCCTTAAAGAAAGAATGAAAGAAAGTGCTGTTGTCACGAGCGGCAAAAAGTCAATCGCAAAGTGATTTATTTTTTCTCTCAAAAACAAGCCAGCCCCTGCCGAATTTCCTCCATCTTCTTCAGACAAGCCCTTGTCGGACTATCCACATGCTTGCGAAGATTGTCCTTCCTGTTTATGAAGATCCAACACCTCGAGCAGGTCCCTCCCTCATTCCCCATATGGCTGACTCGGACATGCCGTCGGCAATCCGAACTTCGGCTGTACTGTCTCCCACATCCGTCAAAGGGGCACTCGACGGGAGGTTTTGACCTCTTCGAACCTTGTGCTTTGAAACTATTCACTTTGTTTAGCCGGATGCAGTTAATTCTAGGGTGCTAAAAGGTGGGGTAGAGTGAAACTCATTGTCCGTACATTTTCCTAAGCTTCAACTTTTCCCCCGAAGGACGGGGTGTGTGAGGAGGGTCCGAGGGACTCGGCTGCGGTCGTTGGCGATCGTTCCCCCCCCCGAGCGGCCCTTCGGTAACGGGAGGGGGAGTGGCTTTAGTGGCAATTTTGGCGCCAGCATCGAGTCCGTCGAGATCCGGATCGATAGCGACGCCTTGGATTGCGTTGGGAAGTAATCCGTCGCTCGGTGTGAGTGCGGGGGGGAAGTTGTCCCGTGGTTGCGATAGCACGGCTTTCTTTTTTGTTAGTTGAGTCGTATTGAATAACCAATGCAAGAGAGTTCGTTAAAATTTTGGGCTGGATTACCACTTTGTCCATAGTCGGGGGAACCCATAACCATCATTGCTGCCTCGTATGGCCATGGGTACATATTGTTCCTCATCAAATAGTATAGATAGTAGTATTCGGCAAACGAGGGGTTAAATTGGTCGAGGATATTTGGCTGATGGGTTCCCATGTTTCCCGTTCGGGTACCAAGGCTCGCGACACTAGATAAATAACTTTTTGGAGGTGTTGAAGCCATAGTCAATCGCAGTCAATTGTGAGCTTCCCTCCGGTGTTATATAGAAAAACTATCTCTCCTCTCAACGCATACTAATGTCCTCTGCCCAGGGTGGTGACTAGTGCGGAGCCGCATTTTTTATGATGCGGATCGAAAGTAGGCTTCTCTTTGGATTTAACACGGGACTCTGGGAATCCCAGGTATGAAACTTCACCCAGGACATCTGTTCTGCGAAGATAATGGCGAATTATGAGAGGGGCCAAGAGTTTTTTTCAGTTGATTCGCTGGAAGAAATACCGGTACAGTACCCTGCAGGGCTCAGGCTCGCATTGGCAACCCTTGGAGAGGCCCGCCTTCGGCCCACGCCTTCTGGCGCACACCCGCTTACCACTCAGAGATATTCCCGTTCGAACCCTACTCCGCTCTTCAGCGACAATCCAGTGCACCACAGATAAACAGATATGAACTGCCATTCTCCAATAATTTCTCTCAATCAGGAAAAGGGAAAAAGATGACGATCCAAGTCGTACCCTACTTCCTGGTGCCTGGAGCTACCGAAGCGGGGTTCATCATCCTGCAGGCTGCTGAGGAATGAGAGACAGGCGACGAGATGATCCCCCCAAAGGCTCGTGGGATTGATCATCGAGCAATTCTCCCCAGAAAATCCATCACCAGAGAGCACTTCTCAAACGGGGAATCACAATCTCCCGCGTTGAAGTATGTTTAGCTGGGCCTGGGGCAGTCTAGCGCCTGCCTAGTACCGTGCTCGTGCTGCAAATACACCGAAGGCGCCAGAATAACCGAACGTCCTGGTGATAGCTTCGTAAAAAGGAGAATTAATCGGGATCGGGATCTCGTTCCTACCCCCCAGTAGGGAATTGGTTTTCTCCCGCCTTACAAAGAGACAGCGGTCCAATAAGATTACAGGATATACGATTGGGAGCCGCAAGTACAATACGATCCTGTTGATATATGATTTGTGCTATGGGTGGATTTATGCAGGGTTGATATCCCATCGCCAGACGTATTTAAAACCTGCATGGTTACAGGCCTGCAAGTAGAGCAAATCCTAGTAAAGTCATATCCCCTACGGTACTCTAGACTCACTCTCGCCCGCCCCGCCTCCCGCGAAGAAAAATAATGCGCAGCTGGCGGTAAAAAAATAATAATAGGAAAATGACGAAAAAAGTTTCCGGGTTGGACTGGAGCGTTCAGCTGTGCTCGGGCCGGTGGAGCGGCCGTGTTTCTGACGGTTCATTTTCCACATTTTCCGATTTTTTTTTTTCCCCTCGCAGGCTTCAAGTTGCTACCTTATTTAGCACGACAAGTCGGGTACCGGTAGTGCCCGGGAAAAAGTCGAACACGAGAGTTTTCGAGCGGTGATGGTGGAGGTGCTTCCTGACAGCAGTTGAAGCGATCCCCCAATTCCTTTCCCCTTCAATACTAGGCTTTCTAGGAATCTTTTGTTGCAAGATGGAGATTGCCATAGAACCCAGCGGTGATCTTAGTTTTGATGACGGTGGTTTATTCGAGAAAACCTACACAATACCAGCGAATCCCGGTCCCTCCCTGTAGAATACCAGCCAACGTTTGCGAATGCCAGCAAAATGCAAGGTTTCACCCATGGCCAAGAAAATAACTCTTCAACTTCTAAGCAGGAAAACACAATCATAAAAAATTATAAAAAATCGAAATTTTTTTGGAAAATAAACCAGCATTGCATGTATTTATTAGAATTTTTCCTTTTCTGGGGGGAAGTCTTAGAGACATATTAGGAAGAGAAAATGTGATTTGTGAGAAAAAAAGCGATTTCTTGAGGTGCTAAACAAGGTAATAAGCATGGGTTTCAACACAGCTTGGCACAAGCATTATCCTAAAAAGGAGATTTATTGCCAAATTTTAAGCGACACTGGCTATCTACCTAATTATTTTTTATCTTTAAAAAAAATTCTAAAATTTAGAAGTGTTTCTGGTTTACTCTCTTGAATTTTTGGAGGTTTTTTTTATCGAATTTACATGAGTGATTCTGAAAGTAGGATTTGCCCCAATAGATTTATTACTCTATTGGGATGTTAAAGGTTTGCTGGTATTCTACAGTGAATGTCCGTGACACGCTGGTATTGAAAAGGTTTCCCCCGGTTTTTTCAGCAATCGGTAGAGTCGCCTTCTGAAACGCGTCTCCAACCATGATACAACAACGGTGCAGATCAATCAAGCCCATCATCTTCTCACACCATACCGGCGCACCCGAGGACCCGATTCGACGAGGAAATCGACAACGTGGTCCGGGAAGGCCTGTATTGTTCAGAATCACATGGAGGAAGAGCTACCACGCCTTTGGCGCGGAAATCCGTTTGTTTTGCCTTCCCAGCTCTAAGCCATCATTCCAATCATGCCGTTCATACCTTAGGTACGGTACTCGTACACAACATCACACTAGACCCATACCATAACCACCCGCGTCCACAGAAACAAGAAAAGAAGGGGAAACGGGAGGCCATTGGCTTAGGGAGAATATGTATTATCTCTCTTGACCTGCCGAGAGGGTGAAACATTTTGTCCCTCCCTCATCAATTTCTCAGGTAGACGCGGCTAAGGTACTGGTGCTAACTTACCTTGGTGTTCCTTAGCGATAAACTTGGCAATATATATTCGCTGCAAAGCTATGCATCGCCGACCTAGCATACGACTCAGGCATTGCCGTGGCGATGATGGCAACATGCAAGTACGATCATATAGCTAATATTCGATATGGGCTGATGTCTGCACATCCACAAATTCGCAGCAAGGAACTAAGGTTGCCCTAGAAACTATAATAACATGGACGGAGATGGCTTGTTGATTTCTTCCTGAGATACCGGTACGGTACCGGTATGGATGCGAGAGCATTGACCGCCATGCGCGCCACTGGCAAACCAATCTGGGAATGCCTCTCACACCGCCAGCATTCAGGCAAACTACCGGTACCCGACCCACCCCCCAAACCCCACCCGGTCTGAAGATCCTGCACGACGGGGGTATCCGAAATCGGGTGGAGAAAAGGAAAGAATACATGTACCGGTATGATATGATACTACCGGCAATGTGCAGTAAGAACCCTACTTCCGCTTCCGGCCGGCCGTAGTCCATGATCCACTGGGATTTATTTGGATGTCATATTTTCTGGAAACGAGAGTAATACCGGTACCTCCCATACGACATGGGTACCCTCAGCCCTCGGAACGTTTCGCCTGATATGGGCTCTTATCCGTCCCAGGCGGGGAAGGGAATACTGTATCATACCAGTGCTCGAACGTAGGGATTAGAAGTTAGCCATTCACAACGTTGCAAAGGCCTTCTTCGGTGATCGAATCCGGGGGGTTAGAAGGGGGGAGTTCCATAACATCTTAGTAAGCAAAAATAGCAGGAAATATTCGTTGGTCAGAAGCAGGAAAAGAGGAGTGGGATGTTTATGAATTTCCTGCTTCTTTTTGTCGTAATTCTATCTGTTCCTTTATCTTCAGCTTGCTTCAAATGTCAATGTTTACCGTTTTGTTAGAAGGGGTTCTATCTTACTCGAGTAAAACCCCCCAGTTCGAAAAAGCGTGTTGCAGCCCTTTGATCGTTTTTTGATCCAACCCCCCCCCCCTTCATTTCAACATCGACCATTCTATCATAAGCATATATGCGCTCAATACCCTCAAAGGACGAGTTCACCAAGTAGGAGCACAGTATCATGCATTCCGTGGGTTTTCGGGTCCGCACTGTGCCCAGCTGGCCAGTTTCATTGCGCATGCTCGTGCAATCATACCCCCCCATCAACCGAACCATCGGCCGGAGCGGGGCATCGGTGCGGTGGTCGAGGTGGGAAAGGCGTTCGGCCGGGAAACCCCAGCACGGTCTGTTCCAGAATTACCAGATCCTACAAGTACAAGTATAGCACCGCGAGTACCAGTACACACTGCAAAGACTTGCCGGTTCTGGCGATGCCGAAAACGAACGCGTTGCACCGGTACATGCAGCGTAGCCATCGGGGGGGAGGGATAGAGGGAAAAACAGGTTATGAGATGGCTTTCTATCGCACTTGTACTAACAGTTGACTAACTTACGTAAAAAAGGCTCTTGATCAATAAGGTGGGATCTGCAATCCGACAGATTGGTAGGTCAAATCAGAATACTCGTAATACTCGTAACGATTATCTCTGTCATGGCACATGCCATCACTTTACCGCAACAGCGGGTGCACTAATGGGGCTCAAATGGTCAAGAAGGAAAGCCTGAGCCAACGGAGAGCCTGTGTGCTCAGGTTGATCCTTGAAGATTACTGAGGTGGGGCTAATACACCCTACCAAGGACTGCCAACAAGATCAAAAGGTCTGCAAGGATCAGTCTGGTGCTTAGATAAAATCCCTCTCGATATCGAGCGCGAGAGTGAGGGATTGACTAGAGCCTCAATTCAAACACCACCCTCACTTAGTTGCGCTGACCTCCATACCGGTACTGTATGCGTGCTAGCACAGCTAGCTACGGTAATCCCCTCACCCCCCATCTGACTGAAAAGGAAAAAAGAAACAGAAGTGTAAAAAGCAAAAGAAGCTTAACCCCGATGCGGGGCCACCGGATAAATCTGAATACCGGAATTTGTCCTCGCACTAGCACACACGAGTATTCCGCCAACTGACCTACCAATCCCCCACAAATCTCCACTCCCTCCACCCCAATGAACCCCGGAAAAACCGGCACGACCCCCTCCCACCTGCCGTCGCGGACGGGACGCCCCACGGCGTCACCGTACGGGTACTCGTGGCCAGCGTCGCGCGGGCAAATACCGTACTACCGTACTCATCTCTCCCCCCGCCCCACCCGAGTGCACAACCGCCGGCTTGACAACTCATCCCATCCGCAGATCCCGCGCCTGTCATGACTTGTGAACCTTTGGAACTTTCTCGAGATCCGGCCCTGCACGAAATGACGCGAAGGCGAGCGGAAAGCCAGCCCGAAGCCCGTGCCCGTCCCAAATCGTCGAGGTGGTTGTAAGTGGAAATGGTATCCAGGAGAGGGGGTGGGGTGGGGTGGGGTGGCAGAGGCTGTCTTTGGCGGCTTTTCACAACATCGGGGTTCAACCGCCTGTGGTGGTGGTGGGGGATGAGTCAATTCTTCGCAGGTTGGTGATCTTGGGTAGTCCGGGGCGGGAATTTGAATCTTGGTGTGGTGCGATATTGTCTGAACTGTGACGGTGTGAAGTTGGCGATTCCCGCAATGGGTAACTTTTTGTTATGGATGCTCGTACAACTGCTGAATCCTTCTCACCAATGAATGAGGGATGTCCGCGCAAAAGATACCGGTATGCTATAGAAATAACGAATTTGAGAATCACTGGGTCTTCAGCTATCCATTGATACATTTTTCGTTTTAATTGATTAATGGGCGGTGATGCAAATCGCTATTTCCATAAACCCTGAAATCCGATTTTGGATCGTTTTAGCGGGTACTGTACTGTACCGGTACTCGAGTACAGTACTTGAATGCAGATGTCATTTTCCAAGAACTACAGTGGGCCCATGCTCAAGCGGCCCGATTGAAATCAAGCCTATCGCATGGCTCGCTTAGTCACCCTCCGATTTCAATCCGGCCACTCAAGTACGGTGCTCGTACTGTATCATTCTCACTACAGTTTCAGAGCCCCAAGAAAAAAAAAAAAAAGTTTCCGGGGGGGGGAAGAAAGAAAAAAAACCCTTCCACAAAAACCACTTTCGAGCAAAAAACCGATCTCTCCTTGAGCTCTTTTCCTCCTGATTACCGGCAAGTGGGTAGCGCGATCGGGAAGGGGCAAGGGCGGAACCTCGGAAACAGTGAGTCTGCGCACAATCTATGCCAAGGCACCCAACCTCCTTCGCACATTGCTTGGGGAGGGGGGGGGAAGCAAGGGCTGAAGGGGAAATGAATGGGTTATTCACTTACGGTGTATCATAGTATAGTTGATGACCTCCTGGGCACCACGGGAGCTCCTCGAGAAAGTTGCTGGTACTTGCGATACCGGTATGATAACGTTTGTTCGAGTCCTCGCTGTAATCCGATAACGGGTCGAACAGCGCGTGGGGTTCCACGTCACCGCAAAGCGTTTGCCCAGAAGCATCAACGCGCTACTGGTAAAAGGTAGATGTATTGTATGGTACGGGCGTAAAACAGCGTTATGGTGCGTAACGAGAGATTTTCTCGAGCAGTAGCAGTGGTGCGCCCGGGAAACATGGCTCTACGTGGAGCTCTATTTCCTCTTCTCCGAGTCGACTTTGAGCGGACGCTGTTAATAGTTCATAGGCCAGGTGCCTGGCATCCAGCTCAATACCGGTACGTTTACCTAGGGGAATAGCTCTCCGGAGACTCTAGTTGAGCGGTGGAAAGTATGATATGTGCCCGCTCCGGGCTCGTACAGTATCACCATTTTATGCCTATATCATGCCTTGAGACAGTCAGTTCCAAAAGTATCCGGACAAACCAACAGACCCTAGCCCTACATAATTACTAAGGTTTATACGGGGTCTGTGCACCTTGGCGTGCGACTAATCCCGATATGGGACTCTCCCCGCATTTGGCACTGTCAAGCCACTTGTATTTAGCCATAACGCGATGCGAGTACCGGCAACCCACACCACCCAAATGAGCGCCTAAGCGAGAACCGAGGGAAAGCCACTATCCGGTACAACGAGGGTCAAAATAGAACCGTTTTAGCCAAAGGTTCCCTTCTCCCACATCAAGATGGGTAAAAAAAAAAAAAAAAAACTTCGAATCGAGTGAAACGACTCTAGGGAGAAGCTCTTTGGATCGCTGAGGACCTACTAAAAAAAAAAAAAGATTGACAGCCGTATCCTAGCCCCCCATTTTTATCCATGATAGGAGGTGGACGCCGACAGCCAGTTCAAAATCGGCCTCGGTGTTGAGTGTAGTGGTGGTGCACACACCTCGCCTATCTTCGTGATCGCAGAACGTTCGTTTAAGGTTTTGTAGGGCTGCAGTGGTCGTCGATCGATCCGGGCTCACCGGTCGGGTCGGGTCGGGATGAGGTGGAGTGAGATCGTCGGGTCTTGCAAGGTTTGATTTCGAATGTGTGCGCAGCCATTACCACGCCGGCACTAGCTAAATGCGGGGTCGATTTCCAGGATGCGGGGATCCCGGCTGACGGACTAAAGGAGAGGGGTCGGCTAAAAACCGTTGGATTCCCTGATGACTGTGCTTCCCATGGACGACGTTAGAGGCTGCAAGTGCTTCGTTCGCTGGGGGTGGAAAGCAACACGCTGGTGCCCTAGGGGAACATTTCCTCATATGTTTCCCGGTCCGTCATGGTAGCTCGATGGTGAAACGTTACATAGCCTAGAACGTGTGCCGGTTCTAGTGGGTTCCTGCGCACCGGAGTGAAACAGCAACCTGTTACGAAAAAACCGATCCGACGCTCGCCAATGCGAGATCAGGGGAATGCAATGCTCGTGTTGAAGAAAAATTGCTAGCGATGGAGCGGTTTCAACAGCTTAGCATCCAATGCGATAATTTCGGTGAGTGCTTGCTAAGTATGGATCGGGAGGCCTGTCCTACCAAGTTTGCATCCCCACCGTTGAAGGCTACGATAGTACTCCACCTCGGTGAGAAATCGCTTGGAACCCTTGCCATCATACATCCAAAATCCCTCGCGGCCCTATCTGATTGGTCGAAACAGATTCGATACGACTTAGTTGTCATCATCATCCCAAACTATTCGATTGCGACCCACCGGGCTATGCGCAATCACAAGGAGGCTCCACAATAAAGTACCATAAGAAGTCTGTTTTCGCAGTAGTTCAGTGGTTCGAGCCTAGGGCTTGCGTTTATGCAGATTGAGGCACGGTATGACTTTTCCACGCAGTGGGGTGGAAGAACCTAAGATTGTAAGGGCCCTTTTTTGTCTGGAGATCTCTACCTATAGGCCAAGGGAGCTATCATACTCAACACCCCTCAGGATTTTTCCTAACCTCTCGCTAGCGGCCATTCTGTCCCCTCGTCTCCATTTTGGCAGGCATCCTCTAAGAGGAAGGAACGACTACCTAGTCCAGCCTTTGTACCATCTTCCACCACAAGGTTGGATATGAATAACCTTCCCCATGTGGTCCGTCTTTCGTTTCACACCCTGCTCGGTACGTCGCTTTTATAGCATAAATCCCTGATATTAAAGTTTTCATACAGGGGAGTGCTTGACGCGAACGAGAATATTGCGATAGCATATTTTTCTATTCATAATGGTTATTATATTATAGCTATGATATGATATCGAGAGAGTCAAATATATGCGCTTAGCGCTTGAAACAAAACAAACGAACAAAGTTTCGCCATAATATCATCATCATCGTTATTGCTTCGAATAACATGCAATGCGACTATCAGCGAGGTGAGTTATGATGATATTATTAGGTATCAGAGTGACTTTGGGAGCTGCTTGGCACGCTGTGATTTGAGCAGTCGGTCCTCTCAGAACTCCCCAAAAAAACGTGTTTTGATATGACTGGTGTTTGCCATGCCATCATTCGCAAAAACACATTTTGGAAAATTTTTTTCCAAAAAAGACATTTAGGCTAAAAGGTGCTAATGGTAGGCATGTTAGTGGACATAACTGTGGTAATATTAAGTAACATGTTGAAAACTTGGCAAAAGGCTCGCAAAACAACAATAAAAAAAACTTCCAACCTCTGGTAAACACGTTTTTGCAAACGCGCTCTGAGAGTTGGCTCCAATAATGGTGTGCTGTTTGGCTCCTGGGTTGGACTCTGATCCTGTCATAACTTGTGACTGCTTTTGCTCAATCAGCTCCTTATTTGCTCAAGACCGAGGTCTCAATTGTTTAACCCTGCAAGCACACAAAGGACGACAGGGTAACAATTTTCTTGGCTCCTATATTCGTTTGCTGCTTGCCCAAACAATCACCTATGATAATAATATTATTGTGATATATTTCTTTCTATTGTGATATGTTTACATTGTGACGCGCAGCGCCGAGCAGGGCCTTGATTTGATCATGTCCACACCCACCCCCACCTTAGAAGAATCGTCTTAAAAAGAGCTCGATAACATCTGCCCCGTTCTGAGGAAAGGCACGCTCTGCCCGATTACCTACCGACGCACATCCTCGCGAGAGATAAGTGTGAGAGATTTACACAAATCCTCCAACCAAATTCTCAATAAAGCTGCTGCTCTCCACACTTTCCAGAACCCTGATTTCGATAGTTATCAGTCCCCCCGAGGTCGTGTGTACTACTGTCATCCCTTGTTCCTCTTCTCTCCACCTCCATTCAACTCCTCCCTCGGTTTTCGCGTCCATTCTGGGCTTATTCACGACCCACTCCTGTTCATTGCCATCGCTGATCGTCACCAAACATCTTTGCCCGGAGAAGTGATAGGCAGGGATAAATATCTCTGTTGTGCGCTCTATCTCCTCCCCGGATGAGTTTCCCACGAATTCCATGTGAAAATTCTTGCTATCCATCAGAAAATGAGAAGAAATTAACTTCCCTGCTGTTTTAGCAGGATACGGGCGAAGAAGAGCTGGCAACAGCCTCCCTCCGAGGTAGAGATCCCCAAAGCTACGAGCCCGCGTCAGCGGCACTCCTCCATTGGTTGGGCCAACATGTGAGGGCTCGAGAGGAACTTCAACGGTGTTTGGGTTATAAAGAGAAACAAGGGAGAAATCTTCGCTGTTCCATCCATCGCCGGATTGGATTACAGCACCCGTTTCATTGGCCGTTGGTGTAGCCACATCGGTTGCAGTAGTTGAGTGGGAAAGAGTGAGATTCCACACTGTCCAATTGAGAAGCGATTTTTCCATTCCGTGGAATATGGAGTCGAGTTGCGAAAGTTGAATGTGGACATCACCGGTAACGTATGAATCTTGCTCGTTCATATCAAAGGGGATTCCAGTTTCCCCTATGAGAATTGGGGTGTGAGAAGATGGCGAGGGACGGAAAGTAGATAAATGTGATGCGAACCGGGCAAAGTTAGTTGCGTAATTAGCCGTGAGTCCTTCTCGACCAAAATAAGTATGCTTGAGAAGATTCCGAGAGCCCTGCAATGGTCAATATAGTCTCAGTTATACTAGTCATCAATGAACTTACAGCAGCAAGTGATAAAACGTCAAAAGTAACACCATACCAGAGGCCTTTTTCGTATAGAACGCGAATATCATACCAATGTGGCGAGTAGCATATGTTCTGCTCTGCCGATTTTTTGGTCCCATCATCATCCCAAACGGGGGGTCCAAGATTTGGAACAGGCTCGATAAAAATCCATCTACCAGCGTTGTATCCTTTGACTGCTTCCCCGACACTTTGCATAAACGAGCGAAGGAATGGGACGTAGCAATCCTTCTCAAAGTCTATTTTATCACCTGTGCGAGGATTTGTCGTGAAATAACCATCTCCTCGAGATCCCAACTTAACTTTCCCATCATCTACGGTAAATACGCCCTCTTCTTGCCAGATATCCCTCCTCCCTGGTAGCCACGCAGATTTACATTCTTTGTTAAGAACTTCATTCTTCGTCCTCTTTGAAGGATGCGGCCACGATCTCGAGAAGTACCCTATTGAAGTTGGGATACCCGCGGCCAGTGACATGCCTTCCAATGCGTTAGGCATATATCCAAGATGCAAGTCGGTATTTTCGTTGAATCGATGCAGGCTTGGCAATGAAATGTACCCAGGATGAGGTTCGTTCATGGCATCAAATCCCAAAATATTTGGTAAATCTTTCAATCGCGAGGCAAGATGGGAATACGCTCTCACATAAGCTGTACGAAGTACTTGGCCAATGTTCTTGGCCTGGAACTCTTGAATTGGCCCCTCGTAGATTGCTGAGGGTGCAAATATTTCGCCGGCGAAAAAGAGTGTAAACATGGTAGCAGGACCGAACTTGGAGTAGTTGGTGGGCCAAAGACGGCCAGAGGGAGTTGAATGATGACTGCTTGTGTCTGCAGAATCGAGAGCTGCCGAGCAGGTAGTAGGAAAAACGGAAGGGTCGAGCCCAGCAAGATGAAATGTCCATAAGGGAGCACCGGAACCCCCAGTAAAACGGGACCACTAAATTATCTTAGAAGTGCTTTATCAACCGGAAACGACTTATATACCACATCTTGATGACCATCAATGAAGACTAATAGCCCAACCTCATTTGCTTTGTCTAAAATTACTCTCAGAAAGTCGATATACTCCTCATCATATTTACCCCTACCACCACATCAGTACCAGGGCCTAGCTCCCAGGCGCCCCACCGTTAAAAACCCCAAGACCGCAGTGACTCACATCTCCCTTGGTTCTAAAGCCTCCCAGCACACAACCATTCTCACAACACCAACACCCCAACCCTTAAGCCGACTCCACCAAACTTTCGCTTCATCCACCGATCCAAAAGGCTTCCCAACATAGCTCACGTTATCAACATTGTAAAATTCAGGTGTCCTAGCGAGGGGATTGTTTTGGGGAAATTTTGCGTCGCCCGAAACATTAATCCCACGCAACAGAATGGTACGTCGGTGGTCATCTGTAAAAGCATTGGCTGATGGGTGTGCACTAATTGAGGAGGGGTCAAACCATGTTGACGGAGGGAGAGAGGTCGGAATAACGACTGGTCGCGGGGAATAAGAGGAGTTCATACGATGAGAGTGGCGAGATGGAGTGGCGAGATGTAGTGGTAGGTAAGGGGGATAGATGTGGGGAGTGCAGACAGGAATGTTGGTGAATACAGGTTAATGCTTCTCAGGGGTCGGACAGTGTAGACTATGTGTCCTTATCAAAGGCCAAAAGTAGTATCGCCCGTGCAGTTTCCGGAGGTTGGAACAAGCTTTTCTGACACACCGGGCTAACGGGATGTGTGAAGGTCCTCCGTGCGGCTGGCGGTAGGGTTAGGGCTTACCCCTTTGAATTGCCGCGCGGGAGTTACTATCGTACCACACATATTGCAACCACACATCCACGAAAAACTATACGAGTTCCGTGCCAGAGCCACCTGGCCGGGTAAACTGTGGTGCTTAGGGGGTTCTCTCCCGAAACATTCTGGTCTTTTAACAGCCTACTAATTAAGCGCGTTCCGGTGGCCTTAGTCAGAGGCGGGCAAGCTCTCACTTTTTGCGCCCAAAGCAGGGTCTTGAGGCCTCGGAACATGCATACCGGCCATTATCCCTCTACAAAAAGGTCCTTTAAGCTATGGAATCTATAAGGTCTTTTTTATAAGACCTCGTTCTTCGCGCAACGGATATCATAATATCCTCACCTCTCTACATCTCGTAGCTATGCAGATGTCACTCCAAGGAATCCCAATCTCTCCCCGATTAAAGGTAATACTATCCTGCGGCCAACTCTTTTCTGAGCTGTATTTTACGAAGGCTTTGAGTGAAGGTCAAGCCCAACCCTTAGAATCAAATTGTCTTAGTTGTTCGAGCCCACGCCGACGGCCGGGGGGGGGCTGGCGTGAGTAGGTAGTCGGCTAAGTTTTGGGAGGGTTCCATCCCGTGCGTTTATCTGCTTAAGGGTTGTGAAAACACAGGCCAGCAGGACACGAAAAGTAAACTTCTATAAAAGTAATTTCCCGCAAATACGGTAGAGTACGGTGCAGATACTCCTGAGTAAGGAAAGAGTGACGATGCCGTTGCCCTATGAATAGACAGGTGCTGTCAGATCGGGGATGATGATGGTGAGAGTAATGAAAGTAGTGGCGATGGGTGCATTGATACTACTGCTTACCACGATAACGGTGGATTGGATCCCCTGAGATGGAAGGGGGGTGAAGATCGGGTGATATTTTTGATGGGTCCATGGAGACAGGCGTAGATTACGCTCTTACCGGTCCCCCTCCCCGGGATCTGCTTTGTGCCTTTTGGTATGATATATATCGAGCACCAACAGAACACAACATGCTCCCAAGGCACACCCACCCCAAAGGTATATTTTCATTACCCCGCAACCAAAGATCCAACCCAACCCCTCCGGCAACTTCCCCTGGCACCCTCCAATTCCATTTCTATAATATCCACCCTCATATCTTGTCCCTGTCCCTGCGCTCTCAACCAATGATTATGCCGCGTGGGGGCCTAAGATATCCTAGCCTACAGTATACGTTTCGTGAAAAGAACGCCTTTCGGAGATAGTGAGAATGAACCACACCGATGCTCAGGCAGATATGGTGGCGACTAATATTTGTTTTTCCCGGTAAGTCGCGTATGTACTGTATCATATCATACCCGGGCCTCGCAGGGTGCATATTGTAGAGGCCGCAATACAGGCTTCTATTGGTTTATCAACCAACATAAACCCGCGTCAACCTGAACTAGCTAGAATCTTGGATCCCTTTTGATCCGTCCAACTCCGGCTCCATAGCTCATGGAGGATTGCGATTGCGTGACAAATTTTAGGTATCTGAAAAATAACTGTTCCTTCCCCCCCTCCCTGTCTTGTGAGACGCCACACACACTATCAGTGAGAGATAGGTGTGGTACTGTACCGTGCGGGATACCATATATGAACCCTTGTAATAGCAAGTAGGTTTCAAAGCATGCGCTGCAACGCATTAGGAGACGGGTCGCAACACGGAACGTTATCCATCACTCTCAAAAAGTTATCATAGGTGCTTTGGGCGATTAGCTCAGCAAGTTGTTTGCAAAATGGGGTATTTACGGAGCATTGGAGCATTGATGAATTAGTACGTGTACGAGGTGGCTATTCATCGCAATGACCGCAACACCTAGAAAAAAATATGCAACACAGGAAAGCTAGGGAAATTTCTACTCTTTTGAATGCACAGTTGCTTGTATTTTCAATTTACCATGCGATTCCAGTATGACCAGCAGAGGGAGGACCATATCATACGGGGACCCACCCGAACACCCACCAGCGGCGACCAGAAGTATGCGCCCGACGATCCCACAAGTTTCATGAAACTCAGTATCGAACATGGTCACTGCACAGTATTTAATTCCCTCATAATACCGACAGGTTCCGTAATGAGACTAGTTGGGAAATCGAATCGCCCTTTGTAAGGGATCAAAATATATTCGATTTGCCGGTGGCAACTGAAGAGATATACCAATCGTATGCAGCTCATTGGCGGTCCTGCGCAATCAGTACCCAGAAACACCTGTCCCCACACTATTTAGTGCTAAGATTCGATTCTCATTGTTTGCAGGGTATGAGTGATTACGTGTGATGCTGGGAGGCGCGGTCGCACTGCATGCCGCAGGCACGACCCTGTGAGCGCCAAAAAAGCCTTCAACCGGGTTCAATATATATTCATCCAATGGCTAGAGCACACCTATTGATGACACGGGGGCTCCCAAAAATCCTGTTTTAAGAGAATGGCTACTAGACAGACGAACGGAACCAGCGATTTTATCTTGACACACACACATCTGCCCATTGCTACCGGGTATAATCCTTCCACCGAGCGCCTGCGTTTAATGACTTGGAGATGCGGGGTTTTGTTGTATTATTTCTAGCATAGATTACGCAGCGCTGAACCCCTAACTTAATCTGCTTTCGGGTAGTCCCCCATAAAAGCTTTTGATTGGCATATCTACACTCATACGAGTGCCTTCCAGCTATTTTCACCTGTACCGCTAATCTTTTCCTATATGGTCAGACCCCGCATGACAAAGCACGATGATTGGTTAGAATTCCACCCACGGCTTTTCCCCCTCCATCAACAGCATCTAAAATACTAGGAGAATTGACCTTTCGGAAATGGATAGAGATGGCCCGACCATATTCGGGAAAGCAAAGATAGCTTTAAAAAGAAAACAATTTTCGCGCGGCATCTACATCTACTGATCCGATGCCTGCGGTCTGGAATCTCCTTTTCAGGAAAGATCTCACTCTGTCTGTAGAGATGAGGTCATCTCAAAGGATAATTGCCGATTGGTAAATTATTGGCAATACCCGCATACAGATTATCTCTTTCGGTTATAATCGACACAAGAGATAATCGAAAGGGAAATACATTGCGAAATATTAGAGGTCGGGAAGTCACCCACCATCCGTTCCAACGCTTACCGGGTACATGCTGAAACACGGCATGTTTCCTGGTGTACCTAATTCGACGACATGAGCGGATGGAGCTGGTGGGTTGGAAACAAGCGCCTTCAGGCGCTCTTGATAAGATCATGTGTTAACACCGCGATCACAAGCGGGTTTTCTAACGTGTGGAAAAAAAATATGGGTAAAAAAAGCCCGGTGGAGAAGTGAACTGTGCCTGCAGGCGTAACAAAAAAAAGACTCACAAAAAACCGGACCCACACTTCCGTAATTAAGGTCTAGACCGTAAAGTTCGGATTGCGATTCAAACCACTTCCGAAATCATGAGAGTATTATCGCGCCCGTTTTGTTGTGGTATCTATCTATGGTGTAGCGCTTTCCGGGAATCACAAGCTATCACTCTTGCATCGGAATGCGCTGGATAATTCGGCGGATGGAACGTGAGGAAGAGGAAAGAGAAGGGAAAACAACCAACCGGAGAGCGAAACCCCATCAAATGCTCACCTTAAACTGTACGAAATTGCCTCTTCCGAATGAGATAAAACACCTGGAGATACCATCTCCACATTTTGTGTCCTTTCGTAGTTTTGTATGCGATGCCAATAAATATTCTTGGCGCAGTTCCTTGGACGGCCAGACGCAGTCACGTCGTGGCCAGGAAATCGGGTTTTTAGTTTTTCCACTCCCCAAATGACTCGGCACCCTAGGCGAGTTTAAACATTTTCAGCAAATCCCAGAGCTCAAAGCCCTCCTAGGAAGACTTGGGGACTAATTTGACTATCTCGGACCTCCCCCAAGGGACAGCAGGTGTTGCTGTGGTGTTGGCTCCCGGAGCCTCGACCCGGTGGAGCGCTCCTGCAATGACCGCTCCACCTACCCTTCTAATGAGGGACGCTTAGTTCTACTGTGTAGTTACCAAAAGATCTCTGGGGGGAGGGCATCACAGGACGCAGCCCATTTTAGCACTGTACTCAGAAGCGCCATGTATGTGTTCTACTGTAATGCCCTTACGATATGTCGGCGATTGAGACCCCCCCCCCGCGATCCGCTGTTTTTTCGCAAGGAGCAATTGGCTCTCCAAGAAGTGGTTTCTTGTTTTTTATTTTATTCTATTCTCCCCCCCCTGTCAGCCCAGGCTTCCCTCCTATGCCGGTACCGTGCCGGGTGGCGAGCTATCGATAAGCTAACAAGAATTATCGGGAACCCCTCTCCATCGCCCAGGAGGTCCAATCTGATGTGAGTGCCTATTAGTAATAACCTTGATTGAATGCACAGGGCACAGCACAGCACAGCACATCCGTAGCAGTCTGCAAAAAAAACAAAAAAAAACAGGGAAAGCAAGGAAAGCGATGAGCCTCCGATGCGCATCCTTGAGCATCATACGAACCCCCCCCCCCCGAAAAATACGCTCTACATTAACTTCCACCCCAAGTTAGACCCCGTCCAGCAAAGAGGGGAGTGTGGACCGCCCTTATCCCACTCTCTACTAAAATTCCAATTTTGACACTACCATATGAGAACTCATCTTCTTTTGATGGTCGAATCTCAGACCTTTTAAGTTTACAAACAGCTGCAAAAGGAGGGTCGTAAATTGGAGGTTGTAAACGAAAAAAAAAAGCATTATACAAGTCACAAGCTATGGGGGGGATTTCGGTTTTTTTGACTTTTTGGGGGTCTGTTAAAGGCACTGCAAACACTCGAGGTTTTCCAGTAGAACATGAGAATGGCAAAAGACTACCAAACCAAAGGAGGGGTACAGATGTGGAATTAGGGAAAGGATGGAGCATTTGAGAGAATCTCATTCGATTACATTAACGGTGGGGGAGGGAGTGTGGAAGGAAGAAGGGTGGGTTGTTGATGAGGCTAATAGAACCGGGAAAGGTTTTGGGGGGGTGGACGGAAATATTTGTCTTAGCTTTTCAGAACTGCTGCTTGAATGGATCGAAACTTACAAGCATTGCAAAGTCTCCCCCTACGAGCAGATGGCCAGAATGACCTGGTCGTCCCCACGGCTGTCGGAAGGTGGAGGAAGACGAGCTCCCCGATTTTTAAAGTGATCGGAACGTGAGGCACCTTCAGAGCCATTGGAATACGACTGGAGAACCCACCTTCCCCCACACTGAATGATGGAAATATCATTGAAGGCAGCATCTGCCCGAGGACAAATCCCCCCCCCTATAGAATTGCTACCCGAAACCAAAAAAAACAAAAAAACAATTCAATCTCGCTGGGGCTCCTGCGTGTAGAAACAGGAGATCAGGCATATTCTAAGGTCTTTCCCGCAATTAAACTACTCCAAAGACACAGCCCTAGAGAAAACCGCTTCCATGCCCCCCCCCCCCGAGACCTTCTGTACCGCCGAGAAAATGGTTTTTGACCGCTCCCCCGGCTCATCCGACCACCCATCGGGGCGAAGAGAGAATTCGCGATTGGCTAGGAATACTTGGGCAATTGGGGGTTACGAATATGCAGAGGGGTACGTCGGTTATTGGATGATTTCGAAGGCGTGGGCCAAAGGCACACACCCCAACAACAATCATCAAGACGGGATATCATAAAAAAGGCAGAGTACAAAGAACCCTGCGAGATCCTGCAGCTTATCAGCAGGACTCTGACAAAAGCAATGGTTAGCGTGAGTGAGGGGAAGGAGGGAGGTGGAGGGGGAGCAGCTCACAATATTGGCCCGAATAATAACGGCCCGGAGTATCAAAATGAAGTTGGATGACCACTTCGCAACGCTTTTATAAAACCACCCCCTCGCTCCCGTCAGTACGTATTCCTCTAGCAATCCTTTCGTTCCTCAATCACTCCCGTTCCTCAATCACTCCCGTACGTATTCCTCAATCAATCCTTTCGTTCCTCAATCACTCCCGTTCCTCAATCATTCCCGTTCCCAAAACACTTCCGCTCGCAATGGCACCCTTACCTGTTAGTGCTTATGAACCATCTTCTGAGCCCCCTGGGCACTATGAAATACCTAGATTCACTTCCTGTCCGAGCAATGCACCATGCATAGTGACCCCAGACGACGCCACCCCCGAAGTGTGGCTCCATCTTGAGCAGGCTATTCCCGGCGAAGGGTCTGATGACGGATTAGATAAATTATATAGGCTTGGGGATAACCTCCATTACTCTGGTAGTAATTCAACCCCCTCAGTTGCCCCCATCCAGCAGATTGCGTGCTCGAAATGCTCGTTCTAGTCCCAACGAAAAAAGGCGGTTTACTGACCGGAACATAGGCAAGATACCTCTCTACTACTCAGAGTACGGGACAGACTCGGATGGGTGGGCCATCTGGGGACAAGTAAATGAACCTCATGGACATAGTCAGCACCAAACACCCCAGGGATATTATCAAGAGGTTACCGGTGACACAGTGGTTGCAGTGGTTGATGAAGGGATGAATTTTTCCGTTAATCCACTTCATACTTATCACACACCACCCTCCACCATCAGGTCAGTTTCCGAGTGTCAAAAAACGAGACCTCCAAAGATTGCGTGTGCTAACAGATTATAGCACGCCCGGATCGACGAGGGACAGTACTCCGGAGGGGAATGAACGGGGTTTTCTTGTCGAAAATGTTTCTGCTAGAATGAATAATGTAATCCCTAGTGCGGGGTGAGTCTTTTCGCCTCTCAAGCTGCTTATTCCTCTGGCTAAGTAAACACAGATCGACATCTCGAGAGCTCTCCCCTAGCGCTAGTCCTAGGGCCTCCAAGTTCCCTTGCTCAAAAGGATGCAAAAAGAAATTTTCTAGAAGGGCAGACGAGAAACGCCATTGTGAGAGCTCTGATGCCCACAAGGAAGGAAGGGTACAAAAGTACTACATCTGTGGTCATTGCAAAACAAAATTCAATCGCCGGGACAATTTGAAACAACATTGGAAGAGGGAAATAAAAAAATGCAACTGGAGAGAAACAGTCAAAAGCTTAACAATGGATACAGCTTTTTACGAGACAATGGATTGAAATGTATCTGGTGAATATGCACCGGTGGAATCTGCTTGGCAACCAGTGCAGTCTCCCAGCGCTGGGTTCTTCTCATTTCTTTAATTTTTTGTTTTATTACTACCTGTTACCTACCTGCTGGACTGAGTGTGCAAGAGATTTTCGCGATGGCGGGGAAGGGGGGGTCATGGGAGGTACGGGCAGTCGGTCGATATTGAGGAACATTTAATACAAACCTTCAATCCAGGTAGCTTGTGCCGGGACCGTATTGAGCCAGTAGAATCTCTCCAACTTTGTGTCCGTAACCGTGCAATGCAAGTAACATGAAAATAACTGCCTCCCCCGTTCTTGATATTCGAAATGTAAGAGAGGGTCTAGAACTACTATGATAAAAACACGTTAGTGACCCCCCCCAAAAGAAAACCTTTCTAGAAAAACGTTGGCTCAACTTGTCTCTTACATACCTTCAGGCATCTCTCCCCCGCTACGCCCTTGGCCGGAGAACCGTTTGGCTTCGGGAACCCTCCAATAAAATCCCAATTCCCAAGCCATCATCGCCTGTCGATCAAATTCTATAACCAGCGGTATCATAAGCACCGACATAGCCCAGGTTAGCATAAGGGACCCTTCCACCCGATTCTTCCTCCAAATTCTTACCTACAATCCTCACCCAAATCCCAAACACGCCCTCTCGCCGTCGCTGTGCCCGCGTAGCGCAAATAGTCTATACTCCGCCTAGCCAAGGGCTTGATCCCCCCGCCATTTGCTACCGGGTGATCCTTTCCACCACAAACCGCTTCCTAGGGCCTGGCGCTGGGGCAAGAGTCAGAGGTCGTTCAAGGTAAGTTGAACAAACGGTGTTGGGTGCAAAGATTGACAGGTTTTCGTGTTCTCAGGATATCCCTCCAGGATTTCGCCCCCAAGGGCGGTCGGTTGATATAGGCTCTAAGAGACAATAGCAGCACATGGCTTGCCGGGTAAGAGACTCGGTGGAAGTTGCAAAATGAGCTCGTGCTATGCTGATTCCACGTAGGAACAGAGCGAGCCCACCAGGCATCCACCGATTTCAGGAGGATCCGGGCTACATCACTCTATAATACACTCGCAGGTCGGGTTCTCGCACACAAGTTCGCACAAATTCATACACAACGGCCACGAGGCGGAGCGAGTCCATATGTTAATGCCGAAAGGTAGCCCCCAAACGCACAAGTGGCCCCGCCTTGTTCGATCAAGGGCGGGCTGGCTTGTCTCGCTGAAATGTGATTAGATCAGGACTTTCTCTTTGATCACAGGAACGCTCCTCTCTTTTCGTATCTAGTTTTAGCGAAACACGGAAGTGCGCACAACTCGGTGGTTATGGTGCGAGAGCAGATAAGTATTAATCAGATCCATGGGCGTGCAAAATAGAATAACCTATACAATACTGTACCAAATCAAGTAAAAATGCCGTACTTTTATTCTCCCTTACTTCGTACACATTTCTATGGTTTTTTCGCCTGATTTGATCCCGTATTAGGTAGGTTATTCTGCGTTGAACACCCATGGATCTGGTGGACACTTATCCATTCTCGCACCATATGATATCTCTTTACTAAGGGGGAACGATAGAGGAAAATAGATTACCTTCGTGAACCACCTGCAGATACGGGTCCCGCCACTGTCTCACTTCCCCGCCTCAAAGAAAGCAACAAGCCTCTTCTACCCATCAGACCTCAAGGAACTGAAGAAACCACTCGAAAGGCCTTTGAGAACCAAAATTGGCGTATTTACGTCCACCCCTTAAAACTGATTGTATATAAATTTATGGTATAGTATTAGTATTATATATTTCGGGAGAGTCCAACAATACCCAGAATTTTGTGCTCACTCCTCCACCTAATGATGCAAAGGCGGAAATCCCAATTGTGCCCATTCTATTTGGCTACTACACCGTAGCGATGTATACTCGCGCTGGCACTGATCAACAATTCGGCTCCATGACCAGAATAACCAGCCGCAGTGTGCATAGCCAACTCTCGAATATGGTAGCACAATGACCCCCCACAAGACAATCTGTGCGACCTGCCAAGGAACTCGCGAGTGATCAAGCAGCCAAATCAGGCAACCCCCATACTCTTCCAGGGAAATTCGAGAAGAGCTTGATACCAGGCTGTATGGCTATGCCGGAATTGAAAATTATTTTTTTCACGCGCAGCTTTAACCAGCCGTTGCTGACTGCCCAGCCAGATATATCAGATATATCAGTTTCACCACCTCCCCGATTCGTGACGTTCCTTCCGGAGGCTCTTCTCACTAGAGTAATGGGCCTCAAACATTCCAATGCAAATATGCACTATTGGAATGCCGATTTAGCTCTTTTGCATTGAGGAGGGGATTTTGAAAAGTTGAAAACCAGAATTGTCACTCAATCTCATATTCATAAGTCCTGGTAGCAGTGCAGGTCTGAATATTTAACAGAATAGTATCTGCTTCCATGAGCTTTGCTTCCCAGTTTCTTATCAATTAGTAGTATGTAACAAGCGGGTGAGCCACAATAGTACAAGTCGGCAGCGAGCTAATTCTGTGGACGCAAAAGAATTAAAAAGAAGGCTCCGGCGTGCTCCTGCTGGTTAGCGGACAGTTCAAACGCGGCTTAGAGTCGCCCTACTTAGATGAACTTTCACTGCCCCAGCTGTAACTGTTGGCAAATCCTCCATCAGAAGCCTCCTAGCTTCCCACCCGCCATCCCCGGCCTTGCACCTGAAATATCGCACCCTACTCTTTCTAACTGAATTCCCAGCCTTGCCCCACTGTTATCCTTTCCAACTTAATGACACTTTCAAGAAAAGTCAAAGAGAACATCCCCCCAGTGACGGAATAATCCTGATGGTATCATTAAGGACGAGTGATGCTACAGCCCCTCTCATCAGTAGTTAAGTCTCCCACCGGCCCTTCTGGACAAGCACAGAAACACGCAGGATCTTCCAACATATAATCCCTCCACCACAAGTAATTTTCTACTCTGTCATCGTAGTCCGTTCCCCCTAACCCACCCCCCCCCCCACACCGAGCAGAGTTTTCTGTCCATATCCGGATATGGCTGCCTAGCGTAACTAAAACAAGGCCAAATAGATGCGTCTTAGTATCCACGTTCGTTCAGAGAGCCCAGGGCAGGTTATGCGCTGTCAAGCAGGTGGGCTGTAGATAGATTTTGTTAAGACAAAAAAACTTACCAGTCTGCCAATCCCCTCGATTACCCCCTCACCTTTGGCATCACAGTCCCATAATAGAGATAAGGAAAAAAGGAAAACAAAGACGGCCCACCGGAAAAGATTAAAGCTTTGCTTCCTCGTCTCGTAATATTTTCTTTATCCCGCATATCGGCAGTTGTGATGCTAATGCGGAGTAACCTACTAACCCCAGTTTTACCAATCGATCATATATTCAACACTCCTTCGCCATCCCACTCTCACGAGTGCACTCTTCATGCACCTTCGGTCACTTCTTCACCGAAGATGCCAGCCCGCGGGCGGTCAGCGCCTGTGGCCATCTGCCAGAAAATGAGGCTTCCTACGTGGCCCAATGAGCCCCCCCACCACGGTCAAGGGTATTTACAGACCCGGTATCTCTACAGGCGCTGAGAGAGCTGGTTTTTCTTTTCCTCCGTTGAGGTCGCCGAGGTGAGATCTGAGATTTCCTGAGGAAATGACCGGGAGCTCCTGCTGTCAGTTGCAGGCGTTCACCCGGCAATATACTATCAGAGCTGAAGGCGTTGGATGGCTACCCGGCTTTTAAGAGACATCTTTACTAGGATCTTTCTTGGTATGCTCTAGGGAGCACGCTACCCTCCGGAAGCCCTATTATCCAAACCAGTGGCCAAAAACAGGAGAGTATGGTTCAAGTGGTCCGGAGCCTGCACCAGAGTAACTCTTCAAATTCAATAGCCTCTACAATTACAAAATTAATTCGAAAGAAAAAACCTAGGAAATAAAGAGAAAAGAAAGGAGAATAGTACCTAGGCCTCCTCGGGGGGATTAGTTTTGTGGTTGCAGCGGCTATACAATTTGAAAAGTTGGACTCTGGTGCAGGTTTTGGGCCGCTTAAACCATTGGCCGAGTGATGTTAGGTGACCAGTACCCCCCCCCCCACTATTGAACGTGGCAGCTCTGGCTAATGGCATTCCAAGGTTTCTAAAGCATGAAGGTGCAAACACATATCGCCAGCCTTGATACTGAAGGACATACTTCCAGTCCCTTTATCGTGGCATGCAGGGGGTATCATTCGGCGACCTGATATGTGCTCAGCATGCAATATCTGGGTTTTCAAAAGCCCTACGTGGGAAAACCGAACAGCTCATTCCCAACTCTTCTCCCCACTTTTGGTTTGCGCACATTTCCTCAATCTTAATACGACCATAATTCTCCTTCGTATCCATCGTGTCATCTCGATCATAGCATTTTTTCTATCCCCACCCTACATGCGCACGGAGCTCCGCAAAAGCGCCGATCTTGTCTCTATCTCAGCATACCTTCAATATCTATGGAGTTCAGAAAACGGTCTATGGTTCTACCGCTTTAGCGGCATTTTTTAGGGAGATCATTCTATCATAATTCCTGATAAGCATCTTGCATGGTGGATATGTCGAGAGACCCGGAAAGCAGTAAGTCCCCATCATTGAATATACCAACCCGGAGCCATTCAACGTCATGGAACTCATGCCATAGTTAGTTGAAATTGCCGAGCCATTACCGTGGTGCGCTAATAGATGCTTTATCAATTAATGTCATCTAGACCATACCGTGGTGTTGGGCTGACCAATCACATGGGCCAAAGCGGCACGGTTGGCAATTTTCGGCACCCCATGCATAGAAAAAATGGGTTCAATAACCGCAATCTATTCTAGGTAGCCGGTAAGCTCCCAGATAAGACAGAAAAGAAGGAACTCTCCGTGGACTCCGGGACTCTCCTATATCTCTTGTATAAGGCACCGCGGTATCCCTCTTGAATTCGGTCTCTGTATCAAGCAAGGGCTTAAAATATCCCTGCGGAAAATTCGTCAACTTTGGCATACAGGTTGGCAGGAAAATAGCCTACTTTTCACGATTCTTTGGCGCAAGGCTGCCACGAAACATATTGAGATTCAGTATATCCAAGTATGTCACCCAAGAGAGATTATTGGAGGCTATAGGTAAGTGCACAAACCTCTCCAGGGAAATCCGCCTTGGTTGGCCAGTAGAAAGGCTAAGTTGATCCCTAGTGTGTGAGCCTACGGATGTTTTCAATGCCGGGGTCGGCCGCCGGCCTTGTCCCCCTATACAGTGTCCCCAAGGACACTTGTACTGCGCCAAAAGTCATGTCCGCGCTGGTAACTCTAAGCCTACCAGCAGGGCTTAGGGCTCAGCCCCTCACAAGGTCTACGGTATGCTATCATAACAACTTTGTGTTGTGAGCCAAGAGCAATATCACAAGTTCCCAGTCAGTTAGCGCAGTGGCTACCTCAGCATCGGTGGAGCTAGTCTCTACTAGGTAGAGGAGACGATAGATCCCAGGCCAAGTCTCTCGTGGGGATAGCCAAGTTCCTTACATCCCAGGTCCCCGGATCGCGAATTATTGTTTGGTTACCTAATATCTCCTTTTTTTGTTTCCCCTTGTATCTTTTCCCTTGCTTCCTCTACGTGCCGCCTCCCATCGAAGATACTTTCCATTATCCGGCATTATTCACACGATTTTCTTCTCTTTACGGTTCTTTCCCCCAGCGCTATTGCCTATCACGGTCTACTTTGGCCCTATTGAATAATTTTCCGCGGCACCTCCTAAAGTATGTTCTCTTTTTTGGCTACCTGTCACCAAGCAAGAATCAGCTCCTTCGCAGCAACACATGCTAAACATACGCGCACTCTACTGTATCGATACATCTCTTCTACGATTATCCTAAATCTTCTATTGGAGCCAACTTGCAACCCACCTAATTCCGCCCCAACATCCATCATAACTTGAACAGGAACGAAACTATCGCGCCCACAGCACCAGTCACACCAGCAAGAGAGTCTACCCGCGGGACCATGTCGGCGTCGGCAACCATGCACTATCCACCAACCAAGTCTGGCAAGCTCCGTTACTATGGCAACCCCGGCAACAACAACAACAACAACAACAATAACAACTCCGGCTACTCGAGCAGTTATACGGTATACCTGTTTGGCGATGCCTAGGTAACGAATTTGATTGAACGACTTTTCAGCCAGAAAAACCCACTCACAAATCGGCCGATTATATATCAACTACGATGCCAAGGTTAGAGAGGGATTTGTTGGTGCTGGTGCTTCAAGGGACAGCCATGTCCTGGGCGCAGTAGTTCCTATGGCCCGTTGGAGCTATGCGCGAGCTTACTTCGCGTGCCAGACAGGGCACTTTGTGGATCGCGGGAGTGTTACCGGGAAGGCTTTACCTGGCAAATCCGGACCCCAACACTGTGGACAGTTGATCAACAATGGCCAGTTGTTTCCCAGAGTTTCGCTGAATTCTTAACAGCTGGGCCCATGACTGGAATATGTGCTCTGTACGCTGGCCACTTCTGCAAGAGAATTTTTTGGGGGAACTGGTAGAGGGAGGAGAGGTGGATTTTTACTTATCTCAGTATCAAACTTCCTCTCAAAACTCTCATCTACTCGTGACTAGTTGTGCTAGGGGTAGATCGGGCGGTCCGACTGTACTAGTACAATAATTAGGAAATTCTCTCAGCCGAATAGTGCTGCTATACACTGCAGCCTCTCTTGTGCGATTGTTTGGGTGAAGCCAGTGATCAATAGTGAGTGCTGTTCGGCCCAATACGACCCCTAAACCTGAGCACTGCATGATACCGGTATTAAACTGTGCCACCAGCAAAGCATCGGTGCAGGTAGAGGTGGGCCCAGATACCCCAGCTTAAACACTATATCTAGAGTCCTTGTACTCGAGTACTAGTACTTGTTTGCGCCCAAGCTCGGACAGATTTCTTCTTCATTTTTTCCCTTTCCATTCCTTTCCTCGAATAACTTGCAGGGTAAATCACATCCCGCTATAACCCCCTATCATCCGACCTGAGACTGAGGTATTCAAACCCCGATACCCGCGCACCCGAGGTGGCACCGTGCCTGGGCCGTTGTTTGTCGGCTCGGTAGCCATCCGCACCAAACAGAAAAGGAGAGCGGCACTTGCCAAGACTAACCGGGGGCCATCCTTGAGCCAGTTTCTCAGCACAACAGTCTGACCAGCTTCCTCCCTCTTCATCTCGGCTTCATTCAGCACCACACATACAATCGCAATTACAATGGCTCCGACCGAAGCTCAAGTGGAGGAATCCGATGCTCTCAAACAACACGGCAATACTTCTTTTGGCAAAAAGTGATTCGTTCCCATCCTCCCCCCTCTCAAAGAGGAGAGACGCTCAAACGAATACAGTATCTAATCTAATAGTTCTAGGGAGTTTTCTGCCGCATACGCGCTCTATACACAAGCAATTCACCTAAATCCCACCTCGCCAGCTCTCTATTCAAATAGATCCGCCGCACTTTTGTCAATGAATAAGTTGCCTCTCGCGTTGAACGATGCAAATCAAGCAATCAAGCTCGACCCCACTTGGTCGAAGGCCTACCGTCGGAAAGCAAGTGTTCTTGAGGCACAAAAAGAATTGGACAAGGCAAAAGGAGTGTTCGAAGAGTCTCTCAAAGTGGTACTAGCAGATTTGAGAGCCAGTCCCGCACAGAAGGAAAAGGAGGAGGCAGAGATCAAGAGGTCGATTGAAGGTGAGCGTTATAGGTGACAGACAATCAAGACCCATTACTTACATTGCCATATAGCTATCGATAAGAAAATTGCGGAGCGTCCGAGTTATCACAAGCATCTTATCAAGGATAATGAGACTTTCGTTGGGCAGCGTGTAATGCGTGAGTTTGAGCAGAGGTGTGCCGCAGGTGAGCCGATGGGTAGTTGGCCGCCAAACGGAACCTGCCTGCGTAGGATATGGATTGCGTAAGTTTCTCATCATGCGTTTATCGACTATTTGCTAAACGTGATAGCGAAATGCAATTCCAAAATGCTCTTTCAAATCTCCTTCAATATCATCGCCGTCAAATTCCCGGCGCAGCACCGGGTGTGCTCGGCATATTCGGTCGTGTTCAGACTCTCGAGGAGCTTACATCTGCGCTACTGGAGGACAGCCGGGTTCTTCGTCTAGATGGGGTTGCTATTGAAAAACTCCAGCTATGTTATCAACTCGAGCAGCACCAGCGAAACGCGGTTGGTCCCAACTTATCGCCGAAAGAAACTATCGTGGAATACAATAGACGTCTTAGCCAGCCACCACAAAATGGACCGTTAATCAACAGCTACGGCGCTAGTTTTTCCATTGGCTCTCCCGGGCCTCTGGCTGGATGGGATCTGGTTCGTCCGGCACTTCAACTTTCGGTCCGTTCGGCCCTCATGAACGGGTGTCTCGCTGGTATAGTTGATCCTGGAAATGAGGAGAAGGAGTTCAGACGTGCCGTGGAGCTTATTGAAGAAGCGTGGAAGGTGTGGCCGAATGTTGATGGCGCCACCCGTGGTCGTACGCTCGAAGAAACGTTCCTCAGAGGCGTTAAAATACTTCTTGCGCAATCCATCGCACGTTCTTATGGCAATAGCCCCACCTCTCGTAATGCCCAGGTCAAAAAACTCAAGGAGTTGAAAGCAATCGGCCAATGGCTCGTTGATTCATTCAATCGTAAGCCCAAACCTCCGAACGCCAACGGAGTCCGTGACGATGCCGACCCTTGGTGGAATATATATTATGCCCATTATGTTGCCCCGGTCGCCTGTGGTCACGCCTTTATAGCCTACTACCACACCCAAATGGGTATCGACTGGCTCGAGGGTGAAGAGCAAAAGGCATCGCTGAGAAAGGGGGCTGAAGAATACGCCATAGCAGCAGGCTGGATGTCGCCAGATGATCCGGATCGTATCGCGCGTATATGGACGGCTATGTTTTCGCTATTCAATAGTGGCGAAGCCTATTACAAGAGCGATTTCGCCGCATGCCTCGAAATGGGTGAGAATGCAAAGGAATGGACTATGCCATTTTTCGGTACGAGGTTTGGTATTGAGGAGGGCCATATCGGTCAGAAGGCAGGGATGGCTGCTGTCGGCATGGACCAGCCGCCAATCGGTGGGGAAGAAGTCCTCGTGATCACTAAAATTATGAGGGATGTCTGGGCCACGAGGGTTTCCAAGTATGGAGAGAAGGAGGAGGCCGTCGGAGGAACGAGGATTTGGGGGGCCTTGAGGAGAGGAATCATGGCCGATCTGGAGGCGGATGGGTTGGCGTAGGGGTGGTACTCCTTTCCATCGGCGTTTCTCGTTTTAGCGGGGCTTTTCCATGTATAACCGTGTTTTGCATTTTTTGCCCTAATTAGCTACCATAACTTAGTTAAAACAATTTGTCAACACCCACAAATTTAGCACATCACCCTTGGTTGCCATAGCAATTCATCATACTCGTACTTTCCTATTGTGATGAAACCTCGGCAACTTCAAATCCCACGTTTCTCCCGTTGTTCCCTTTCCTCACAATTATCCCTTCCACACCCCATGATGTCACAAAACGGTGTGAAACTCGGATCTACATTGGGCGTTAGGATAGGACTAAACGAGAAGATATGATTCAGCCATGCATAACTCAATCTAAACGACAAACAACCTGTTGGCTACACACACCAGACACCAAGGAAGTCTCCCGGGCAACAAAAGCAATCTCCGCTATGCAGGGCACAAAGTGTAACCTGCCCCTTTGCAGAGCGGTTCCTCCAGCATGATATCATACTTGTACTCGTACATGAATCCCGTTCATTACAAGTACCACGCGCTCGGATGTTGCCCGGGGTGCGTGCATAAATAATATCCTTAATCCTACCTCTCTCACCCATATATATACGAAACCGCCCATTGGCAGGGGGGATGCCAATACAAAAGTATCGGTACCTGTAGATACTTGTAGATATTGTACGAGCTCCCGACCCGGTAACAGCAACCAATGAGGAGAAAAAAATAAATGATAAAAAAAAAGGGCGGTGCAGATATCAACGTATATCCATTCGATAGCAATAACCTTAGATATTATTTAGATGACCCTGTCGGACTGTCACAATCCTCGCTTTGACGAGAAATGCACTTTTTACATTTCTCCACTATTTCTCTTTCTCTCTCCCCGGCTTCCCCGTCTAGGTCCTCCAGAATCCCCCGACCGTCTCCCGGAATGCGATAATCCAGGGGGCTCTGTGGTCGAATGCGGTTAGTCCCCCAACTCACGGTCGATTCTAAAAGAGGTCGACGAGAGAGAGACCACAAGCTGATCCCCCCCACCCCTGCCCGAACGACCCACAACTATTATAGCAACACCACCGATGCTACAAGTAAAGAGACTTGTCCCACACGAGTAATTTACAAGTGCAACACTTTCATAGCCGGGCCAAGGAAAAAATTCACAAGGACCTCCGCTGTCTAGGGAGACACTCGGAGTGTGGGGATGAGCGCACCGATTATGCTTACCCGAGAGTACTCAGTGAGGTTACCCCCGCCCATCACACATCCTTTGCTTACTCCGTATTTCCAACCTTGACCAGGCATGACGATGGCGTTGGCTAGGATCGTGACTAATCTTTTCCACCTGCCACAATCGCCCGCATGCCGAATATCGGATAACCCATCGTAGTTAGCAGTAAATTGGTAGATTGAAAATCAAGTAGGAAGTACGAGAAGTATCAATAGGAGAGTGGCTTTCTATTGGACGGCATGCAAGTGGGAGGTGCCCAATCGTTGAATTTATTACTGTGCGCGCTCGGGCCATCGTGGGTTCCGTTCCGCCAACCACAAGGGAGATTTTTTTTGATGGTATGATACCAGTCCTATTTATGACTCACCCAACCAGACCTCCCACACACCGCACAACCTCCATGACAAGGCTTGGTCATCCGGATCATGATACAGGCTGCATGCAGGTCACATTCTTCCAAAGTACCGATAGTAGCCAGGCTCCCCCCGGTTCCATCAAAGGGCCCTGCATCAACTGGGAGCCCACTCGAGAAGAGGGCTGCGGATCTTGAAAGGGCACTTCCCAGATCTCCGGGCAGGCAGATGAATCACTTGTGCTTGTACTTTACGAGTACCACGCCGCTGATCACCCGGGATCTTGTGCCCAAGTAATGTGCGGGGTTGGTGATTCCGATTAGCGGGTCTGTTCCTGCATCCAGTATCCTGTAACCCTGACCCAAGGTGCCCTCCAATCACGGCCAAGTGAATGAGAAGGACGTGAAACTTTTTAGGGGGGGTGTTCGGAACGACGACGTTTGATGTGGGGTGGCGTGCTTGGATACATGCTGTTTCCGAACGGTGGAACATTTTTGTTGGGTATCATAACATTCTGTTCATAAACCCCACTTTAATACCAGCTTTACCTAGTTGAGGCTGCTTGATTGTGATTTAACCCCTCCCACTGATAAATCATTTTTTTCACCTTTTACCTCAACTTTCACACCTATAGTATCTGGCAACGCACACCGCTCAAACGGCAGTTTTGAAAACCGCTACACCGAACACCCTTTATCGATAGGCCCTTTTGGGACAAGAGCGCTACATAGGGGCGGTTTTCAGTTAAATAACATGAGCAAACGCGTCCTCTCGAGCCAGCCAACACCCACAAAAAGCGGGGGGGGTGTTGGGAAGAAGGGAAGGGGACGAAAGAGTCTCGGGCCCCGGTTTTCGCCGCACTGGTACTTGACGCTTTTAAAGCCCTTCCGAACGTGAGTTATGTGTGTCCGAGTGCCTGAACCGGGGGTATCATCATAGTTCCCCCAAAGTCTTGTTTCCCGGTTACACATCAATTGTATCATAACTAGATCACTCGTTTTTTTTCGCCTCCCCATTCTCGTGACTTTAAAAAAAGGGTCAAGGGATCCCGCCTCGCACAGCTCCCCGGTTAGGTGCGAGTACCGGGTGCGAGGAAGCCGAACACCCAAGCCCGAATCTACCACGGGCGCGCATTTTCCCATAAATAGTTTGCCCTCTAAAAAACCTCCAACCTACTCGAATACAGTATGTACTACTTGGTACTTCTTGCCTAATCCTTCCACGTAAGAAGAGCGCGAAAACCGGGACCAAAGAAATATAGTCTATTGTGAAACATCTGCGCGTATCCGAACACCCCATACAAAATACACCTCCCCCCGGTTTTCTGGCGCTTCCTAATGTGTGTGTGTGGGGGGGGGGGGGCGAGCACTACCGAATCAGCTATCCTACGAGTCCTACGATACAATCTCCGGATCCAGAGGCAGAAACCCCAGGAGAAAGATTAGCCCCTTCCTAATGTTGTGCGGGATCAGCCCAACTGGATGCGTTGTTGGATCCCGTTAACCGGTATCGGCGATTCCGGTTAACCTGTCAAGAACTAAACCCATCGCGGAATGGCGGGTTGAGGGGAGAGAACAGCTTACGCTATTCCGACGGCAACGTGTCTCGGGGTCCCGGGATCGGGTTAGGCCGGGAAGTGAAGAAGCTAAAATGCACTAAAAGAAAATGCGGAAAGCTGAAGATCTCAAATCGAACCCTCATAAGTTTAAGTGCGGGAAGGGATTCCTGATGACAATGTTATGTCAGATTTGCCCTTTTCTTTTTTTTTGAGGGTTTGAGAAGGATCTGATGCAAAGCGATTCACTTCTTCTGTGCCCGGTCCGATACCTTATGATACTCGTACTCTTGGTAAGGTGATAAAAAAGGTCCATTGTCGGTAGTCACTTTTGCCCCCAAAATTATATTTTTCGTAGCGCTGGAACTTGACCGCCTGCAGGGGAAATGGGGATTTTCGGGTACTCTAATTTGCGAGCTCTAAATTTCGAAGTATATGGTGCTGGTATCTTTGTATGAGAGCTGTATGTACTACGGTATAGATACTGTACCCACACAATATTCTCAGCCCTCGAGTCCAGTTTTTGGAAGCCGGGTGCGCCAATTAACGAGAGCTGCCGATGGACCAAATTTGGTATCATGCGGAAATACAAAAAACTTCGGAACTGCTAGGTCTTCAGCTACCTATTGATATATTTTTCATTTTAATCGATTAATGAATAGGTGTGGGAAAATAATAATTGCCATTTCAATTACAACCGAATTCGACAACTTTGGTGCTTTTTGACAGGTACTGGGAGGGGGTTGGGTGCGACACGAGATTGAACCAATGATGATGACTTTTGTCCAATAACATTACTCGTAGATGTACTCGTACTACTGCAGCATAGATCTATGATAACATCCTGATCACGCATGAAATCTACTCGTACTCGTAAAACCCTGGACCATTGTTTCACCATTGTGGAACATAACGCTATGACCATGGTTTCTGATTCTAAACGTCTCAGCTAACGGTCCAGGGGTCAAAGAAGTACTCGAGTACAGTATGCGGTCGCACTCGCTATCCTGGGTCGTGGGGAACATGCCACGGTACTGGTATGATACCTCGCTGAGAGGGGCAAAATATTTTTTAACACCTCCGAACATAGAATTTCACTCATTGAACCGGAAACGGGGGGATTTTGGGTGTCTACTCGTACCGTAGGGGACCTGGCGGGGCAGGTCTGATCATTTGGGTTTCCCCCAGCTGCGGAGCTCATAGCGGTAAACCAAGGACTTTTTTTCCAAAGATTCTAATGATACCAATATCATATGGAGCCTTAGTACTGTACCCTTTTCTCAGGGGTATGATAATTTGGTTATCTCGCTAGTCCTTCAAATTTCTCAATTTTTCCCTCGCTTGACGCCACGGTAGGGGTTCGGACTGGTCCTCTAACTGAGAGAGGTCAAGTTCGCCAGCCGAAAGAGGGGAAGGATGCGCTGTATCATACTGTAGCATTTATTCGAGAAAGAAAAGGAGAAATTCCAGCAGCGACGACCTTCCAGAACCCGATAATATCGCAATTCAAATAATTTCTTTCACTTCTGAAACATTTTTGCCTTCCGAAATAGTCACTCATTTTTCCTAGATAAGTAGAGCAAATCTAATGTAGCGGGGAACAATAGCCAATAGCCCGATTTCAGTGAATTGGTACCGACGCACCTGGACTCCCCCCGGAAGTCCAGGTCCGGGCCTCGGGACAGGTAATCCCGGGAGGAAAGTTGGCCCGCAAGGGGGTAGCGTACGATACTGTACGAAGTATCCAAACCGCTTGCTCCCTGTGATTTTTGGAATGTCTTTGAATCACTTTTTTTTTTTTCGTGTAAAAACTCGGATGATTGAACCGAGTGTTAAGTTGTGGAGAATTCCCTACCGGTATGATACTTTGAAAAGGGGAGGAAAACAGGGCAAAGAGAGAGAGAGAGAGAGAGAGAGAGAGAGAGAGCGCTATTTAGTATGATGTCATACTCAGCCCCTCAAGAGACAAGGGCGAACAAAAAAAACCAGACCTTACCGAATGAGGCAACTCCAACGACATAGCACTGTTCTTTTTTTCAATTTTTCGGGGCAAAGGGACCGTTTGGGGGCGGGGCGATTATGATTAAATTTTGGAAACACGATTTGGGTGATTTTGAATCGCATAGCAAACCCTAAAATCACCATACTCTTGGTGTGCCAAATAGTCCGATTTCATTGCCTTCATTGGGGTTAAATTTTGAAGACTATCCTTTGAAGTCTGGTTTGATTTCGAATCCGGGATATCGTGCCGTTTTTTGCACTAAACCGAGCGAGTCCGCTTATTATAGGATTAACATTTCTTTCCCCTCAAAACAAAGCGTCTAAATCACACAGAAAATTCGGGTCGTGGGTTGGGATGGAGCTTTAGAAGCCACCTAACCGCGGTCTGTCTTCCCCCGTGACCTCTATTAGATGGGCCTGGGTTATTGCTGCTGGGGATGTGGTGTGGACGGGATATATTAATCGAGACATTTGTGAGTTTGGGTTATGATATTCGGTGCGAACAGCGGATAGTTTCGAAGTGTCATTCACAACGTGTCACTCGAAGGCTTTGCGTGGAAAATCCATAGAACACTAGCCAACCAACTGTCTCGCCTTTCCGCGGTTAAGCGCCTCTGGCACATCCTCCCAGGGGCTCTCCACAAATAGGATCCCCTCACACCGCCTATCGCAGTGGGGTTGCCTGGCCCTCCTCAGAAGCCGCAAGCAACCGCTTAAACAAGGTGGTCCAGGGTAACCAGTATCCCCTCTCAAGCTTGGGAGAAAACGAAAGAAGAGACATACTCGAATTCTGCTGCGTGGACACCCTCGGGGAAAGCGGTCGCGAATTCCTGGTAGTGCTTCTCACTGGTTAGTAGAAACCTAGCCTGACCTTGAAATAGAGAGAGCTGGCTCGACTTATTGGGGTGGACTCGGGATACAAGCTCGAGCCGGCTCTTCTCGACGCGGTAGCAATGGGGTTAGAAAATGTAGAATTTTTCCTTGAAAGCTGAATTGCTGCTTGGGGCTTGAAGTTCGTTCAGTCCCAAATTTCAGGTAGTGAAGCCAGGGAGCTATTTAGTTACAAACTTGTACGTGCGGGCTACTGAGGGTTGTCAAAACTTTTGGTGGGGTGGAGCTGGAGAAAAGGGAGAGGTTGGTTGCCCATCAACTGGGCGGAGCCTTGAGCTTTGCTTGGTTGAGATTGGTAGAATGGTTAATGAGGCGTAGGTGGCCAGCAGGGGGGCTAAATAATGATGGGTTGGTCGACAGGGATGCAAGTATTAGCCTCAGGTGTTCGACAGCCCAAGGCGCGCTTGGCTGTCTGTCCTAGGAAACCTGGCTCTGGCATCAATCTTTCAAAAAAAAGTTATATCCCAGGGGGTTGGGGATGGGGCATGGCCAGAACTCCCGAATCGCGCTGGCAATTAGCGTGAAACTGACTGTCACCTGCCAATCACTTATAGTTGCAGCCGCTTGTAGGAACGTCCTGCTATCCGTAATAGGCCTGGCCGTCGTTTCTAGCCAAGGTATATTACCGGTATCGCCCTGTGGTCTCTAATGCTCGTAGTCTACATTGGACGTAGGGGGTTGTCTAAGTGCATAGTAGGAGGTTTGGATCTAACACATATCTATATTGTTTGGCTATAGATCTTTTCTTCGATGTATGGCAGCAACGGGCGTAGGATAGGAAGGCGGGCAGTTGATCACTATACGAGTTGGGGAAGACCCCCTAATTAGCGCAAGGAATTTTCCTAGTGTCCTGAGAACCCCAACCCCAATATTTGTGACTAGACACTCGGATAGTTGCAACACATATTAAGTTACTTTTGCTATCGTCCCCCTTGTTTTTACCCTACGGTAGGCTTATGATCGCCGAGTGACCGCCGGTGACTTTAAAATGTCACTTTGTGTTAGGCAATTGCTCAACGTATACATTTGCCCCGGAATATATGTCAAGCCTACGAGGTTCGGTAGGCCCTCCCGTCCATCACTGCCATCCTTTCTCACGACGCCACTACTCTCACCCTTCGCCCGGGAAGGACAGACAGGGTGGGCTTTTTCGCAGACTAATATATTCAAAGTTGATAGTAAGTAGGGTTATTTTGACTGAAGAATGGTTAATGGATATTGGAAGAGTGTGTCAAGGCTGAATATGGAAGCAATTATCCAAAACTGCATGCCAAATGACCCGGTATCCGATGGGTGATCCAACATACTGGTCCCAATCCTTCACCCTCTCTCGTAAATATTCTCAAAATTTAGGCAGTGTTTACCGATTCGGCATACGGCGCACGCAAGTTACGTTCGCTCATCATCCTATGGTGTGTTTTCGTGTCGTGCACCATGCAGACCCGCCCTTCCAAGTCGTAATTATAGACGAGTGATTCTTTATGAATTGCGCGGCCGAAATATATCATTAGTCAGCAACTGCGTGGTGCTTTGGCTTTGGATTCTGGAAGGGTTGTGAGACCTCCTTTTCTTTCCCGTGGTTAATGCAAATACTGAATACTGGGGGGGAAAGGGGGGAACAAAATGCGGTATGAACCTTTGGAGCTGATGCTTTCCCCCTCCACACCGGAAGAACAGCACAATGCTTCCCACTAGGAGAGACCGCTGAGCAGGAGTCGTGGCAACCAATTCCTTGGAGAGGCGGGGCGATTGTGAGCAGTCCAGCTGTTTTCTAATAGTGTAATTTTGGAATGACAAAGTTATCAACTGTTAAAGGCTCAACTAATGAAGGAGAACTAGGAGACTCCCTGCAGTAAAGCTTCAGCTGGAGCGGCGGACGAGACCGTGCAACCAACTCCTTAAGGTGGGGGGATTAATGTGACCCAAACTTGCAGCGTACTTTAAAGTTCAGACCACTCGAGTTTACCACTGTTGTGGTTAAGCAATCGTGCAGGTTACTCTTTCCAAAAATTTGCGCGGTTTTTCCCGGACGGCTGATGTGGCTATTTTTCCACTACAAACATAGCAGATTGGTCGATCTGATATCCCCTCCGGGTATCTGTTTACCACTGATACCACTGGTTGGCTTTTATCGGGCTTCGAGGTAGGCAACACTTCCGCTGCTCCAGAGGCAGTATTATACTTCTCATCATGGATGATCACTCGTGAAAATTTCTCTAAGTTCTCTCAAATTTCTGTCAGCATAGTGCCCTTGCCTCGTATTAGGGGTTCTGGTGATTGACTGGGTTGGTGGGGTGGTACGGGTCTTGATTCCGGAGAGTTTTGTCACTGAATTGGGGGTGGATTTTTGTTATGTATCATACGGGCCAGGCCACAGGCAGCAGAGGCATTGAAGAAGTAAAAGCATTTAGAAAAACCGTGGAAAATGTGATGGAGAGAAGAAAGGGGAGCTAGCGAAGGGCTCGCGAACACGGATGCCAAAGTGGTGGAGTTCTTCTGTCAAATGGAGAGATAGGCTTAGATGCGGTTGGTATTGGTAATCGGATACTCGGTAGAGTTTGCAGTTCTTTCCTTCGGCTGCCGCGGTTTCCACGGGATTTAGCCGCCTTTCGGAGGTCGACAGAAGTGTGCTGGGAAGCATGATAGCGATGGTTTTGTTTGTCATTTTTACTTGGCTCTTTAAAAACTGAAGGAGCAAGAGCGAGTGAATGGAGAAAGGGGTATACAAATGGCACCTGAGATAGCCGTGGCGCATTCGTCGAGTTGGGGGACTTGGCTGTATCGGGCTGGATGCTTCTTCCCGTGACTAGGACAGTAGGAGAATTACTATTGAAAGAGTTGATGACGACGCGATATCCGCCCATCCTAGCAAGTTACAAAGGAGTGGAATCCATTTTGAACATTTTTGGTTATTTCTGTCTTGGGAGGGGATGGCTGCTAGTGGTGCTGGTTGGATATTTAAAAATATTTTGGTGGGAGAGCTTTTGTAGGAGGAGAAATTCTCCAGGCAATACTTTCTTTTCTGAGCGCTTAGAGTCAGGAGTTTTTCAATTGAGAGGAGTTTTTTCCAAAGTTTGTTGCCTTGTGTTAGGGGGTAGGTATTTCCATCCTCATTTTGTTACAGAAACGTCAATGGCCAACATACATGTGATTTCGGACCGCACAAAGCACGCTACAATGAAGATGCCATATGATAAAGGGGGAGGAAGATGTGAAATAATAACTGGATCTTAGCCAAACCCCCCAATATTGGGAATATCTCACTTCCAGTTATTCTGTTCCCCCAATATCCCACCACCTAAATATGGCATCCTGTCCTCTTCTGCGATCTCCTATGCTTTCCAGATTTTCCTCAATCAACAAGTACTTATTATTGGTGGCGGTCAGAATAGGTATACCGAACAAATAGAGACAAGGCAAAGAGCTGACATGGCAATGGTGGGCATTTGAGGAAGTAAAATGCTCCGAGTCCCGAGAAAGATCGTAGTGGAGTCGGGAGTTATGGATTCTGTTCCCTTGGGGATGGGAGATATTCGGTGCCCTCAAAATCCCTTAATCTGCTTACTATGATAGGACACCCTAAATTTATATCCATTGTTAAAGGCTTGGGCTTGGGTTTGTCTCTGCTTGACTTTAAGTATCATAATCCTGAGAAAGCCGTCAAGTGGAGACTGGGTCTTTGAGATGGTTCTTCCTGCATCACCACGATTGGGTGGTCATCATAGCCCCCCATATGGTGTTTTTAATTCTGTATCATAAGCGGGCAGAGTTCTTTGGGTCGGGTTACCCACCAAGCCAGACAAATTTCCCAAACCCCATAGTTTTCCCAAGACTTGTTCCTATCACAATGGCAGCCATTATCTGAGGTCAAGGGAATGGAAAACTACATTTCCTAGCAGACGAAAGGTGATCGAAAAAACTTGCGAACGAGGACGACCTCCGAGAGACGTTAAACTCCGGCTCCCAAGCCTTCGGCGGTCTGAGGACGTCACTGGTTATGAACTTTTCCAGGATTCAACACATGGATCAAATATCTACTTCTGACTCCAAGCCCACGTAGTCGAGAGTTTCCTTTGTTTGTCGTATCGGTCCTTTTAGCGCCGGATCGACTAGCCGTTCCCACAGACTTTTCCTGCAGACTTTTCTTCAAGAAATGGTCTAATGATTATCCACTCATCCTAATTGATACTGGATTCTCCACTACCGTGCTCCATCTTTCGTGCGAACTGTGCCATATTCCGAGGGTTTGAGCTTTATGAGCCTGACCGGGTGGAGTTCAATAGATCTATTTATCCCGGCGCCGCCGATCAGGTGCGGGGGGGCAGTTTTTGTTGCTGAGGCGCACTGTTGCTGCCCCTAGTGTTCCGGAGTCCTCATCAGCATCCTTTAGTGCTTGGGGGAAACCGTATACCCGATAGCTTTGGATAGTGCAGACAAGGGACGTTAGAGATGGAACAGTTGGCAGAAGATACTGGTTGTGTATGCATATACTGGGTTCATAATATTAGGGGCGTATTTAGTAGTATTTAGTAGTATTAAATTTTAAAGGTTTCAGAGTGTGGTGGATCTCCCGCGTTTCAAGTCACTTCTTCTCTTTTAGCTGTCTATGACTTTTCGCCAGCTCTCTCTATAAACGGTCCTGTACCTTATCCTTCTCCCCCATTTGCTATTTTCACACATATGCATTCCTTCACTCGCTAGATGACATCAACCCCTACCTCCTCTTTTCTCACTCTCTTTGGGATTCCCGAACAGAAATGGATATTCTCCTATTCCTTTGCTTTCCCTATATGCTTCACATTTCTATACCACAATACTCAACTCTGATATTAGTTGGCGCATTTGATTGAAATAAACTGCGTTAATGGTAAGAACGCGTGAAAAACACCCCAAATGCGTCTCCCCTCTGTCGCCTGCTTTGCCCCATTGTACCAGAATTTCTCACTCGACCAGCACCAGTGCGGTGGGAGCATAATCTACAATACCGGTATTACCTGTTCATTATAGGGAGGTGGTATGGGAGGATAAAGCTTATTTGCATTGCGTTTTGCCCTTCCTCCTATGTAGCTTCTCAACTTCCCTTGCCTTCTTATATCTTTAACGGACATAATGGGTTCGTTGGGTAAACCTTGGTTTGTGATGTTGAGTTAGGATGGCCCGGATCGGCCCAATTTCGACCCATATTAGCCCAGTGGGAGGTTTGGGGTGAGTGACAACAATAGGGAGGTTAAGTTCCCGGGACAGGGAAGATATAGGCGTTTCGGTGGAGGTGTATTACTTGAAAAATACGGTGCATGGTGACCCATTTGGCAAGCAGGTACACAGTATACCAGGCCCAGAGGTACAGTACTTAGTTTGTAGCGCAAGGTAGAAAAAGGTAAAAAGAAAAATATTTGTCACGCTAACGTTAGCATCTGTCATAGTGGCAGTTTATACAGGTGACGTTTAAAGCAGTATACCTGTATTTGTGCGGGATGTTGTGTGCTCAGGTTGAGGCGTGCAGTAAAGTACTGAGAACTTCAAACCTCCCTAATCGGAGCGAACACATATATCACAGCAAGGAAGGAGAGGTGTTTAGGTATAGTTTATATTTCAAAACTCAGAACGTAGCAGCCAAGTCACTCCTCTATCATGTCTAACCCAAAACCAGTAACCATATTTCCCTAGCCCACTCATTCAATACTGTAGCGAACATCAATCAATGTAAGGAAGGAAAACCACTAATTTTCCAAGATTCTGTACAGAATCCAATGCGAACGAAATCCACTCAACACAGGTAAGTAAATACCAAACAGCAAAAAAAAAAACATTCCACAAACGGGCATTCAAACAAACGACATATACAGTAAGTTGTCCACTGGGTACAAAGAAAAACCAGAAATTCGACAATCCGCCAATCAACCAAGAACTCTGAAAAAAATCCCTATCAATGTTGTACAATAACAAAACAGGTGTGAAAGTGGTGCTCAGTAATGAGCCAGAAGAAACAACGAACAGGTTTTCTAGATGGCCACTGCCTTGGTACCTATCTCTTTGTTATATTTCCCCATCTATGCGAGTTTTTTATCCTTAACTGCGAGTTTAGCCTTCTCCCCTACCCCCACTGGGGTTACTGCTGTTGAGAGAGCAGCTGTAGCAAGATAATTTTAATGAGACGTCTTAGATTGCCCCGGGTATGGATTTTTCTTGCTTTGGTCTTTGCGGGGTTCGAGGGGTTGTTTTTTGCGGGGGTCGGCGGTGGGCGTGGAAGTGAATTGTCCTCCCTTTAGGTGAGGATTGGGATTCGGTGGCATAATCGTGTTTCCGTTCTCGGGTGGGGGCGCAAGCTATCCTTTCCCAGTGATCGACCCATATTTTGACGCCCCAGGAGTAAGATTTCCTGCTGAGGACACAGGCTTCACCCCTTTGACGGTTTTTTCCTTTGAGTTTGCTCCCTCTTCTTCCTATTCTCTCCGCCCAATCTGGTCATGGAGGTGGACGAATCGCCGCGCAGTGTTCCCAACAGTCCCGGGCAAGGTGGGTAAGGACGGCAGGGCAGGCGTCCGTCCTTTCTGAAGACCACCGTCCTGGGCGGTGACGCCCGGGCCCGGCAGTCTTAGTCCAAATAGGATCTTCCCGCCATCATCCGTAGGGCCGGGTCTTCAACCGCGGGGCCCGGCTGTCACCCGCAGGGGCTGGCCATTATCTGCAGGGCCCGGCTGTCATCTGTAGGTCATTGCCGCCACCCGCAGGGCCCCATGGTCGTTCGCCGGCTTGTGGGTCCTCCATGGAGTCCCTTCGGTGTTTTGCATATCACACGTAAAGTTGTGAGCTTGCACAGCTGCTACAGACCCACAGTTGGGACTATGCCCTCACGCTAACACTTGGGACTATACCTACTGATACACACTGGCACAATAATCAATAGCTTTTATATTCCAACATACTAACAAGCTCGCTCCTCTATACTCTCCATACAACTCTATACCACTAGAATTACAATACCATCATCTAGGCTTCCTGTTCTACTCCTACCGTCACTTCTACTCCCATTTCATTCGCCTGCTCAACCTCACGAGCAGCCTTTCTAGCCAGGATAACTTTCACCTCTTCATCGGTCGGAATGGGACAACCTCCCCCGTCCCCACTATCACTCCAAGAACCATTCTTCGGATCGCCCTCTCCAGCATCCCTCCTGGTACCTTTCTTCTTTCCATTCCTACGGCCCTTCCTACTCTTCCTCTTAGGGAACCATCCAGAGGCTTGTTTCTCGTGAAGATGGATTTTGCAGTCGTCATTATAGCAGGCCGTCCAGTTCATTTCTGCATGTGGAGAGGGCCCCGGATGCTCTTGCCTGGCGGCCAAAAACTGTGAGAAGCGGATCGAGTCACCCCAGGAGTTTGTTTGCGTATCCGTCATTTTGTTGTGTCTTTCTGCAAGAGTGTTTGGTTAGTATATCATTAAGAATCTGATGAAATAAATAAAACAGCAAACAAACAAACAGACAGACAGAAACAAATAGGGGTGGGAGAAGGGTGGACATACAATCTATGCTGCCAACGTGAAGAAGAAACGATGCCGTCGATTCACCACGTGCAGTCAAAGGGGGAGAAAGAGATGGATGGATGGATGGATGGATGAACGGGTGGATGGATGGAAAATTTTTCTTAAATCCTGCGGAAGTGTGTAGGTGTGTAGGTGTGATGGTATCGTGCAATGTGTTAAGGAGGTGGGCATGAGTCAAAACGGCATTACGCAATGCCTCTACTTGGCAGAGAATATCATACGATAAACAAGAGAGACAACTTTCATAGAAGATCTTGGGTTCAATTCTCGTAAACGTCCGATATTTTTGATAATATTATTTTAACCTCAATGACATAAGTATTTAATATGATAATTATTCTCTACCTCGACTGTTGGCCTTATATTGCAGCTAGAAAACTTTCCAATATAGCCTTTTCCCATATCATCTTTCTTACAAGATAATACAAACCAATTGCCGAAATATAAACAAAAAAAAATCATATTATACCTGGAGCACGACACGAATTGAACCCAGGATCTTTTATCATAATCGTTCCTGTGATTTACACTTTACCCTGCCGAATAGAGGCAACACAAAATGCAACGGTCTAGGTCCACCTTCTAAATACTTTGCACCATAACCATAGTTGTGGCGGTGGTGGTGGTGGTGGTGGTGGAAGTCCCCCATGGGTTCTGCACCGTCGGATTAACCTAGGTTCTCCGTTGGGTTCGGGTCGGGTTAGTCGGGTTTGATCGGGTTCAATGGTGGTTCACCCGGGGTTACCCAACGAACCCGAGAAAACTTTTCTCCGCATAATTTCGCACCTTGGGGAGGGGAATATTTTCCAGCGGGAGGGGGGATTATTGCTGTCGCCAGGGTAACACGAGCCAGAACTTACTCATGGTAAATGGGAAAATCCCCCTTTGTGATCGGCAGGAAGGTTCTGGAAGGTTAAGTTACAGTGGGCTCATAGCCTTCGTCATCTCGAGCCATCACTCGTTTCTGATCCCTCAAAAATTCAAAAAATGGTGGGGGATCCACCACCAACCTCCCTACTCCCTGCTACTAGCACTCAGAAATCTAGCTTTTATTTCTAAATTACTAGTTGCTAAACTACCCAATTTGTTGACTATAGCCACCAGCCCTTTCCCCTCAGGTTCTTATACTAGTAGTGTTCTGTCAAGTCCATCATCCATCCTGCAAACCTCAAGCCCACCCCCAGATTTTCCACTCTACACATCTGAGATTCTCGGCCAGATGGAGCCCCAAACTTCCATTACACAGGGACACGTAAATTGAATCAAAATCTTTTATTACCGTCAAATGCGTGTCTAATTGAAACTAGGGTGGGAGGAAAAAAATCTGCTACTAGTGTCATGGGTATGAGGATAACCGGGGTCTGTCGACTGAGAGATAGTTATGCTAAGTGATGTTGGGTAAGTCCTTAATCCAGAAGGTGATCCAGAAGGTAATGATGGTATAAACACAAAACATTCAATCCTCCGCCGAACAGATACTGGCAATATGGCAATGCTCACAGAAGTGCCTGATATCCCGTTGCGCTAACAATCCAGCAACTTAGATGGTACACGTCCCTTCCACCTATGGGGGGCGATCACGGAAATTCTAAGGCTTCGGGCGGGACAGGGAATTGGTTCAGGAGCCCGTGGAAGAAGCGGCAGTAGATGAATCAGGGAGGGTAATGGATAGAGTTTGTAAGGACAGAACTTATACAGGGTGGAAATGAGATCAAATTTCCTATCCTCCATGTAACACCATTCGAGAACAGTATATCTCTCTCACTTCAGCCCCATTTGCCGCGGACCAAACAGGTTCGTTGGGTTAACTCGGTTTATTTCTCGTTGGGTCGGGTGGGTCGGGTTTGCTCATTTTCGGCCTGGGTTATCCCACCGGAAAAGCTTGTGGTGGGGGAGATGGTGCGGTATGGGTCATAGAGTTTGAGGTCGGGATGGGTGTGGGGCTTAAGTAAACGAAGGCAGATCGATACAATGTGAGTGGTGGATGCCCCAAACGGGCGCACGCTATAGGACTGAAGAGATGGCAAGACAAGAGAGAGAAATAGGAGGGAAAAAGATTGGTATCATAGGAATGGAGAGGCAAAGAAAAGTATTTGGTTTGAGAAGGTGGTAGGTAAACTAAGGGTGGAAGCTAGCTGGATGGGATTGGAACTTACTTGACATTCGTTTGAGGGACTCTTCCTATCATAATAATAATATTATGATACCTCACCTTGCCACGTGCTGGTGTGTGCGCGTCGTGTGTTTCGGCAACCTCACTGGTTTGGCGTGTGCAGAAGATATAGCAACTCGTCCACTGGCACCCCAACGACAAGAGGACTTTTGTAGGACGCTATCCCGCATTACACTTGCTTTGGACTACTTGAGCTTACTTGTCTCACCATTTCCTAGTTGTGCCGGTTGCTCCACAAAAGTTATATCACCCTCTCCGGGTCAAGGCCTAACCCCCCCACGTTCGTTCTCCAATTTCACCGCCCTTTAGTACGTATTTTCTCCCCGATCCAGGCTCATACAAGTGTGGCTTTGGATACCCAATGGTGACCTGGCCAACGGAATTTATGACCCTGGGGAGTTAAACGATCTTTTCCTCAAGTAGCAATACAATCGCCTTCCCCGGTTCTGGCCCGAGGCCCTGAAGACACATCAAGGGATTCCTCCACTCAAGGGATTCCATACCAGACTATCCAGTGCGGTTGCCCCTTGGGGTATTGGCTTACCACCAAAATAGTGCTAATTGGGAATTTATCATGCATATTATTATGGGAAAAAGGGTCTTCCCAGCACCTCAGAGATGGCTTGTTTCATGAGATCCCGTCTAGGAGCAGTAGCGCAAGCACCAACCAGCCCCACCTGCTACAAAGCTACCAGAAGTGTATCGGTATGACTCGACCACAAAATCTCACTCGGGGAATTCTGATTGCAAGCTCCACTTGCCTTTAAACTAAGTTGTGGTATTATACAGGCCAACATTTCACCAACGACACATGAGAACGCAATAAGCATAGCAACTTCCTGCCAGAGCCCATGGTGGCTCCCAAACGAAAAATATCAACTCTGATTTTTTTCAAAAAGCAATCTTCACCATAGGTTGCTCAAGCTAACCTAAATCAACACCAACACCCCGATACCGGCACTCCGCTTCATCGGAAGAGCTTTGGGAAGGTGTGGTGAAAGTCGTGATACCGGTACGGATAAGCCGTTTTTTCGTCTATGCTCACTTGGCCTTTCAAAGAGCTTTCTCTCCAAGCGATGTGGTTTGGGAATTCTTGTAACACGCAATTTACGGTCCTGGACACATGGGTAACATATATCTGCTATTCCCACCATCGAGCGATCAGGCAGAACATCACAGACTATGAAGTATTCCTGAGCGTCCGCTTAACTGCACTTCTCTATCCACTGCACGTTATCCTCCATCCCCTCCCTCTCTCACTGCAAAGGCTAACCCCCCCAAGAACCCATTCTGCCCAATACTCGACAGAATCAGCAATCCGCATCTCAAAAACCGCTCAAACAGACTGCCTCCCAACAACCATAACCACCACACCCTGCCCGATCACCTGCCCGACAGCAGCAACTACTGTTTATCCAGGCTTCATCGTCTCCTCCTCAAACACGGCACCCTGTCCGGTCGCCAAATACCCACCGGAACTGTCCACGACTATTGCCAGGACCCTACCGCGTAGTACGGATCCAGTGCTTATTGGGGCCGGGCCCTGCGCTGTCCCACCGAGTTTCCTGACGGCTCTGCCACTTCCGACTGTAACGGTGACGGGCGACAGTGTTTGTCCGGAATTGTGTCCGCCGAGCGCTCAAGTGGTGTTTCTGGGCGGGGGGTGTCCGGTCGCCGCTTGAGCGATTGAGGAATTGTCTCCCGTCCGGCCACATTTAGCTTCCACTAGGCGGTAGGCTCTCGCAGCTATGCTTTCTGCAGGTTCGGCATCTTCGCTGCTCTCCGCATCTCTTCTCCAACTGACCCACAAACATTTTCCGACTCCCTCGTCTACCCCAACTCCCTCGCCAGCTCTATCACCTCTCCGCCGTACGCGTACGGAAAAAGCACAGCGTCCGCCCACCACCACTCCCCCCTGCTCGCCCACTATGGAATGGCACTTAAACAGCGCTTCCTTCTGCCATCAGTGAAGCGCTGCAAACGGATAAACTCTCAACGGACACCGCATAACTACCAAGTCCTCCACGGCAATTCTAAGTCTGGTGGGAAACTCCCTCCACGAACACTGCCCAAAGAATAAAATATCTGACCACTCCGATTTATCACAAGCCTCACACTGGAGAACACTTCCCGCGAGAATGTGCACTTCATCTATTACACGGGTATGCGGCGTGACAACCGATACAAGACTGCCCCGTGAATGAGCCATGGGCTTCGGCGGGTCCCCGTAGCGGGACTCCTGCTCTTTCAAGCGTGCCTATGTTCTGAGTGAAGCACTTGTGCAGCAAGGTCTTTCCGTTTGTGAGACGAGAGCATGAGCGACTGTTGGGGTGAATTGGCCAGGGTTCAGGGGTTTTCCAAGGGTGTAGAAAGGATATGGGGCATTCCGGAAGGAGTTTATGTCAAAGGCGGCCTCCGGGTGCAAGAGGCTTAGAGAGGTTTAGGGTTCGGAGGTTGGGGTAGAGGCCTGTACTCGGTTTGTGGAAGTCCGGGATGCCGGTGGAGGTAGAGATTCTAGCACCGCACTAGGAGACATGTTTGCTTGTGGTGCCGGAAGCAATGGTAGGGCTTTGGGAAAGGAGGTACGATACCAGCAAGACTGGTAGTATTTTTTGCCACTTCCCTCCATGAATGAATTCCGTGCCACTGCAGAAAGGTCTCGGCAGGAGAGTGTCTCTGGAGGGGTGCCAGCATTGACCCGATGGATAGAACAGAACCCTTTTCTTTCCCTTTCAGAGTTCTCTGTCTTTCCTTAGGTTAGGTATTGGTACTGTGTAAGGTTGAAAGAAACTTCCGGGATGGTGGATGCGTGGCAGGATTATGTTAGTCTTGGCGCAAAAAGAGCCTCACATTTGGAAGTTGCTTCTTCAGCATCAAGGACAACTTCTAAGCCCACCTCCGGGCTTACCAATATCCCATACCAGCTAAGACATTGTTACGTTCTGGCGTCGTGCGGTCTGGAGTCGGAGTTGCAGAATCATATGTTCCTGGGTCGTGTATTGTGAAAGTCGGCGATCGCTGCGTTTAAGTATCGTTTAAATGTTGATCAAGTGGAACAAGTGAATCTTGATTTCCATCGTTTGTATAATAATTATATGATAGACGTTTTTTCTTCGCAGACCGTTCTCATAGAATGTCACCCGCAGCGCTACCCATTTTGGGAGCTATCCCAACTCTTTGCTCACACCCAAGATATTCACCCACTATCACTCGAATTTCATAACCTGGTTTAGTCTACATCCAAATACCACACCTCCATTCGGAAGAGGCCCCGAACTTTGCCGACCCCTAGCACTGTAGATCCGGGTTCGAGCTGAAAAGCATATGCTGGTAAAACTGTCACAACGGTTTATAAGCAAAATTGTCAACACAATCGAATCACTAGAGTCATACCGGAGAAGCAATTTATGTTGTGCTAGGGGTAGGAAAAACCTCTTGATTGTAACCTTCACCAGAAACCCCACTGCCTAATGCTGCCATCCCGAACCAAAGAATAAAAAAGAATAAAAGGGCGAAAACTCCAATCCCCGAACTAGCCGAACTACAACAGCTTGCGCCGATATTGGCAGGAAATTTGAATGGCAAACTGGCCTTGCAAATATTCGCACAATAACTAGACGTATTTGTCCTGCGAATTGAGCGCCTTTGTGGCGCTAGCTGTTGTGTGGTACAGTACCCGGCGGGGGTATCGTCATTTGCAGCTTGTATCTGGCGATTTGTGTTTCTTTTTGTTGGAGGGTCCCCCGGCCGCGAAACTCGTTCGTTTCGTGTAGTCAATGCAGATCCAGGAACTGACTTCACTTCCCACACCAATTATAGGCAGTTCCCTGTTGAAACGTGCTATGGCTGGACTTAGTGTTTCGGCGACCTCATCCACAACCTTTCATTTTTGGAAAACAAATATTTTGGTTCGAGTCGTGCAAACGCAGTTTGTCAAGAGCTGAAACGGATGGGAATAGATATTGGATATCTATACTCGATTCATGTTAATAGTGTTTGATGTTTAGGAGGGATGGTGGATCTCTTTTTATCTCACAATATTTGGAGTATTTTTCTCGTTCAGTCCCTCAGATGTTTTTTGTCGACTTTCTCTCTGTAACGGACCACCTAATTTGCCCTTCTTTTCCGTTCATTACTAATGATGTGGGCTCAATCATGATTGAGGGGACCTCATGATCGAATGACCGATCAAATTGGTAGACCCTGATCGAGCATAGTCGATTATGCCCGAGTCTAGCCGGCCACGGTCAACTTTTCTTCACTACCACCACAGTATGCCAACAGCATGCGGAAAACCCTTACTCTCAACCAACTTAAAACTTGGGATGGTTTCGATAATCATCACAACCTTCAATATCCCGCATTGCTTTATGCCGAAGAACCAACTAGGTGCCCGAGGACCCCCCGCTTCCTATGCAAGTATGAATGGACTCAATTCCCATCGCTTCCGTATTGCAGGTCCTTCGCCATTAGTCGACCTACGATATCCTTATAGTCGCACTCCGGAGGCGATAGCCTTCAACGACGAGTTCGGAAGTGGGCAAGAAATGTAGATGTTGTGGTATATTTGAAGCATACGGGCACCAACTATGCCGCCCGGCATGTCGTAGGAGACTATGAGGGCGTTGCCGGCAAGAGAAGGTAAATCGTGTTAAAGAATAAATAGTAGAGTGTGTTTTCGAGGATATGTTATTGAGTGTGCGGCGTAGAGAGTGTTTATATTCATAGGTGATATCACATGATCGAGCAACTCGAGCAGATAATGAGGATCCTGCTCGAGCATGATCTGATCGAGTGACCCTTATGATCGAGGGTGATCGAGCATGATCTGCTCAAGCAAAACTCGATCATGATCTGATAGTGGCCATAACTATTTATTATTCTCATACTTATGATTCTCTCTTTCTCCTTGCTCTTTTGTCAGTCTCCTTGATGCTCCTGAATAGAAGTGAATGTACCGGTATTCCGACTTTTGCCCTATATACTCCACATCTCCTACCCCTGGAACTATGATAGAGTCTGAAAAATATTATGACAAAGAGTTAGTAATGGTGGTTATTTCTAGAGAGTAGGATTTAGGAAACAAACATACCGCTCCGCCCCACCCTCTCCCCACCCTTACCCCCCCCCAAACACTGGGAACCCCTCCCCCGGTACCCATCCCCAAGGCCCCAGCCCTTAGCTAGCCTTGGGGGTGTTGGCGTATCATAGCTGCAGGAAGGAGCGTCTTTTCCTGCTTATATAGTTGCTATATTTGTTTCCGGCTGTGCTTCCTGCTGAACTCTCGCTCTTGGTGACGATGGTCTCTCTCCTTTTGGTTCTCGATTGCCGACTTCTCTGCACGGAGTTTTTCTTTCTTCGGCTTCGACGTGCCTCGTTTGTTTGGATTCCGGTAGCTACAGCAACGGTCACTCCCCTCCAAAGGTCACCGGCGTGTTTTTGTATGACCGCATAAAGCATTAATATCAACTTGGTAACCTCAGTAGGATACGGTAGGACTCGAATAAGTCCTTTGACATACCGAAGATTGCGGATTTCATTTGTGTTGAGACGGAGGTGAATATGCGGTTGCGCGCAGTGTTCCCAGTCTGTCCGTTTTTCGGTCCGGACGGGACGGACAACGGTATCGTACACGGTAGAATGACCGGGACGGATGGGTGTCTCAAAATGGGGAATACGTCAGGTTTCTGCTGGTGACTGCCGGTACGGTCTGGGTCTACAGATGACGACCTGGCCCCGCAGAAGATGACCGGAAGATCCCACTTGTACCAAGACTGCAGGGCCCGGGTGTCGACCCCTAGGGCGGCCGTCTTTATAGAGGACGGACGCCATGCCTTGCCGTCCGTAAAGTATCATACCAGGTCGAATTGTTTCGTCTGGTGACGCAACGACAACCTCACCACCACCATATATTTACTACTCATGCAACCACAACTATCCAGAATGAAGTGTAAATCTAGATACAGATTCAATAGACATTTTCAAGTAAAATTGCAGAATAATAAAAAATACTTTGTGTTCCGTCCCTTTGCATCCGAAACAGTAGCCACTTTTCTAGGCACAGACCCCATAGCCTTTCCAAAAAATTGACCAATATATATCCTAGGTCCAAACCTCATTAATTTTAGAGCTTCTACTAGATGTCTTCTAACAGTATCTGGACTCTTGGTCTTGTGAATGTCAGGAAAGCACTGATGTAGCTTTTCCTTCTTCCAACAGCTAATTGAATTGATATAAGGTAAATTGGATTGTCATTCCATAACTTGTATGTTGTTTCCTCAAATTAAGTTATAGTATTCTTTACAGTATATATCTTTGTACCACCATGGTGAAAGATAGGATCTCCAACTGTCTTCTCCATCTCCTGACAGGTATTAACTTGAATTGGATTATCTTTCAAAAACCCAATTTATACAAATCTGCAATACTTTTCTCTAAAATAAAAATCAGAAGATCTTTATTTTTATTCTAAATACAAGCTCATTCTATTGGCTTTATCCCAGAACTTGTTGTAACTCTATGAATGTACTTATTCTATCAAACTGTTACTACTGAATTAGTATATTAGCAGTGATCACTTGTTTTTATCTTGTTCAGATCCAATTACTTGTTTGGTTAGTTGTATTCAGTCACTTTAAGTCCTCTTTATAAGGACTTTATTTGCTTTGGCTTTTACTACTATATAACACTGATATATATTTTTCTAGGACAGAATACCACTATTATATTGCCTAGCTACTGGCACTATCTTTTGTATTTAAAAGGCCTACAATCCTCACAGGAATACTCTTAATATACTATAAGTTAAGCAGTTGCTCTATCTTTCCCTCAGCTTTACTATCTTCTTAGAAGAATATCTATTGCCTCTTCGCCACCCTATCTTAATAGTATCTAAGAATATCTTTAATATTTTGGGAATATTGTGCTTAGGAATGGGATACAAATTTAGAGAGTTTTAATCTCTAACCCTTAACCTATAGATAAAGTTCTCATATTTTTACAATAATTATAATAAAGTATATTGAGAACATAAAAATATAATATTTCAATATTTTATGCACTCCAAGCACACCCCCGAATAAAAGGTCTTCATTGCGATAATTTATCCCATAAAAGTCAAGTTTATGCTATAAAAATTGCCTGCCAAACAGGTCCCTAGCTAGGATAAATTTATAATATTAAGACCAACCTTACCCGACTTCTACAGACTTATGGGTACATCCTAAGTACTCGTACAAGTACTCAAGTAGGAGCTTGGTCTCCTGTTGTCATTCTTGCCCTCAAGTTTTTTCTTACGGTTGTGAACTTGGGTAACCGGGTTCATAATTGGCGCGTGTGCCTGGTCTGGTCTCGTAAATTTTACTGTCTCGGAGCGCCAGGGGATAACCCAGTAGCCGCCAAGAGAGGGCAAACACTACCAATAAGTTATAGTAAGCGGCTCAGCCATTCTCACAACGCCGGGACACCATAGAAGGTATGATACTCGTGTACTGTGCCGGCACTCGGGTATGATACCACTTTCTTGTCTCTCAATCTTCGTCGCACAGGGGATTCTGTAAATTACTAGAGTAGTACAATAAGAAGCCTGCCCGTCTCTTTTTTTTTTTTTTTTTTTTAACCCCTTTCCTTTCCTCTATCGTGGCGGCTCTGCAAAGAGCCGCGTGGTGTCAATCAGTAATTCTCTCATCACTTTGACAACAGAACACACTTTATCCAACATCCATGTCACCGCCACCAAAATACACAGACATTGTCTGCATCGGCACCGGTCTCTCGGGGATTGCGCTCGGCGCACGCCTAAAGACCCACTACCCGCACGCGAGCGCGCACTTCTACGACCGGAATACAGACCTGGGTGGGACCTGGCATGCGAATACGTACCCAGGCGCCGCGTGCGATGTCCCGAGCGTGCTCTACAGCTTTAGCTTCGCCATGAATGCTGCCTGGTCGTGCATGACACCGCCGCAGGAGGAGATCAAGGAGTATGCGCTGGGGGTCGCGAGGGAGTATGGGATTCCCGAGAGGGCGACCTTAGGGGCCGAGGTTTCGGGCTGTGAGTGGGTGGAAGGGAGGGGGGTTTGGAAGGTTAGGATTCGGAGGAAGGGACAGGGGGAGGAGAAGGAGGAGTGGGAACATGAGTGCCGGGTGCTGTTTAGTGCTGTTGGGGGGTTGGTATATCCGAATGTTCCAGAGGTGGATGGGATGGAGGAGTTCCAAGGGAGGATTTGCCATTCGGCAGAGTGGGATCAGGCTATTGAGTTTAAAGGCAAGGACGTAGTAGTCGTTGGCAATGGCTGTAAGTCACCCCCCTCTATCCACTGAGGGCTCCAACTAATTGACTCCCCCAGGCACCGCCTCACAAATCGTCCCGGCGGTTGCAGAGGTCGCTGCGTCGGTAACCCAGATCGTCAGGAGCGCGCATTGGCTAGTCAAGGCTCCGAAAATAAATTACACTCCAAGGATCCAATGGGTATTCCGGAACATCCCGTTGGTAAACCGACTTCACAGATTCCTGATATTCCTTGTGATGGAGGACGCTTTCCATCTCTTCGGTGGTAGCGAGAGCTCCAAAAAGTATCGAGCGAGGCGAAGGCCAGTGTTGGAAAAATACATGCGGGAGGCATCGCCGGAGAAGTATCACGACATATTAATCCCCGATTATGAGGTCGGGTGTAAAGTCCTTCTCCCCTACTTCTCCCTCGCTACACCTAGCGCTAATAGTAACTAGCGAAGAGTCCTCGACGTTGACTACCTAAAATGCCTCCACAACTCAAACGTAACCCTAGCCAAATCCGCCATAACGCGAATAACCCCAACCGGCATCCAAACTTCCACCGACACACACTACAAAGCGCAAGTAATAATCTTCGCAACCGGTTTCAAAACTTCCTACCTCCCGCTGCGCATAATCGGCAGACAGGGTGTCAGCATGACCGATCACTTTGCCGGATTGGGTGGTCCGGGCGCGTACAAGACCACCGCTTTGCATGGGTTTCCCAACTTCTTCATGCTTCTAGGACCAAACGCCGCGACGGGACATACCTCTGCGCTCATGGCGATCGAGAATACTATTGAATATGCGTTGAAGGTGTTGCGACCAGTGTTGGGGAGGAGGGCGAGGGGGGCGGCAGTGGAGGTTAGGCGAGAGAAGGAGAGGAAGTGGGTTTCGAACGTTCAGAAGGAGTTGGCGAGGATGGTGTGGAGCTCTGGGTGTAAGACTGTTTGTACCCTTTTACCTTATCTTACTAGCCGAAATATTAGAAGTGAGAGCTAATGAGAGCGAAGTGGTACAACAACGAATCCGGCTGGAACGCCCTGACCTATCCATGGTCCCAGACACACTTCTGGTGGCATTCGCTGTGGGTTAGGTGGGATGATTGGATTGTTACTGTATATCCCCCTCCCCTTTAAATTTCCATTGATGACAACTAATGGTTCGGGAGTATAACGAAACACCAACCTCCTCACCCACAAAAAACCTCCTCGTGTTAATTTCTTTCGTGGTGGTCTGTGCGTGCGCCCTGTTGTTTGGGGAGTCTAGTAAGGTGTACAGTAGGATTGCTTCGGGCGTTTATGAGTCGGAGGAAGGGATGAGGGAGATGTATATTTGAAAGCAGTGAGCACTTTAGAGCCCTTTACCGATTTGTTGCGAAATGTTTACAGCTTGGGTAGAGTTGGAGTTGGATTGGTTGCATATACAACTATTATATCAATGATACGAAATGCGTTTTAGAACATATCAACATGAGTGTGCGGGTGAGTGGGAGGGTATGACGCGCTCACCATCTATGATAATAATTATTATGTATCATACGATACCGAATTAGCCAAACTATTAGTACCCTACCCTACCCTAACATATCTACCCAAGACCCGACTCGACCAGGTTGTGCAAGGAGAGGCGGCGAGAGTGCCCCCGCACCAACCAACTAGCGAAACCGGATATCATATCATACCTTTGAAAGAAACCCAGGTCTTAAACACGATGAATGAAATACCGTGCTTGGTTTGCCGGGGGGGGGAGATTTCCGGTATGATACCGGTAAGGCTTTCGTACTCCCCAATAATTCATCCCGCAAGTATGATATCATGCTACGGAACACCGTCCGGCAGAGCGCTTCGATCGGCGGTGAGATGGTCTGTTCCCGGGATGATACGATACCTAAATTGATAGCTGATCAAGAGCGCCCGGCCCAGTTCGAATCCGCCCTCCCCCAATGCCGATCCTGACCTAAACTCCCATACTGCGCTCCCGCCCGCACCGGCACCGCACGAGGCGCTGCTTACTATAGCAGCAGTGCTTCCGGGTGAGGGGGTGGTACATATCATCGTCGCCATAGCAATTGAGTTTGTCAATCGAGATGGTACACATCCCATTGCAGGGTATGACGGAGCGCTGGATGAGTAAGTACTGTACTGCGCATGCATTCGTCTGTGCTGTGAGTGGTCGAAGCATGGGACAGCACAGTGCAGTGCAGTGCAGTGCGGTACTACCGGTCTGGACAGTCTATGACGCACGTTCCTGGAGGAGAGTTTGGGGGAGAGGTTTGGATGGGGAGGGGTTGGGGAGGGGGGTATGTGCCTAAATATCGTCAAGTGCTTTTTCCGGAGAGCCCGCGGCACACCCGCTTCGATGGCGTTTATGCCCAGCCACCTACTTGCTTACTGCCTGCGATAGTACCTCTCCCCTTTCCCGCCAGGTAATGATTCAACATGGGACGTGTACTCGGTACTGTACTGTGCTGTGTGATAGCGGCGGAATACACTCAATCAGAAGAAAGCGTCACCACGACTTGCGATAGGTTTCAAAAGTTAGACGTTAAGCGTTACCTAGCTAATCCCAAAACAGAACCTAACAAACTAATAACTATCGAACACAGGCCCAAGAGGTAGGGGGTGAGGGGGACATACAGTATCATACAGTCAGGACTTGAGGGAGCCAGAAAAGAACCCAACAAGTACGAAAACATCCAAGGCCCCTCTATCCTCCGCTCTCATCCCACTCGAACAAATCCTCTATTAACTCACCAGCTCCCACAGAGCCGACAAGTTCACCGCCAAACACTACCCCTCGCTCAGCCATAATTCTTAAGAGATAACCGCCATGATGTTGGTCCCGGAATATTAAGCCGAGGGAAACACCTACTCATAAGAGCAGCGGTGGGATGATACTAGAGCAATATTTTATTAGGATTATATGCAGGAGCTGTCGGAGTAAATGACCCACGAATAGCTCTTACAGTGTTTCCAGAAGGTAGAAGCAAAACGAACACCGAATTCAGGAGTGCTTCGCATATTGAGTGAAGGGGGAAATTTCACTACGAAGTCGAGTGACTAGTGATGATGGGTTCACCGCAGTAAAATGGTATGATACGTTTTGATAATATTATGAATTAATCACCAACGAGAATTTACGTACCAGTGTCATGATCAATACCTCCCAAGTCATCTTTCTCAACAATCGCTCCACAGTTCTCGAGTGAGACACATAATCATCCCAATACTGTGACAGTGGAGATGTCGGCACTAATTTGAAGAGAGTAAGACCTACCCCCGGGAAAGAGTCCATTCCCGGCACCCAAATATACTACCGCAACTGGGATAATAATCGAACCTCACGCTAGGGCGTGTCCCAATAAGGTCTGTTGTATTTTTCCCCTTCTTATCCGTCCAAGTTATAGCCCCAAGGTCAGTAATCTCCATTCAGTAGTGATTACCCCTCCCTCTCCTTCATCCAGAGAGGGAATTCTGAACGACTTACCGCGGGGTTCAATCATTCTATAATAGCACTTCCGGTATCATAACATCCCGTAGCAAATCTTGGGAGGCTCAGTGTACCAAATCATCGAATAATCGACTCGTCCTCCCTTCAACTCTGCAAAATTCATGCCGCATTATAGGACCGTTGTCGCTACTAATGGTTAACTTAGCCGAATTGTAGCCGCTGATGGCAAAATACCTGTCGGCCCGAAATGTAATTGCTTCCTCCTTATGCTCAACAGTAAGGGAGGACTACACCCCGAGCAGCCGGGCAATACAAGAACACTCTTGACACAATCCCGAACTAATGTATTTCACACTACTCAGTCCAAGTGCCGCGAACTTACGGCACGTCCGTCTGCCCGTCTGCGCTTGTACTATAGCAATCCAGAGCGCCGTCAAGTATGCCCAACCATATGTCGGGGAGACCGGGGGATTAACAAAAAACCGGTATTGGAGCGCATATCCCATGCCTCTCCGTTCCAACCCAAAATAAAATTAAAAAATAGTATACTTCTCGCCGTTTCTCTGCGCTCCACTATACGGTAGGTATTTTAACCACCGGCCGGTTGGTATGTTGAGCGATAGGAGCTGATATCCAAGCCGGATGGGATGGGGGGGTTGATTGATTGATTGACGGGAGGGTTATGCCGGGGGATGAATAAATGGCAAACACCCATTCATCTGGAAACAAGAATAAAAAATAAGCTCTTACCTAGGGTTCCGTTTTCAGCTCCCGGTCGTGATGGGGTACCATATCTGCAAAAAGTCGGACTAGATGGTATAGTTCGGCGTTCTGCTCCCGTGGGATCAAACTGGAAAGAGTGTGACTTCAGTTTTTTTTGAGATGGGCCTCTTTTTTACACAATGCGGGAGATGTGTACGGGACTAAGGGTAGATGCGTAGAATGTGAATTATCATAAATTTTCAGACATTAGATGCTTGTAAAAACGAGCCAACAAAAGTGTGATGGAGTGACAAAGGGGAAAAGCATATTCAGACAGAGCCTGCGAAACAGCCCACAAGAACACCATCAAACGAAAGAGCCATTTTCAGGCCTTATCGACTATCCCCCCCTCAACGAATCCCCACCACATAGTATTTCCCTTAATTAGTGTACCGGCTCCCTCACTCATTACTGAACACTCACCCTCCGTCATAATTAAGATAAGGTACCACAACACCTATGTGCTATCAGGTAGCAGTCACATATAAGCTGTGATGAGCAAACAGCAAGACTCGTAATAACAACTCAGAAGAATATAATACGATGCGGGAGTCCATGAGATGGAATCAAGGATATCTAAACTGAGAGAACGGGATTTGGCCAAACCAGGCATCTGGTCTGTCAGGTTTGACATCTTCTCGTGCTAAAAATAGCTTCACTATTTCCTCACACCCGTTCTTGGCAGCTACCGAGAGGGGTGTTTGACCATGAGGTGAGACTGGCCTGTCGGGGTCGACATCTTTCCGTGCTAGCAGAGGCTCCACTATTTCCTCATACCCGTTTCCGGCAGCTATCCATTTTCCCTGTTTGGCCAAGAAGCGTGTAAGGCCTGTCAGGGTTGACATCATTTCGCATTAGCAGTAGCTTTATAATACTAGTAATCCTCAGCGCCAGGGTGACGGCCCAGTACGAGTAGATTGGCGTTTCACCGACCCTATCTGTTTTATCCGCGGTGACATCTTATGTACGGCACCGTCGTAATGTTGGCACGTACTCGAGTACCATAACCCAGTTTAAGCGTAAGCACTAGTATGGACACAACGTACTTTGTTTCTCTCAAGAAGTACTCAAGGTACTTTCCAATCCTATAGAGTAGGGGGTAGGGGGATATGGCTGCTTCCCCAGTCCCTCGGGCACTCCCAGCCAAATGGTGTGCCGTAGACTGGAAATAGAGTAAGCCACACTTTCTACCCCCCCCCCCAGCATGTCATAACAAACGCTCCATCATCCAGCAATCTCAACCGCACCCTTCCAACCCGAGCATCCCTGTTTCAAACCAATCAATCAGTCTCACTCGGATCGTTTCCAGCTTCCAAAGCCAAGGCCACATTCATATTTCGGCACATACCCCCAGCCCCCCGCAGGTGTTGTACGAGCACCTGAACGGCAGTATTGTCCTCAGCTTCCTACAATCTCCCCCACCGGTAACAGGGCTCCCTCTCTCTCACAAACACAACTCACAACAAGGTAGAAATAGCGTTGAGGAGTGGTAGCTTGTTTTTGGGAGGTATTTTAGGAGCAGAGATACTCACGACAGTCCTCAGACTCCCCTCCCTCCTAGAGTCCAACTTTATATGATATCATATCATGAGGGCTAGTAATACTCTGCGTATTTCACAAACTGTGGAGCACCTCTGTCTTTCCGACATACCCCCCCCCCCAGTGCGACGAGCGCACTATGCAGTTTCAGCCACCAGGCAAGCTCAAAATCCGACTTCCGGACATCCCAATGTGATGATGTAGTATAACAGAAGCCAATTCTCCTCTTGTACCATATCATACCCTCTATCCTCCATTCAATCACCCTCCCATCCAAGAGATACCAGAAGCTTCAGCCAAGTTAAGCCAATCGATGCAAAAGTTGTCTTCACTTTTAGCCGAGAAACGATAAAACCCGATATACCGGTACTCGAGTACACATTGGGGAATTAGTATCGTGGCAAGTTTGCAACTCCCATTCCACACCGCTTGATGTTAGCTCGTCGCAGCGGCGGCGGCGGCGCTAGTGGTGGCGGCCCTGAGTTATTTTTATCAGTCGTGGAATAATCAAGTATATGGAGCCAGACTCCACTACACCTCACCACAAGCAAACCCGGTGGAGAGGAGAATTTTCCAAACGGGTGGGGGTCCACATACATAATTTATGTAACCACGCGGGTACTGTACACATCTCCCAGCGGGTCCGGGAAGTGGGTGAGTATCCGAAATCAGCAATTTTCACATTAAACACCTTTCTTCTCCTGGCATGGATGCATACATACATACAAGATTTTTGCCCCTACACCGCCATTCGTAGCTCCTCGGCATGGATCCACCCAGACAAGACAAATCCCTGCGATTAGCAAGAGACAATTAGGACTTTGAATGCTCAGATTCTGGGCTACCGTGTTTGTGGGTATATATATTCACGCAAAAAATCACCCACGAGAGGGTCGAGACAAAAAATGCAACCAGAGTACCAAAAAACCAATAGGATTTCCTCCAAAACAGAGGCAAGGGGACAGAACGCCTGTATTGAAGCCTGTCAGCGGAAAATCTCAAGTGAGGTAAGGAAAACTTTGAAAAAGAGTTGTCCTCACCATTTCGGTCCCGTTTTCTTTTTTTTCTTTTTTTTTGTTCGTACCGCCTGTCCACCGGGGGCCCTAAATCGTCAAACACTCCCAACGCCGGCATTCCATCAACACGCGCATTCCATTGCCCATTCCTCCCCAGTCTTGGCGTGCATCGTGCCAGTTTTCCGCCCAAATACCCATTTCCCCCAGTACGAGTACCGGTATCATACTTTTGGGCGTGGTTCCCGTTGTACCGCTGCTATTGTATAAGCACCTACCCGAGCACAAGTACTCGTACAGTACTACAATAATCTCAATAATCTCGGGATTCAGAAACAAAAATCTGACAAGGATTCCTTCTGGATCATCCCAACGAGGGAAGTTGCCGGGATCTCAGGGGGTGTTTTTTGTTTTTTTTGTTTTTTTATTTCGCAATTCCGTCCCGACCCATTCCAAACTTTAAAAAGGTTCCCATGCACGGCTATTTCCGTTGATAGACCCATTGTAAATTAGATAATACCAACCACATCAAGGCGGGCCAAACCATTGGTCGGGACATTTTGGGAAAAGAGAGTGAAGTAAAATGAGTGAGCATTTTTGCGCGGAAAAATAAAAATAAAAAAACAAAAACGGAAGATTAAATAAAGTGCTCGGGAATGTCATGATGGCTCCTCGCGATGTTTGGTGCGCTACTGCGCTGTACCGGTAGGTGTGGCGCTCACACAATGATGTTCTGATAGCCCGAGGTCTATGGAGGAGATAGACTATGTCCCCGGTGGGGGGGAGGAGGAGGCTTTGGCTTAACTTGAAGAAGTGTCCGGATATGGAGTGTGCGCCCCGCCCCACAACCCAGGAAAATTGTATGTTATGCAAACTTTACCCGGGTACCGGTATCATACTCGTAGTATCATAAACAATAATATTATCATAGTGGAGAACCAGATAATTTGCCATGAGCCTATGATAAGAGGCAAAACCAAAAAGTGGGGGTTGCCCCATCGTGAAGGCTGCGCCATTCAAGAACAATTTATGAAATCCGTGGGTACTGCGCTCAATGTAGATTAGATCCTTGAAGTTGTGAACCTCTTCAACGCAAACCTTTTTCCCATAGCTCTAGCCAAGAGCATCGCCCCTCTCTCCTATGAGTAGACTAGTCTCCCCCCCCCCACTTGAGTTGCCTCCCCACAGATTATATAATACCGACACTTGTGTTTGCAACAACCAACCTATACCCCGGCCTACGTCATTTTGAGCTCTGGGGATAACGTATTCTCCACGGCCACTTTCAAGCAAATATCACACAACCGGGGAAACCAATGAGATTAGCTATAGTCTAATTTTCATTCCAGCCCAAAGAACGTACTCAAGTAGCAGCAGCCAAGCTAGCTATCCATCTATCTATCATGTCTAAGATATAACCGCCAACAACATGCTCCCTATCCACTCCCTCACATTTATTCCGTATTGTGTAGTAGCAAACGTCAATCAGTGTATATGGGCAATAATACCGGTAGCGAATCACTCCCATCTTCGAAAATCCAGTGAAAAAATCGCGCAAACGAAACCCATTCAACCCATGCTGATAAACACCTGACAGGAAAGAGAGAAGAAAAAAATATTCAAACAAACGGAATTACCCACGTAACAAAGGAAAAACTAAATTCAGCAGCCAACCAGCCAAGCACTCCGAAAGCCGTCAAAAAAAAAAAGTAAAGTAAAGCCAAAAAGTAATGATAACGAAGAAATCCCTCACACTGCTTCGAAAGGAGATATATCAGAGAAAACCGTCTAGACCACGCCCGCCTTCGCACCCATCATCCGCTTATTTTTGACCATTTGCGGGAGCTTTTCTTCCCGCTCAGCTGCAAGTTTCGCCTTTACCGCTACCCTCGCAGTGATTGCCGCTGTTGGAACGGAAGCCGCGACAGGTGGATTCTGATGAGACGTCTTGGGTGGTTTGGTGTACAGGTTTATCTTGCCTTGATCTTTACGAGGTTGGAGAGGTTGCTTTTTTTGATGGGGGTTGGTCGGGGGCGAGGAAGCGAATCGTTGTTTCTTCTCGAGATGAGGGTTGGGTATCGCCGGCGCATGTGTAGTGGTAACAGGCGGAGAAGTAGACCGTTTCTTCTCAGAGGTGGAGTTGTGCTCTGTGGGTGTACCCATAGCGGTGGTATGTGAAGAAGTTAAATGTATCTTTTGAGGAGTCTTGGCAGTGGTGATAGGCGGAGAGGTAAACAGTTTCTTCTCAATGCCAGGGTTGAGGTTCGCCGGCGCAATTGCATTTCTGTTTGGGGAAGGAAATTGTCCCTTTCCACTGCAAGGTTCGTGTTTCGCCACCGCGGGAGTAGGATTCCCTGCCGAAGACACGGGTTTCGCAATTGCGCCAGCCGGAAACCGCCCAGAGGAATCGTTGTCGCACTTTGAAGTATTCAAACGGGCACCCCCGCCCGCCTTTACACCCCCGGCCAACAGCTCGCGAATCCTCTCTGCCCAGTCACTCTTAACCTCAGGCGCCGCCTTTGGTTTCACCCCCCCGCCAACCCCCGCCTTGGGCTTCGCCTCCTCTTCCTGCCCAATCCGAACACCCTTCTTTACCCCCGACGCCGCCGCCGCCGCCGCCTTCGCCTCTGCAGCCTCACGAGCAGCCTTCCTGGCCAGGATAACCTTCACCTCCTCCTCAGTAGGAATGGGACACCCTCCCCCATCCCCACCGTCTCCCCAGGGTCTATTCTCCGGATCGTCCTCGTCAAGATCCCTCCTCGCGCCCTTCCCTTTCCCCTTCCCTTTCCCCTTCCCATTCCTAGGACCCTTCCTGCCCTTCCTCTTGGGGAACCACCCAGAGCCCTGTTTCTCGCAAAGATGTATTTCGCAGTCGTCGTCGTAGCAGACGGTCCAGCTCATTTCTGCATGCGGGGAGGGGCCTGGGTACTCTTGCCCGGCGGTCAAAGATTGCGAGAAGTGAATTGGGTCCCCCCATGAGTTTGTTTGTTTACGAGGCATTTTGTCGATTTCCCCTGATGAGTGGGCACGAAGTCAGTAACAAACAATCAAAGAAACAAACAAAAATAAAAAGGGGGGAGAAGGAGGAGAGGTTATACTATTTATCTGTGGCAAGAGAGGGGAAAGAAAAAGGGAAAAAGAAAAAGAAAAAGGAAGGAAAGAGTGAAAGGGGAAGGGGCGGAAGTAAAGGCGAGATGGATGGACGGATGGGCCTGTGTAGGTGTGATGGCGGTGGTGGTGTGACCGGCAAAGTTTAAAATCAAGATGGTTGGTTGCAGGCCTTAAGCACGGGAGGTGAAAGATAGGAGGAGAGGTCCAGTTACGGTAGGATGGTGGGCGGTTCACAAAGGTGCGCACACGATCGTGCATAAGGGAGGGCGAGAGGGAAGACGATGAATGGGCGGGATAGGGTGGAACAGGAGAGAAGAGGAAGAGGTTTATTACTCGAGTATTACCCTACTCGAGTAGGGTGGGAAGGTGGTGGATAAATTTAGGTAAAAGTATTGTACCAGTACAGTACTCGTACTGTAAGAGTGGAAGTTAGGTGGGTGGGAAGGAAGGATCAGGAATTGGGGCAAATTTTTCCTTTTTGTCGTCCAGTCTGCAGAATACTCGAGCACATGTATTTTTCAATTCACCAAGTAATGTCGTGTGTCGGTAAATTACCGTAGCCTGTTTCACGGGCGCGGAAGCTTAGTGGCGGCCCGCTTAACCGAGTCACGGTACAGTACAAGTACGAGTAGCGTTATATCGCACACCACTGTATCATACGTACAGTACAGTACGGTAAGTTACCTATGATACCGTAACTCTTGCACCCCTTTCTCTACCCGACCTTACCCGCACTATACGGTGCAGCACTCGTTGTTCACACATGTACTGTACTCGTAGACTGCGGGTGTCCTGCTTGGAATCACTTTCCTTGCTGCAATCACGCGGTACGAGCCGTGCTCCACAGCGCTTTACAGTGCATCTCATAACCTACCAACCCTTCGCTGATCAATTACTGTCCTTCAAGCTTATTCACAATCCCACTGTACCTCGCAGCGCACCACCATATGTATGTATGCAGGTAGGTATGAAGGTACTGTACTATACACAGAAAGGCTAACCGACAGACAGAGGGAGGGAAGGAGAGACAGAGACAAAGGGGGTGGGGAAGGGGAAAAAAAACACGTCTACTCTACCCTACAAACAAACAACCCTCTAATAAACGCCCGGAATCAACTTCCATTTCACCCTTCCGCAATACCTTTCCCAATCCTCCCCATATTTCCCCAAGCACCGCGAGTGATCTCTCACGCACCGTTGGAGCAGCAAGGCCGTCATGAAAACTGCGTACCACCAGGGCAGGATATTATGCACACCGCACACCGCGCATCCGCTGTACGAAAGCACCAAATCCCCCAGGTAATTCGCGTGACGAACGATTCCCCACCATCCTACGATGCACGGGTCAGTTTTGTGCCACCGAGCGGGATAACAATAATGTGGGAAGAATGTACGCACCCGAGCAAAGGAGTAATGATTCGTGCATTTTTCCGTCCTCAGTTTTGTAGGTCGTGCGTATCACCTCCGCCTTCTTGCCCCATATATTACACTCCCCGTTGGTTCTCCGGACAATATCCTTTTGATAATTCACGCTGCGGAAAACGACGTACCCCGAAATGCCGATCAGGAGTATCGCGGTCGCGACCGGCGTCGACAGGTTAACCGGGTATCGTGCCAGATACTGCGCTTGCAAAGTGTACGTCCCGGGCAACCAGACCATACTCCCCCACGCGAGGTAAAATCCGTAATGATCATGAGAGATATCAATGGTGCGCAGATACCAATCCTCGTTGATGAAAAAGTCCACGACATAAAATGCATGAAGGATGTTGACAATAATCATAGAGTTGGAAATGTATCCGTGCAATTCGAACTGCCAAGCGGCGAATGAGAGGTTGCTAGGGACAAGATTAGCACACCACTAATCAGTCACCCGCGAGCCCCATTTTCTGGTGTGTGAAAATGGAGAGGGTGGTGAGGGTCCAAGCTTACATCAGGGTCCAGGCAACGATCCCCGGTCGCCCATTGTGGAATAATTTGAAATCCCACCATTCACCGAACCTTGGGTTTAACTCGATCCCCATGTAAAAGTCGTAAACCATGGAACCTGAAAGCCATCAGTTAGCCATTTTCTACCTCGACCTCAAAAAAAAAAAAAACCCTTCCCCCAGAGAGACAATAGAAACTCAGGTTTGCTGACTCGGAAAACGCACCACTGAATTTTCTGTCCGCCTCATGGGTCGGAAACAGGTGCGCTTTCAAATAGGCCACCACGGCAAGAAGATAACCGTAAACATTCGCCACGACCAACAACCCTTCCCAATTCTTGGCGATTACCGCTGGATCCAACATGCCAGTGTAAACCGCAACCACGGAGACCACATGCGTAACGACCCAGGCGTGAATACCGTTCACACGATACGGCAGAAGATGTCCGGCGGGCGTACGTTGTCCGTACCCGATGGGACTGGGCAACCATGCATACAGCGCCGCCTGGAATAACAACCAGCCCGCATAGGCTGCCGAGGCACCAGCCGTAGGCCGGGGGGCATACCTAACAATGAATTCCACCGGGTGCGTCGTCATGAAGGCCCACAGCGTCGGTAACAAACCACCATCGAAATGCTTCAGACAAACACATGCGAGGAGGGCTAGCAGTGGGCAGAAAAGCACAATGGCGCCACAGCCCATCACCGTAACCCACTCATTTCCGGAAAATCGGCCCCATGCAGGATTGACGTGTTTTGCCGTGGGCGGTGGCTGGACGAACTTGTTTGAGGGTGGTTTGTGTGCTTGTGCTGTTGTCCGGTGCCTGCCCGAGAGCAGGGTGTACGGAACATCGAATGGGACCTTCCCTGTCAATGCCTCGGTGATTGTCGTGGACGTTGCTGATGATGAAATCGGTGCTGCTGGGTCGGTGTCTAGAAATGAATTCGATGAGGACAGGCCGCAAAGGGACGACCGCCGCTGGCGTGTCAAAGAATGGTGACCCAGAACCATTCCGCCAATCTGCCGATGAAATTGGAGGGTTAATGGGGCGTGTGTTACTGTTGAGGGGAATAGGGAGGAAAAGGAGGAAGAAGGGGAAAAGATGAAAGGGAAAAAAAAAAAAAAGTACAAGGAAAGGAAAGAAGGAAAAAGAAAAAAAATGTTGCGTGGACTCAGGAAGTGGAACGGGGAAATGGTGAAATGCGGGAGAAGGGACGAACCCGGGGAAGGTTGGCTTGATGAATGAAGGTGGGTACAGTACAGTACTATGGTTCACCGGTAATATGATATGCTTCTCCTTTCGTTCCCCGGGTGCTTCACCTGAAGTCTTCCCCAACCAATACAACTCTCTGTCCGTCGGTGTGGTTTTCTATTCTTTTCCCTCCAGTCCCTCGGCCTCTCGCAGGAGGACCGGGGCGTTATTATGGCCTCTGGACGGGAACAAAGCGTGTCCTCCTCACTGCGGCCACTATGACCAGGATCAACAAAAAAGAAAAGAGAGGAAGGAAGGAAGGAGGAAAGGAAAAGAAATCACCCGAGTGCTTTCTATGCCCTTCTCACCTTCACTGACCTCACAAAAGGGGGTAGTGAGAGGGATCCAAACCTCGGACAATGGATGGAAGCCAAGTGAATAGATGCGATTGTGTCCTCGGTTTAGAGTAGTGTTACTTGTACTGTATCATACTCGTGTAGTGGGTTGAACGAAAAGCCATCATGAGGCTCACCACATTGTTTTGTTTGTCTTGGGTGCAAGGGTAGGGGCAAACGATAAACAGGACACGATGCCGTATCCGTCGGCTCACTCACTCACCCAAGCAAACTCAGGACTGCAGGAACAGGCCCAGGAAATTTGCAGACTTGCTGTGGTCAGGGCTCAGGCGCGGCAGTGCAGGCGCCTTGCCCGTCGGATGTGCATGAGATGCATCTCCACCACAAAGATCACCCCCTGGCTATCACCATCCATTGTCAGCTGTCCATACATCCACGGTAATCTATGATAGTTTCTGTTTATCCCCTTCAAATCACGGACTATTCCAATATGATATCGTTCCATGAACTCTGCTCTTCCCTCCTCCTCCTCGTCCTCACCCACTCCTACCGTAGAGCCCCTACCATCCGGAGAAAATCCCCCCAGTACTCGAGCACATCCGCACCCCCCTCGTCAATCTCGTTCTCGCATTATTGTCCCGGTACTCGTGCTCGAGCAGTGGGCAAGAAATACCCGAAAACAGGGATTCGCAAAGTACTTGAGTGCATGGCAAAAAATGCGTGCATATCTAAACCCCCATACAAACTTACGACCCCCGATTTCGGATACTTGCCGGGTCAGCAACCTTTTCAATACTCGTACCGGCCGGCACTATGCACTTGGCAACAAACTTTTCGGACACCATCGCCCGGGAGATACCGGTATACCATCAGAAAAGCGAAACCTTCCAAAGAATCACCTCACCTTTGGCCCTTTACAAAATGGTGGAGAGAATTCAAAAAACAAATTGAAAAGAGCAAAGACAAACCCGATGAGCCGCCCGATCTTTGATTTGTTTTTATAGTTAGAAAGGATTTCTGTGTGTTTGTCTGCCCTTGCTTAGAAGGGTGTGATTTGGTTGTCAAAGAATTTTCAAGGAAAACACTACAGCCTTTCACTACAGGACTCGGACCCGGTTTGTCCTCAAAAATTGCAGGAAAGAACTGGAAAAAGTACCTGCGAGCCTTGAGTTTTATGATAATATATTATTATAATTTTCTTTCAAATTTGTCCGGGTTATTTGAAAGATGAAAGGATTCCAACAGTCTCTGGGTATTTTGCTGTTTGTTGCTATGTGAAAACCTTTTTTTTCATGGCATGTCTTGGCCAAGGATGGCACGCGCAGGAAAGCAAGGTACTGTACAAGTACAGTACAGTACCGGTATTGGAAAGGTTTTCTCCGGACTTGCCTGCCATTGTTCTCGTGCTATACTGATACGTATCTACCAAGCACCCGGACCACGTGCAGTACACGCCAACGTCTCCCAACTCCAACCTCCGAAAATAGCCTTCCCTCAATCTCTCAGCATGTTACCCTGATCCACCCCGCCAAGCCCTTCATAAGAACCTTATCCCGACCTCTTTCCTTCACTCCTCCTTCGCAACGGTAGAGCCTACCTACGATCCTCATACAGCGCAACAGAGCACACAGAGATAGGCGAGTGAGGAAAGCGTGAAGGCAGTGATGGCAACGGCGAGAACTCCATCTAGTTCTGCACTCCACACCAGGGGCAACGCGGCTGGGATCGAAACTTTGCCGGGGGCGCTGTGCTTATTCAGGATTAGTGGCGGAGCAAGGCTTCACGAGAAGTGGGATTTGGGCCGACGGCCGACCGACCGTCTCCTGCATGGTGGGTGATAACGGGGGGTGGATATGATGGACCTGGGTGTGTGTCGTTAATAACCCTAACCCTAATTAATTGTCCGAAAAACCCTTACCGGTATGATACTCGTACTTGTTACTCGTGGATTCGTGGATTGTGGGGCTGAGCTTGGGAGCCGCGTTGGGTCGTGTTGCGTTTGCGAGGGGCGGAGACGGTTTTTCCTGCGTGTGTGTCGCAACATGTGTCGGGGGGTATCTTCTGGAAGTTTGCGTTTCTGCCCGAAATGGCGGGTTTGTGGGTGCAGGGTGTAGGTGGGTTACACCGAGGGGGATTTCGGTTATGGGTTTAACGGCCCTGTGCGGGAGTATATTTTACGCTCCGCGGTAAAAACAAGTACTCGTACCGCTACTCAAGGACCAGTAATAAATCGGAAAATGAGACACAGGATTCTTGGGTTCTGATTGGAAAGTTGGGTGTCTCGAGCCAATCGGTTTCCGCGCTTTTACGGAGGTACAGGGCTTAAGTTTTGTAGGTTCCACAAGCAAGGGTGTCGGCTACTAGCAGGGGAGCAAGGACAGATTGGGTAAGGTTGCTTGGCGGTTCTGAACGGTGAAATTTTTTTCACGATATTTTCAGTTTGGCGAAGGTCCGGTCAAGTGATCTTCATATCCAGACATTACCGATTATCGCAGAAATTCTTATTCTGCTTCTGGCCCGGCAAGCAATATGTCAGCTCCTCCTCCGGCAATACATCCAAGAACCGTTCACCTCACACGCGATCAGCGCCGTGACTGTCAGCTACTCCACTCGATTGGCTGGAAGTATGCGCAAATCCAGGAAAAGACCGGCTTTTCTTTGCGACAGATCGGTTATGTGTGCTCTCCTGCTCGAGCTTGCCCAGCAACGCCAACCAAGCGCCCCGGTCGCCCACCTATCCTCACTCAAGCACAGATCGAGGACCTTGTTGCATATGTCTGCATGTCCGCCCGCAATCGGCGCCTCTCAATTCAGCAACTAGCTGAGGAGTTGGATTTTGGTGTAGGGAAAAAAGCCATCCGGGCAGCTTTACTGAGGGAGGGGTTCCACCGGCGCCTGGCAATGAAGAAGCCACCAATCTCAGAGAGAAACCAAGCAATTCGCCTTCAATGGGCCCTGGAGCATGCAGCCTGGACACAGGAGCAGTGGAATTCTATCCTCTGGACTGATGAGACATGGATTACTGGTGGAAGGCATACCAGAACTTGGGTTACCAGAAGAGCTGGTGAAGAATGGGATGCTACTTGTATAGTAGAAAAACATCAGAGAAAGAGGGGTTGGATGTTTTGGGGCTGTTTTCATGGTGATATGCAAGGTCCAGGCATATTTTGGGAAAAGGATTGGGGGTCTATCAATGCAGAGAGCTACTGTGCACATACAGTTCCCATAATTCATGGGTATATTGAGCTATGCAGGCGCAGTGGGGTTTTTCTGAAGCTTATGCAGGATGGGGCACCTGGACATGCTGCTGGAGATACAAGAACTGAGCTTCAAGAAAGAGGTATTGAGGTTATCTTCTGGCCTCCTTTTTCACCTGACTTAAACCCTATTGAAAGAGTATGGCATATAATGAAAAATTATCTACAGGATAATTTTCCAGAATATATGTCATATGATAGGTTGAGGGAAGCAGTCAAGGAGGCTTGGGGTGCTGTGGGAGAGCATGAATTCAGGGAGTTAGTTCAAAGCATGCCAGCAAGATGTCAAGCTGTCATTGATGCTAATGGCCTTTTTACAAAATATTAGATATGCAAATATATCATACATGTCAAATAGATTGTGAAGTTGAATACAAAATCTTTCCCGGCGCACGCGCGCGTGCAAGTCTACCAGTGCTCCGTACTTCGTTGGTCGTTGCACCCTTTGCCGGTTGCAACGGACTCTGAGCCACTATACCTGATTTAACCCCCGCCAGTCGTATACCCCTGCTTGTGGAACCTACAAAACTTAAGCCCTGTACCTCCGTACTATATCTATACTTGTGACCCCGGTTTTCCGGGTTTTTTTTTTTTACCGCAGGTTGCACCTGTACAGTACAAGTGTTCTTACGTGAGGGATTCGTGTGATGGGGCCAATACAAGTACGAGTATCATACTCAAGTACTGTCGCAGTGCACAGGGGGGGGTTAGGGGTAAAATACCCGTGGTGGCACATATGGCGTGTACTGGCAGTAGCGGTGTCCTCGAGTACGGCTGAGAATTACGACCCGGCAGGATCTTCTATAATAAAATTTCCAATTCCGTCAGTCAGTATACGGTACTCGACGGACGAGCCGCCTGGCCCCTGGTCCAATGCATCAAACAAACAAAAAAAAAGCCTCCGGTTTCTTGCTGAGGAGCGGAAGGTTTGCGTCTCCGGGAGAGCCGGTTGCTGCGTGCTACGAATTCTGGCTAAAATCGGCATTATTTCTGGTGGTATCGGCTCCGCTCCCTTCTGCGCTCGTAGTGCATAGTACAGTACAGTAGGACGGTACTCGAATAAAGGGCATTTTGGTTACGGTAACACAAGTCCTCACCCAACAAGATGTTTGAGCAATCGCCACTTCTCCTTTCCTCTGTTTTACGAGGAGTCTCACACAAATTCCATACCTCCTGGTGGAGGTGGTCCCGACCTTTGCCAACCCCTAGTGCAAGTATCATACCACTTTTTCATGCTTGACCCTCGTGCTGTGCTCGAGTACGATACAATACCGACTGCGATGCTACTGTACTGCTCGTCACTAGCTTCTGAGCTTTCACTAGTTCATTGGCCTACATGCGACTTGCTGGTGCAAGCTGTAACTCTATTGGCTGTCCAGATAGTTAGCCGAGGCGTCGAAGATGGGCCAATCTAGTGAAGCTGTGAAGGGTCTAATTCGTTAATGCTTCAGTACCGGTGTCACCACCGTCTTAAGAGCCCGGTGCATCCTGCGCGGCGGTCCAGCCTGCTGGATCTCTTCCAATGATAACACTTTGTCCCTCCCACCACCGCCTTGCAATCCGCTTCCTAATCTCAACCGGTTCAATACGGTACGAGTACTGCTCGTTACCGGGCTCGCACAACCCGCGCCAAGTGCTGCGCCTTCAATCTCGACCACCCAGGTTACGGTACTCTCTAACGGAATACCCCGCCAGAACCACCACCATCCAATCAATATACTTGTAATCTTAGCTTACCCTACCTTATCTTGCTTGCACATTTCAACCCAAAATTTGCCCGATTCGGCGAGCGGGGCTGCAATCTGCAAAGCCCTTGCCGACTTGTGGGAAGCGCAGCTATGGAACACGAGCCGAACCCGGGGGCGGCGAATCCCCCGAGCCCGTCGGTGGGGCTACACTGAGAGTTTGGGTGTTTGAAGGGCTTAGTCTACAGCGCTTTACTGGTATTATACCATAACTGAAGATACCGTACGGTACTGGGGTGCGGTTGCCTGCCGGCTGGGGGAGCTGCCTCGGGGTTGTGGTCTTGTGGGCTGGGCTCCGTGGCATAAAGTTAATGATGAAACCTCTCTTCTCCCTTTTAATCTCATGATAGAGAAAAAATGTGGAAAGGAAGATGCTGGTGAAGGACTTGCTCAACACTTACCAGGAGGAGAGATATTTCTAAAATTTCTCAATACCCGAAGCAAGCTAACTCCAAAGGAAAAAAAATTAGCGTATCATAACAACAATGATACGGGCCGTCTGTCGATTCGGCTCGTTCGTTGCTTCAGTTGCGAGCAGTAGCATCGGGAGGACCTATTCGACGCCATGCCTGGCAGCAAGCCTTCCGAGGATCGGATGCTGTTTATGGTGTAATATAGTTGAACTACCTGGAAATTATCCAAGGTTTGAGTATCCGTTTGAGTATCCGTACAGTACACTGTGCTAGTACTCGAGTACCCCCCATGGGGCGGGGCGGCGCTCCCATTCATTACTGTTGGACCTGGAAGCCGGTCAGGCGGGGGAAGGGATGTTGGATGTTGGGTTGCACCAAAAAAGTAGGGATATCATGGGTGACCTTACAGTTGCGCAACAACTAACTTACTGGCGTCTCACTGCCACAAGCGTACTCGTTTTGTGGGGTAGAGTAGAGGGTTCTTGGAATCCACTATTAGATTATCGGCGGAAATCATCCCCCCGGCCTGTGCTGAGTCTGTCGGCAGCTTGGCAAGCCAATGGAATTGCGAACTCTAATGCGGGAACCTATGATTTTAGGCCCACTGGAGTAAAGGCGAATTGATCTCCTGGAACCCCAGGGATCCGGATAAAATAATTGAACAGCCTTTGTTGTTTTTCTGTTAACATCATGCCCGTCACTCCTATTGCGTGGTGTACTATACCGACATTCAATCTCACCCGAGTACAGGTGTCTTTCGTTCTTCATCTCAATCATAAACAATCACTCTCTTCGACTTTCGCGACCGCCGGCAGGTGCTGGAGGACTGCGGATGAACGGAATGGACCACTTGTCCCCGCTGAAGACTATTAGGTGCCGTGATGACCTGACGAGGGCTACCGGTATGGCTCACCGTGGGGGGAGGTAAGTAGGATGGATTCGAGGCAATGAGCGACCAGCTGTCGAATCATCCCTTATCACCATTTTCAAAGGGGTCATCGGTTTGTCAGTTTTTCAACTTTCTCAGTTCCCTTTTTTTCCCCTCTCAACGCCACGGTACTAGCAGGGGGTTGGGTTGGATCTCTAACTGGGGGAGGTAGAGCTCATAGGTAGAGGAAGGAAGGTAGGGCTGTGGGGGATTGCGTATGTACTCGTACTGTATACCCTGGTAAAAGGTATCAAGTTACGCCCAGTTTTGCGCCCCGATCCACAATATTATGATATTATAAAAAAGCGTCAGCTTTCTTGCAAATTGGATTTTCGCCAAAACTCGAATCCCTTTGGCGGAAATTTGGCCAAATTACGCAACCCCCGTCACCCCCTACCCCCCTACCGCCCCCCTGCCGCCCCCATACCCCCATAGCAGCTGCTTTGGTGGGCAAAGATCCAGTAGGATACCTGCAAGTCGAGCCATAATCAAAAAGGAGAAAAAGCACAATATCAAAATGTTTCATGCGCGACACAAAAAAAAAAAAAGCCATAAGAGTCGTTTCTATGGCGTGCCAAAGAGTGACTTACCATGCAATATTGAATTTTTAAGAAACACCCCTGCTCGGCAGTCACCACGGTAAGAGCCGAAACATGTTAGAGACGGCCTTTCTTCAGCCTTACAACTTGGGGGGAAATATGGTGAGATTTCTTTTTTTCTGTTCTTTTCGTGATTCATTATATGCCGAGCTTAATAATGCTCCGACTTACTCAAACTTGATTCTATCCGTATCTTATATTACTGTGCCAGCGACCTGACGAGGGGAGCAAAGGGGAAGCTGGTATCTGGATACCTTTTTCTTTCTTTCTTCCTGCGACCCTACTTGCAGAGCTTGGTAGCCTCCGGTGAAGGAGTATGATACATCGATGACATAAGAATATCGGAGTATTTACTTTTACAGATGCCGACCCCCCCCCCCAATAAAGTAGAGATCTATATTATCATGGAAAGGAAAAGATAACAATGACCAAGAGTATCATACCGTGCCAAAAATGGCCTGATAACATGATACCGCGATATTTTTTTTTCGAGGTTGCAATGGGTAAAAAAGGGCGGAAACAAAAGAAGGATTTCTTTTTTTTTGCCCCCACCTGCAGAGAGCGGCGGATGCCTACCTGCGGGTTTCAGCATATGATAGATAGATGGTCCGAGAGACCGGAATCATGTTTTTTCGACGAGATGTCGCTGTGATCCCCCCAACTTGGTTTGCGTGTAGAGTAGGCCCTGGTGATTCCTCTTTTTTATATGATATAGTACAACTTTATCATACCGCTTTTTCTGTTAACCCTCTGATCGTTGGCCTCATACCCAGGTAGGCATGCAGTGGTATAGCACCCTGTTGTCCCGGATTTTATGATACCCAACCGGATTTCTTCTCTGTCCCACGACGATTCTTTCTCCGGGATTTTTCGGGGATCACCTGGATGTCAACCTCACCCTCCCAAGAATGGCCAGTTTACCTCCCTGCTCTCGTAGAAAATGATATATTATATATTTCGGTCCCAAATTTTCACCTTATACCGGTACTAGACTAATATCAAATGATCCCCTTCCTCCCTCCCGACAAAAACGGAACCCCTTACCGCCAGCACAATCCTCGACTTCTACCTGCTCCAGATTTTCCTGTTGATTCATATTGGTGCGCAATTCGGACTCGAAGAGGGATGTCGAACTTCCCTGCTCCCGTATGGAAGCTCTGTCGGCAGTGTTGAGAGGAGGACTTGGTGGTGGGAAATAAAAACGGGAGGGAAATCCAGGACTGAGTATGACATTAGAATGCCATTCATTCCCTGCTCTATCCCTCACCTAGAGCTTGTCCCTACTTAATTACTACTCGGGCTTTCAATTTCCCCAAAGGTTTCGTCCACCTTTTTACTTTCCCGGTTGTTTTCGTTTGTCCTGGGTAGGTGGGCTCTGGATGTTGACGGTCCGGGACAACTGTATATGATCCAGAGTGGGATCCTGCCATCTCAAACTATGATACTTGAAGAGGGACTCTCCCTCCTAGGAGGAACAGTTCCTTCGGGAGTTTTCCAAGAAATTGTGGCTCTCCATGACAAACGTAATTGCTTCTGTCATAGAAGTAAAGGGGTTTTATACGAACCATCATATTAGATTTTCTTTTCTTTTTTTTCCTCTTGCGATAGTTGCGATGGCCATTACTCGACGTTCTGACCCGGTGACCTCGCGAACATTTCTGTGGAGGGATTGCATATAGAAAGAACCACCAGTAATGTCGTAGTATGATGAATCGCCAGTGAGAGGATTCGATGGCGATCGCTCCATGGTATTGGGAGAAATTACCGGGGGGCAGGTAAACCGGCTCCTTGCATATATAGGTCGGGCTTCTTCGGGCGTACAGTCTACTTCTATGCCTGCTCTCATGCACGCGTAATTTTGACCAAGTAGGCCACTGCTGGATCGGCTTTTGCGTACGAGTGGGTTACATGGTATGCACGGGCAAGGGCATGATGAACAGGAAACAGTGTGGATGAGATTGAGTGCTTAAACTCGACGTGGTTTCGCGCTGCTAGGTGAATAACCGAACAACCAAAGGAAGATATATTTTCCATGTCAGACCTAAATTTACTATACGTAATGATGGGGCAATGCTTGGTTTGCTTGAGAAATCCTTCGGTGTTGACAGGTTTCACTTTACTGGCTCTGGGTTACAATATATTTTAGCCTTTCTTTGCCCGGTATTCTACTTCCTCGGTTTAGAGGGTCGTGGAGCCCAGCCTCCGGGTCGAACTAGCCGGGTTGAACAAGCCCGGGGATCGCCTACAGTTAATGATCGCAATAAGAGAGATAGCGGAGCAGGAGCGTGATAAAGCTGATTAAGCGCGCCGCCTGCCGGGCCGGTGTGGTGGTGAAGGTGGCGGATTGATGTTAGCTACATGGAGTTTATTGTGGGGGTTTCGGGAGTCTGGTAGATAGTTTAGGACCATGGTATATTGTTTTGGGGGTTTAGAGCTTGACGGAGGAGGCTCTCTGGGCATGTCATTCCTTTGCTTTGTGATCACCAGAACGTGCGAAGAAATGGGGTCATCCGTGGAAGCATGAAGAGAGATTACCGTGATCCATGAAAGGGTCAGGATGCATTCATCATACTTTATTTATACACACGCCTTTACCGCTAGTTTGGTCAGAGAAGGACCATAGGGAACAAAGTTGCTTACCATACCTCCCACAATTGCCCGCACCCCGTTTGGGTTCCGGGAGGATCCTCTTTTTCTATCACCCACAGCTAGTCACCGAGTCACCTTCTATCGATCACTAGATTTGATGGAGTGTCTATTAGGCATGCGGTTATGAGGATATGAGGTGTGAGGGAGGATATGTGGTTTGGGTTGATGCTTGTTGCATTGTGCATCATATATCGGGCATTTGGTTTTGTGGGGTTTTCACACCATATGCTATTCCGCATATGGTAGCTGGCATAGGGCATAGGCTCCAGGGTTTGGGGAGGATCATGGGATATCATGTTGGTTCCGGATCGTTGAAGATCGCAGAGGATCTTGGTTGGTGTTTTTTTCCCCCCCCCAGAGTTCGTTGAGTTTTATTCAAGTTCTGGAGTTGCAGAGATATATATCCTAGCATGCCCTCAGCTAGCAGGAAAGTAGCGTATCTTTCTTCCACCTCCTATAATTCGACAAAAAAACTGATCTAGATAAACCCACACCAACTCCGACCAGTAACGGGTATGGACGCTATTGCACACTCATTACAGTCGCTGAGAATGAACTCCACACTCTGGACACACAGTCGTGCAGCATGGTGGTATTGGACTCCCGAATTTCCAAATTTCCTGAATGTTGTGAATATTTTGATCTTGCCTTAGAGAAGGCAAATTGGATATGGATATATATGTGTCTTGGCAGGCATTCAACATTACTTCCCATTATAAGCCCTAGCTACCGCGCATAGAAGATCCATTTAATTTGAACAAGACCATCTGGTTCTTCCGGTTTTGTATTAGCAACCGCCGATCTTGCTGTCAGTGCCACACTAAACGTGAGTGAAATTTGGGATGGACCGAGGGCTATTATCGGGCCCTCATATCGTTGGTGGGGGGGTCACTATGGGGTCAGTGTATTGAGGACACCCGCAGCCGAAATATGGCTCAACTTCAATCCGCCAAGGATTCCAACAACCACCCACACGAGAATTATGGCTCCATTATATGTGAGTAATCTGCTATACATTATCGGAGAGAAAATGAGATATCTGGCGGTTTTGTTGAGATATTCGGGTTTAAAATTAGGGGTTGAAATCAAGGAATGTCCGGGACCTGTGGAATACCGTTAACTTCCTCGTCATCAACGGTTAAAGGAATTAAGCTGTATTAATGCGATGCTTGGCATATCAATATGCTAATAATAAGACTGGACTAATTTGCGTACCTTCTGGCTGCAGATCTCTCTCATCAGATGGGTTCTCATGTTTTCCAATTGTGTTTGGGAGGTGTTTGCGAGGGATTGACGGGCAACTGGGTACGAGTATAATATCATACTAAGAGTGCGTTCTATTTTTTAAGCTTAGGCCGGCAGCGCGCTTGCAAGGTTCGGTCACCGTTTTTTGGGGTGTGAACCCCGAGACTAATAAAGTCCTCTCGTGTCTCGAGTTGCGAGGGCGGCTATGGATTTGAATTGCTGGTTGGACGAGAGGAGTAGGGAGCCGGTCCGAAGGGATGCCCGTATGGCTTAACAATCTCACACCGAGAGGGCCTACGATTTCGGGAAGGGAGACAATAATGGAGGGGGAGAAACAAAACGAGAAAACAAAAGGTAGAATAAAAAATCAAACAGATACAATTTCAAATCCAACGGAATAGCATACAACGCCCATCTGCAATGCCAGATATGATTGACAAGTTCCGCTACAACACCCACCTGGGCTCTTGGACTAGGATACACGATTTACCGGCATGCCATAAAATCCGTTGAGGCTCACTACCTAAAAGCAGCCTCCAGCGTACTCACAACGAAACTAATCTACGGATACCAGCAGCAGGTGATTTCCTGTCACCCTACTTTCACGATTTCCCCTTTTTGTCCAACAAAATACCGTGTGATACCACTGTTTGTTACAGGCGCAGTTTCGTCGGGAGTGCGATATGGTTTAGACTTACCTGGATCAGATTGTTGGCGGAAATCACCCCCCAGCACATGATAGGCTTAATTCGACAAGCTAACTCGATTGCGCACAACATCGACGTGGGTATCCGTGATCAACTGCGCAGGGGAAGAGCGAGAGGAATCGAAAGGGACGTGACCATCATCGCATTCGTCACGACCGAGCGATTCCCTCTCCTCTATCACTGTCAAGGTTTGCATTTGAGCCATTTGGTGCAATTGATGCGTACCCGCACTTATATATTGCTTAGTATCATCATCTCAACGTTTTAAACCCGACTGTGACACCAGTAAATAAGCAGTTACCCTCGCCAAATTTGCAACGTGTTGGTACTCCGCATGGCCAAGGCTGTTTGTCGGAGCACTTTCAAGAAGTACGAAAATCCCCCGACCGACAAAAATTGATAAAACTCAACACATAAAACCTCTCATTCCGTGCGAAAAGAAAGGCACAAACCCCCCATTCGCAGGGTAACAAGAACGTGCGTGAGAAACACCTAGTACATCTCACAGCTGACTCAAGTATCCTCCCCCTACCTACCTACTTTCCGATACCCAGAATCTCTCATGTAAGCCGTGACTATAACAAACCCCGTGCAACAGTACCCCACCCGACCACCCCCCCACCCCAAAACTCTAACCGCCCCGCGAAGCGTGATAGGAAAACCCAGTCTGCTCCCTTCCCTTCCCTTCCCCACTCTTTCCGGGCGACCGGAAACATACACCCCGCATTGTTCCGCATTCTCACCATATCCGCACCTTCACCCGGTTCATCCGCCCAGCACGCCGCATGACTCCCGGTCAAACAAAGTCGGACTCGAGGTAGAACATCACATACCAAGAGCGATTCATGTAATCATCCTTGGTACGTATCTCCAGACGACGCCCTGTGCTATATTTCTTTTTTCTTTGGTCCATCGTAAGTGATCTGGGGCGGTTGGTTGTGAGACGCGAAAAGCGAGTGAGGGTCTGTGAGTGTTGGATCGCTGTCCTGGCATGTAACCTATAACTTTATAGGGTTTATTACTGACGGCGAGTTTGCCCAGTGTTGTTTTTCCTGGTGATTTGGCGGTGCTTTGGGGTCTTTATCTCAAGTTGGATGGGATTCTAAAGCGGTGTTGATTCATGATTCGTACTAGTAAGTCTACACCAACTCTAGTGAGTATGTATGTAGATGAGTAGACGAGCTACAAAAGAGCATTTAGTCTTTCCTGGGAGTTGAGCAAGCTTTCCAGCATCCGGCTTGATCTAAAAATAAAGAAAAAAAAAGACACAGGGTTCCAAACACCGCGCCTCCAGAAACACTGTCAACACCCTTTGGATAAATGAGAATCTATGGTGTATAGTGAGTTGTGTGTATGTATGCATCAACGGCTACCTATATATGTACAAGTGGCCCGCGAATTTGAGGAGTTCGCTCACCCCTCTTTCGGCAGGGCAACCCTCTTAGAAAGGACCATCGCATTACCAGACTTGATCTTGGCCCAATCATGCGCATCCAGGCAGGCCTGTCGACTCAGAAGTACCGCTGGCTCAGTCCGCTTCCTCATCTCGGTCTCGTAGGCATCCACTGCTTCTTTCAGGGATACTTTACCATCGCATGCCCCTTTGAGAGCTTCGGCGAGCTTTGCTGCATCCATGAGGCCGTGGTTTGCCCCTTCTCCACGATCTATTAAATATACCCACACGTCGTCAGTGGATTCTTAAGCGCGGGAAAGAAACCAAGAAGCGAATAATCATACACATAGTCATTGCATGCGCCGCATCCCCAACTAAGGTAACCCTCCCCCCGAGATTATCCCAGCCCAAACAAGGCCAGTCACGTAATTTGATCTCCACCGCCTCCGTGTCCGACGGGATACCGAGAATAAAAGATCGGAAGGGTTCGGCAAAGCGACTTGCGCGGCGTTTCATGTTCTCCAGACGCCCCGTGTTGTCCGGTGATACCTCGTCTCTTACAGGGTCGTTTAGATGCCAGGACATGAGTATCTGCGTAGTGTAGTAGTCGCCCCCGTCGGCATTTGTCGCCGGAGTATCGAGAACTGGTGGCGTACGTCAACCCTATTTTGCAACGTAGAAGGGGGGGGGTGACGAACTGGAAAACCAAAAAAAGTCCTCTGTCTCAGGATGCAAGCCCTGTAACAGGAGGGGATCCAGAGCTCTCAAAGGCGCTACCTGAGAGGCCGTAAGACGCACAGCGCACCCGGTCAGACGAATGGGCAAGGGGATCAGCTGGTAATTGTCAGGACAGAGTGTCTGGCGGGTCCGCGACCTACTCCCTTCAGCACCAATAAGTAATGCTCCAGAAGCGCTCGTTCCGTCTTCGAAATACGCCATAACTCCATCTTCGTTCTGTTCTATGTTTGCCAGCTTTTTACCCCACTGCCATCACTCGTCATCAGCACCAGCTACAGCCCCACCCCATACGTGTAAAAACAAAAAACAACTATGGGTCGGTGGGCACTATGATACCTGCACCGCCAAACCCTCCATCAACAACTGTCTAAAACCCTGCCTCCTGAACCTCATCCGCATACTCGGTGGAATCCTATGCTGGATCTCGCCCGTCTCCGCGTTCAAGAAGAGAAAATTGCCACGGTCAACTTTGCCCACTTCGGGGTCGACCTGCACCCCCGCCAATCGCTCCTGGAGTTGGTCCGGCAGACAGGCTTCAAGATAAGGCATTGCCCAGTGGACGGTTACTGCCCAACCCTGACCTCGAGCATCAGGGCCGGAATCGCGCTCGAAGATGGTGAAGGGAATATCGTTCTTGTCCAGTACAAAAAAAGGGGGCAAAGTTAGTTTGTTTGTTGGCTGCGGTTGGGCAGACGGGTGGGGGTGGGGAGTGCGAGGGGTACCTTCTTCAGAGCTTGCGCTAGGGTGATTCCGACAATGCCAGCTCCGAATATCAATACGTGCGGTTTTTGTCCTTGCTCAGCCATCGTGTCAGGCAAGCAGACAGGTGAGCAAATCAGCAATTCACGATGCAGAAGACGAAATGGTGTAGTAAGTCAAGTGCAAAGTGATGTGATGAGGTGTGTGGGTGGTTTGCGGTTCTTATCAAATTTCATCTCAACAAATCACGGGCCAAATAGGGCAATCCACCAAACAGTGCGTGTACGAGTACCCGTAACCTACTCTATTCTATTCATTACCGGTATTATTCTTCCCTTGCATAATAGGCCTGGACCTCCCCTGACTTCCCCCTACCCCACCCTCTAGTAACGGCAATTATGATACTCGTATTCCCAGCACCCGCATGTCAAACAATCCATCCCATTTTGATGATTTCGCTTTCTTCATCACATCCCGTTTCAGCTGCAGAGAGGCTCAGCCCCTTCACCAAGAATTGGTATGTGCGCTGACTATTACCCGATTTGTTGATGGACGGCCAGGCCAAGTTTTTAAAGTACTGTAACCGGCACAGTACCGGTACTCGAGTACGTATCATACTCCAAATGCAGCACCGTGCCGGTATTGGTACGGTGATAGTATCAATGTCTGGTCAGATGGAATTTTTAAAGATTACTGCTCAGTGAAGAAGGGTTCGCCCAGGGGTTTCGCTTAGCCCAAATTAGGTTTGACCGTAGGGGTTGCACAAGGGCGGTGTGCCTCATGATGTGTGATTCGGTTTTCTCTTGAAGGGCGAATTAGGATTTTGCAGTCTAGTGTGATATGGAAGTGATGATGTGTCTCTGCTGAAGAAATGGCGCTGAGGCACTATACTCGAGTACTGCGCTGTACTATGGTAGGTGAACAAAGAGATGGGAGAAGGGTCTTGAGGGGAGATGCGGGGTTCAGGATAAAGATGCCTTTCTATGGAGGCTGAGTATTTCCCTTCTTCGCTTCGCCTCATCAACGTTTTACGGGTAACCAGCGAGAGGCCACCACATCTAACTTACCCACACATCATGACAAACCCGCAGGACAAAATTCTACTGGTACTGCACCCGCTACTACATTCTACAACACAGCACAGCACAGTACAGGATTGCAAATAGAACATCCATACAAATATCCCCACCGATACCACACCCCCGAACCGTCCACCCGATCTCCACCAAATAAAAACCCCAGTAAGAAAGCAGAGCCTATAATTCCCTCACAAACTTCGAAACCCCCACCATAATATAACATCAGGACTCGGGGTGGTGGGGAATCTGCTGTCCAACCCAACTCGTTACGCCAATATGGTGTGTGGTGCTGAAAGTGCATAATACCCGAATTGTACCGCGCAGTACCCGGGTACCCTTCCGCGCTTAAATTAGAGAGAACTCCTCGGTAAGTCGATCGCACAAATATGGACAATGCGAATTTTTGTGCGTGCATAACTTGTGCCTGCTATGGCATGAACTGCGGTGGGCACTCGAGTAAGCGAGTCGGGTTGATGTCACTTTTGCTACAGGTACGTACAAGTATCGTACGCACATCGGGGCTCTCGGTGTGGCCGAGGGGCATCGGGCACGGTTGTCGATCATTGCGGGTTCCCGGGGTGCGTGTGTGGGGGCGGGCACGGTTGTCGATCATTGCGGGTTTTCCGTGTTTTGGTAGGGTATCATGGTTGTCCTGTCGGTCTGTTGGTGAGATCGTGGGGGGTTAAGCGGATATGATGATCCGGAAGCTTGGGTGTGGCTTTCTTGCTACTTTGCACCATACCTTAGGGGTAAGCGGTCTTGGTGTTACTATGATATCACCGAGGGGATGCTTGGGATTGCGCGAATATGAGTACTGTACTCAAGTACTTGTACTGTACCGGCATGATACTCGTGGCCGGGGAAGTTGGACTTTGAACGCTGAACTAAAGGAAGGAAGTTACCGAAGGGAGAGGACTGCATGTACTAGTACAGTACTAGTACAGTACCGTGGACGAATTCGGTACGGCACTGCGGAAGATTTAATGTCATGAAAGCAGGAATTGCCAAGGATCTGAGTTACTAGAGCGGTGAGATACAAGTAGGTTGGCTTGCTTAACTCATAATTAATGGGAACCATCATACCTTCCACTCTCACCAAGGCTACAATACCGGAAACCTCACAAAATATCACATGGTGATGCGGTGTCACACCCTACACAGCAGTAGCCTATCAAGGGGTATACTTTTACCAAGAAGCAGGTTACAAGGAGCAAGGCGCCCACCGCCTACTTTAGGGCTACCGGTCTCCGCCCACCACGCCAGCCTCTCCAACTTTCCCTTGTGCTGTATCCCTCGATATGCCCTACACGGTGTCACTACGATACCCTTATCGTATCATATCATCCATGGCCTTGTATGATACTTGTACGATAATACACGGCCACTGCTCTGGGACAACTTGAAACCAAACCCACCAGCCATACAAGTCCAGTACGCCAGTATGTACGAGTACCAAGGTCCGACAAGAAGTTACGGAGCAGTTATTCGAGGTTAACCAGCCAACTACATCCTCGTCTGTTCAGGTTAATAAATGGGTTCCTACCCTTGTACGAGTACATTACTGTATTCACCGAACACATCACCGATAAATTCTCCTATGGTATGATACTAGCCACACCATCCAAATGAGGACTCTGAAACGGGACCCCCTCACCGGAAATAGAAATGAGCTGTCCTGGAAGCGTTATTGGCAGTCAACCGCACACTGGTAACCGTACTCGAGCACACCTCAACCAGTCGCAACGCAACTTTGCTTCACCCCTCATCCATTTCGTCGATCATTACGAACCCCCCCTCCCCCCGGTGGGTGGCGGAGCATCAAGGGAATTTCCATGTGCTGTTTTGGCTTTGTCTTGGATCTACCCATCAGAGCTTCACAATTCGACCGGGAAGAGACAAAACCGTTTACTTGCACTGCCAAGCCTGCACTTTCTATTGGGCTTTTTTAAGGTTTAGTTAGGCTACAAGTGCCTACGAGGTCACGACGATTGATTCGGTGTATGAATGGAGGAATAAACGCCTAGGGGAAGATCTTCTGGTATTGACTTTTCTGAGCGAAGGATATGAAGGGGGAAATAAAAAAGGATGGAAAAAAGGAGAAATCTCACCAGAAAATGGGGGCTGACTGGATAAGGGAAGAAAAAAAAGAAAGAAAAAAAGAAAAAAGAAAACGATGATAATGCAGGTACGAGACACTGCGCAATGCAGGTACAGTACCGCATAACATCGTGACAGAGATTATTTACTGTCGGTCGCTGGTATTCTCAAAATGCCAGCGACCGACGGAAAAGACTATATTTCCCACTCATTAACACATTTCTCCTCGCCCCCCCCGATAGGGTATCCACTGCTGACGAAATGAAAAGGCAAACAGAGAAGAGAAAAGAAGACAAGAGAAGAGCGGAGATGGCTGTTGAAAGTGTCTACACGAGCTGGCAGTTCCCGACATGACAGCGGCCATCCATCTGTGAGACAATCCAATTAGCAACGGGAGCAGGGTAAACACAAGCAATCAGGTAAAGGGAAAGCAAAGCACATACGCAAACGCGAACACATCGAAGATTACCCTGCCTCTTCGTCAACGCGGTGCCATTCTTGTCACCATCAGTCACCGAAGGGTCCGAGGCACACGTATCGATCAAAGTAATATTCATCGACGGCCCGGCTAGCAGTGGATACTCTCTCGGCCCCTCACTCGCCGATGCAATCCCGATGCTCCCGGAGTTGCCAGGGATGCCATCGACATCACCGACGTACTTGAGTTCGAGCATGGTGTTGAGGAGGGCTGTGTCACTATCGTCTCCGCGAACTCGCAGAGATGGCCGCGCGATGGAGAGTGCTGGAAGCACGAGGAGGAGGATTGAGGATGTGAATTTCATGGTTATAGAAGGTCGGGGGGTAGAAAGAGTTTTGTATTAAGGGCAGTGGGAAATAGTCTTGGATTGCTTTGTGGGCTGCTTTCGATCAACGAAAAATTTAATAATTGGGAGTATCAAGCGATTGTGGTGATAGTTTCCTCGGCTAGCGAGAATTGTAAAGAACGTATGAGGGGGAAGGGGAAAACGAGAGTATGCAAGTCAACCTGGACAATGCTAGAGTATTAATGTTCACTGTGAGTTGAATGGTGAATGGGAAAAAGAGTATTTCGAAAGAGCGAGGTGACCTCCGCTTTATACCGACGATGATCGAAAGGAAAAGCCAACAGGATGGTTGGTCGGGCACATAACTCAAAAGGCACACAAATCCACAAACTTGTCTCCCTTGGTATTCCGAGGAAACGGTCCTTGCCAAATGTGGACGGTACGGGTCGTCCACTACACAGAAAGAAGGTAAAGGCACAAAAGGGATTGGCATGATTTACTGTAATGAGGGGGGAGCACAGTTTCAACTCGCCCCCAAAACTCCCCCGCAACATTACATCTTAATTCCACTGAACATTAGGGACCCGTAAACCCCAGCGAATGAGGGAAGCCTAATCATTCAACCCTTCTCCCACTCGCCCAATAGGTGTTCGTTGTGGGGGGGGGACGGATTCCTCCAGCACGTGTTTCACGTTACTGGACAAACCCTCCCTTCACAGCCAATGACTTGGTACTCGTCGAAGGGTAGACCATGCTCTACTAATTGGAGGAGGGAAACCAACAACCAATAAAGTTTCGTTAAGCGCTCTACCAAGACTCGCCCTAACTGTGGCGGCTGCAGGTGTCACAATTGGTTGGGTACGGTAGGGTAGCTCGGGAGACGTGCGGCGACCGAGAGCGTTCTCCCCCCTCGCTCTTTCGCATAGACACGCCCAATCAGATGGGACTTCTTCTCGTTCGTCAATTTAAGCCCCTAATTTTGAACCAGACATAGCCAGTCGGGGGGAGGGGAATTAACCGTGCAAACAGCAAAATTTTGGTGAGAGTGAAACTTGTATCATATCGTACCCAGATATTCGCAAGGCGTGTGTAACTTCAAACTCTGAGGCTGCTTCCGTTGCCATGGAACCTGTTCACAACCAATTCCGCCTTTCACGGAGGACCCGTTAGGCGTCTTGCACTGTACAGTACTGCACCTCGTGCTGCAAGGGGAGGAGGAGGAGATATGGCTTTTACGGCTGGCATTGATGGGTTGGTTGCTGTCGGAGGATCCCTGGTCGCCTGTATTTGGTTGTCGAATGGGTTGGTAAAGGAAAGAGGAGGCTAAAATAGTTCGTCCTGAGTCGAGAGTGCCAATGGATAGGGTGATTTACCCTCCTGCCCCCATCGAAGGTGGAATTCGAGTTTGCCCTCCCTCGCGAGGAAGTCAACCGATGAGAATCGTGCCCAAGCTACCGGATTGGGAGCGCCACCCCCCGCGCAAGTATTCACGATGGAGACCTCTCGTCTCGTCCTTGTGTACCGTGAATTGGGGTCTGGCGGTGGGAGCCAGCCCCGCGGCAGTCTCACACCGTGACTTCTGCGGCAATGGTAATTTCACTCTCGGATTAAGCGCGCTCGCACTTGTCATCGGATTTCTTTCTACCTGCGCGGAAGCTGATTTTCCTTTCGCCCCGAAAGGTTGAATGAAATAAAGGAAAGCCTGCTATAGGCAGCCCCTTGCATTGGGATTCTTTGGCAGTGTACTCGTACAAGCGCGGCACAGCAAATTACGGTGTGATGTGGGAAATGGGAATTGTAAACCTTATGAGTTCCGTGATCTCACTTTCGAGTCACAGGTCCCTAGACGGAAAGCGACTATCGCATCTAATCACTTGTAATACCACCGATGTTTGTATCATACCTGGGATGGGGAGTGCCGCATGCGCAAAGCATGGAATAACATCCTTTAAATATACAATTAAGGGCGTGTTAGGCACACACCGCCATTTGAGCTATTGGCTATCTCAAATCGCGATTTGCGATTGTGATTTGAAAAAAATGCACCACCACAGGTGTGATATATCGTAGCATTTTCCAAGGTATGCTTACATAACCCCTCTTCGCGTGCTGTACGAGTACCGTAGTTGGTCAGTTTCAGCCATAATCGCAAATCATGATTTGAGATACCGCAGCCAACAGCTCAAATCATGGTGTGCCAAACGCCCTCCCCAAATATCTTGCGCCTCTAGCTATGATACAGGTACCGGTACGAGTACAGGTACAATACATCTCAGGCAGTAAGTGCTCGAAAGCGGGGATTAAACTCGCAAAGGAAAAAACGGAAACAAAAAGAAATAAATCAAAAACAAAATACCAGTACTTGTACTACCCATACGGGCATCATAACTCGTCAAGGTTAATTTGTGTTTCTGGGGGGGGGGGAGGACTTTCATGAACCTATCCAACCTCAGGCTAATATACAAGTACTAGAACCAACTTGCCGGTATTGGATTGCATCCTCAGTCGTACTACCGTACTCGAATGCTCGGCTATGGCGACGGCGCTTGCTCGTGTATTTGGCGGGTCTTGTGTTTTCCCACAGCAGACTCATGACAGAATACCAGTGCACTTGTCTGATAGTAGTACCAATAGGGTGCCAGCCATGCGGTTTTCTCCTACTACGAGTACGGCAGGAGGGCCATCCTAGCACGCTTATGAAGCTCCAAAGTTTGTGGCTGGACGAGTGTACTCAAGTAACGCTCATGTGACTAGGCCAAATCAGGAGATCTAGCCGTATCATACTTCGTAAAAGTATTAACTTACAGGTACTCTACCGCAAAATTAAATACCGTACTGCAATGTCATGTACGAGTACAAATCCCAACCCGGGTTTTGTCGCGAACCTACCCACCCACGCTCCCGTACCTTTATCCGGCAACAAGTACTGTACCTGGAAACACTGTCATTGTCACACGGTCACCCAACCGGAGAGAAAAAAAAAGCCTGTCTCATTTCAAGATACAAGCACTGTGCAGGGCACAAATACCGGTACAGTGCGGGTATCGGTACAGGCGCAGCCTGGTGTTGTGCGGGGAGGTGTTGGGTGACTGTAGTCAAACTGGTACTACTCCAACTCCAACCGGGAACTTTAGGCATTGCGCTTGCTACAATTATGATACTGCATGCCTATTTTATTCATCCATTGCAACGAATACATGTCAATCGGGCCTCCACCGCATTACAGGCTCAGTTTTGGCAATTTCCCTCCCCTCCCCCCTACCAGGAGATTCACAACTTGACAGAGTACTTGTACCAATCGTACTCTGCCGCCTCCGTAGCCTCACTCTGGGGTACCTCCGGTACCTGCCGGACGTTAAGGGCGTCAAAACCGCTAAACACTTCCCCCCCCCTCTCAACTTTGCCCTTGTCCCGTGACACAAAGGCATGAATGAAGCAATTAGCCTTTCAAGAGGTTAGATTTCTACCGGCAGGTCAATACCAAAAGGGTTAATTGTTTCCACAAATCTCCACAACCGCGCATAATTTATGCATCCGTCGTTAAAGTAGGCGGGAGGGAGCAAGGTGCAATATACCAACACCCCGGACGTCGAAACGCCTACGCTCCCAGGAGGCAGGTGATTTGGGGAATAGCCAAGTATTAGGTCAGGATCGTATGAGAGGGATCGCGAGGGGGAGGGAATTGGTAAGGGAATGGAAGGAGATGAAGAGAAAGAGTTAAAAAATACTTTGGCAAAAGAGATTGGAAAAAGAGGAATTATCGTGGGCGATTTGCCGAGATCACGGGGATGGAATGGGACCAAGTTGCCCTCCTGGCTAGGCAGATTGATTGCAAAATTATGCCACCGCCAAGGCATTGTTCTGAGCACTATCACGGTATTTCGGCACGGCGCCGTGTGTCACCGACTACCGCACCGGTATTGCCCCCTCGGGAAACTCTTTGTCTCTCTATTGCACATTCCTTCTTTCCTCCATCATTAGAGTGTCGTTAAAACCTTCATACTACTCGTAGCGTCGGGCTTCGATAAAACCAAGGCCCTTGTGGGAAATGAAGTATAGGTACTCGAGCACAGAAAAGCACAGCAATGTACGACCCGGAAATCCCAACATCAAGCACTGAGGGGCCGAAAAAGCCGGGTGTCTCCTGTCTGATCGCGAGAATCGCGTGTGTGATACGGTTATGATACGGTTGGAACGGACACAAGTTCGGTCTGAACACCTGAAAGAGAACGAAATTTTATGCAGGAAATTTCGCAGGAATCCCGACAGAGTGGGCGAAAGATGTTGGCGGGGGCAAGCACAGCACCCCCCGTGGGAGAGTGGCGTGTTTATGTACTGCAAAAAACGAGTGGGTAGGCAGTGAGCAAGGATGGCGGACCGCCAAGAGAACAGGTGGACTCTTGGAAGAGAACGGGTACAGTACAGTACTCGTACTGGTATGATAGCAGCAAGAAAAGATACAGACCCCAATCCAACTATGATACCGGTATTCTCGTCTATCCCCGCTTAAGGATTGAGCGAGGCAAATAAAGCTCCCACGCGGGCTATCTATATAGAGAATAGCTATGTTAGGCCAGCGCCAGTATCCCGGGGAACGGTGTGAAGAAAAACGCTCTAAAAGAAGCCTTCCCACGTCGGGGTGAACACCCTATCGTATGATACCCACTTCTCTTCAGCCACGAAGAAAGGTGAGGGGAAAATGAAATCCTCTCAAAGGATGGACAACCTTTTTTTGGCCCACGGAACATGCCCGTGAGTTGCTCTAGCTGCAATAGCCAAGAGCAAGAGCACCCCGCTTTCCTAAACCTGGCCAATAGCTTCTTGACGCCACACCTATCTTTACTTCTGAGTCCCCGGCGAGCGCCAAAACCGAACCCATGCCCACCCATTCACTGGTCCGGGGTCACATTTCTCAAAACTGTGGGCAGGTACCTCATTGGGTGGAAGAAATTTTCAGGCAGGGATGGAAGTTTACTTGATTTAGCACTGATGACTCTCTCTCAGCACAAATTGTGCGGGTACCAAAAACGGAGCCAGTTGGTTCACCTTTTTTTTCCCCTCAGTACGCGTGGAGAAAAAAGTATGGTAGCGCTCTGGCGTAAATTTGTATGTGTTCGCTTTCTTCCAAGAATGTCCCAGCGCCGGCCTCAAGGGATACTCACTTTATCAAGAAAAGAAAGAAATGGAAATTCATGGTCCAAGTATCTCTGTGAAGGGCTTTTCCCCAAAAACTTTGTTGGGGTCTAATTTACCTGTACGAGGTACTCGCTATGGCTTTGAGATGGCCTCGGTTAGCTCTTGGCGGGCCGCTGTTCATGGTCCGGTTCGGGTAGCTAAAGTACTTGCTTAATTAGGAGCAGTAGTAAGCTATCTTTGTGGGTACTTGCGCCCTTGCGCCACAGTTGGTTGGTTAATAGACGAGGGTTTTGGTAGCATGTGCGGTGCTTTGAATAGAGCTTGACATGGGGGGGGGGGACAGTTAAAGATCCCCACTAGCATAGCCGACACTTGTATATAATGAAACTTGGGTCCCACAGTGCCCATGCTCTCTACCTGGCTTGCGGTACTCCGCTCGTTATCTTGCATTGCTCATCAAGATTCACGACTCGGAAAGTTCCTTTCCTCTCTACGATAACATAAATCACCTCGACCTCCCCCCTCCTCCTCCTCTCTAGACCTCACCCAACTGAGCAGCCAACAGTACAACACAAGGATGCACGAATTATCGAACTGGGGTCACGTGGTGCTAATATGGACACTTGTCCTGGTACTCTACATCGTCCTCGGCCTGCGGACATGGGCGCTGCGAAACACGAATTATAGCATGTTCTCACCGCGCGGAATCAGTACACTGTGTATCGCCCTGACGGTAGCGTTAACTACCGCGGTTTGCGCGGTGGTTACATGGAGCTTGGTCGGGCCGATGCACGGCGTTCCCAAGCGTGTTCTCACCTCACTTTACAACCCCGACTTGCCAGAGTCTGGAGACATCTTTTTTGGGCCGGATCCTCGAGCCCCTTTGGAGACAGTTTTCAAGGTATGTTCCTCTTCCACTTCCGGAGGAGTTCGGAGAGCAGGGCTAATTTTTGATATCCAACGAATAGGTCAATTTCGGTTCCATGATTCTCTTCTACGTCGTCCTCTGGCTTATAAAAGTTTCTTTCGTCGTCATCTACTTTGAATTCTCCAAGGACCTATCCCGCCAAACTCGCACGCTCCTGTATATCACGATCGCAGCGGTTGCCGTGACCTTCGTGTTCGTGATCTGCCTCTACAGCCTCTGGTGCCTCCCCGTGTCCGCAAACTGGGCCTTCAACGACCTCGTCCAGTCGGGCACCTGCCGTGCGAGCTTGGCGCCGTCCGTCATCATCAGCGTCATAAACGTCCTCGTCGATATCCTCATCATGGTGGCCGGCTTCTCCATCGTGCGCTCCCTCAATCTGGGTCGGAGCAACTTCCGCTCCGCATCCCTCATCATCGCGGTCGGAATCCTGACCGTCGTCGTCGCTTTCATTAGAATGATTGTGCTGGTGGTGCGCATGAAGAATCGGGATAGGGCGTATGACGGCATCTACAATGATGCGGTGCACGACAAGGACGCGATGAACGTGTACGTCCCCATTCAGGAGAGCGTCGTCGGGTACGCTGAGGTGGAGGCCATTCTTGCCTGCATTGCCGCTTGCCTGCCCGGCATTCGCGTGCTCTTTCGCAAGCACATTTCCAGGCGGTCCGAATTGACCTTTAAGGATTGTGGGAGCGCAGGTACTCTAACGCCTCCGGCTTCCCCCCCTACTGCGTTTCCTTCTCCGCCGACTTCACATTCGCCCTTCATCCCCGCCACTCCTCCGCCAGTTTACCAGCAGAAGGTACGGGTTGAGGAGATGGTTTAACTCCATTCACTTTACCGCAAATTTTCCTTTGTTTTCCATGTCATGTCATCATTTTAGCATAGCGCAGCATTACCGGTGGGATCATGTTTTTTTTTCTTTCCTCTTTGCATATTTGGGGGGGTGGTTTTCCTGGGAGCATTTTCATGGATGGGTTTGGGTTTCGGTGCATATCATGATCTTACATTTTTTATCATTTCTCCACTTTCTTTCATGTATTTTTTTTAATTACTTATATATCTTGTCAATACTGGGTAGGGTTACATTTGGGGGGTACGGAACATACATTACTTAGATAATAATATTATCATATAAAAAGACACTCTTTATTAATCTTCCATCAAACATCACGATGCAAATTCCAAATAGATAAGTGACTCGGATCCTAACCCTCAAAGAGAGCAAGGATAGTGTGGAAGGATAAACCCCCCCGCCAAGCACCCACCTACTGCACCACACCCCCTTCCTTCCAAAACACCTCTCTCCCAACGGTTAAAACTGGAAAACCCCAATTCGATACAGTCACGTTTCAGTGGTTTCTAAAAAACTGGAGGGGGAAAAAAAAAAAAAAAGACGAGAATACAATACCCTTTTTTTCTTTTCCTCCATCATCTAAACTTGGCGCTACGACTGTGCTCTGATCGGGTGGGAAGTACAAGTGGGAAGAAAAACGTGAGTTGGAGGAAAGGACCAAAAGGACAAAAAAATTTTTGGAACCTGAGGGAGGGGAGGGAGAGAAATGTCACGGGATTGCTTTTTTTTTTTTTCGTGGGAGGTGGGAAGCTGGTTATTGTTTCGTAAATAGTAACTTACTACTAGTACGAGTACAAGTGCACGTATTGTACTTGTATTGTACAAGTATGATAGTGCATGATTTACAAGTACCGGGGAACTCTACAACACGCGTACGAGTAGGCTCACGGGAAGACGGTGGATCGGGGGGGTGCCCATACTGTAACTACTCGGGCAGTACCATATTGCGCGTTCCCGAGCGCGTGAACCTTCCCTTCGTCCTTTTATTTTTCTTTTCCATGCTCGACATAGTGCTTTTTTTCCGAGACCTTCACGGAATGATGTTCCCGACCTGTCACTTCCCGGGAGATGCGCAACTGCCCTTCTCATCTCGTCCTCCTAGTACTCACTGCCGCTGTAATTTACTTACCGACATTCAGGCAGCAGTACCTAGGAACGGTACCGGTAAGGTGGACTCAGCTCGATCTTGGTCCCCGTGAAATCACGAGTCAGGGAGGAGTGAGAGCTTAGGACTTGACGCGGTGTAGGGAACGCTTGGGATAGATATCGCGTGCTTGTAGGGACCATATGTCTGGGTCGCAAACAGTAGCGGTACCGTACTAGATGTGCGGTGCTGGTGCTGGAGAGAAGGAGGGATTCTCATGTTTAAAGATGGCGCACTGCTTTCAGTGTCGTACACCCGAGTCTTCCACGACTCGGAAAGCCTTTGCTACTGAGAGATTGGCTGTGCTGGGATATGAGGAGTCTGCTCCCCGCGCCGGTTGGTGACCTGTACTCGGGGATCATGAAGATGCCTGTTGTGTGGGGGGAATCTGACGAAACAGGATGTCATAACTAGTACTGTAGGGGTTGGTAGCATCGGGAGCTGGGTTATGGTACGGTACGGTACTCGGGTATGGAGGTAAGTGATGAGACGGACGAGGGTACTAGTACGGGTGGCCGGAGACAATTGCGCATGACGCAGGAGTGTGCGGATATGTCCTCGGCCACCTGTACCCTGTCCGCCCCATCACTAACCTCCATACCCGAGTACTGTACAGTACAGCACACTACCTACGTGATCGCCAGTGCCACTTCACCTCTGGCAAGGGGTTCATGATGAGTGCCTCCCTGGATTGTCCCCGTCACGAAATGAGGCAAGCTTGGGACGACGACCATGCCGAGCGAGACCCGCCCTCTTTCTTGCTTATACCCGGATGGGATTTTGTCTGGAGCCTCGGGCTCGGGGGCGTAGTCCTTGAATGACCTGGAAGGTTGTACTGTAGGTGCCCCTCACCCAGGCCGTATACAGTATCCATAGATGCCAGTTTTGAGGCTTGTCTGGCCTCGCGTGGCTTGGGTTTAGATTGAAGATTTGTTATGGAAGGGGCCGTGAATCACGGGCTTGGCTAGGAAGAAGTTTTATCGGAAATAGTCCTTTGGGCTTGGCTTGTGCACTCCTGGCTACCGTGGTCATGTATCCGTGATTTTCTGAACTGTTAGGGAACCCCGCTGGTTAGCCTTGGAGCCCTGGACCCCACCGAGGGTTAGGGTAGGACTGCATCGCATAATAGTGACGGACCGGTGGGATAAAGTATATAATGCCTGCCTCCCAGGCATACAAGGAAATAAAAGCAGTCCCCAATTTAACTTTGTATCTTACCGTCCATGTCCGTGCAGGTCAGTCGAGTGGCTATTTGTGGTGTCGTGCGGGTGCGTGGTTGGGGGCCGGGGAAACATTACCGTATTGTCTATCATACCTCCGATCAGGAGGGCAAGAGATCTGACTCAACAACCACTGCGCTACGCAGTGAATTCAGGTAAGCTTGAAATCAGATAAATTTAAACGGAATATATAACAGAGGCTACTATGATACCGTGGGGAGTTTTACGATCAATTTCGTTGCTTAACCTCCGGGATGGGCTCCGGTGCGAGATCCACCCATTAACTATTGCCGAAAGGTTGGAAGCATACCGCATTCCACGTATTCCGGGAACACTGGCTAGAATTATAAACGGTGCGTGTCTTGGAGGGCACGAATTTAGCTGGGTAAGGATTCTAGAGTGTACCGTACTCGTACAGTTCGAGCAGCGCGTGCGGTGCTTTTCGGATTCTGAAGGCTCTGCAACTAAAACATAATTTGCCAAAAAAAGGGAGGAAAAAAGGGTCTGTCTATTGTGGGGAGGGTGGGGAAGGATAGTGAATGGGGGGGTTTTCCTCCCAACCACGTTTTTTTTGCGCTCGCAGAGCCTTGAGAATTTCATTTTCCGCTGAAGAAAATCTTGTTGGAAGAAAAAGAAAAAAAAAGTGTCACGATATGCCTGCCACAAATCCTCAAAGCTTATTAATCATAATATCACTTATTGCCTGGTCAGCAGGTATTCGAGAAAACCAGAAACTTATAAACTGCCGATTCGGATGTTTTTAACTTTTGTATTAATAGAAGCTATTCCATTTTCCTTGTATTATATCATACTTGAGTGAGTGCGAATTAGGTTGTGGTGCACATTGACGAAGAAAGAAAAGAAAAGAAGAAAAAAAAAAACCAAGGCAAAAAAGCCCAACGTCCGTCATACCATGACTTACTGTAACTGTACGATAATTTGTGCGCAAGTAAATTAATCTCCCGTGAACAATACCCATTACCGGAAACCCTATTTTCCCCTTATTTCCCTGTCATTAAAAAATCTCATTTTGACGTCCGAGTTTCCACAGCCACTCGCACCTTATCCACGGGGCTCAAAATAATGTACAGTACTGTACTATCATACTTGTGCTTGTAGCCCAGAGGTGAATACTGCAGTGTACAAGGATCAGCCTTGCAATCAATGAACCTCCATGAAGGCAATTCGCAATCCCTTTTCCTCGACAGGGATGGTTTGCATTTTCATCGTTAATGTTGAGGTATGATACTCGTGCAGAGGTTGTGGCTAGGCGCCACAATCTGGAGCCTTTTGAAAAGTGCCACACAGCTTGATGTTACTGGACAGGTCAACATCACTTTGTGGGTTGCCATGGCAACATGGTGACTAAGCAAAACTTTAGATTGCCCCCGGTTGTGGCGCCTATCTTGGCGCGAGTATCATAATAATAATTATTATTAAAATTTAATTATGATAATAATAATATTATTATTAAAATTTAATTATGATAATAATAATATTATTATTATCATACATTTTTTTCAATTTTTATCCGGGTGAGTCTTGAGCTATCATACCTGGGCGAGAATCGTTATAATGCCCTATGACAAGGAGGTCTGATGGCTACTTGGTATCGAGTTTCGATCTCTCCTTAGGCCTGATCCTACGTTTGATATCTATTTTTGCAAAGGCGGATTTGTTCCTATGATACCACATCCGAAGGACCCAATCGTAGAGGTTGAACCTTTGGCATCAGCGGGCTAATTAGAAATTTATCCTGTAAATTTTGAGCCTGTGTTCTCGAGCTAAGGCTGCTTGAAGAACAAACTGGGGGGGGGGGGTGATAGCACGATCGCCCCCCTTATTTTCTTGAACAGTACCGTACTGGAGCTTACTTTAGGCCATACAGGCTCAATTCAAAAGTCCCACACAACTGCTATTTGTGAAACCGTTATCGTAGGCTAGACATTCCTTAATAATAATTGATTGGATAGCTAAAAGGTTGTCACTCTGGGCAGGAATGCCCATGAACATAATCTAGCACTCGAGCTGTCTAGTGCTACATGACCCCACCATAAGACGTTGGGCCACAGGATATCACAAAAACCTTATTTGCACCCGCACACACCCGCACACACCCGCCTCATTGTCTAGACATCCAATCCGTAGACCACGGAAATTGGTCAAAGAAAGAAAGACGGAACAATGCAAAAAAAAGTATCTAAGCCAAGCAAACAAGTGACCACATCACATCCCCATTGATTCGAATGTCCGACTCAATCTTTTAACTGAGAATTCGGGCTCACGCTTAAGTGGGATTCTTAACGAGCTTGATGACAGACAGCACACAATCCTCCACTTGTCCAGCTATCACCCATGGAAAAGTTCACATCAGCACCAATTGCTCAGCTCCCACAATTGAAGCTACAAGGAACTGAGGGGGGGCAAGGGAGATAACTTACACCCACTCTGTACATAAATTCTCCAATCATCTCCTTGAGGTTTCGCGCAGACCTTCATATTCCCGTCGGGCCCCAATTCCAACTGAGGGGCATTGGTGTCCGGATCACACCCCGGATACCCGCTCCACAGCACCTTTGGCTCCTCGCTCGGCAGCGTGGCCGGGAAATAGACTTCATCGAGGCCGCTATATCCACTCGGTCTGGTGTACACCGGAATCTGCTCTGGCACCCCGAGGGGCGGGGCGTGGTAGAGTTTCTGCAAGGTCAAGCGGAAGGCAGCGGGAGGGAGGGGGCTGCTTCGGTAGACGGTCAGCGCGTGCTCGACTGGTCCCGTGGTTGAGTCTCCAAGGGGCGTGTAGTATATGGCTCGGTTGTGTAGTGGGTGGGGCTTGTTTTGGACGGAGAGGGTCAGGGTTTCGTCAAAGCTGATGTAGAGGATCGGGTTCACGATGCAGTTTTGGCGGCGGCGGAGGGAGGAAGCGCTGGCCAGGAGGGCGCAATAGAGGGTCAGTATGAGGGGGATCGCGAGTTTCTGGAAAGCCATTTTTGATGGTGCTATTGTTTGATTTTACCGGTGTGGTGATTTGGAGCTGTCCAGGTGTTGTCTTTAAAAACCAGCAGGCCAGGAAGGGAGGGAGGATGATAAGCTATCGAACTTCTCTGCACTGGATGGTTGAAGAGCAAAGAAATTGTGAACTAACGTTGACAATCCGACCCTTTTATCTCATTACCACCCCCGAGACCAATAGACTACCCCCTCGTATTCAGTACGACATGCCAAGAAGTGATACATCAGCAAGTTCCACAAACCACTACTAACGCTCCTTCCATCCCCGGAATCTTTCCGCAAAGTGCCAAATGCACAGGGTTGCGTCGTACCGCACCTACACCACCTCTCATATAAATTCACTTAGACACTAACTGAGCGTTGTGTACTGGTACTGTACCACTATCGGTATAGGGGTAATGTGATCACAATGTCTACTAATTTCCTCCACCCCGTATTTATCAGAGGTATCGAGACTGCTTGTGCGAGGGTCAGGGATGGAATAGTGGTACAGTATTGTGCATAACTAGAATCGCAGCAGCATCGGTGCACCCGAAAAACATTTTCAACGGAGGACCTCTATTTCCTCTTGTCTTAGTCAACTTTGAACAAACATATTTGGTCAAGCAGGTGCCTGGCCTCCAATTCAATACATCTATCAAAAAAAGGAAAGAAAGAAAACTATTTGCGAGTTGGTTGCGGCTTCCCACTGATTCCGACCGAGATCGGCATCCACACCCATGATCCGCATCACTTTTTTATGCCTGACCCTCGTACTCGGGCACAACCCAACGCCAAGGGTGCGGAATGGACGAATCGGGAAATGATGCACTACAGGCTCGTACTCGAGTACTTGTGCTTGCTCTCGAGTGAAGCTGAGATTCCCATCTTAGAAAATGGATGCGTGATGAAGTATTTTGCCAAGGCACGAGAAAGCTGGTTAAGACGGACTGAGTACCGTATCGGCACAGTATTGGTTGGAGCGGAGAGGAGTGACGTTTGCGCCCGGCCCAAAAATAGATTCCTCTCGTGTTCGGGAGCAAATGGAAATGGGTGGTAGGGATTCGTTGTATGATAGCACTGCGCTATTAAGTTAATGGCGAACGGAGCGCTTGACGCAAAAGGTAGTCCAGGATGCCAGAATCAAATCCATAAGTAAAGCGCAGAACCACAATTATTGAATAGAACTACTGTAGCCCACTTGGACGTGGGACATCCTCGCGTGCAACCAATCAAACCATTCCGGAGGCGACCTTTCACTATTCGTTGTCTCCCCTCTCTCTATATTAGCCCTCTATGAGCATTAGAATAAACGTCTAGCTATGCATTAAATGTACCTGTGAAAGTCCTACTAGTATATTACATATCGATATCCCCGCATTAAAGAGGATTTAGATCATAGCTAAAAAGTTTAGTCTTCCAGCTGAAACCGTGTTACTCACTGGATCACTTGGACTGGAGTGCAGGTGACTATGATGTTAGAGCACATTATCTGTGTAACCTCAAGCATTCGAGCTCAAATTGGGCAGAATTTCTTGTCAAGTTACATCTGTACCACCCCTTCAGGCTCCAGCACCAGGCTTCCAATCAGTCTTCGCAATCCTATCCATACCCCCCGATACCAAAAGGCAGCTAGCCAGTGCCGCCGCGCCGGCGAATACCGGTGCTTGGATTGTGGGGTAACTACACATTAGGAACGGTACCGTAAGAACTGGAATAATTGAGAATGGCGCTGGGACGTCCAAAATTCCCCCCTTTGGATTAGGGGGAGAATACAAGGTCCCCGTCGAGAGATAAAAAAAATATAACAGACCTTACTAGGAGAGGCAACTCCAACATCCTACCGGGATTCCCAGCTATTCCAGTTCTTACGTAGGCTTCGGGGGCTTCGTCCGGTCTCGTCCCGTTAGCTCGCGGCTTTTGTGCAATCTCTGAAAACCAATAGGAACCCCAAAGTTATCATCGCCACGGTATTATGGATTGGCCAGATAGAGTACCGGCATCAGCAGACAGCCCCGCCATGAGCCATCGGCCATTGCAAAGTTCTGATTTTGGGAGCGTCGCCTGACGAGGTACGGTATTAATGATATGATACGATGGGATATATTTGGGCAAGAGAAGGTTGATGAGGCGGGATTGATAAATTAAATTATCACTCAAAAACGTGGATTTATTTACAGTATCATACGTATTTTATATATATATAATAGCATGCACCATCTGCCTATCTAGGGTCCCGACATACGGGCCGAAGCGGCATCATGCCACCCGTCACGACTCTACGGGGATATTCACGACATGACGGAGATAGCGAACCGCAAGAGTTTATACACTACTTTCCCGGATTTATCAGAAAACCCAGCTCGGACAGACTGCTCATTCATCACACTTGTAAGCTCATGTAAATTCGTGTTCCGTGGTCCTTGAAAGAAAAACCCGTTTATTGAGCAACCTCCGATTTCCGTCTAAAGTATAAAACAAAAATAAAAAACCCCCCATTCCGCATGCGATCATTGTCGCTTCCCCTTTGGCCGCCGCAGCCCTAGAGGATTGAGGATTCGGTTTCCGAAATTACCGCATGGCGCACCTAAGATCGCGGCATATAAAGGGGCCACCCCTCGGAAAGAGGAAACCCACCCGGAAAAAAGAACCCCGCCAGAAAAAAAACCACCCCCTCTAGAAAAAACCGATAATGTCTGTTTTCTGGGTTAGTGTGGGTACGAACAACCTCGTGTATTCGCGGCAGGGGTAAAGTATTGGAACAAACTTGGGTATCATACATATGGCCTTTGTAAAATTTCCTTCATTTGTATAAGTTCAAACTCCTGGGAACCTAAAAGGAGATAATGTCCCTAAATTGGCACTTTCCTTTTATTCCTTGCGAACAATGAGGTCTCGGCAATCCTCGACGGCACTGAATTTCGCTGTTTCGCCTGTCTAGGGGATGGGGCTTTTCTCTCGAGGGTTCATTCATCATATTCTATTAGGATATTATATTTTCATGCACAGGGTGTGTAGGAACAAAAATTAACATCTGAAGTCACTCTGGGTCTTCGAGTCTGTACCGAGTAGTGAAATATATTTCCCTGCGTATCTGTGTTCCCGACATACCCTACTCCACGGGTTTAACTGCGAGATGTAAACGTGATGGAGAGGGAACTGCCAAGTGCTTCTGGTCGTTCCGTCCGCCCAAGAGGGGGGGGGGGTGAGGACGACAAGGGACCGTTGTCAAACTGTGCAAGGTTTCATTTTTACTTTTGTTCCGTTACCCATTAATTTCAATGCTAGAATACTAGGTAAACTCGTATATACCGGTGCGTGAAGCGGGTTTGTTTGAGCGCTTGGTGGTATCTGATAGGGTTTTCAGCCCTGTAGAATGATTTGTGTATGATAGGAGTAGGATTTGGCACGTGACTTTACCCACCATAGCATAGATGCAAGATAACTATGATAATATTATTATGATACCATACCTAGGCTGCTAGGTAGCACAGAGATGGCAATACACTCCACCCAGAATAGGGACATCCTGTATCCTCTCTCCATCTATCATCTAGCTGGGATTACAGGGTATCCTATCAAGCTATTTCCTCATTCGCCCATTGTCAAATTTAAGAGTACCAGTTCATTGGGGAAACCCACCGGGGATTAGACTCGGTCCCCTCACTATCCTGTTCGGGGAAAGAGAGATTCCCGACCAACACCGGTAGGCCCCGCCACCTATTCACCCCGCGAATGCTCAATGCGGTAGGCATTCCACAAGCCAAAAGGGAATTAAGAGGGAAATTATAAGGAAAAATGGGGGTGGGAAAAAAGAGAGGAGAAAACGAGCTCGAGCTCATTCTCATGATCGTACATTCTCGTCTCACATACTCTCCATCCAAAGACATGATACTGGCGTAACGAGAAGGTTGGGTGGATGTATAGGAGGAAGGGTGACGTGAAGGAGAATGGAAAGTGATTGTGGGTTTGGGTCAGGGGAGGAGGAGGCAGAAAAAGGCGCACCTCATAGCAGCCAAGAAAGTATGATACAGTACCCAAACACGATCACTCGGATTGGAGAAGCCCTTTGCACGGCATTTAGAAAAGAAAAAAAAAAGAATAATATTACAGACCTTACGGTACTGGGAGAGGCAACTCCATTGCCCTAGTGAGATTTTGAATTATTCTAGTTCTTATGGTACTGCGTTTAACGAATTGGACCGCGGAGCGGATCAGACGCAGGAGTGAATCACTTGGTCTGTGAATTTTGCTCGAATATCACACTCACTATGGAAATTTTCACTAAACTAAACATCTGAATCCAGCCCAAAAGATGTCAAATCTAGAATAATGTCCTATCTGGGGTACCTCCTACACTATTGTATTCCGTCTTCCCAGTCTTAGGCGTTAATTGAGAATTTGAAATTTTGACCTTTTTGGTGAGTTTTACTGGTCCAAAACGTTAAAGAAAAAATTTCCCTCGCTGAAGATTCACTTCCCAATTCTCCAATCCACCACCGCACCCTGAAAGAAATAATGTTCGACAGTGAATGGAGGGTCAATTGTTAACCGATTCGAGGCTTGCTGTTGAACCGGCTGTGCGGGTACGGGGCGTTTTCAAGGTGTGTTGGTTGCCTCACCTAGAAAGCAGGTCGTGAACAATTGACTAGCTAATTTACTAGCTGACAAGGCTAGCAGGAACTGATACCATTTGGGTGGCGAGAGAAACTACGTATATTTTTCACCACCTGTTACTTCCCATTTCCACTTATGATATGAGGTGGATTTCTTTTTTGCTGGTACTGAACAGTGCTACAGTACTGCTACCGCTCCCTTGGAGCTGACGACTCAGCATCATCGAGACTTTTGTCTTTTGTCTAGTGACTGCATGCTGATGGGGCTGTCGGATATCTAAGAAGAAATCAGGAGACTACGGATTCAAGCAACGGAATTAAGGTGACTTTCAAGTTCCCAGCTGGGGATATGGTCGCAGGAGATGTCATTGTCAAATTGGAAACTATACATGTCCTGAGATACCGAGTGATGGAAAAAGCACAAAACTATGTAATAGGATATATCGTGCACGGATGCGGAAGCAAAAAAAGGCATGCGAGCATCCCCGAGGGTAAATTGACCACATTCCAGAACCTCTCCGACAGCAAATTCCATAAGTATCCCTTTCTGGATGCCGCTTTGGCACCAAATTTCAGAGTCTCGAGAAAAACCCCTTCGGCTCGCAACAGGAGAGGCGATCCAATGCTCGATTGAGCAACGCAGAGAGCCGCTTCGTGTCTGATTTCCATAGAATGGAAGAAAAAAGGTTCGACACTATGGAGAAATACTTCCGCTGCCGTAAGAGCTCGAACAATTGGACCTCTCTCACTAAGACGTCCGCAATTCCCTCTCTTTGATGTGGGGGGGTGAAAACACTTGCGAAAACCGAACCGCCCCAGCCCCCTGCTTGAGACCAAAAAAGTAAAAAAAAAGTACTGCACCTTACCAAGAAAAAGGCAACTCCAACGTCTAGGTCCAATTATTCGGGTTTCTTACGGGTATGTAATTGCGTTTGGGGTTTCGGTCATCGGGACCTTCCTTGGGACCTTCCTTGGGACCTTCCTTGGGACTGAATGTGCGCGGGTTCTATCAGATATTTACTTGCTCGCAAAGACTGACAGTGGAGTGGATTATTTCCAAAGCATTACGCTATGACGAGATGGTAAAAGGTGAAAGATTGGGGGCAGCTGAAGAGATGGTTGAGAGTGCGACATCCAAGATAGAGGGTAAGATTTTGTTGGCTGCAAAGGGGGACATAATTCGCAGCCGGGGTGAGCTGGATGCTCCTAAAAAATTGTCGTACGATTATGGACACGCAGTTCTCTCTTTTTAATTTATAAATCTTGACAGTCTTATGATGTTTGTTGCGGTACGTTGGTGACCATTGATTGGGCTTAGGGATTCTTGTCTTGTGAGGATTGCAATCTCGCTCGTACTGTACCGAAAGAAACAACCTAACCATGATCCTCCTATTCCCCTACCAAAATTTCCATTATCACACGGGTGCTGAGGGCTGACTAGCCAGCCAATACCGGTACTTGCGCGCTCCAAACTTCAAAGACCGGGACATGATCAATGCACCTCCAATGGATGTGCCAGTTAGTGTTGCAAGACTAAATCTTTTGAAAAACTATTCCCATTCTAGTTCCAATTTGCCCAAGTCTGTTGTAAGACTTCCGAGGTTTGATGGAAAAGGGTTTTGGATACCCGCCGCGGGCCCGGGAAATGATTCTACCGTAAGAGGTTATGCGGATCCACACTAGGAATAAAGTCCCAACCAGGGACGACACCGGTACGATACGATACGAGAGAGTTCGTCTGACCGAGGCGTGGGCGGCCAGCAAAGTACCCCGGCATAACGCGGCTGAAAGAGAAGACACAGTTCATGGTAATTAAGTTATCAAAGGAGATCTGCTGGTCCATTTGCCACGTTTCCCGAGAATAAGAACGAATATAAAAGAACCAGAGTATGCCCCCAAATATTCAGGAGTATGATTCCGGTATGTCTAGCCATCATGTTAACCTAACCTAGGCAGACTAACAAGCTCTGACCATTCTTTGTGTTTTCCTCTTCATAGTCCTAAGGCTCTACAAGAATCATGAGACGTAACAACGTAATAATAAGAAGAAAAGCAATAACAGCGATAGCCTGGCCTAGTCGTCACATGGCAAGTGTGATTACACTAGCCAAAAGGACATACTACGATTCTCAAAACAAAGCCCGCTTGACCTCCCTCCCAACTTTCCTCGGCTTCAATGCCAAATTTGAACCCAGCATGGTAATTGTGGCGATAAGCCCCACAACTCTAATCGCCCACACAAACCCAATCCTTGGCAGAAGTTTTTCAATCACAAGCGGTGGTACAGCTTTTCCAAGCGCAGAGCCAGCGAGTGCTAGGCCAGCGGCGAAGCTTTCGTTCTTGTCGAAGTAAGTTGAAATTAGCCCGAAGGTATTGTAGGATAACAAGCCGTTCGCAATTCCAACGCAAATGCCTTGTGAGAGAAACAATTGCCAATAGGTCGTCGAGAGAGGTGCCGCGAAAATCCCAAGGAGGAGTAGAAACGTGCCTGTCGCGTAGCGGTATTGGAAGTGACTAGGATCGGACCCGGAACAGGTAGATACCCCCACAAACAAGCCGAAAGAGTGCACATACCGGACCCAGGATATTGCGGATGGCGATGATCCCAGGGTTTCGGCATAGTAGCTCCGAGACTCAAGATAACACTAGATGTGATTGTGGGTGTAAGTCATGTGAGTGTACCAAGTTGAAGATAGCTTACATTGATATTACCCCTAAGTTATAGGCACGTTAGTCTTGAAATCAGCTGTAGGAAATAGCCTCATACAAAATGTTAAACATTGTAATGTGGACCACCAGGACCTGAAGCCAAGCTGTTAACCCCCCATCAGGTGGCTCGCCAGTAACAATTGGCTCGTCCTGTTCTGCAATGGGGCCTTCCAAAGATTTTAGCACCCCCGGAGATCTTTCTCTTGGCAGTTTAAAGCGTGGGTGGGCCATAATCTCAAGAGCCAACTAGTACTTTGAAGTGGATTTAAGGGGCCTTTCTCCTCCTCGCCTTGGGTAATAGAAGTGCAGTCCTGCTGTTAATCTTTAGTGCTTGCAGGCAGAAAAAGTCGCTAGGGAAATCCACCTCGGGAAAATGAGCCCAAGTGACCGGGGCGTTTATCAGAATTTTCTGGATCTTTGAGGCGTGATAGACTTCGGTGTAGGGGTTGGGCGGGAATGGAGGGACTCTTGCTGGGATTATAGGACGAGTTAGCATCTGTTTCCTAAGAAGATATTCGTACGTCAGGTACGGAATTTTGAGGGAGCTCTCACTGAGCTAGAGAACCTGAAAATAGTGAGCTCGTTGACTGACCGGTGATCGAGGGGGGGGGGATGTTGTGTTGGTAATGGTGCCTTAGAAGGAAGGATCCTAGGGTAGCGGTGATAATTGTGATGAATTAAAGTCAACACCGCTATCTCAGGGATTGTGGGAGGGTGTGGAAGGGGGTGGTCGGAAAACCGCCACTTTGACCAATGGTTGCCAAGGGATATCTGGGAGCAGCCAATCAGGTTTCCACTATGATGTGGGGAAAAAAGTGATTGGAAAGTAGATCACGTGCCTTCCGATCACTTCACCCTTACACTTGAAGGCGGGTAATCAAAAGGAGTTGCTGGCGAAGCTCAACCCACGACTCTCCACTTCCCCACATGTAGATCTACAGACTCTACCCTACCCGCTCCCGGCACCACTGCCCCAGCATACAAGCACAAATTGGCGAGAAGAAGGGCATAGACTATTCGACAAGAAAAAAAATGCAGGACAATCTTTTGCCACGATATCACAAATCTATCTCAAAAAATTTAAGTATATCATATATTCATATATTAACAAAGGCTGCGAAATCTAATCACCGCGCGACTGCCACCCGCTCCGAGCCTAACCGACACCACGAGACAAGCCTGGAAAACAATCCCCAAACAAATAAGGTACGATACACTCTCGTCCTGTGGGCAACAGATACGAGCGACTCATTGAACCTCTTCAACCACCCGACCGAGCCTTGCTTTGTGCGCTCAGCCCGCGTAACCAACCCTGGAATGCTTGCCTCGTTGGCCTCCATCTATTTCCCGATTTGGGTTAATGCCTGGCGTGCAGATAGCGCTTGTGAGGTATCATACTTGAGTATGCAGGGCCCATATTATCACTTATCTTGCGCCGGCGCGAGACCTTCTGGGAAAAAAGGCTTACCTTGGATTGCAGGGTGACCGCTATTGGTAACGGGGCTGCATTCCAGCTTTGCTTTCGGTTGGGTGAGCGTATTTAAGTAAACCTTTGGACTACTGTACAATTCACAGAGCAGCGAGAGAAACTTCTTGCAACCTTACTCTCGGAATCCCGGCACGAAACCTAAGGAAAGACAAAGAATTTCAAAAAAAGCAAGGGCCGGATAATACAAAACTCTTGAAATCCGGGATCCGCGTATGAACTATAACCTACAACTTAGCCCAGAAGAGGTTTAGCCAGGCAGATTAATGGAATTGAGAATACTGGTTGCGGGGATTAAGTGTCAAGTCCACACTAACTTGTACGTTATATTTCATACTTAGATACTGGATTTCACCAGTTTTGCAATACGTGGCCTGGCTGCGGACATCCTATACTGGGGTGCCTAACCTTAGTAGTGTATCTGTTTCCCCCCCTTCTCCCTTCTTTCCCTGTCTCCCATCTTTCCTTCATCATACCTCAATTCTCTTCTTCCATAATGTCCCCCACTCCGTTTTTCACCTCCCTATAGTTGTACCTTCTCTTCTTCCTTCGCTCACCTTACTCATACTTCAGCCCGATAATCCATTCCTACTCTTACATCATGCCCCGCTCTTTTGTTACCACTCCCATGTCTTTGCGTTTGCGTCAACTGACGAATCCGCTCTATTATCGAACCACCGTTAGCTATCACCTAGCCTCTACAAAGTCTCCCCTTGTAAGTAAACCTTTTACTACTACAGATCAAGCTGACCATGGGCGTGGTAGTGGGAGCGAATTAGCCAGTTAGATGCTCGAACGGTACAACTAGCGCGGGATGTTTCCGATCTCCGCAAGGTTACTTCCATACACTCATTACTCAAAGATTGCAGTCTACTAATTATACAATAGGATGTCGCCGTGGCGAAAATTGAGTTCACGATCGCGATGGACACGATCATGCTCGATCATAAAATTTGGGTCCATGCTCGAGCATGAATGGGTTCGATCACACACAAATTTTATGATCGAGCATGATCGTGTCCATGACTAGTTCACGATGCATATGAACCATCAGGAGACTCGGTTTTCCAACAATATCAAATATTTACAGCGGGAGTTTGCCAAGAACTTGAAAGATTTGAAAGATGCGCTTGCATCTAATATGACAGCGCTGGAAACCGACTTTAAAAATCTGAATGAGCAGATTACGAAAATCAAATGGATCATGGCTGCAGGTTTTTCTGGAATTTGTGGCCTTTTTGTGGTAATAGCCGGTTCCCCTCCTATTTCGCTTTGCTCATAGTCGGCCAAAGCAAGTGCAACGCCAAAGCAAGTGCAACGCAACATTGAAAAGGGTTATTTTTTTTTTAGTTTATATAAATAGATGTACATAATATAAGTTATTAACAACAATTAACCTTTTTCTGTGTTGCGTTGCACTTGCTTTGGCGTTGCACTTGCTTTGGCCGACTATGAGCAAAGCGAAATAGGAGGGGAACCGGCTATTAAGTTATCTGTGAATTTAGATTATTATTCTCTAACACAATTTGTTGTAGTTTGCGGGATCAATGGCATAGGATGCCGCAAAACCGTTGATTGTTAACTTCTTACAGACCTTGGTGACAACGGTAAGCCATTGATGTATTATATTATTGGGACATATCTTGCTAAGATATTCTTAGGCAATGGAAGGTACCGAAGACGAAAATGAATAATGGTAAAAAAAAAAAAGAAAAAAAAGTTCGCCATGAGGGGGTCGGTCAAAAGCAGTTTGGTGAGATTGCTTATTGGATAATGGTATTAATGGTAGTGCCATCTTTTTGCGTCCAGGAAAGTTGGCGGGCTTTTTATTATATTGTTTTAAAGATTTTGCATTACTAGTTTCCGTGTGCGTTGACTTTATAACTAGTATTAGAAGCAGTAGAAGGAGATCGGGTCACTTTGTTTTGTCTCCCAACAATTCCAGTAGTGGCATTCTTTGTTTTAATCGTTTGGTCCCTTTTTTCTAGCGCCAGAGTTTTATTTCCGTTGATATTCAAAAAAAAAAAAAAAACCAAAGTGTGAAGAACGTTTAAAGGAAGAAGTACGCGAGGTCTAAAGATATCCACTATGTACATGCTGTTGGAAATCATGGATGCTGCTCGGCATGCTCACCACTTCATGCACTTACCATTATCCATATCCATATACTCGTTACCCGTTGCCTGATATCCATTTGTCGTTCGTGTGCACCTTTCTCCCGTCGTTTGATATCCGCTAGTTCGATATCCGATCATTGTTCGCTCGTCTTTGTCATCCCATATTTGTTCGTTTGTTTGTTCGATCTTTGCTTGTTTTCCATGGACTGATGTTAGTCGTCTGATGGCCATCCATTGTCCAATATCCTCTTTGCAGTTCGATATCATCCGTCATTCGATATAAGTCCGTCGTTCGATATTCGTTCCTTATTTGAGATCCGTCTGTCGTTCCGTATTCGTTTATTGTTCCTCTTTGGATCCTCCTGCCATCCACCATGCATTGAACCTGCTCGGCATATTCTTAGACCATGCGCGAGATATTCCAAACATGCTCGACACACAAGGAACCATCACCGCCGACTTTTCGTTTGTTATTTATTGTTAGGTTTGATGATGTGCTCTGGGAAAGCACATTTGCGATAGGAATGTGGGAGGATGGTGGGGGGGGGTACGGCGGCGGGAGGACGGTTGAGGGAGCCCTAAAGAAGATTGTATTTCTTTTGTTAATGCATGAACTTAGCGGAAGGAAAGGATGAAATGGAAGCTGTGAAAGCGGGAGTCTTTGTGGAGTTTGTTTGACTAGCTTGGGGTATGCGGAGGAAAGGCGGATCTGTGTGGAAAAGCAGGGAAGGTAGAGGATATGTGTGCTGATCGGTAGAAGGATCGGAGGTGTGATTTTGACGCTTATTTATAATCCTGTCTTCGTCCTGGTTTGTCAGTAAGAGAGAGTTGAGAGCGCGAGTGTGAGAGTGGTCATGGGTTTGTTTGAGAGATAGAGCAGCAGAGAAGACACTTACCCCTCTTCTACCTTTTGTTGCCCAAGTCTTGGCGCTTCGTTTGGAACGAGTGATTGCTTGTGAATCAGATCGCTAACTGAGTCTCCGGGAGCCGCAGCTATGTAAAACATGCATAGCCCAACTTCTGAGCTGCAGGAATCCTGCATCAAACTATTGATATGCTTTACCTATATTGTCTAGGCATATAGGGTGCAGCGCTTCTTCCTCTTACATTATATATTATACTATTAATAAATCTCATGCAAGGGGAACCCGCCTTGTCTGTCCTTTTTTAATCGCTGACATAGAACCAAAGCCGACAAGCGCCCCTATCTCTCAATCCCGCACGCCATCGATAGAGGATATACCCGCTTGAAGTGTTCCCCAGTGATGGGCTTGTTGTGGCTTAGTGTGCAGGATATAGTCTTCGATGAGGCGAACTTGTCCCAAAGAAGATTCTTTACAGTACTTGAAAGAATTAAGGAGGCACATGTGATAATTGATAAGTAATGCAGGTAAAGTGTTTATCAACTTATAGAGCTTCCAGCACAACAGAAAGGAGTAATAATAATAGTTCTACTTTGAAGGAGTAGGTAGGAGGAAATGGTGGATGAGCGGATTACATGCTAGCTTTCCTATATCTGAAAAAAAAAAAAAAAAAAAGTCATTCTGGTCTAATGTGTGACCCACCCAGTGTTCCTAACGGGCCAGGCCGCTTGTAGGCCAGCCTATAGGCCGTTGGCCGGGCCAAGGCAGGCCACTGCGAGTAATGGCCTACAGGTAGGCCGATACAGGCCGAATTCCATCAGCCTACGGAAGCCTAATAAGCCTGGTGGGCGCCTATAGGCCGGAACCTTGGCATTGCAAAACTGTTGTCATGGAAACCGAGGGGTCAAATTTAGAAAAACTTTCCAAACGCTTCGCATTTGGCCCTCATCCCCCACTGCTTCCCCCGCCCCGGCGAGCCCGCAAGAGGTTTCACTCACGAGAATGTGTATAACTATGATACCTATAATTTGCTAGGGGTTTTTTTTTTTTTTTTGTCCTTTCTACCAGAAATAAATTATTTGGAACAGGTGCTACGACTGGACTGCCTAGTAATGCATGGAGAGAATTCGCTAGGCATTTGAAAGCTTGGGAGAACTCAGGTCACATTGAACAGAAGTTACAAGCAAAAGGCAAGAAAACATCTGGCTGGGCGAGCTCCAACAGGCATGTAGTACAAAGCCTATATAGCCTATAGGCAGGCCAGGCCGGGCCCGGCTCAGTTACCACGAGGCCTATAGGCTCCGGCTAGGCTAGGTCCTCAGAAATTCTCGTAGGCCAGGCCCGGCTTTCCTTCGGCCTGGCCTACCTGACCTGTTGGGAACACTGTATGTGTGACGCAATACTACTTACCCAATCGATGATTGGTACCGAGGATGACATGAAGAGAGATACCTAATTACCATGCATTCGAGCAAGCACTAAAAGTGGAGGAGCTCGAGGTGCATGAGGTGGTGGGAAAGGTTTATGTTGGCAATCCCAAGGGTCTTGGTCTCACTGGTCATCCGGCACATCTTCGTATACCAGAGGAAGAAAACACCAGAAACAAGGCCAAGGTCGCAGCCCACGTGGCCAAGATTGCAGAGTTAAGCGATTACGTATCTATATTGAGGCTCGCCGGCCTAATTACAAAAGAGTTCGGCATAGATTTCTCCAGTGTTCCCAATCGTCCCGGGCATGGTGGGTAAGGACGGCAGGGCGTGGTATCAGTCTTCCATAAAGATGGCTGTCCTAGGGGTTGATGCCCGGGCCCTGTAGTCTTAGACAAATGCGATCTTCCAACCGTCATCTGCAAGGCCGGGCCATCATCCACAGGGCAAGGCAGTCACCTGTAGGCATCTAGCCTATTCCCCATCTTGAAACACCCACAGGGCCTGGCAGTCCGTCACGCGCGGTGGTCTGGACTGATGTCAAGATTCCCGTCCGCCCCGGGTATCCTTCCATGCAGAGCAGTCCGTCCCGTCAGGGCTGAAAGATGGACGGACTGGACGGTTGGGAACACTGGATTTCTCAAGGTGTTTAAGCCAGATAAGTTGAAAGAGCCACTCACGTGGTGGGACCGGGAGATCATTGAAGAGGGAAATGTCACTGTACATTCCGGGGATGCCGTCATTGATGCTTTGTTGTATGATGGTCCAGACAGACGCAACAATACTTATGTATTTGAAGCATTTTACGGACTACACCCGTCTGATGTCAAGAAAATTAGTAAGTAATCTCTGTTATCTGGTCTCAACTTGAAGTTGAACACTTTCTATGCGAGTTGCCACCTTAGGCGTCCCACTTCAACTTGACAGCTTGAGTAAGTGCCAGGATTAAAGCTAACATCTCCAGGCCACAAGCAAATAATTGACCTACTGAACTGCCACGCCCAAGTCAAATCCTATAAGGATAAGTCAAAAACCCTGGCGAATTATAGGTGGTCATACGCATTCTCGTGAGTGAACCAAATCTAAACATCATGCACGTTCCCCAAGAGGGGGGGACAGTAGAGGTTGAGGGCCAAATGCGAAGGGTTTGGAAACTTTTTCTAAATTTGACCCGATTGATTCCATGACAACAGTTTTTCAACGTCAAGCGTCCACACGATAGGCGCCCATCAGGCCGGCCTACGAGCGGCCTGGCCTGTTGGGAACACTGCTGGTCGGTCTATAACTGTCAGACATATGAGGACAGTATGTAAGGTAACATCACGACCAAAGACATTTCACAACTTAGATACTAACAATGCTTTAGGGAATGAACAAAGGAGGATGGTGGTTTTCATGTGATGGAGTGGTGGACGAGTGGAGCGGGGGGGGGGTTTCCTGTAGTGGAGTAGTAGTTGGGTAGAGGAGAGATGTTACCATGTGGTGGGGAAGTCGGTGGGTAGGATCCATATGGTAGGGGAGGAGGAGGGTTAGTGGGGGAGGAGGAGTTTATGTTGTGGGATGGTGGGCGGGTGGGCGGTTGGAGGGTGTGCATGGCCTTGTTTCTGTTTGGAAAGCCCATTGATACTTGATCTCAAATAATAAGGCTATGATAGGTAGAGAGTGTCTGCGATTCTTGTTCTTTCTATGCTGCCGGAGGTGTCCTATATATACACAAGCTGTTCCTTTGCAAACATCTTCTTCGCCCATCTGCCTCGCAGATTTCCATACCACCTTTTCTTCATGATGCCACACCATTCCTTTCACTCGACTCCTTCGAACATCCTCCGAAACGTTTCCCCTAAGCTATCGCTGTTCCAGACAGTCCTGATACCTTCGTGCTTCTTCTCCGGTTTCCTATCTCCTATAGTGCGACACCTGGTTGTCGACTAGACCTCCGGAGCGTAACCTGTTACTTCCGGTATCCCTAGTGCTAACTCCTAAAACATCCCAAACACTTCTCCTTGCACTAAACGCTAGTTCCTACATACTCTTACTCACTCGTTGACTCTTTCCTTGACTCTTTCCTTTAGCTTGTTCCACCATTGCGTTTCTAAACCATTGCCAAACAACCATCGCCTCATACTCTAAACAGTGGAAGCTTCGTGATTTTCAACATTATCTGCCCCTTATTTCCTATGCTGTTTTGTTTGTGCTTCGCTTGTTTTTAAAGATTAATTTTACCGCGTTTATTATCTTCCCAACTTTAGTATTCCTTTTCTCTTTCCTCTTCTACTCTGATGGTACATGGATTGAACTCCTGCTGCCAGGTTTTAGTCTTTTTCTTTCACCTCACATTCTAAACAGCACTGTAATACATCTTGGCTGCTTGATGACATTGCTCAGTAATCTGGGGTAGGGGTTTTCCTCATAAGGATTGACCTCTTGGAGCACTAGTGATATAATAATGGTAGCCTAATAATCAATGTGATTTCGGGGTACAGTTGTTTCTACACTACATTTTGGTTAGAAAAATGTCAACCCCAAAGACTCGAAACTCAATGCGGCCAGTGTTTGCAACGGGGCAGTCCGTCCGTCCTGGGCTAGGACGAGGACGGACGACATTGTGTCGTCCCGTCCCGTCATTTCCGGAACTTGCCCGACCATTTACAGCTAAGGACTATTCCCCCTTCCGTCCCCCACAAAAATATCTCGTGCTCCAGATGCAAAACCGAGTGATAATGAATGCAGAAAGATGAAGAGAGTAACTTACAGCGAGCACATCGCCAGTGTGTTTTTCCATCTATTGTTGTGTACTCTGATCCATTTTCTGGAAATAAACCCAACTCTTGCGAACTCGCCTTTTCCGTTTATATATTCATTTTGAGACCCCCCCCCCACACCCATCCTCCCCGTGGTTACTTCCGACGGTGGGGGTTAAAAGTCCACTTGGGGCACTACTTAGTGCATTACCCGGACTACTTCCCCGACTACCCTCGATTAGATGTGCTGAAGTGACTGAGACACCCACTATTTGTAAGTCCAGAAACCACATCAATATCAAAATCCCAGATTGTATCCTGTGATACTGTCGCTTCATCCTCCTGTGACATAGAAACAGCAATGGAGATTCAATACTAAAGAGTGCGGAGCGGAATGCGTTGAGGTAATCGAGATTAAAGGTTTGATATTGCGGTATCTGATAGATTCTGCTCTCATATTTCTACCTTAGAGCAAGTCCATTCTTCTATTTATCTTCCCCCGCCTGCCTCTATCATATTGCTATATCATTTGGCGACCTTAGCATTATTCTCAGAGGGTGTGGGGATACGGCGTGGATAGGATGGATTTGATAGTACCTGGCCGCGACCCACCGTCCCCCGTCGTCCCCCACCGTCCGACCGTCACCTGCCGTCCCCTATCGTCACCTGCCGTCCCCCACCGTCCCCTAGCTGAAGTTGTCTCAGACTGTGGGGCTTGTGGTCTTCCCTAATGACGGCCGTCCTGGGAGCTTTAGGATGAGGACGGACTACAGTTTGCCGTCCCGTCTCGTCCGGGGGTCTTGGCAGTCCCCCCACAGGGCCCACGGGGGCCCCGGGCGGCTGAGAACACTGAATGCGGCAAATCTTAATAGGGCTGCGGCCCTTGGCAATCCTTTCTATTATTCCGGTGAGGTTTTTTTTTGCTTTGAAGAGGTCATACCACGAGAAGTTAGTTATAGCTTCCGGCGGGCGGGATGGTAGACTACTGCGCAACCAGGTACGAGAGTTGGGGGCAGAGCTCCTTCAGCTAGTACTAGAATTTGAGGAAGAATGGGCTTCATCTATTCAGGAGGCTAGGTAGCAGTTATTTGGCTTGGTTAGTGGCTGGCTGAGATCTCGTCTCATCTTGAAAGAAGAGAAAATTGCAGAAGTTGCAGAACTTGAAGGTCACGTTCTGGTGGTCCGTCTTACTGGTTACCGTTTCAGGGATGTGCTGTTAGTTGAATAAGCTAAATAATGTGGGAAAGGTAGTTAGAATCTAAGAGGAGACTTGTCAGTTACCCAAACTTGAGCACATCGATTATGGTATCAGGCGTGAGCATAGCCTGCAGCTATTGAATTTGGATACTCCTAATAGTCATCTCGTTACTTATACTTCCTAATCTTCCTTCTTCTTCAATGGTTCCTATTCAAGCATTGGCAGGTAACTGTGTATTGTCTATAGTTTCTTCTATTTAGGTGTTTAGAGTTTTGAAATAGACTAGAAAGGGTAGCCCTTAAGGTGGGATTTAGGTTAATGCTTGATGTGAACACAACCCATACTATGATAAGCCTGAGAGGTACTAGTACTAGTGCCAATGGTTCATTTCCTTTAAAAGGATGCTGAGTTACTCTTTCTTGTATTTTCCTTTCTCTTTTCTTTTCACTTTAGTTTGTATCTTTTGTGTCCTTACAATACAAAGATATCTCTTCCACAACCTGAGGCCTGCTCCTGCTACTTATTCCTTGGTCTCATCTCACATCCTTCCTGCTTAGTACCCTTTAGCTATCCTACGATTCTGATTTTCCTGTTACGGCAACCCTGGTACAATCATGGCTAACTTGAAGCATCCAAGCACACCGGTTGATTTCCAAACCAACTTCAATCCTCATGAGATTGCTGCTATACAAGAGCTTCCAGGTAGAGGAGTTTCAAGTCAGCTCCCTCCTATGCCACAGGATGTAATACCAATACAGCTATTTCAGGAACTGGAGGAAAGGTGGTTTGATCGTTATAAAAATAATGAAGTCAAGTATTATCAGTCCTTGGAGATGAAAGAGAAAGAGATTATGGAGCAAGCTGTGAAAATTTCTAAAATTATTGTTAGACCCTCACTTCTAATTGTTTTCCAATTTCTAACAATTGTATAGTACATGGCAATGTCTGAGAAAACTGAGAAAATAAAGCTTGAGGGAAATTTCTATTGTTATGAGCTGCCAAATAAAAGACTGGAAACAGGAATGGAGGAAAATAAAGATGAGGAGTTTTAGTTTAGATACGAGTACTTTGTATCTTTCGTTGCTTAACGTTCCATCTACAGCATAAGAAAGACTTTATATACAAATCAAGTATCCTCGAGACACAGTGTTCCAGCCACTTTAACCACAAGCAATAAACATTCTTTACTCTCCGGGACCCTGTCCGGTATGTTCCACACAACTCCAGAATTCCACTGCCTTCCACTATACATGGTGCAGATACCCATGCTCCCATGCCTTGGACACTCTCCGGTATTGCATGGGGATATCCGGATACACACTATACATATAAGGTATAACCATTCCAGCTATACGATGAGAAATCCATGAGTAATAGAGAAGGTAGGCTGATGAAGACTGACAAACAAACGGAAAATTAACCAAGGAGAGAATTTATCCATTGACCGAGATTTGGGTATGTGGAATGATCACCGGTGAAATTCAACAATTTCAACCTCTATGGAGCCTTAGGTAAACAATTCCCCTATTTATCTATGTACCAATTGCTAATATTTGGCTACAGAACATATTGTCTACCATGCAAGACTGATTGGAACAATCCAATCCCATTACAAACAAGGAGTTCAGGTTGGACTTGACCAACTGGCCAAAACACCTGAATTCCAAAAGATTTTGGCTGAGGAAATAGCAGACCGTCACCTTGTAGTAAAGGATATTGAGGACTGTATCCCCTTTATTTATCATGAGGCATCCAGATATGCACATGGTAATACTAGTATCATTACTATTTGCCTGGAGAACCATACAGTAAATGAATGTGCTGTACTTGTTACTTTCCTAAGGGTTCAGAGTGGGTGGCCGGATGGACTGAAGTGGAAGGAAGTGAAAAGGAGCGAGCAGACTGGGAACTAAACTATCTATATTGCCCCATTTTTTATTCATAAGCCTCTCCCTGATCCTGATTTGTATAGTGCTGTGGGACAATCAACAGGTATAGTGCTGATAAGGGTGATGTTGTTTATTATACTAATATCAAAATAGTAGCTTAAAATCATGGTCAAGATTTCTATGTTCCATACCGGGATCGGCGGACTTCTATGAGCGAGCGGGGAGGACAGCGTATCTGTGCGGGTACCGGTGGAATGGTAGGAAGGCAGTTTTTCTTCGATCATTTATAGTCTTGTATTTCTCCAATTATTTGGTTTAGTTAGTCGTGGAATGCCAGAGAGACCAAGCGAGTTACCGAGAGGAAGTGAGAGAGAAAGCGGAGAAATTTTCCTACCCCCTTTTTGGATCGTTGCCTAGATGCCTTGGCGCTTCATTTGCGCCGAGTGATAATTTATGATCACGGCGGTCCTGGTTCCCGGTTGCCTCGGAGAGTCAGAGCTGTTTAAAAATCTAAGGTTATGGGCCATGCGGTTTTGCGGTTTTGAGGTGCGCGGTGAGTGAGTTGGCTGGCACACAGCCATGGATTGTTGCTTCCACATCCGACAATCGCTAGATATTGGATATAAGTTATGATACCATGGAAATCAGAACATATTTTCTACGCGAGCAGGGGGTTGGAAATACCCAAGATCCTATCCTGTCCAAAAAGATCCAATACCCGGGAGGCAGCAAGGCGCATTTCTATATACGATAGCTTGAGCAAAATCTCGAAGAATTGTCAGGGGCAAGAGATAATCCGGTGGGGTGATGCCCGGGAACAGCGGGGGCGTAACTTGTAACACCATCCATCCTCGGTAAACACATTTGATACCCTCTCATGGTTTCACATTGCAACAAGCAACCAACCAAATAATATCATAATATTTACTCAAGTATGACATGATACAGTACTGCGAATCAGGGTTCAGGTATCTCCGCATAACTTAGGACAAGAATCCGAGTGGGGGTTGGTCACTCTTGCAATCCGCGATCTTTTCTAATATGTGGAATCGTGCTCGAGCACAGTACTGTCTTCCATAAACAGTGAGCTCCCTGAACAATTTGTTAAGGCCGCAGCCCAATACCTGTATGCGCAAGCCAATGTTATGCCATGTCCCTTGCTTACTGGGAACCTACCACGACTGGAGGGCGGAGAGATAAGTTGAGTCCACCCAGGAGCATGATTGAGGGAAACCCAAGCTGGGATAATGTGGGATCGACCTATGAGAGGTGGGTATGTATATGTTGTTTTGTGCTTTTTCCAAAATTTACATTGACAATTGGATCCATATTGACATTGGGCATGGGGCACGTGCGGCCCCATAGCAAGGTTTGATAATAAAAAGCTCTTCAAAATAATAATAATTATTAATCTCATCCTACTTATTACTGCTATACCCCCCGCGCCTCCCCCCCCCCCCCGGTGACCCCCCCCCGTAACCACATTCAGTGATCCCAAGCTGCCAGTCCGGACCATGGCCCAGACCACGGGTCGGCAGTCCGGTCGGTCCGGCCTTGGTTTTGAAAAGCCTGGGTCAGTCCGGTCGAAATTCTGAGCGGCCGCCAAAGCCCGGGGGCGCCCAGGCAACCGCCGGGTCGAGTCTTGGCGCAACACAGGTCAAAGCCGACAGATGCCCAGGTAATCTGAAGATATCTGTTGACGGCCTGCCGGCTTTCCATTTTAAATCACTCAGAATAGGATAATTGTAGCAACAAACCCCGGCGCTATATCTCGCTTAACTTAAGACAAATCTACTCGAGTATGTGATCCACCGATGAACCGCCACGATACCTAAATATAATGTACCGCACGGGGATCCCGCTCAGGAAGCAGGTCCCGCTCAGTCCCCGCCTTGAGCAATCCCATGTCTTACATACATTAATCCGATCATCGTTGAAGCCTTGAAGACCTTCGAACATTTTGATGTACATTCAACCCCTCAATCCCAGCTGACTGTGCAATATTATCCTCTTCCACACCCACATTGCCAGTAATATCAGTGCCATGTAGTGCCCAGGAGGGCCCCTTATACATACTACCATCGCTATCAGTGACACTACCTTCTCGGCCCTGTCGTAATCCATATCGCCTAACCCATTGCCTATAGGCTGCGTGGTCTCTCCACACCTCTGCCTGGGTAAATAAATACAGACCTGGGAGAGACGATGGTTAACTATTTTGAGAAATCCTAGCGATAAAGTAGAGTCTGCCTCCCTTGGTCTCAGATCTTGTACTCACTAACCTTCTGCCTTACCTTCCGGTGACATTTGATACATGATAGTAGAACCTGGGCTTCTCTACATTGGAATAAAAATGTTTCACTTCTTAATAACACTAACCTAATGCTAATGAAATTTGATAATGAAACATAATCCAAGACACCTATAGGGCCCGGCTGTCCGTCCCGGGCATAGGTGAGGACGGACTGCAACTAAGCGTCCGTCCTGGGCAAAGGTCTCAAACTTGGCTTCCGTCCTGTCCTAGGCGAAAGACGGACGGACTGGACGCTTGGGAACACTGACAGCACATGTAGAATTCCGATAGTTCTGATGTCTGAAATTTTGTTGCCCCTTGTAGGTATCGTAGCTTCTACCTTATTGGAAGGGTTTTGTTGTTGCCGATTCTACACAGGGGGGGGGGGTAAAAAAGAAATGCAAAAAAAAAAGTGAAGTGTAATTACGACAACTTCGATTGAACCCGAACTACAAGTTCTGGGCATGCAAATTCCTCAATACGGTGCAAGGGTGAGTGAGGCAATGGGGTTGCAGCAGTCACCGCTATTGTACTTTCATTGTTCACCTCAAAAACCTGTATTCTTTTGAAGGATGTTGGCACGGACTGTTACGGATGGCCCACGCCACCATGGGGGAGGGGGCGAAGTTGTTCAGTGCACTCTGATAACACCACCCGAAACATCTCTGGCGGTGCCACCGGATCCACTAAAAGGCAAGTACGATATTAGCGATTGTCAACCAAACTCATTAAACATATAAGCACCCCTAATCACAATCACAAGGAATCACTCGTGACACCCATCAAGACCAACACTCTCCACACTAGCAGTCTCAAGGCCCAGCCGGAGATTCGGCGGAATCCCGAACGGGACAGTGATGGGGGGGAATAGCCCGAGAGTTCTACTGTGTGGGTCATGAGTTTGTGCATGAGTGTCTGCCCCTGTAGCCGGAATAGAGATGCCAAGAGTAGCAACCCCGACCCTCCTCCGGGTATGCATACAAAAAACTGGATGGTTCCCGTCGCTGATTTTTACGCTCCAATACCAATTCCGTGCACTGGGTGATACCATACACCTGTGCAGGGTCGGACCCGAAAAGTTGAACCATTAGCTGGCACTCTAGCTTCTCCAGAGGATAAAAAAAAATATTGTTAAAAATTGGGTGTGTTCCAGCCTTGCGTGGCCCGTATGCCGACCAGATTACGAATCTCAGCCCCAAGTATCTCGAGTACAAGTATCGTAGTTGGCTCTACACCACACAACTGTCCAACCATTGATCAAGCTCCTCCCAAAAAAGTCCAAATAAGGAATTGATGAGTCAGTCATTAGTTGAACGCCACATTTGCGATTGAAAAACAAGCGACTTCTCCCCGCTTTCCATCACCCCAACCTAAGTACTGTACATTTTGTGGACGCTGAGCCGCATAAACAAGCACTCCTCCCACCTCTCAAATTATCACGCCTTGCACGGGTTGCCATGGGCCGGTTGGGTACTCGAGTACGGTGCAGGCTGTATGGATTGTAATAGAAACACGGGTCATTCAACGTCAACCGTTTCCCCATAACACCGGTGTGAGGTTAAGTGCAATTTGGGGGATATTCCTGTATCTGGTAAGATGTTTACCCTCTTGGTAACCTTTCTATGTATGATAGGCGGCTTGGCATACAAATGGTTGCCATTGAAGCTGCAGCACCTTCTCCTCTTAACACAGAGAGGGCGAGCTTCAGTCAACACAGGCACATTCAACATTGCCCCTCCACCTTAATCAGGTGCCGTGCTATCTCCTTTTATATAATACCTTCTATTCCGCTTTAGTTATACGATGGATCTGCCGGCCAATTTACACAGAGCTATCGTCAACCATATCAGAGTACCATCGGATGGTAAATATCAGAGGGTACCAGTGTAATCGACACACCATCCGACAAAGGGAAAGAAAGAAATAATTCCCACACCGGTACCCCACACAACTACGGCGGATGACAAGGCGTGAGCCCCAGAACCAACACCCAAGGTTAAGCCAACTTGCAGGGTGTGAGACGATAGATATTTCGTATTAGACAATTTCAGAGATGGGATACAGGAGGGGACGGATCCTTTGACTCTGCATTATCTTGTTATCGGTGATCAGATGGGAAGTCTCATCTTAGATAACAGAAGAAATCGCTGGGGCAAGTGCACATCGTCAACTACGTGCTATTTTATTTCTCAAGTAATCGATGATTTTTACGGCAGCGGACAAGATACCATCGTTACCGGGATCTGTGGTGACTACATCGAAAGAGAGGAACAAACTGTGAGACATTGAATAGGTTTGGAGCCATGCTCGGGCAGTTTGTAGTGGGAAGGAACGTCCTAGGAGACATAGGTAAAGCGTTCAATGAGGAACAACGGCATCTGGCAGGGTAAGCCCGCGAGTTCCGGAACTCCTCAAAATGCTGAAAACGTGATTAAGCAGCGACAACGGTGGATATTTCCATTGGCGGTTTGGATGAATCACTCACGGCAGCTTGGAACGGGCTACCTAGCTCTCCACAAGCTATCTTGTGGGAGTTGCCCAATGTCCTGCTGTCCCTGACTGGATGGTTCATCCGCAGCGAGCCGGAGTCGTAATTATATTAACTTCCAGCACCCTCAACCTTGGAGAGCCGATGTAGAAAGGGTTCTGTAGCGTCAACCACCCGAGTTCATTGGAGCCCATCGTGCCTGTATTGGGTAAGGACATTCCGGGGAGTGGGGGGTGGATGCGGAGGAGGAGGGAAGGAAAGGGAAAGGAATGGGAAACCCACCTTAGCTATTCAGGTGCGTTCAGTAAAGAAGAGCAGAGAGGTGACAGAAAGCCCAGGATCGGACAAACGCCACAGTGTACCCACGATACAAGCCACACCAAGGCACCCCCCTCAGCTGAGCAACCAATCAGTCGTCCTGCAATCAGCACTGTAAAAGTACAGTATATCATATATGCGTCGGAAAACCATCAGCGCTAAAATCACAGCCTCTCACTCGCAAAAGTGAGAACCTCCATCACATTGTATGGATCCTGCATCGCCTCCCCACTCTCCTCCCGCCCCTCACCGCCACCAATACACTCCGCTAAACTCTGCTGGCCTCCTCCATCAGAGCCAAAAATGCCCCCATGATCCCATCAACGCCCCTAGCGACCCTTCCCTAAATCAACGATGTATCACCCCGTCGCGCAATTGTACCTAACATACTCCTCCCACCCACGGCGTGAAATCTTTCGGCACGCGTCAGGGAGAGCATGGGGTGCGCAGGGCCGGATTACCCTCTAGCAAGAGGACGCGGTAGCTTTTCCACAATTTCGCCGTCGCCGTCATTATGCCTTGGAGTTGGGCGAGGGCGTGGAAGATAGTCGTCGTGTTGTAAGTCACTCTTTTTTCGTGGCAGTGGAGGTGCTGGAAGTTGTCAAGGATGAGGTTGAAGACGTGTCGGAAGTGTGTTTCGTGGGGGGGTTGGGAATAAGCGCAAGAAGGTGATTCCTATCTGGGTCTTGTTTTTATTTTCGGCTAATTAGACGGTTGCGGTTTCTTGGAGGTGTTTTCGTCCGCGGTGGTGGTGATGGAGAGATGGAAAAGCAGAGGGGTGGTTTCTTCAGGTTCGATGTGAGAACCACTTTAATATTGGAGGTTGCTCACTCCGTGTATCAGTTTGTCTATGATACTGCCGGGTTAGGGTTGGGTTAGGGTTGGGCATCTCGACCCACTTCCACATGAATAATTTTGTAGTGCCACCCAGGAAACCACTTCTCTTCCAAGTTCCCACATATCCCAATCCAAAGTCAACGGAAAAAAAGAAACTGTCACTGGCTGCATTCTGGAAAGAATCAAAAAAAAACACTTACCAGAGGTGATACGCTGCTAAATTATTGCGGTTTCCGGTTTGGGTCGGGGACAAAAAAAAAAAAGTCCCAACTCTTCTGTCATTTGTTACTCATCTACGCCGATCCGGTAATTGTGTCTTCTCTATAAGAAGTTGAGCACTCACCAAAGAAAGTAAGTTCCGGTTAGAAAGCGAGTAATAAAACTTCCTTTTTTCTTTCTAATCTCTTCAGCTGTTTGATACTAAGCTGACAACTCTGATCCGGTGATAGTATTATCTCTAGTATTGTCGGCCTTTACACGAGAGCCAGAGCATGCACCAGAGACCACAAGCCCAGGGACTACCACGGCTGCTGGTCCCAAGCCACCAAACACAAGGCCAACAGCCAAACCCCACAATCGACCGAACCTCGCCCCCCCCTTGTCCATCCCCCCGTGCGTTCTGCTTTCCTATATCGTAGGTAGCTTTAAAAAAACCATCAGGCTTCTAAACAAGAAGTTTCCGAGTGGATATACAGAGATAGAGCGACGCAACTGTTTCAGCGCATCCCTGCCTAATTTTCTCTGCCAAATTCCTATAGTACCTTTGTGTACCTTCTCTTGAGCCCACTATCGATTCACTACGCCTCGAGGGCACCCGGAATCCCGCTACCAAAGCCTCCAACTGACTTACACCTCGATACACCTAAACCGCACCCTCACTACTAACACCTTGTCTGGATCCTGTCATAGTCGAGGCGCCTTCACTATTTGGTACCCCAGTGTCTATCTTCTGCCCCCCTGGTACTTGGGAACCCCTCGGCGACTGTGAGAAGGAACTACATACATCTACTTCTCACCATACAGTACCAATCTCTGTCCAGAATCCCATCCCATGTCGTTCTACCCCAACGGGAACCACAGACAAGAGGAACCCTTCGACAGTGCGGAGGGCAATTTGTCTGTTACATCGAGTCCAAGTCCTGTCCCATTTCAAATTCAAGCGTCACTAATTCCCAACGAGAACAAATTTCAATACAAATCTGCTCGTGGGTTGATTACGATTATCCAGGATATTCTTGACCTGGGCTCGGCTGGAATTGCTTTCAGTTTTCTATATTTTGATGGTTTAACCGATAGCGAGTTCCCCATCATCGAGGATCAATTGGAGCTTGTTCAGCTAAGGTCGGCCATACGTTTCACATTCGAGAATTCTCTGAATGCTGCTATTGTACGCATAATCCCTGGCCCGGAACATGAGAAGGTCGGCATTTCCCTTTATACGAAAATTGTGTGGAAGATTGCCTCATTGCCAGGCCATAGTGACGAGTCAGTTGTTGGGGTTGGTGCTACGCGCTTCAATATTCCGGGTGTTCGCAGTAAAGAGGGTGATCAAGGCCTTCATCCTGCGACACGGCGGGGACGTGATCAGTGTTCCCAACCGTCCAGTCCGGACGGGACTGACGGGAGGATGCCCGGGATGGATGGGCATCTTGGCGTCCGTCCAGACCACTGCCCGGGACGGACTACCGGGCCCTGCTGGTGTTTCAAGACGGGGAATAGGCGAGATGCATAGAGGTGACTGCCGGTGACGGTCGGGCCCTGCAAGTGACTGCCGAGCCCTGTGGATGACGGCCGGGCCCTGCTGATGCCTGTCGGAAGACCCCATTTGTACTAAGACTGCGGGGCCCGGGCGTCAACCCCTAGGACCGCCGTCTTTATGGAAGATGGACGCCATGCCCTGCCGTCCTTACCCACCATGCCCGGGACGCCCGGGACGGTTGGGAACACTGGACGTGATGCTTGGCCTTCTGTCATGATTGAGGTTGGCTATTCTGAGGGACTCGACTTGCTACATTTAGACACGCGGTGGTGGTTGATCAACTCTCAAAGCAAAATGAGATTTGTGATCATAGTGAAAATAGTGGGGGCCCATTTGCTATTCGTCTGGAATGCTGGAGGATGGCCCCAACTCGGACTACTGGTCCCCAAACAAGGCAGAGACCTGCCTGGAGTCCAGACTGTATTCAGCAATTTGATATTGATGCTGCCGGATCAGTCATGTCTCCAACCAGTTCTCCAAGGCTCGAAATACCTTATGATTGTATTTTTGATCAATCCCCTCTCCACGCACCGCCCATCGTGTTCAGCCTTGCTGAACTTTCCCATGTCGCTCTAAGGATGTTTCAGATGCTGGAATGAGAGGTAATTACCACCCCCCCCACCCGCGACCATAATCCAAAATAAAAATAGCTAACATTTAGATTGTATCGCTTCGATACAGATTGGGTACCGGAAATACTATTCTGATAATGGTTTGCTTTTTCTTTCCTTCCTTCTTTCCTTCTTCCCTTCCTTCCTTCCTTCCTTCCTTCTTTCATTCTTTCAACCCAATTTGTGGTTGCATCAAAGGAGGTGATATTTGCAAATATGAGGTTTTTGAAGTTTGGTGATTCTCCGCTGTTACTTGTATATTATCATGATAAATACATTGTTCGTTTGGTGTCTATTATTCGGGAATTAATCTCACATGAAAGACCGCTTGACTGCCCTTGCGTTAGCTCCAGTGCTCCCAACTTTTCAACAACAAGGTTTACGGCAGCGATTTGGACGTGGTTGACTTCAATTGAATGACTGGGCAAAGATATAAAGATCGAATTCGAATTCGAATGTCCTAACTGGAGGAATATTCTCGCGAAGATAAAAAAGGGATAAAAACGGGAAAGACTGAAATGACCCAAATACAGGTAACGGAGGAAAGAGAGACAGATTGGATGGATGAACGAAAACAACTAACAAAGGGAAAACAAGCTGCCTTTTATCCTTCCCTGGATCATGCCGATCCACTTCCACATACTTCCAGCGTATGCCGTGTTTTCCATCACGTTCACTTTCACTGCCGCCCATTTTACTGCTTCGGCCGAGGATAAGACAATTCGACCGAGGGTAAGAGGATTCGACCGAGGATATTCGGTATCCCATATGATAGGGGTAAGGCCTTCACATGGAGTCGTCGCAGGTATCGTCGCATGTGGTGTTTGATGTGTAGGACTAACCGGTAGTCAAACATAGAGGCGTCGGAGTAGTTGATATGCCAAGAGGGTTAGGGTTGTGAAGTCGTTGCCATAAGGGAAATATGCGGTGAGCAGCCAAGAAACATTTCCGTCCAACACCAACTGTCCCGGGTGTCCCGGGCAGGGTGAGTGAAGGCAACCGGGCATAGCATTCGTTTTTCATAAAGACTGCCATCCTAGGGGGTGACACCCGGGCCCTGCAGCCTAAGTACAAATAGTATCCCCCGGCAATTACCAATAGGCCTGGCTGTTGCTTTTTGAAAAGCCTGGCCGTCATCTGCCGGCTTTGAGTATCTGGTGTAGATTCCTTTTATTATTTCTCGCAAAATGCCAGAATTGCTAATTATCCCATAATCTGAGTGGCGATTTCGTGCCTTTGCTGAATTTTCGGGGTGATAGAATGCAACATTCTCATTCAACCTTGAATTGGTGAATAAATAGGGTCCAAGTTCACGAATAAATGAACGCAATCCCATGTACTTGAACCTCTCTATTCCGCACCCCCAATTCTTTACCACTTTGCAAAATCTCTGGTTTGACAAATATGTCTAAAGGGTTATCACATCCCTCACATGGTAGTCAAGGATCCCTCAATCCTAACGATTCAATATCACAAGTTCTATCTTCACGTATTTCCCCCCCCCACTTCACTACCAGTGAAGTGTGGGGGGAGGGGGTGTGGAAAGGGATTTGTTGCGATACTATAGAGGCTGTTAGGGGGGTTCGGGCATCTGTGTAGGTGTGTGTGTGTTGGTAGATGGAATGGCTTGATGGATTTCCTAGCTACGACCGGCTACTTAAGGTGAAATACATACATGCCAAGCTTGCCTACACCACACTCAAACCCTATACACAACCCCGAACACCTATGAAGATAGCTACCTGTATACACTGCTAACATACCCCCTACGGGTGCTATCTCATAAAAAATGAAAGACAAAAAGAAAAAAAAAAAAATACAAACATCTCTGGTGCCCACATCAGGCATCCAGTTGTAAGCCAACTCAAACCACACATTCTCACAAACATCACATGCCTAATACCCATAAGAGGCTTCATAAGCCCATCTGCCACCATATCCTCTGTTCTACAATACCTCATAACCACCTCTCTAGCATCCTCAATAATTTCCCGAACACAACAAACACGAACACCAATATGCTTTGAGTGTGGCTTGTATGTAGTATCAGCAAAGGACAACAAAGATGCTTGGTTGTCATTGTAGAGTACACTTAACTCCATCAATGACTGTATGATTTCTGAGACGAGTTGCCGAAACCAAAGAAGATCCTGAATTGCTGATGCACATGCTATGAATTCGGCATCTGCGGTACTGGTTGCGGTAATAGATTGCTTCCTCGAGTGCCATTGAACCACTGCAGCGCCAACAAGAAAAACATAACCTGTTGTAGACTTCAAAGAACCAGCATCTCCAGCGAAGTCTGCATCAACAAAACCTTGAATTTTGACCTTCTGCACCAAATCTCCCCCCAGGCTGAGCTTGAGATACCTGGTTCCCATCAAATAACGTAGAACCTGCTTCGCACAGCCCAAATAACGCCGGGATAGATTGGCACCAAAACGTCCCAAGTATGAGACCGCAAAAGCGATATCGGGCCGAGTACCCAACGCGAGCCAACCAAGACTTCCAATCAACTGCTGGTAGAGTACTTGATCACAGGACTCCTCATCAGCACTCTTTGCACTCGGCTTATCCTTTTCCATAGGAGTTGCCACCGGCTTACAATCGCACATTCCAAACCTTTCAAGAATACATCCAATATAGCCTTCTTGTGAGATACAAACCTTCTGTCCTGGTAGGTGTCGTGATACAACCATGCCCAGAAAATGTTTGACAGGGCCCAAGTCCACCATATCAAAGGCAGAACTCAGCTTTCTACGGATCTCACAAACTTTGTCCAACTCCCCCACAATGAGTAAGTCGTTAACATAAAGTGCAAGAATGGTACCATCAGGGCGTGTGTAAATACAGCCATCGAAGCGTTCACGCCGGAAACCAAGTCCAGAGATCAGATAGTTATTAATCAAAGTATACCAACAGCACGGTGATTGTTTGAGGCCATACAAACTACAATTAAGATGTGCCAGTCTCAGACCACCAAGAATACTACAGGGAAGATGAACGTAAACTTCTTCGTTGAGCTTGCTCCTCAGAAAGGCAGTCACCACATCTATCTGATGTATCTCATACCATCGTGCTGCAGCAACTGCCAACACAATACGAACACTTGTCTGGCTCGCAACAGGAGCAAACGTTTCCGCGAAAACCAGGCCCTCAATTTGCCTGAAACCTTGGGCAACTAACCTAGCCTTGTACCGAGTAGTTTCTCCTTCGGGACTCAGCTTTCTTTGTAAAATCAACTTTGTTGAGATCACCTTCTTTTCCTGTGGCAACTCATCAACAAATGTAAGGACTTTGTTCTTTGTCGTGGAGGATCACTCAGAGTCTACCGCAGCTTGCCACTCATCAGCTTCAGCTGTCTCCATCGCAGCCTTAGGGTTTACTGGTCCGGCTTCGACCATATAAACCGTGGAAATCATAGGGTGACTCGAACCTCCTCGATCGGTATTACGTCTTCTTGTCCGTTGACCTTCTTACATTGTTGAAAGCTCCCCCATTTTTGCGCCCCAGAAGCTACTCTCACCATCAGACTGAAGCTCTCGTAGCATCCTTGGAACCTTACTAACAACTGTGGCCTCTTTCTTGGCCTCAGCTTCCTTGTCCTCATCGACAATCTTAACACTATCTGTTAGGCGGAGACAACCAATATAGACTTAGGGTTGTCTAGGCCAATCCAGATTCATTTTGTGTAGACGGAGATTTGTCTAGGAAGGCTCGGAAGTAACTCGTTTCATTTATGACTACTAAGAGCGCAAGAAAGTAGGATAGAATTGTAAGAACAATATTATATTGTTAAGGTCTCTTCTCCGTTGCTTGATAATGTCTAAAGCTTGGGAGGCGCTTCAATATTTATATTCCGCATCTGAGTGTTCGCGGAATACATCTATTTAACATACAGAATATGTACCTCTTCAAATCTAATGCGCAATGTCAAGTTCTCCATGAAGGTGCGAACACCGGAAGACCCTGAAAACCATCACACCCTCTTCTATGATTACTATTTTCCTATTTGGAAGACATATTTGTTCCCAGTAGTAATTCACCGATTCTCAGAGTCCTTAGACCTGCAGCTGAGTTCTCAAGTTGAACTATGTTGGCTCCAATAGTTTTTTTCGTCATCAAGAGGATCAGTCTTGATGCGTAGTTGCCTTTGCATATATGCCGGAGTCAATGACTTCTAGTTGTAATAACTCAACAACAACTAACCTATGGAATTTATTCCGATGACTCTCTCTTCGTAGAGGAGAGGTCGTTCTATTGAATAGTCGCATAATTCCTCGGTTGGCAACTCCTGGTTGTTCTATGTAGAGGGGGTGGACGTTCGTGTTGCGTTAGTCATAACTCCCGCAACTGCGGTACACCTTATATCATAGTTGCGACACACCTGAGAGCTCGTTGGCTTCTTTGGTAGTGTCTACCAGAGCCCTAGACTCTTTCTGATTATCGGAGGATGGATGTGAATGCGTTGGTTCGTTACCCCGAACCTCCTAGCATTCATATCTCAACCTTGTGCGAAAACGTCCCGTTACTTACGGCCTATGCCAAAGAAGTCATGTCTTTGAAGCCTAGTAACTCCCTGAGTAGTTGGTCAATTGACTTCGTTCCACTTCTCAGATCTTGCCAGAGGTCCCCTCCTATACTTCCGGTGAACAGCTTTCGGTCGGACGGACGGCGGCGACGTATACAGTGTTATTGTAACCCCTTCAATTCTGCAACCATATTGTCACAGGACGCAACTAAGGTTAATGTGTATGATGACGCGTGGGCCCTGTAAGGGGGCTGGAGGCGGGTGTTGGAGACTAGGATTCTTGAACTCGGGTAATGTTACCCTACCTAGGGTATTCCTAGGCTATCAGAATCAGGTACTCCTAACATGAGCTTCCTCCTCTAGGGCTTCGCTTCGAATGCCCCTTCGGTACAAAATAAAAATTAAACATTAAATTTTAAATATTAAATAATAAACCTTAAACATTAATCATTTAAGGACCTGATGAAAGCAGGGTAAAAAACCTTCTGCGTTTGCTTGTCCACGGCAGGAAAACCTTATCTTCATTGTCCTTCCTCCGCCCGCCGTGGCATTTCTGGGTTATCACGATGAAATTCTTCCACCAATTCCCTCTCGTTATCCATTCCAGTCGCTGGCTCCCAAGTGTTCTCATCTTCGGAGCAGCCCTGCCATTTGACGAAGTACTATAGCTCGCGCATCTGTTGATAGCAGCCATGGACTCTTTTCCTGTCAAAGCGTATCTCGCTTGTTACAATCTTTTCTATCTTCCATTGTAGGTCGCCTACGATATCTTCAGGTTCCCTGGGAGGCTGTTGTCAGTCTGCTCGTACTGACTCCCTGTATGGTTCTAATAGGGAAACATGAAATACTGGGTGTATATTCCAATGATCCGATATGTTGAGTTTAAATGCGCGGCTTCCTTGTTTTTCCAAGATCACGAAGGGTCCATAAAGTTGTGGACTTAGCTTTTTGAACTTCCGACAGGTGCGAATGATTTTTGCGTTTAACATAACTTTATTGCTGGGTTTGAAGTCGGGTTGTTGCTTGGCCTTGCTATCGTAATATTTGACTATGGCTTCTCGTGTCTGTTCGAGTGATTGCCACGCTTGCTCATGAATCGTTTCTATCCAGTTGGCATATAGTGTAGCTCCTGGATTATGCGCTTCGCGCTCCTTCATCCACTCTGTTTGGGGATGAAAACCGTAGTTTGCGTAGAATGGTGTCATTCCATGTGCGTTCGTAGCCGAGTTATTATAGGCATGTTCGGCTAAAGGTAGGAGCTGGTACCAATCATCCTGATCGTAGTTGACAAAACTTCGCAAGTATCCTTCCAGCACTTGGTTGGTACGTTCAGTTTGTCCATCAGTCTGGGGGTGGTACGCTGTTGACATCCTTCTCTTTATATCTAATGCTTTGCACAATGACTCCCAAAATTCTCCTGCAAACTTGGAATCCATATCCGAGACAATTTCTGATGGTAAGCCGTGTAGCTTCCATATTTCCTTTGTAAAGGCAGTAGCGACATCTTTCACGGTCGCTGTCTCCTCTAATCTGATGAAGTGGGCCATCTTGGTGAACCGATCAACTACTACCATTATCTGGGTGCATCCTTGACTTTGCGGCAACTGCATTATAAAGTCCATGGATATCGATACCCAGGCTGCGTATGGTATTGAGAGCAGTTGAAGTAGTCCGTACTTTGCGTGGTGTGGTGACTTGTTGTGTTGACAATCGTCACATGACTGTATATAATCATTTACCCAATTAGCCAGACCTTTTCAATAAAAATCTCGCATGATGATCTCGAGAGTTTTTTCTTGTCCGAAATGTCCTGCAATCTTTGCATCGGAACATCCCTCTGTAATTGTGGGATAAAGGCTCTGGTTGTTTGGTACGAATAGCCTTTGCTTGTAGTAAAGCAAATCATCGGTTAGGGTCCAATCCTTTGGGAAAGGATTATTATTGTCTTGGAGTTTCTCCAAGCCCTTTCTTCACTTAAGCCATTCCTTATCGCCTGGAATGGCCTTCTGAATTTGCTCCAGAAATTCAGGATTGAATTTTTTCAATTCTTTGCGAACTAGTATAGTACTAGTCATGAGGGTTTGTTCAGGTACTTCGGCTGCGTCATACCAGTGTTTGTTCTGATCCTTTGACGCATGGAGCTGACTGACTACTGGTTCGAATTCCTGAATAGTCATAGCTCTTGTCGCGATGTCTGTGCTACCGAATCTGGCCGTTCCTCTTTCCGTTTCATCCAGGTTATCTATTTCCATCATATCAGCAGTATTAATCTTTTCTATCACTAGTTGGGCGATGTGATCCCCTTCTGTGATGTGACAGTCCGTGTCTCGGTAGTTAAATAGTAGAACTTTGAGTTCTCCGATATAATCTGCATTGATTACTCCGGCACCTGTCGAAATCCCGCTTTTAACAGCTTACCCGCTTCTGGGAGCAATTCTTCCATATGTTTTAACTGGCAATCCTACTGCGATACCGGTTTCGACTATCAACTTTCCCCTTGCCGGGACTATGTCTTCCTGCAGGGCGTAGAGATCATGGCCTGCTGCCATTCTTGAACCTTTGGTTGGTAGCCTTGCTCTTGTATCCAACCTTTTGACCCGAATAACGGAATTGGGATTATTCCATTTGGGCTCCTCTTGGATGTCATTGGTACATATATTGCCTTCAAGGTTTCTTGCAACTAAGCAGACTCGAATTTCCCTCATCATAGCTCTTGTAACTGAACTGATTTGAAAATGTTTGGGCTTCAAGATCGCTTGTTCACAATGTGCAGCTCCCTCCTCAGAACGGTACTCCGGCTGTCGACTGAGTGCATCTGGTTTTCCTCCTCTGCATCAGCAAAAGGTTTTCACTGAACCTGAAGTTACCCGGCGACTCCTGGTCCTCTTGCACCCTCTGGTCCACCACCCAGCTCCGAGGTCCTGCTGATCTACTCGGACCTACAGCCCGCGGTCCTGGTCCGCGCGTCCCTTGTCCTGGTCCTTCCTGATACTCAGTTTAAGTCTTCTTTCAGCAACCAGCACCTCCCTCCTATTCCCCTTCTACTCCCAGACCTCTGCCTACCTCTGCCCAAGCTATCCTGGTCCGTCGTACTCGTTCCCCAGTTTATTCGTTTCTCTCTGCATATCTCAGTCCTGTGCCATCTGGTCCATCACCCACGTTCCCTGGTTTACGCACTTTCATTTTAATCGCCTTCCGTTTCCTTCTTCCCCACCCCTATTGCAATCTGATCCTTTTCCCCACCCTTCACGTATCCTGCGGACCGTTCCTTCCTCGTCCCTTGTCACCCCCGGGCCCTCGCTCACCATCTCCTATCCATCCTGTTCACCTGCGGTCTTCTTCTCGATCTGCCCTAACAGGATCCTGATTGTCCCAGTTCTGTCTCTGCCCGATTCTGGCACCACCACGGTAGTCTGACCCAGGACTAGCTCTTTCCCGGTCAGCCTTTAGTTCACCCTGTTTTGACCAGTTTCGCACGGTATTGAGTCCGGGCTCCTCTGGGTTCCGTGCTCACCATACCACTAGCCCCATATATGCGTCGTGCTTAACCAGGTAATCGTATCAGCACACTTTGGTCTGTTTTCTAGATATTTAACCCGAATAACCAAGTACCTCTTACAATCTCTCTACCTACTAATACATTTTAGCCACTGAACATGAAAATTCTCCCTTTAGTGAATCTACTACTAATACAAAGTCTAATCCGCTGTGCCCATGCCTCACCACCAACGCCTAAGATCAAACATTAATTACAATGATAAAAAAAACATTGATCAAGCTATCTGCAAAATACTGGCGCAGCCAAATTGAAGCCAGACACCATCCGTGTCTTGCGTCAATTCGGCCGCGGTTGTAGTTCCCCTCGGGACCACTCTTCCACTCCTGATCTTCATTTACCTCAGGACCACGATGCGCCCCCTGACCATCATTCACCTCCGGACTACCATTCAACTCCAAGTTTGTACGTTCCTGCACTTCGGTTATACGGGCAGGGTCTGTAGACTGACTAGGTATTATCGTCGCTCTCGATAAGGTCACGTACGTCATTCCCCCTTTCATCCTCGTACACAGTAGTCTCGATTCGCTCCGTCTCGTGCTGTGACCGGATCTTTTGCACGCACCTGTCTTTCTTTCGAATTGTTGCGTTCTTCCGTGCCTCCGTCATCTAGCACCGGATTGAGTTAGTATAATTAAGCGGAGGGGCATATTTCTAGGCGGATAGCTGTCCGCAGACCCACCTTTTGATATGTTTGATAGTACCTCCTGTAGTAGTCTATTAACCTATTAGCTACCTCGTTCATCCTGAGAAATGACATACTGACAACCAAACACTGCCTGTGAGAAATCCCCCACCGCCTGGGATTTGTGGCCGGTATCTTCGTAGTCCATTAAGGAACAGCGAAGAGCTGTACACACGAGAAGAACTGTGGGCCAGCGTAGACTGCTGAAGTACTTTTACGTATATGCCTTGCAACCCAGACTGCGCTCGTCGGCTAAAAAGTAAGCAAGTGCCAGCTTTACAATCACTTCTACCGTAAACCAGGTAGTCTGAGGGCCATCTGCGAGATCCATGGTCTGGCTAAGAAACGAATCATCCCTGAGAAGGTTGTTCACCAGTGTCCGGCACTCAACTGGGTCCACAATCGGCAACTTATACCACTCCACCATCATTTTCCATGCTTCTGAAACAAGATACCCATGACAAGCTGACACACGGCGTTTCAACTTACACAATCATTAGCTACTGAACCTTCTCATTCCAGGCTAGGTAGGGGACCTTACCATCTCTAATGAGATTGCATCGGGAAGGAGCGAGGGTGCCTGTTCCGCGGGCCGCTGATCCCCTGAGCGGTAGTATTCTTCTTTCTCTCGCTTTCTCTGATCCAATGCTAGTGCCCAAGCCCTCTCCATCATATTCTCCATAACGGCCGCGGAAGGCGAGGGTTGGCCTTTGTAAACTTCTGCTTGTAAATGAAGTTTCGCTGCATCATAAACGAGAGTATTCTCAGGGGGGATAAACTCTCGTTTCCAGAACTTGCACGGTAGTTTGCCCTCCGACGAGGCACTTGTAGAGTCTGATGGAGTCTGCGGTTCAGATGTTGATGTTTCTTCAAGAGAGCGGGGTTGCTGCCAAGCCAGCTCGGTCCGTAGCCTCTTATCGCGGTCGGCCTGCGTCCCTGATTGCAGCCCCGAACCTGTAGGCTGCCAGTGCTTGGTTGGTGAATGCCTCCTAACTAGGTGCTTTCCATGGCTGTTTGCGGGAACCTCGAGGTTGGTGTAAGTCCGCTTACGAGGGGGGCGTGTTTCCACCACATCAGACTGTGAGGAGAAATCGTTGTCATCTGATACAAGACTATGAGGATTGTGTAGACTCGATACGACCTGTGCGTCTTGCAGCACTATTTCGACGGTTTAAAATTCAGTACAGAGTCTCAAACTACTAGCTCATAGGGTACGTTACCGCTAGCAAATTGAGGATTGTCTTCTTCTTCATCGTTAGATTCGCCATCTGAATGACGCGGGGGATGCTCTGGTGAATTGGCACGTCTGGTTGGTTTTAGTTGTCTGTCAAAATGCTGAGAGCCAGATGAGTAAGAAGCTCGCGTCTGGGTCTGATTGGTCTGGGTATTCTCTGCTGGACGCGGGATGCCTTTGGTTGTCCGGATGGGCGAATGAGGTGAAGAGTGAGGTGCGAAGAGTGCGGTATGGGCTGGAAGACATAGGCAGGCTCTCAGGCCAAGGGTTGTAAATTGGGCAGCCACCTGAATGGCCCCAACTCGGACGTGGCTCTGGATGTCAAGTGATAAACAATGCTGAGAAAGGTGCTAGAAATGCGGTCCGTGATACAGGTCCGCGTCTCCTAGCATCTCAGGCATGAGCATGAAGTTGGCTTATCGGTGTCTTCTACTCGCCTAATTCTCACGGAGTTAATTCATTGAGTCCGCGAATGTGCGCTAAATCTTTTATGGCCACAGATACAGTGGTCGGAATGAAAAGATAGGTATCTTGCTGAGATGACAGGGACGCTATTAACATTTAACGAAGCCAATGCCTCAAGCAAGAAGTCTCTATTTACATGCAAAAACCCTCGATGCTGGAGACAACAAAATGCAAACCTAAACAAATGCTAAAAAAATGCTCTACAGCTATGCAGGCACTGACCTCGTAAACTCTAATTATAATACTCTATGAGACGTAGACCCCAAGACAAAAGAAATATAACATAACACTACCGCTATGCAGACACTGACCTCCAAACTCTAAATCTAATGCTCCTTGAAATGCGGACCCAGAGACAAAAGAAAGAAACCACCGTCTATCATGCTGCAGACCGAAAAGAAATTCTAACCCAGCTGAAAACTAGAGAAACGAACAAGCAAATAGGCTCCCGAGGAGGGAGGCCAGGCGACAAGGGCCTTCAAAAATAGACCCCAAAGCAAGGAGAAACGAAAGGAAACTACTGTAAATTGGAAAACTTTCAACCCTAGCGGAAAAGCGCGCAAAGCGAACCAGCGAATACCGGAGACAGGCTGGCCGGAAATCCAAAAATTAGATTAGTACCGGTAAGCCAAAGGACTAGGAAGACCACCACCACCGCTCTGAGCCCCAGAAGGACTGGGAGCACCATCACCACTGCCCTGGGTTCTGGGATCATCACCCTGAGTGCCAGAAGGGCTGGGAACAGCAGAACCGGCTTGTGTAGCAGACTGTGCCTGCCCCAGCTCACGGATTCTCGTCATCCTAGCTTCCATCAACTCCATATAGGAGAATTTCTCGCCAATTAATCCATGCATGATCCGCACCTCAAACTTTCCACGGCTCCGGTGTAGCTCTTCAGCCCTATCGTCCACCCCTCCCTCACAATACACGATCCATGCCTTTGGAGTCCGCCTTTGGCCAATACGGTGAATCCGCGCAACTGCCTGATGTTGCTCATTCAGGTTCCAGAATTTTTGCATGATTATCACATGGTTCGCTGCAACTAGGTTCAGCCTGGTACCAACGAGGGCTGGCGTCAAGATCAACGCTGCTGGTCTATCAACCAAGGTGAACTCTTGCAGTAGCCTATCACGGTCACTCGACGGAACCCCAGAGTGATACAGGATGGGATGCATACCATTATGAAACTTCCAGAGGAACCAATTGACATAGGATGCATGGCCTGGCAACGGAGCAAAAATCACGACCTTATTCGGTACCCCTCCTTCAGGTGTGCCCAGCAGCTGCGGAACGAAATCATCTGAAAGCTATATGAATACTGGCCCACCGCGGAAGTTATTGCGATCCCAATTTTGACAATAGGGCACTCCTTCCGTAGACTCTGAGTCATCCGAGCTCACATCATTGTCTGGAAGGTCCATGGTTAGGCACGCAACGTGCCACTCGTGTAGAACGGTCTGGATAGCATTCCACCTGTCGCCATCGGCCTCCTCGTTCCAACCATCTATTTCGGATTCCTCAGCGTCTGTGTACTGCAGGCGTACAACGTGCTGAATAACTTCGAGAATGCGGACTAGGGGGTCCCGGTTTGCGTCCTTGGTTTCCCCCCAGCGCCGGATAGTCCACGGCCACGAAATATCTTTGATCCGACCATAAACCTCCTGCAATGTTATATCTTGGCTCTTCGCCTCCGCAATCGCGCAGTCAAGTGGACGCGGACCGTGGCTGTCGAGCTCATCCTTATCAGGGACCTGGGTAAATAGCCACTCAATCTGAACAACCCAATCACTCACAGTATGGTGCATTGGGGTTCTCGTGAGCTGGATCCGGCAGGGGACATCAATTTTCATTAGGGAGTCACAGGTTAGTGTTGTTCGAGATTTGGCCGTATGGGATTCATCGAAGATCCCAATCCCCCAAAGGCAGCCCTCCAAGGGCTGAGGATTGTTGTAGCGGGCTATGTAGGCGCTATAGGAGATCAGATGGATGGCTTTACAGCGCTCGGGATTGTCAGAACTCTAGTTGAGTTTGTTATAACTAAGGTGGCGCTTCGAATAGAGGTTGATTATGTAACGAGACTCCACTGAGTACTATTACAAGTAGCCAAACCTACACCCATACCGGTATCAAGAGACTATCGTGGTAGGGATGGTAGTGGACTTAGGTCCACCAAGTGGAGGTACCGGTGGTTAGGTACCTCAGCCGGGCATACTAGACTATACTAAAGGTACATAGGTACTAGTAAAGGTTGGGGGTTACCCTACTTTGTAGGGTAACCCAAGTAGTCAATTTGGGAGTTACCCTGAATTACACGACAGAGAGTCCAGGTAGAGTTACCCTACTCTGTAGGGTAACTCGGGGTGCAGTTACCCTACCTTTGGACTAGAGTTACCCTGCTATGGAGCCAAGTTACCCTACCTTGGAAGTAACTTGTTACGCAGGACTTCGGGGGAAGTGACTAGATTGTTTGTCACGCGAAACTACATAGGGTGTTCGAATCTCAGGTTGTGCGGATCACTCCGGCACAACCAGTTGAGCTCCGAACAAGCTATAACTTGGAGGTGTGGTGGCTAACACCCCCCTCCGGCCCCGCTATAAGTCCCTAGTGTCATGGGCTACAGCCTGAAGAGTTGCTGTAAGTCTAGCAAAAGTCTCTAATTGGAGATGTTGCTGTAACTCCGTATGCGCTCACGCAGTCCGTCCGACCGGAAGCGGTCCGCAGGATACATGAGGGGGAAGGGGAGAACCTGGAGAATAGCCTCGAGGTGGTTTCGTGTAAAACGGACCAAAACAGACGGAGTAATACTGCTTTGAAGTCGAGAGTAGTATGTGAAGTTACCGAAGGCCTATAGGCGAGGTAACCGAAGTCCGTTGCCCCGAAAGTGTAATAGTATTGGAGAATCGTTAAGGACTCTAAGACACTAGTCTAAGGTCACGATAAGACTTGCTTCTAGGAGGATTGACTGTGGGTAGCGCCTATTGGTAGTCAACCTCCGAAGGGGTCTATCGGGGGAGCTACATGGCTATCATCCGGAATGATATAGAAATGAGTAGAACCGGATAGATGTTCAGGGGCTGCGAATGCTTGTAGAAGACTAAATGTATATGGGTAGAGAGTTCCATATTTGGTATAACATCCGCTCGGGCATGTCAGCTCGCCACTGACATGTCCGCGATATGAAGAGTTTTTACTCCTGCGGTTGCAATAGAGATGCAGCGGCTAAAACACTTCTATCGGGCAGATATTAGAACACCACCCAGTGGTCTAGTTCGCTACGGCGGATCTTTGGTCCGACCCGTTGAGGTTGGCTAGACAGCCCACAGTAGTTGGGTGCTCGCGAACGCAGAGTAGTGATGGGGAGTAACTGGCAGCATACCAAACCTACTTAAGTATATGCGAGTTCTCCTCTACTCTGGCAATCAACTACCTCTCGAGATCAGGACTTAATTAAGCAAAGCTGTGGCTTAACGATATTAAGTTTTACCATTTATTTTTTCAACCCTACTGTTAATTATCTTTATCTTTACTTCTTAAAGAATACTTCGGTACGGTCGCAACCTCGGGATCCATCTTCCAACAGGAAGCCCCGTTACACTATATCGTTAAGCGAAGACCTCGCTTAACTCTCCCTACTCTTGAGATTTGTTGGTATTGACCACCTTGAACTGACATAGTTTGAGTACGAGTCACTGGTCTGGTACAAGAAGCATCGGGTGGAAATTACTATGTCGAACCAAGCCGGTCACTTTGATCCTGCCGCGGCGGCAGCCCACCAATGGCATATGCAGCGTGAAGCATTTGCGGATGCCAAAGGCCTCGGATGGGAACCCATTGAACTTGTCCTTAATGCTACCAATATCGACCTCCCTGATGATGCCAAGGAAATTGTGGTCGAAGATCTTGCCAGATTATTCGAATCGTTTACACAGCAAAAGCTGGGGATTCCGGTTGTGCCAGAAAGGCAAGGTCAAGGGTTTAGTCTTGCGGATTTTACTAGGGAAGTCATGGAACCCTATATCCTTCTTCAAGTCACGAAGCAGATGAAGGAAGCTCAAAGCCAGATGCAGTACTGGAACGAGCAGGGGCAGACTAAGTTTAAAATAGAGATGGTTACAGCGGCTACGGAGTGGATGTGGAAACAACAAAAGTTGTTCATACGGCAAATTAGTAACACATGTGCACTAGCCAAGAGGATAGCAGCGTTGGAAGAGGATGCCCGTACAGGGCATCAGATCGATCATGACAATGATACGATCATGACAGTGGCACCTCCGATGGAGAAGCGTCCCGCGGTCAACTTTGTGGAGACCCTAACCGCTATGTTGACCAATCCCTCATATCAGGCATGCTTGACTGAATCACGAGTACAGATAGCGCGTCAACAGCCACGAGCTCTAGTCTCTTCTCGTCGTTCCCCCTTCTACGAGCAGCTCGAAGAAGCACTCGCCCCGGTATCTCAAAGGAGAAACCGTCGAACTCCTAGCCCTGCTACAGGATCTCGTTCGGGCCTTAGTGGTCATAGGGTGGATAAGCCCAGAGTCCCTCCTCCACCTCCGCAACTTGGTCGGGATCAGGTACACGTGACTGGAGTCACTGATACCACGACACCCTCTACCAATGTCCCAGTGCCAGACCGACCTTACCAGGCGGCTGTGAATACACCTCTCCCAAAACCCGGGCAAGCTCCTGTTATCATTGAATCTGCTCCCCTACTTCCAATGCCTAAATTACCTGGTGCGCCCAGGATGTCTACTGATACAAATGAGTTTTTTGACAACCTTAGGCAAGGACGTTATAACAAGTCCGGAGGGGAATGGGGTATGTGGGGTGCCCCGGAGAAAGAACGGGTCCGAAGGCCTTTGTCGCCGGTGGTTACGGCCTGCTGTTACACTGGTTGTACGGTCGTGGGAGGACCTCACTTTCCAAAGGCGGCACATGCAATCAACTGTCCTAACAGTCGTTCGAGTCAGGTGTACCGGAAGCTGGAGGAGGAGGGTTCGAAGATGAAAAAGCCCAAATGTTCTTATTGTGGTTCACGGTTGGACGTGGGACCTCCGGCAATGCCGGATAGCTGTCTGGAATTCCAGCAGGTTGTTCAGAGTCGGTATAGTGCGACTCCGAGTTCTTCGGCAGCTGTCCCATTACCGGACCCACCTCCCATGCCTTTGTCTCGTTCGGGGGTGGTTCCCCAAGAGGACAGACAACAGGAAAGGGAGGACTCCTTTGACGGGTATGATAGACCCTCTGGAGGCCCTGGCAGAAATGCCGGTGGCGGCGGAGATCAACTCCCGCCTGGCGGAAACGTTGGTGCTGGCGGAAACCCGGGTGATTCCAGTTCCTCCAGTAGCAGTGATGACGATGATGCCGACTCCATACCCGATTTCTCTGAGTTTCTGGGGAGGCGGAAGCCAAACTGGAGCGAGAAAAAGAAGAGACGCTATGACCGCGGAGCACGAAGGTTGCTGCGAGTTTTCTTGCAGATGAGTGGGGCAGCTGGAGCTAGTCAGCCAGCCGGTAACTCCACCCCTTCAGGGGGAAAGCCAAGAAAGCCCGCGAAGTTAGGTGACGTAACTCCCTTCAAAGGAGATACAACCGATACCCAGCGGTTCATTAGCGATGTGGAAATCAAGTTCGAATACTTCCGAGAATCAGTCACGGAAGATATGGACAAAATCAGCTTGGTTATCCCTCTTCTTCAAGGCACTGCCAAAACTTGGTACATGGGCCTACACCGGTACGTCAGCGAGGACGGTGCACGCCGGGTGGGTATGCCGTTTGACTCCAACCATGAGTTTCGTACATGGGAAGGTTTTAGGAAACGGCTAATGGCAAGTTTCGGTGCCCATGTTGATCGGGACCGCGCTCTAAGCGAGTGGACGAAGCTGCAGATGAAGCCTGGTCAGGTTGACCAGTACTTAGACTCGGTAATGGATCTGATTGTCCAATTGGGTTATACGGACCCTACAATGATCAAAGACAAGATCCGGATGACAATGACATCCCAACTACGGAATGTCTGGGCACAAAAGACCTCTCATCCTACCGATGTGTCCGAGTACATGGACCTTCTGCGGAAGACGAGCCACGCCCTCCAAGACAATATCACTTTCAGCGAGACAGTTACGAAAAGCCGAAGTGATACGCAGGGCAAGAGTGAGGAGAGGACATCAACCTCGAGGAAACAACCAAAACGGAAGGAAAAGGGTTCGGGTAAGCCCAACCCAAGGCGCTCCTTATCTTCTGCTGGTCCACCACAGAAACAAGGGAATTCTGAGCATGCTAACGCTCATAAGAATATCCCATCTACGCTTATCGATAAGCGGAAAAAGGAGTCGCAGTGCACAAGATGTGGGAAGCCGGGTCACTTTTGGCGGAAATGTTTCTCTACCGACCCTGTTGTTAGTTCAGCGAAAGGGGTTAAAGCGATAACCAAAAAGAGGAAGGCTGAAGATGCAGAAGTCAATGAAGCATCAAACAACAAAGTCCGTCGCATCGAAGCACCACCTTCAAAGAAGTTATTGGAAATCCGAAAGTCATCTCCCGAGATTATGGAGGTTGATACGGATGCTGAGGAATAGGTAAGTTCCTTTCCTTGCAGCGAAATAACAAGACACTGACATAACTCTAGGAAGTTATGTGAAGGGCTCCGAGAGTAAGCATGCCCCGAGAAATCCTGCAGTCAGTACATAGACTGACCAGGCCTCTTAGATGTTCTGGGCCGCAGCGGTCTGCAAAGGAACGAGGTAGGTGGAAGGATTTGGGTCAGCATGAGAATTCTCTTAGGGTGTTGGTTTTGGGTTATTTCTCTTTTGTATTCTTGTTATGTCATTGCGGGAATATGTTATTTCCTTACTTCGATGGATTATTTTCTTAGTATTGGAAGCGAAATTGTTTTATTTTGTTAGATTAGTTCTTTTCACATCAAGCAGGCCTTGATTCGAGCAATGAAATTTTGTTATCAAGTTTACCTGAGGAGGGTTTAGTACCCGAAATCATCCTGGCGTGATAGTAAACACCCTAGCTATTGATATACCGTGATTTGAAACCTTAACATCTTTGACCCGTTGTGGCCACTCTTGTGTCGAAAGGCAAGAGACTCCGTTAACATGCTTATAAAAGAAAACTCAAGAAAGAAGGCGCGGCTTTCAGGTTCCCCGAAACAAACAAAGTCCATCCGAGTTCGAGTTAGACTAGAATGGCGTTGTGGTGCGCGAGACAGTACAGCCGAGGCTGTATTATTGTTGGATAGTGGCACTACTGGCGCAGTGCTTAGTACACGATAGGCTCAGGAAATACAAGTTCCTTGTGTCCGGAGAAAGGTTGCTGCTCCAATAAAGGATGCTATTGGGAATGACATTCCCTACTCAGGGCTTCATTACACTAAGACCCTGAAGATGCTTATTGGCGACCATGGCAATGACATGAGATTTGAACTGGCGGACATGTCCGATAAGAAGATTGATGGTTATCTTCCAATGTCATGGCTCCATGAACATAATCCCAACATAGACTGGGAAACACGCAGCTTCACTTGGAGATCTGTGTTGTGTAAGACTAGATGCCTTGTGGGCCAGAGACAGTTAGACTTTATAACCGAAGAAGAGCTATTGGCAGAAGAGCAAGCACAGGTATATCTTCTTGGATATGCCCAGTTCACGGGAGAAGACGGGAAAGACATTGCCCTAAGTCTCCTCCCCGAATATAAGGACTACGGCGAAATATTTAGCCAACAAAGGATAGATGCGTTACCAGAGCATTCAGAGTATGATCATAAGATCGAGTTAATGCCTGAGACAGCACTTCCCTTTGATCCTATATATCCATTGTCTGAAAACGAGCTCAAGATTCTGAGGGAGTATCTCAATGAGATGCTGGCAACGGGAAAGATACGGAGATCCAGTTCCCCTGCTGCAGCCCCAATCCTCTTTGTACCCAAACCTGATGGTTCATTGAGACTATGTATTGATTACCGAGGGCTTAACAAGATTACGGTGAAGAATAAATATCCTTTACCACTGATGAATAAGCTGCGTGATAGACTTGGAAAAGCCACTGTCTTCACTAAGTTGTACTTGAAGAATGGCTATTATCTCCTCTGAATGGCAGAAGGAGAAGAATGGAAGACAGCTTTCCGCTATCGTTATGGGTTGTATGAATATACGGTAATGCCATTTGGGGTATGTAACGCCCCATCTACTTTCCAGACTATGATCAATAAAATCTTTCATGATTTATTAGACGAAGGAGTCATCGCCTAAATAGATGACATCCTAATATATTCAGAGACCATCGAAGAATATGTCTCACTCGTTAGGCAAGTTATGGAAAGACTGCGCAAGGTTAGGCTTTGTGTGAGCATTAAGCAATCTACATTCCATCAACGAGAGGTAGAATTCTTAGGATACCGTATATCCGATCATGGTATTATGATGACCTTGGAAAAGGTGAAGTCAATTGAAGTTTGGACTCCACCAAAGAAACTTGTTGACATTTAAAGCTTTTTGGGATTTGCAAACTTCTACCGTCGGTTTATTGAAGGCTTCAGTAAGATAACAAAGCCGTTAACTGACTTAACGAAGAAAGATTCCAAATGGGGATGGGGTCCTAGACATGATGAAGCCTTTAGTCGCCTGAAAGCGATGTTCATTGCAAGCCCCATTCTAGCCCACTTTGATTCGGAATGGTTAACCAAGTTGGAAACCGATGCTAGTGATTTTGCATTGGGTGCTATACTGTCTCAGTTATGCGAAGATGGTAGATGGCATCATATAGCCTGCCATAGTCGGAAGTTCTCGCCAGCAGAGATAAATTATGATGTGCATGATAAAGAGATATCTGCAATTGTTGCTGCCTTTAAGGAATGGGATCATCTCTTACGCTCAGTATCTGATCAGATAACTATTTACACTGATCATAAGAATTTGGAGTAATTTAATAGTACTAAGATACTTAATCGCCAACAACATCACTGGGCGGAATTCCTTCAACCATTTAATTTTAAGGTTGTCTTCCGTGAAGGGCGCCTTAGTGGGAAGGCTGATGCATTATCGAGGCGTTCGGAGTACCGCCCTGAAGGGGGGAGTAACTCTGCGAATTTGGGTCAAGAACAGATGTTTTTCCATCCTGGACAGTATTTAGATAGTCAGGAGCAAGACATCTTGCGACCACAGTTGTTACAACTGTGCTAAGGCTTTCAGCTAAAGTCCGGAATGCTTGATGACATGAAGGTCACGATAGCAAAGGACAATACTTATCAAAGTATTTACAAGTCCATTGTCCAAGGGGACAAGAAGGTTGACCCTAATTTCTCAATAAAGAAGGACTTCCTACTTTATAAGAAGCGTTGGTACGTACCAGAGGATCAAGGGCTAAAATAACGGATCATGCAAGCGGAACATGATTCCCGTCTAGCTGGACACTTCGGAACTTATAAGACAATTGGCAAGGTTAAAGCCAACTTCTACTGGCCAAAAATGGCGGCCTATATCGAAGACTATGTTCGGTCTTGCGACACCTGTCAAAGCGTAAAGACAGTCAGACATAAGAAGTTTGAGCTATGAGAATCCATAGATGTTCCTATGAGGCCATGGAACGCAATATCAATGGAGTTCATTGTGGCGTTACCAGAATCCGAGGGTTTTACGAAGATCTGGGTCATTATTGATAGATTCTCAAAAATGGCGCATTTCATCCCCCTCGCTACGGAGGTACCTATCAAGGAAGTTGCTCTTATATTTCTCAAAGAGATCTGGAGACTGCATGGACTCCCGGAATCGATTATCTCTGATCGGGATACTCGATTTACTTCTAAGTTTTGGGTTCGCCTAATGGGACTACTTGAGGTAAAGCTCAATATCTCAACCGCGTTCCATCCTGAGACTGATGGCCAGACTGAGCTGGTGAACCAGACACTGGAACAATACTTAAGTAGTTATTGTCCCTAACAGCAGGATGATTGGGTTTCGCTACTACCTTTAGTGGTATATGCCTACAATACATCCACCTCCGAGTCTACCAGGTTATCTCCTTTCGAGGTTAACTATGGATTCTCTCCAAGGACAAACTGGTCTGGAATTGTTCCTGACAATAAGGGAATTCACCCAAGTACTGACCTGTTAGTGAAGGACTGGGAAGGTACATGGCAAAACATACGGGAAACATTACAAGGTGCTCAAGAGAGGCAAGGGAAATGGCATGACAAGAAACGATTACCATCTCCAGAACACGCCACACAAGAGGATGTCGAAGAGGGCAGAGCTATAAAGGCTGATCGGGTAATGCTGAATCGCAAGAATATCCGTACAAAGAGGCCTATGGAGAAACTAGACTACCAAATGTTTGATCACTTTGTGGTCAAATGGTATGTTGGTACTAGGGCATATGAACTCCAGTTGCCTGCGCGTTGGTCTATCCACCCGGTATTCAACGTTGGGTTATTAGAGCCCTACCAAGAGGATCAGACCGGGAGAAGGGTTAAAGATATCCCTATCCCTGACATAGTGGAAGACGAGCCAAGTTATGTTATCTCGGGAGTGTTAGACAGCTGGTGGTATGGAGGAGTTAAACAGAAGTTCCCACATCGGTTTGTCCAGTACCTAATATCGTGGGAAGGCTATGGACCTGAAGAAAATTCTTGTGAGCCGTTCGAGATACTGGAAGGAACCGGTACACAAGCCTTAAGGGATTTCCACAAAAGGTATCCATCTAAACCTAGGGACCATAGGGTTGTGGATGTACCGAGTAACGAAAATAAGAGACGTCGTTAGAGCGGCTCGGGTCGAGCCTTATAGAAGAGGGGAATGATATAATGCGACTCCACTGAGTACTATTACAAGTAGCCAAACCTATACCCATACCGGTATTAAGAGACTACCGTGGTAGGGATGGCAGTAGACTTAAGTCTACCGAGCGGAGGTACCGGTGGTTAGGTACCTCAGTCGGGCATACTAGACCATACCAAAGGTACATAGGTACTAGTAAAGGTTAGGGGTTACCCTGCTCTCTAGGGTAACCCAAGTAGTCAATTTGGGAGTTAACCTGAATTACTCGACAGAGAGTCCAGGTAGAGTTACACTATCTTCGGACTTGGGTTACCCTGCCTTGGGCCATGGGTTACCCTGCTATGGAGCCAAGTTACCCTACCTTGAAAGTAACTTGTTACGCAGGACTTCGGGGGAAGTGACTAGATTGTTTGTCACGCGAAACTACATAGGGTGTTCAAATCTCAGGTTGTGCAGATCACTCCGGCACAACCAGTTCAGCTCCGACCAAGCTGTAACTTGGAGGTATGGTTGCTAACACCCTCCTCCGGCCCCGCTATAAGTTCCTAGCGTCATGGGCTACAGCCTGAAGAGTCGCTGTACGTCTAGCAAAGGTCTCCAAGTGGAGATATTGCCGTAACTCCGTATGCGCTCACGCCATACGTCCGACCGGAGGCTGTCCGCAGGATACACAAGGCGGAAGAGGAGAACCTGGAGAATAGCTTTCAGGTGGTTTCGTGTAAAACTGACCAAAACTGACGGAGTAATACTGCTTTGAAGTCGAGAGTAGTATGTGAGGTTCCCGAAGGCCTATAGGCGAGATAATTGAAGTCCGTTGCCCCGAAAGAGTAATAGTATTAGGGAATCGTTAAGGACTCTGAGACACTAGTCTGAGATCACGATAAGACCTGCTTCTAGGAGGGTTGACAGTGGGTAGCGCCTATTGGTAGTGGTAACCGGTACTGGTACTCGGTTAAGGATTTTGTTTTATGTTTTGTTTTAAGTATCGCTTTGATACTTGGTTTGTTTGAAGTATCGTTTTGATACTCGCTTTGTTTTATGTTTTGTTTTAAGTATCGCTTTGATACTTGGTTTGTTTGAAGTATCGTTTTGATACTTAGTTTGTTTTATGTTTTGTTTTAAGTATCGCTTTGATACTTCTGTTGTTTGAAGTATCGCTTAGATATTTAGTTTGTTTTATCAAAGTGTATCACTTGATACCTTTGTTTAGTTTTGTTCATGCTAGACATGAACAGATTTGTGTATTTAAAGACAGTCCTATTCCACGATGGAAAGGACAGACTTCGACAGACAGTATTTCAATATACTTGGTTGAACGGTTACTCTTTAGTTTCTCCAGTACACCTCCGAAGCCTCCCTTAGTTCATACACCTCTCGCCTCCTCTCTGGAAGAGCAGGCCACCCGTCAACTATCGTACACCTCTCGAATCGTGATTAGCACCTAGCGAACACGTTACAGTAGTCAACCTCCGGCGTGGTCTATCGGAGGAGCTACGTGGCTATTTTCCGGAATGATATGGAAATGAGTAGAACCGGATAGATGTTCAGGAGTCACGAATGCTTGCAGAAGACTAAGTGTATATGTGTTAGGCATATAGAAAATGCACAGACCTCTCGGTAGGGTAACTGCGCACAGACCCTCATTTATCGAAAACCTAACACCCCCCTCCGGCCCCGCTTTGGGGCCCGCACGTCCTTAGCGAGATTTCCAAGAGTTGCGTCCTATGACTATAATGTCATCTCAATGAAGCCGACTTCATAACAACATATACGTCGCTGCGGTCCGTCCGTCCGGAAGCTGTTCGCAGGATATATAAGAGGGGACCTCTGGGTACCTCTGAGAACCTGCTCCGCGCTCCCTATTTTCCTGACCATAACTTTCTTATGCACTCTCAACACCATCGCATCTGGTGTGACTCCTCATTTTTGCACGCTTTTCCCACTCTTGCTTAAGCTTCAAGTCTCTGCTTCGCGATCCAATGTCCGACATTGGTTCTGCCAACCAATCTAGGGCGACCTCTGCTCAGCCCATCCACCCCGCGGTTTTCGCGATCCCGGCCCTCCTACAGTCTCTACAGCCAGTCCTCGGTGATGCTTTCTCCTCTGTCCCCCCTCTCATCTCGTCGGACCTTCACGAACTCAGTGAAGGCGAGGCCATCCTCATCCCCCTCCTAGTTGCTACCCTCAATGGGCTCGCCACCACCAACGAGCGAATCGACCTCCTCGCTGCCAGAGTTCAAGGGCTGGCTGACGGTGTTTCCGCCGCTCAGGCCCCCTCGCTCTCGTCCCTAGCCCCTATCGAGTCAGCCCTGCGTGACCTGTCACAAAGGCTTTCCCAACCACCGCCCCCATGTCAGCAAGCCCCGGCGCCTCTGGCTCCACCCCCTACCCGGAAAGGGAAAGAACTCCCTCCCTCAGCTCAGCCCCCCCATACCAACACGGCACAACTTCCCGCCGCCCCACACCCCCAACAGGCCCCCTCCCGCACCCCGCTTTACCAGGTTGGAGCGATTGTGAATGGGTTCGACCTAGACACCCCCAGATATGACACCGCTACGGGCAAGAACTACGGCAACCCCGAGGCCTACGCGGTCAAGTACCCCAACTCATGGGAAGCCCGAACCTTCCGTGACGGCAAATACCCGCCCCTCTCTGAGTGGACCCCTGGCAACATGGATCCTACCTACCTGCACCCTCCTCGCTCATTCGCCCTGGCTGCCGCCGACGAGGGCAAGAAGAAGTCCAAGGGGCCTAAGTCGAAGCCACCCTCAGCTGCGCAAGTCGCATCCGGCACCTCAGCGTCTCCTGTTAAGGAGACTCCTGTCCTGCCAGCAGCACAATGTCGTTTCTTCGCTCCTCGTTCCTCTCCTGCTCCCCACCCCGAAGCTGACCGGATTTCCGCGACCCTCCCTGACATCGCTGCCTCTGTTCTCCGTGAGGCTAACTGCTCCCTACCGCTTTCCTTTTCTGCCCGAGTTAACGACAGAGGCTCCGTCACTCTCACCGTCCTCGACCCCTACACTCCCGCCACCTCCTACGCCCCATACTATCAAGCCCTCACGAACCGCCTCAACCAAGTCTCCCCGGTAGGCGACAATGCCTACCTGCCCTTCAGACCCGCCCCCAACGAAGTTCAACTCGTCATCCACTCCCTCCCCCTCGCCTACCTCCCAGAAGACCAAGAAGACCTCCTCTCCCTCCTCCAGGAGTCCGTCCGCAACGCCGCGGGCGTCACCATCTTCTCGGCCCGCTACCTCAATCGAGACCTGGACTCCAGGATGTCCAAGTCCGCTAACTCTGTCGTCGTCACCATCGCTCACGAGGACATCAATGCCATGGGAACCTCTATCCACCTCTTCTCTAGAAGATGCCGAGTTGAACGCGCCTTCTCTTCCAACCGCTTCACACAGTGCTGCAACTGCTGGAAGTTCGGCCATCAGGCCCCTCGATGTAAGCTGGATCACCCGATATGTCTAATCTGCTCTCTCCCGCACACACGTTCGGCGCACCGCTGCCAGAATCCCACCTGCCCTAAGGCGGGTAACACCAAGGCGGTCCTCAACTGCTGCCCCTCCTCCATTGCTTCCTGCCCCAACTGTAAGGAGCCGCACGCAGCCACTGACAGGGACTGCCCGGAGCGACCCGCCCCAACCCCCAAAGACCCCTCCGCCTCACAACCACTACGCCAAAGTGATGAGGATGGCATGGATGTCGGCCCTGATGGTGTCGACGCCGACGCTGGCCCCTCCACCCCGAGACAGACTCTTGCCCCGCCTTTTGCAACCCCCCGCCGCCCCCGTCCTCGTGTCCCGCCCGAGACCCCACAGACAGCAACTCGTTCCTCCTCCAGGGCCAACGTCCCCCCCACCCACGGGGACTACGACCCAGCCAGCACCGCTGAAAATCCCTCCGGCTTGTCCGGGTAAATGCCTTCTCCTGACTCTCCTCTCCCCAGACCCTCGGGCAGGGATCCTGGCCTTTTGAACCTTTCCTTCGTCCAACATAACAGCTTGGGTAGCTGGGATGTTTTTCTTTCTTTATTTCAGAGTTTTTCTGCTTTGTCTTCCTTGCTGGCGATTGTGGCCATACAGGATCCCCCTGTGTGGAGGGCACGCTTACCTTTCTTCCCTGGCTATAAATGTTTTTCCCCACCCCCCACTTTTGGCAAGCCCCGCGTGGCTTGCTACGCCCTTTTGTCTTTTCTTGAAGTTGCCTCCCTCTTGCCCGTATGGGTGGACCAGTCTGCCAACGTGATGGCGGTTGACTTGTTCTCCGATTTGGGCTTTTGCTCCTCCTCACAGACTCGCCTTAGGGTGTACAATGTGTACAACACCAAGGGCACCTCAACCCACACGCGCATTGTTTCTCCCGACCTGTGTTTTCCTGACTTGAGTTTTCCTGTTTTTGTTTTGGGGGACATTAACCTCCACCACCCTCTTTCCGACCCACTGAGGGCCATTTCATCCACCGAACTTAGGACGTCAGTTCCTTACTTTCAATTGGCTTCTTTACATGGTTTTTCCCTTCTTAACACCCCTGGTGTGTTTACTTATTTTTCCTTTACCCCCCAGGACAGGCCCTCTGTCCTTGATCTCTCCTTTGCCAATGGCGAGGCGGCCCAGCTCTTTGCTGAGTGGACCACCACCCTCCCGTCCACTGGCTCTGACCACATCCCTATTTGCATCTTACTTTCCACGCCCTTATTGCGCCCCCCTGCCCTCACACCAGCCTGGGCCAAGACAGACTGGTCTGCCCTTGGTGACGCCCTCAAATTGTTTGTTGTCTCTCCGCCTCCCGCCCTCCCGACCTTGTCCTCTGCCACAGCCTGGTTTGACAGCAACGTCAACCGCCTCCGCACTACACTCCTCCTACACACCCCCCTCAACCGTATGTTGACCCATTCCAAGCCTTGGTGGTCGCCCCTTCTCTCCTCCCTCAGAATCTCGTTTCATGTAACGTGTTCGCTAGGTGCTAATCACGTTTTGAGAGGTGTACGATAGTTGACAGGTGGCCTGCTCTTCCAGAGAGGAGGTGAGAGCTGTATGAACTAAAGGAGGCTTCGGAGGTGTACTGGAGAAACTAAAGAGTAACCGTTCAACCAAGTATATTGAAATACTGTCTGTCGAAGTCTGTCCTTTCCATCATGGAATAGGACGGTCTTTAAATACACAAATCTGTTCATGTCTAGCATGAACGAAATCAATCAAAGGTATCAAACGATACACTTTGGTAAAACAACATAAGTATCAAATCAAGTATCAAAACGATACTTAAAACAAAACATAAAACAAACTAAGTATCAAAACGATACTTCAAACAAACCAAGTATCAAAGCGATACTTAAAACAAAACATAAAACAAACTAAGTATCAAAACGATACTTCAAACAAACCAAGTATCAAAGCGATACTTAAAACAAAACATAAAACAAAATCCTTAACTGAGTACCAGTACCGGTTACATTTCACGCCGCTGCTCGTCGTGCCCGCAGGTCCCCTTGTGTGGACTCCCTGGCTGAGGCCCGGGGGTCCCGCAACGCCTACTTCAAGGCCATCAAACAGGCTAAGCGAAGGCACTGGGACGATTTCCTCTCCTCTGCAACCCCTAAGACTGTATGGACAGCCAAACGCTTCGCGATAGGCCGCCCCCCAGACCGGTTTCCGTCTTTCCCTGAAGCCGACACCCCGCTTGCTGTCAACACCGCCCTCCTGTCCCACTTTTTTCCTCCTAGGGACTCCTCCTCCCCTCCTACTATCCTACGCCCGTTCCGGGATCTCGATGTCCTCGCAAAAGAGGAGATCTCTACGGCTCTGGCATCCAGCTCAAGCTCATCCGCCCCCGGCCCCGACCATATCCCGTACTCAGTCTGGAAAAGAGTCCACGGCACCAACCCAAAAATCCTCACGTCCCTCCTGGGCCCCCTCTTACTCTACGGTTTTCACCCGTCCTCCCTCAAACAAGCCAATGGTATTGTCCTCGACAAACCTGGCAAGGCCTCCTACGACACCCCGGCCTCCTTCCGCATCATCGTCATCCTCCAAACCCTATCCAAGATCCTGGAGCGTGTGGTAGCTGTAAGGCTAGCCGCAGTTGCTCGGGCCCTTGGCCTAGTCCACCCCAACCAATCTGGCTCACTATCGGGCATGGGTACCTTTGATGCCCTTGCCACTCTCTCACATGAGGTCCCTCTGTCGCACTGCATGGGCCTCTGCTCCTCCACACTCTTCTTTGACATCAAAGGAGGTTTTGACAATGTCGACTCCGCTGCCATGTGTGGCAAGCTTCGGGAAAGGGGCGTTCAACCCTACCTTGTCCCGTGGGTCCGATCCTTCCTGCACGGCAGACATTGCCGCCTCCTATACCAGGGTTCCCCTAAGGTCCTTTCGCCGGTCCAGGTCGGCACCCCCCAAGGCTCACCTGTCTCCCCCCTTCTTTTCCTGATCTACGTTTCCTCCCTCCACTTTCCGGTCACCAACGGCATAATCCTCTCTTATGTTGACGACTTCGCTATAACTGTCTCCTCGCCCTCCTACAGGCGTAACGTCCAGAAGCTGCAGGCAGTCGCTTCCTCTCTCACGTCGAGGGGAAGGCGCATAGGCATTGCTTTCTCCCTTCCCAAAACAGAACTGATGCTCTGGAGGACGCCCCAACAGAGAGGGCCCCCATGCCTCCTCCCCGTCTCAGTGGACTCCGTCCCCTACAAACCGGCCCAAGTACTACGGTGGTTGGGCTACTGGCTGGAACCCGCGACTCCTTCGTTGGACCGAGCCACCACCCCCCATTTCACCAGGCGCCTTGCCCTGGCTGAAGCTGCCCTCGCTACAATAGACCGCCTGTCCCGGCCAGGCAATGGTCTCGCACCACACCTGTGTTATCGTCTCGCCTCCTCCTTGGTCCGCCCCATCCTTCTCTATGGCAGCGACCTTCTCTCCCCCAACTCCAGGATGCTCGACAAGATGAGGACGTTCTGGCACCGGGTACAGAGGTGGGTTATGAACGGCTTCGCCTCCACCAACACGGCCATCCTTCCCTGTGAATCATCACTCCCTCCCATTGACCTACTGATCAAACACCTTCAACGCCTAGCGGCGGTCCGCCTGGTCTGCCTGCCGCCTGAAATCAACACGGCAACTGCCCGCCTGGACCACTCGGTCCCGACCATGTCCCCCTTTAGGGCTCCCGACTCCCTCCGCCTCCCTGGGTCTGTCAGAGGCCGACACCTATGGGCCGGCCCCAACTACTACCCCCTCAGATGCTTCACCAAACCACCCTCCCCGCCCAACCGGCGCCACCTCCCAGTCGATGCGGTCGCCCACCGCATTCACTCCATTATCGGCAGCCGCAGTGACCCCCTCCCTCCGGCGAACCCCCTCCTCTTGCCTCCACTGCAGGTAGCCCCGCTGGGGGCTCCCGCCCTCTACGCTTCTCTCAAGGCCCGTTGCCGTGAAGAACTCCTCACCTCGTGGCGCCTCCTCTCGCCTCCCCCACCTTACTACCTCTTTGGCCCCACCCTGCGCCCGCACCCCTTTATGGGCCTACGGCGTTTCCTCTCGGGCCGGCTCCACCAGATGCGTGCTGGCAAGAGCTACCTTGCCGCCCATCCCTCATGGCACGACGCCGACCCCTCTCCCCTCTACCCCTGGTGTGAGGAGGGGGACTAGACGTTCGAACATGGCCTCCTTTTCTGTCCTGTCAAGTCTGCAGCCCGCGGTCGCCACCTCCAGGGGGTCACGGATATTGGACCTGACTCTTCTCTGTGGACCTCGATTCCGATGCTTTTGGGCCTCGGTCGTTATCTCACCGCTACCAAGACTGGTTTCCCCCCCGATATGTATGCACAGTATGCCCCCCGCCAGCCCTCTCTCTCCCCCTCCCCTTCCCTTCCTGCCTCGCCTCGGTTGTCGTTGGCTGGGTCGCCAAGTGGTCTAAGTGGTGGAAGGTCTTCTGTTTGACTTCATTTGCTTGTTGTTATTATGAGTTTTTGATTTGTTCCTGTTACGATGCTAGCTAGTTAGTAGTTTTTCTTTATAAGTCCTGTGTAGGCAATGCATCGGTTATTGGACGCCATAGGAGGATCTGGTTTTGGTTTTTTGTTTGTTTGTTGATTGATTTCGGGTTTTGTTTCTGCCATAGCTAGCGCTGCATGCACGTTCTTATACCTTAACCAAACAATGAATATATGATATAAAAAAAAAAAAAAAAAAATTGGGTACCTCTGAGAAGTGAAACGGAAGAAATCTGTCGGAGGCGCATTGAGCTATTAGGCTTCAATGTTAGGCATCCTAGCTATGGGCCGAAAGTGACGGGACGTTTTCGGTTCGAAAATCCGCAACTACTCCTACAGTGCCCCAAAGGCCATAGGGGATAGATATGACACTAATACCTATCTGAAGGCCGCTGTATGTTGGTTGGTCCTGGAGACAGGATCCCTCGAGAGGTGATTCTCTTTGAGGCGAGGCTGACCGAGGGGAAGCTGCTCAGACTCAGAAGACCTAATAGGCGGTAGACTTATGAGTGTTGGCACACCGTCTACACAGCCTGCATTATGCATAGGTACCCGACGCATACGCTGGCCACTATGTGAAATCGGAAGAGACTACTGGGACGATAGTCAAGACGACTGAAGTTTCAGACAGAAGTCTACTTGTCTCTATAAATCAAAGACCGGTCATTCGAGGATAATAGCGCATCCTACGATAAGACGGAAAAGATTTTATAAGAACGAAGATGGTGTGTGAGAGTTCAGGGTCAAACAGTGTTCGCACTTGTCAAGACCACGAGACGTTAGCGTACAATCTTGGATACATACTTAGTTATAGGAGGATTAGATGTAGTCCGCGAACACTCAGACGCGGGATATAAATATCGAAGTGCCTCCCAAGCATTTAGACATCATCAAGCAACGGAGAAGAGACCTTAACAATATAACATTGTTTTACCTACGAATCATTATAAAATTATTTCCCTTATCGATTAAGCGAGTTCTTAGTAGTCATAAACGAAAAGAACGACACCGAGCCTTCCTAGACAAATCTCCGTCAATTACGAAAGATTCAAGCCTAAGTCTTCTCGACAATTATTTAGAGTCAGCTTCCGCCTAACAATATGGGTAGAGAGTTCCGTAGTTCGTATAGTATCCGCACGGGCATGACAGCTCGCTGCTGGCATGACCGCAATATGAAGACTTTTACTCCCGCGGTTGCAATGGAGATGCAGCGGGTAAAACACTTCTATCGGGCAGATGTTAGAACACCACCGAGTAGTCTAGTTCGCTACGGGTGATCTTTAGTCCGACCGGTAGAGGTTGGCTAGACAGCCCACGGGAGCTGGGTGCTCATGAGCGCAGAGTAGTGATGAGGAGCAACTGGCAGCATATCAAACCTACTTAAGTATATGCGAGTTCTCCTCTACTCTAGCAATCAACTACCTCTCGAGATCAGGACTTAATTGAGTAAAGCTGTGGCTTAACGATATTAAGTTTTAGCGTTTATTTTTTCAACTCTACTGTTGTTTATCTTTATCCTTACTTCTGAAAGAATACTTCGGTGCGGTCGCAACCTCGGGATCCATCTTCCCAGAGGCAGTCCCCGTTACACAGTACCTCATTGCCGTGTGCCCTCGACGCCACTCCCGCTCAACGAGCTCATCTTTCTTAATAAAGATAATGACGTTCGTGCGTGGATCCTTGCCAACAATGGCAAAGATCCCCTGGATCTCCTGGTTCTTGATCTGTATCAGGGAGACGTCCACGCCCTGCCCCTTGAGCCTGCTTGTGGAAGATACCCGTTTTATAACCGCACAGTCTGGGATCGAAGTTCGCATGGCAGAGATATCAGGAGGGTCATGTAAGAGGAGGAAAGCGTGGAGGAATTGGAGGATGATGACAGGGAGTGGTTGGAGGTGGAGGAACAGGAGCGGGAATCAGAATTGGACGATTCTCTGATGTCCACTACTCCGGATCCCACCGTTATTGATGAGGTAAGTCCTCTGACAAAGTTTGCCGTTGCCCCTTATTAGGAAAGTGCATAGCTAATCACAGGCTAGAACAATGAAAACGACACTCCAACCCTTCCCACTATACCAGTGCTCCACGTGCATAGATGCTTCAGCTTCACTGACCTCAGCTGTAGGTTCTCGATCCTAGCTACACCCATCCAATATCACGAAAGAATGTACCTAGCTAACCAAACAAATAGGATGAGGAATTCGTCGCGCCCACCCCCCCTCCACCCCAGCACTCCATCCGCCTGGATGCCACAACTTCAGTGGCTTTAACCGTAAGTTCCTGAACCTAACACTCTCTCAACTAACATTACGAACCAAAATCAGAAGCTAATCACACATAGGATGATAACCCCTTTGAACCTCGCTTGTCATGACCCTGTCGCACCTCCCACCTGGACTTCACTCCTTCGCTGCTGACGGAGCAGGAAAGGCTCAGCACGATCAAGGAGATGATCTGGGAGAGGCCCTGGATGGCGGAGTACTTCCAATGTGCTTCGCCAGTCACACGAGATCCCAGGCCATGGGCTGAGTGTCATCGTGGATACAATGGGGCAGAAGACACCACCCAAATATCCACCACCCCCCTTATTTCCACTGTTCTGCCATCTTCTGCGTCTCTCGCTACTCCGATCACTCTTGTAACCGGTACTGATACTGGGTTAAGGATTTTGTTTTATGTTTTGTTTTAAGTATCGCTTTGATACTTGGTTTGTTTGAAGTATCGTTCCGATACTTAGTTTGTTTTATGTTTTGTTTGAAGTATCGTTTTGATACTTGGCTTGTTTTAAGTATCGTTCCGATACTTAGTTTGTTTTGTGTTTTGTTTTAAGTATCGCTTTGATACTTATTATGTTTTATCCAAAGTGTATCGCTTGATACCTTTGATTGATTTCGTTCATGCTAGACATGAACTGATTTGTGTATTTAAAGACCGTCCCTTTCCACGATGGAAAGGACAGACTTCGACAGACAGTATTTCAATATACTTGGTTGAACGGTTACTCTTTAGTTTCTCCAGTACACCTCCGAAGCCTCCTTTAGTTCATATAGCTCTCACCTCCTCTCTGGAAGAGCAGGCCACCTGTCTACTATCGTACACCTCCCGCAACGTGATTAGCACCTAGCGAACACGTTACAGTTCTCCCATCTTCTGCGTCTCCCGACGCTCCGATCGCTCCCCCATCTTCTGCATCTTCCAGCGCTCCGATCACTCCCCCGTCTTCTGCGACTCTCGTCGCTCCGATGGCTCCCCTGTCCTCTGCGACTCTCAGTGCTCCAATCACTCTGCCGCCCTCTGCCTCTCTCGGCGCTCTGATCGCTCTGCCGTCCTCTGAGTCTCCTGGTACTATGACCACTCTGCCATCTTCTGAGTCTTCCGGCACCACGATCACTCTGCCGTCTTCTGCATCTATCAGCACTCCAATTACTCTACCATCACGTCTTCTGCATCTTCCAGTGCTGCGATCACTCTGCCATCTTTGGTGTCTTCCGGCACTCAGATCGCTCCGTCCTCTGTGACTCCTGGTGCTGCCCCTCCTGAAGCTGCAACCCACCAGGCCACTGTTCCGCAGTCTCCTGCAACTGCGGTTTCCATTTCTACGACCAGTCCACCTGCTTCCACGACCTCGCTTGCGGCCCGTGCTTCAGTTCTGTCTGGGTTGCCAACCTCCCGTTCTGCCGATGCTGCAATAACTCTGAGGTACACGGGTCTCCGCCGTAGCTGCCAACGTCGGTATTCCAAAAACAAATGATTCTTCCTTGGTGGTTTTCTTCTTTTCCTTTTCTTTTTTTTGCTGTTCTTTGCGCAAGTTTTATTTTTGTGGTTTAGGGGTTAGGATTTTTCTTTCGACTTAGTTAGTACTTTGTAGTCCACCATAGTAATGATACAATTGGATGCCCACACATCAGCTTCTCACATTCGTAGCTAGTACGACCTCTCTTACGCAGAATATACTAGTATACAGTACTCAAGTAGTTGCGTTGACCGTACGCCCCTTATAGTGCATTAAGCCCTTTTGTTTTTATGGATTCACCGGGTGTCACATTCCCGGTCCCTAGCTGGCCCGACATCGTCCAGCCGTGTCACTCAATTGGCTAGCTGGCAACACTGGAACACATCTCATAGATGAGCTCTTCGATGTCGCGGGACACGACCACATTCCTAGTACTTTTTAGGTGTGAGGCGTGACTCGTGAGAAATATTGTCACTAGTTAGCACTGCTGGTAGTTAGATCGAACTAAGCCTTCGCTCCTTGCTACACCTTAATTTCCTTCATTCTTGTGACACGTAGTCTTGAGCGACCCAATGCTCAAATGCAAAGAGGTATGTTTTTCAAAACGAACATACTGTTCAAGTTATCAAAAAGCATGACGCCTTATATTGTTACGTTTCTATGAGCTTTTCACTGCAGTAACATGTTCATTCAGTCTAGTTCCCTTATGCCGGAACTTTGGCCTGATATTGATCGCAAGAATACACATCAGGGGTTTAATATTAAGCACCCAAACCCGCTGAAAGACCTTGGCATGAAAAGAATTTTTTGTTTGATACTAAGTGATAGTCTGTAATCCTACAGACACTAACTCCGGCCACAATAGTAAGTCCCAGCGTATAAGACCCAATGCGTTTTATTTAACACCAGAGAACTACACAAACTCCTCATCTATAGCACTTGTGAGACTCATTCTGTAGGCCTACATCCTGAATCCGAACCTGATATTGACTGACTCATTGCAGGATAAATAACCAATATCGGCCCGATACATCCAGCCAGCCAACTAACTGTGTAGGCAATATATATGGCTAGTGTAAACGCGACGTGCGATGAGGCACTATAGGTGCGAGAAATCCAATATTGGCAACACTACGAAAGATACATGCTAGCTCTCAGAGCACAATACTAACACAGTAGCCGTTACGTTCAAATTCGTCTCCACTCCCAATTGCAAGCTCATAACTAGTAAGACCCTGAAGCAACTCCAGAGAAACACAAGACAGACTACGCCGTATATCGAACTGGGACCTGAAAGGCAGGAGGATACGGAAGCTGTCCATGTTAGCGACGACAGTAGCGATGAGTACCAAAACTCACCAGGATTGGGTGAAACGGAATCAGAGACCGAGCCTGATCCGAAAGACATCAATATTGCCAATAGGCCCATACCACGATGGACCGATGACTCTCAAGCAGCGGCATGACAGCGGGCCTGTTGCGAGACTACAGTTACGATTTCGACAGGCTCTGGGTTACAGCCGGCTGATCCAGTGGTGCGAACGCCTGTGGGTCGTAGGGGAATAACTCACCACCAGCCCTATAGTCTACCCGTATTCCAGTCGTCCAGCATACAGCGATTTTCGCCGCTCATGAGAGCCTTGGTGTTTCAGTATCAGGTATTAGGAGCTCTAGCCCTACTGGCCGCCCAAGTACGCCACTCCCTGACCACTCATTAGTGAGTAAGTCACCACGGAACCTAGCAACAGGTGCAGAGGAGGCCATTATAGAGTTGGCAAAGTCACTCATTACACAGTATTCTCTGTTCGAAGATCCGCTCCCGAACATTGTTGTATTGACTGGCCAGGTGCTCAAGGTGTGGGATGCCGCAGTAAAGAAGAGAGCCGATACTGAATACGTCGGACCATCTAAGCAGTCCATATCTTTAGTAAGTCGACTCTGCCCGGTATGACACCACGCAATCTACTCTACTAACAACTGATGATTCGCCAAAAACCCTCAGGAGTGCGATCACAATTTGTGTATCATGTGAAGAATAACATTGCACAGTTATACAATCTACCAGATGATCTGACGGCTAGGGCACATCGTGTGAACTATCTGCTCGAAGGCGACAGGTTCATCTATGACCTGAAAGGGTATGAGGTCTGTTCCTTTACGCTGAGAGCTATCGCATAGTGAGTGCTACTCATTGCTATACTCGACGCAGAACTGGAGGTACCGCTTCCTTGCCCTGCAGATTCCGGAAGCAGTTTATAGGAAGTATTTCGCAGGAAAGAAAATGAGGGGCATAGCCGATCCCGAGTTTCTGGGGCAGATCAATGGCACAATGATCTGCTTGACATGCGCCATTATCTGCCATACACTGCACGCATGGCAATCGGGAATATACAAGGATCCAAGGGACTTTAAACCTGAGAAGGTGGGAAGTAAGAGTTTTCAAATCTTGTAGCATACTATTGGCCAAACCGCTAACATCTTACCGGACGCAGAAGAACTTTTCAAACAGCAGAAAGAAATATAGGCCAAGTGCCCACACGCAGTCCAGGACATGATTCTTCGCAACATCCACGATACAATCTAGAAGGCAGAGCAAGTCCATGGGATACAGCCGGAGCGCTGTGAAGGATATGACGACGATTGGGAGGCAGTGCGGGAAGAACTAGCTGGTAGGGAATCAAGCGTGGCATTAGCAAGACCTATGGTTCGACAAACCAACACTGGGACAAGGCCGTTAGAGCAACATTGGGATGGGCTGAGTGAGTTACAGGAAACAGACATATCATTAGATGTAAGCCAGACATTGCTCGCACGGGCGCTAGAGGTTCTAGATTCAAATCAAGCAAGTTTGTATCATCCTGGACCATACAGTGTACAACCGATACCGGGCTTACTGCTCAGCCCTTCTCTATCTCATTGCCTCTCACATAGCCTTGAAGAGTCACAGGATGCCCAGGTACTCCAGGTGGGGATTGGTGATCGTCAGCCAGATATTGAGTAGTGGGAGCCTAATGGGACTCGTGGCACAGGGGATCAAAGGCGAGTGCGGACGTGTCCAAGATAATAATAGATTAATTGGGTGGAACGGAGTTATGAGTGAGCAAAAAGGCACGATGGTGAACAGCCAACAGTATCAGTATCAATATAACTAGTAGTGCAGTAGTGCATTTGTGGAGGAATTGTATAGATATAGAACTTGGGAGGAAAGAAGAGGAAGTCAAAGGGGGTCAGGACGACTATATTGTAATAAATGAAAGGTCCGGAACAATACTCATGCACGATGGCGTCTGAATGATGTCCAAACATCAGAGAGTAAAACCAGGATGTGACGATACATGTGAGGTGAAGCCAGAATAGAGCAGTCAAATATCTAGATATGGCGTGCAGTACTAATATGGCTCAGGACATAAGAGTTTGGCATCACAAGACGCCCGAACAAGATGCGTAGCCAACTTGGTATCCTGAGGAGATGGGGCAAAAGTGGTTACCATCGGGACGTAAGAAAACACGCGCAATGATCACAGGATGGATCAGCTGACGGTTATATAACATCCAGATGTCCAGGTAAAAGATCTGACGTCAACTGGACGTTAGTGTAGAAAGGTAGAGGTCGTCTAAATGTCTGCGTGGATGATCAGACGGCGTTGGGATGTCACAGCCAAGAATCAAATGCTGCCAGGACGCACGGGACGTAGAAGTCCATGTCTGGACGCCGTTATGACGCGGGACAATGCACAACGGAAATCAGGATCCGACGTCTGATCTGACGTCCTGTCCTGGTTAGCGATTTAGATTTAGGACGTCCCATGCATCTGATGCACAGGATGTACAGGAAGCAAGCAATTATGCTTGCTGATGTAGGTTGACCGGCTATTTCAAAATCCAGATTCCGATCTACCGGTATTTCAGCCTCGGAGTCAATGTCTGACTATTCTGGTACTGGTATCTCAGTCTCGGAGTCAGTGTTGGACCATTTGGCCAACTCAATCTTCAATAGATCCACTTCGATTTTCTCATACTCTTGACATACGAGAAGTCGCTTCCACCTACGAGGAAGTTTTGACCTTATCTTGACTACTCTGAACACTTTCTCCACCTTCCCTTTTTCAAATTCTGGATCTGGAAAAACCTTATCTACCTCCTCAAGGTCGACCTTATATCCTAAACAGAAACCATGTTGTGGCTGGGGAATGGAGTATGTGCGATCATTGATGACAAGTAGTCGTTTCCCCCACAATTCATCAGAAAGGCCTTGCATGGTACTAAACGTAGGGGTACTGTTGAAACTGTGGTGATAGTAGAAGTTTGGTTTGTGGTGGTGAAGATGAGAATCACTCTGCTGCGTTACTGGTAGTGTGTATATAGATGTGTTTTTCCATGTATGATGAGGGGTGGCTCGTTGAGTGCTTAAAAAAGAAAATTGCTACAAGAGGGTAACCAAATTTACCAGGCCGAGCAAGCCACCAGCCTGTAATCCCCTCTGTGAGGTAACTCGACAGTGGCTAAGACACGACACCCAGCAAAGCTATGGCATGGTTTAGCTCGCGAAGGTGGTGGAGTGGACAGGTCTTGCAACCTGATCTCACTGAGGGCGTGGTCTAAATATTCTCCAACTGCCAACTAGAAATCGGCACTTATGTAAGGATAAAATGTTGAATCTTGGAATAATCAGTTGCGGTAACATGGTATGATAAAACAAGCACTGCTCGGCCCCTTGTGAGAGACAGAAGAAAAAAAAGAATTTACAGGAGGCAGCTACAATAACATATTAGGTGGCTTGATTATTTTAGTTTCTATGATTCAAGTAAAGTGACAAGGCACTAAGGTGGTTTCGTGGTGTAGTTGGTTGATACACCATGTTGCAAGTGAAAAATATTGACTTCTCCCCCACTAAACCCAAAGTATCATAGCCAATCACACCACGTTGGATGCGAAAGAATGCTATTTCCCCTCCCACTAAACCCAAATGGGTGAATATATGTAGGGGCTGAGCGGTACTGCGGTGTTGACCCCCTCTGCTCCCGGACCTACAAGAGACAGGCAAGCATATATCTATTGCGCACACTACTTTGTGAGTCCACCAGTCCCCAGAGATGCTTTGCTGGTAATGTTGCCCACCGTCATCTGCCGTCCCATTACCAATTCACCTCTCCTCTATCCCCCGACTTTGAGCCTTGACATAACAACCAACTAGGCTACCCTCAACACCCTCCTACCCATCATCATCTCCATATTACACCATGTTGCAAGTGAAAAACATTGACTTCCCACCTTTTAAGCCCAACTTAGCCACTATTCATGGGGGCCAAGCTGCACACCCCATCTCCACAGACAGCTGCTCTACTTTTGCTCACCCCCGACAGCCCAGTATGTTCTCCCAAAGCCCAATGGTAATCCTGTAAGTTAGAGCCGAATAGAAAATATAGACACGATCTGAACCTTGGTATTAGAGGTCCTAGAGGATGTTAACAGAGATTGCAATAGAACATTCCTACTACCTGGAATAACCCCCAAGGAAAATAGGCTGGAAGCAGACGGATAGTATTCCACTCGTAGGGTTCATTCAGCGATAGATTCGGATACCCTATGTACAGACAAAGTATCTCTTACCAGCGCCACCCCTTCCTACTGTTAATACCTATCTTCATCAGATCACAAAACATCACTTGACAAACGCCGATTTTCCAAGCCACGCATCATGAAGAGACTGCGCTGACTTCAGCATGGTGGACGAAAGCGGGATCATGTCAGCCAAGCACAGGAATATATGGAGCGCTAGTTCAATTTAATAATATTATCGAATACTCCAAAGAAGATAGCCCCCACGACAACATTCCAACCACCGGCAGCAGATAGCACAAGCTACTATCCCCAGCTGGCCCCACCCGGGGATTGCACCTGCCCAAGCCCTCATTGGAGCACGGGTACTACGCACACACCTCGCTCTCTCCTAGAAGCCCCTCCTCCACTCCCGTTCTTCCCATACGCTAAGATTGAAGGAACGGACACAGTCATGACAAGTGCCAAGGTAGACACCACCCCACATTACATCCCTATATCCTCAGAAACTTTATACCAGTATGGTGCATAGCTAGGCCCCACAAGACTAGCAGTTGCTCGAGAAGTCCTGCATATTCAAAGAAACACATCCCCATTCCCAGCACAATATACAGGCCATACCATTGCTGCTGCAGCCGGGGTGGGAACCCATCCCGACCATCCCTTGTGCGGGAATCAGGGGAGCGGGAAGGTCGGAGGAAGTAGTATCTCAGAGGAGGTAGCTACGGAACCTCGGGAAGACAAACTAACAACTCGGTGACCTTTGCGTACCAAGTGAAGTAATGGTCTTTACGTTCTTGGGAGGGAAACAATGCGTACTCCTCCAATGCGAGACTTGGGTTCTGGTGACGATAGTGGACAGGCCCGGGATCCATCGGGGAGCATAAAAATGGCTGTTACAGCGTTCCCAGAAAGGACTATATTTGTAAACCCCACTCCAGGTGATAGCAATTCGGTTGCCGTTACAAATACCGGTAAGGTGTATGGGTAGGGAATACTAAGAGTATGGGATTAATTCTTCACTTGGGTATACAAATGCTAATGATTCATGGATTAGTACTCTGACAGTATTCTTAGGTTCAAAGGGAAGACCTGTATACAGAGCATTCCCGTCCTACTATTTACCCTCAAGAACATCATTCTTGTTAACATTGGCACTGATCATGTCAACGGCCTCACGAGGGAAGGAAACTTCTATGCATGGGCAATGGACTGCACTTCCAACTCAGGAGACGGATCGTCAAGAGTACTCGCCTCAATAGGCTTACCCCTGGCATCCTCAGCCATCCTTGACGTCAGATCAAGTACACAAATAACACCTCCTACCACTCCTCCATGAATAGCACAAGCGCGGCAGCCTGGACATGGGGACACAAGCGCTATGGTTAATACGGGATATACGTTCCCCAACATACTGGGGGAGACGGTACCATGATTCCTGTTCCCACTATTGTCCAAGACCTTAAAGGGTGCAAGGTAGTTCAAATATCCACCGTTGAACATCGCTCAGCCGCTATGACTAATGGCGGTAATCTTCTAATATGAGGAAACCTCAATATTGGACAACACAGTTTAGACATAGGGGCTCTCATGGCCTGTGGGTTGTCCGTGACGCATCAGGCAGCCTTACTACCTCATTACCACACATGTAGTCCTCAGTATCAAGTCCTCCTTCATTGGCTACGGTACATGCCATATTATTGCCATCTCGGAGGGGGGGCAGACGGGCTCATTGGACTTTGGGGGCGGGTATCCAAGAGCTCTCGGACCTGCCACCAAGGGCGAGATTAAATTCCCCACAGAAATCGAAAATGCAGCCACCAGAGCTATTAAGATGGTTTTCTCTGATGCCAGATGCCAGTTTCCCATCCTTGCTAAGATTCCACCAAAACATACCAATGGCACTGTATAGGTCGTATAAAAATGCAGGTTTGGGGAAGTGCTCACGGTGCGCCTAGGTTGGTTGGTTGGTGGTGGTTGACTCCGATAGTGTTGTTCACGAGCTGGCTTGGCTCGTGGCACTACTGGACTCGAGCCGCCAAGAGGCTCGAGTTTATGATATTAGCCGATATCATAGGTATCCGGACACCTTAGCGCCAAGACTCATACAGAGTTGCGCCAAATTGTCCGAATACTATTGAAATCGGCTAGTAGAGTCGCCACGATACCTCTACATACTACCCATATAATTCAGAACCATCTTCACTACGGGTTTCCTCTATCTCTTCCCAAATTTCCACTTCCTCTAAGAGACTCGAGCAGACTCGAGCCTTATGACCACCTAGGCTCGAGACCAGTAGGCTTGAGGCACCCCCGGACTCAAAGGACTCAAGCCCGCTCAGCTCGTGCTCAACACTATGGTTGAGGGAAAAAGGGCGAAATGAGAACGCGATGTGATGGGCAATCAATTCTGTATAATGCTAGGCTCTTGTAATCGAAAAAGTAAAACGACTGGCTGGTGAAAGGAGGAAAGCCTTAACCACACCACACCACACTACGACCTCAAGCAGCAGAAATGAAAGCATGGAATTAGAGAATTGAAAGTGCCAGATCAATCTATGGCGAGAAAGGCAAGGCTAAAGATGGGGCACTCCATGTGCGGATGTCAGGGCCAATTTCCAATAGATCAGGTGTATTATGCAGATGCCTGGTGTGTTGAACTTCATACCGATCCGCCCTACAGAGTGAGTCACATACTCTCATTTTGTTGTTAAGTGCTTATTTCTCCTTTCGAGCCTTTGCCATTCCTCTCCTCGCTTTAATTCAATATCCTGTTCTCTACTATAGTACGTCCCCCTTGCCTATTTCACATTTGTCTCCCTTTTACATTTCCTTTTCTTGCATATTTTCTAATATGCTACTGCCGACGCCGTGTTTTGTTTTCTTTTGCTTTGTTTTGTTTTGTTTCTTCATGACCAATAATATAAACCTACAATAGTTCGGGTAATTGATGATTGAGCTTCACATTTTTGCCCTCTCACGACTCATTTATCAACACGATGGCCAAGTGATCTCCTATCACACCATTAATGTGAGTACAAGACCGCCATGGCATGAATATGCATGACGTGCAGGCCCTGTTCATCCCAGGTAAAAAACTACCACTGTTGTATCTTTCCCATAGTTGAACTAGGGCGTCCTGGCAGAAGTTTTAAAGTAGCAACCATGGCAGACAGTCTCGAGCACAAATATCTACCTTATCTTACATATACCCGACCAGGCCAGTAGGTCAACTATGCTGAAAAAATGAAACTGTGTAATGCCTCCATCTTCGCTCTAGAAACTACTGACCACTCTAGCTTCTTGGTACCAGTAGGATACGTAAATGTAGTACTCAAGTATTATGCAACCAGCAGCATCTTAGGCTGTTGGAGGGAGGTGAGGGTGGGAATGAAAGCTGTTGGAAAATTTACATGATGAACACTAAAGTTCAAAAGGTAGAAGGAACGACAAATGGATCGAATCTTTAGGACGAGGAAAGCAATCTGGTTAGATGACAGACACAAAATCACACAACAAGCATGTGATACTGCAATGATAGTAGGTTGAATTTTGCGGTAAACAAACAATCTATTCATAGGTGAATTTTATGCTGCACCATTTACAAGAAACTATATTCCCTCCCGCAGTGGCCATCTCCTAAAGGATAAAGAATTGAAAAGGAAAATGGAAACGGCACCAGGCATAGTGAAAAAGGGAAAGCGGTGATTACAAAAGGGTTGCTCACAAAGCACGAATTCTACACCAACCTTGAACAGAAATGACAACTCAATTACAAACTCAAGACCATTGCCACTGGTACAAAAAATACATGATACAAACAAATCTCCACAGTACTCTGCACACCATGTCCTACACCTTGTTGTATGCCATCCATCGCTGTATCATCCCCATCATAGTCTCCACTGCCACTTTCATCGCCACTCCCACCCTCATCCTGTACCGTGAACGGCCCCCCAATAACCATCAATTGCATTACCTCCACCATGAGAACAAGTCTGAACTGGTTGATGGTCAGGTCAGCTGCCCCGGGTTTAACATCTCTAGCTTCCAGTACACTCTGAGTGCGAGAGTATTCGCTTACACAGTCTTGTAGGATAACAAAAACAAGGTTAATGTTCTTGATAGTAGCTGGTAGTGATTCACAAAGCTTCTTCACCCCACGTAATTTGATATCGTGACTCTTGACGATAGTGATTTGCAATAGAATCAAAGTATCCAAACTACCAAATACCAGTGCATCAACCGATTCAAAGTTTGCGGCATAAGGGAGGAAATATTTTCCGATCACATCTTGCTCGATACCCTGGCCACCCTCCACCCGAGCCAGTGTCGCTAAATTGTTGGCATCTGTGAGATAATTACGGGATCCAGACTGATATATCTCGAATTTAAGGGGCGGGGTTTTGTTATTGATAATCGGAAGTTGGTCAGCCTCGAACGATCCGCCCGCTCCTAACCAGTCAGGTACGTATGCCTCAAAAGTCCAGCCAGCTGCGGTGCAGAGTGATTTTTGGTGCGTGAGCTGTTCGTAGAGCTCAAAACACCTCAATCGTGACCTTATCTGTGCCTTCTCGAAAATCTTGTGAGCAATCCATCTGCTGATTATTCGAGCCTTATACGACCTCCTATTATGGGTGGGATGCATAATAGCTATCTTATGCGAAGCGTGTTGGTGTACACTATTCTCTACCGTTTAGAACCCCCCCTGTGTAATGAATGTAAGAATTTCACGATTGACTTTGCCAAGGTATTTATTAAGGCTAAGATTATAATGATCAACGTCCATCACCGAGATTGACTGCAAACAAGTCCTAGCAATGGGGCCTAAGGAACTGAAGGTTGTAAAGAGCATTGCGATTTGGCGTGGAGTAGGACGCTCCTGATTTGCTAGACTATTACAAGATTGTTTGGCCAGCCGGTATCTTCTTTAGCATGGTAAGGGACTGGTACCAGAAAGCAGCTACAATGTCACCCCAACCCCAGTTACTCATATACCAGTATCCAACATTGCGATCCTTCTACCACTGCCCTGAAGCTGTTATTTTCACTGGTGAGGCTGCCAGCACTATAAACCAACTGTGCTTCTTCTTATTCCATCTTGCATCTGTAAATGCTTCATCTGTCAGGATCCAAAGCATCTTCTTTTGATCTTCCGGAAGGTAGAATAGGTAATTAGTGTCGGTCTTGCTGCCACGGGAATTGCTATCAAATAAATAGCACTCGTTGTCATTAGAGCGAAAAACAGTCGGTTGACCTGCCAGAAGCCTGTGCACCAGGAGGTAAGAAAGAAAAAATGATTTTCCTATCTATTTGTCAGAGCGTGGGTCAGAAAGAAACTAAGGCAAATACTACGCACCTGAGCCGGGTTGACCAGCTATTTCGAAATCCAGCTCCAAGTATCACGCTGGTTTTCCGGTCTTCAAGTCGACGTCCGACCATTTCTTCGACTCGATCTTCGATAGTTCACGTTCGATTGTCTCAAACTCTCGACGTACAAGAAGTCGATTTATTCCACAAGCAAGTTCTGGCCCAACCTCGAGTACCTTGAATACTTTCTCCACCTTTCCCTTTTCGAATTCCGGATCCGGAAAGGCCTTATCTACCTCCTTAAGGTCTGCCTTATATCCTAGACAAAAGCCATGCTGTGGCTGGAGAATGGAGAATGTGCGATGTTGGATGAGATCGGGTAGATGTTTCCCCCACAATTCATCGTAGATGCCTTCCATGGCGTTAAACGTAGGGGCTCTGTTGAACCCGCGGTGATGGTAGAATTTTTGTTTGTGTTAGTGGAAAAGAGAATCACTCAGCTGTGTTGCTGGTGGGGAATGTATAGACGATAGGTGTTTTTCTATGGATGGTGGGGGCGGGGTGGCGTGTTGTGTACTTAAATAAGAAATTTGCTACAGGAGGGTAACCAAATTTACCCGGCCGGCCAAGTTATGACACTAGTCTCTAAGCTCTTCAGTGAGGCGATAGTGGACAGGCCACGGGTCGTGCAGCCAAATCTCGCCATCAACACTCTGGCCGCCCAACCGGCAACTGGGTATTGGCACTTATGTAAGGACATAGAAGAGTTTTAGGTTAATACTGAGGCAGCTGATATCAAAGGCGGCCTCCGGGCGGAAGAGTTGACACCTTGGAGGTTGCGGTAAAGGCCTGTACCTGGTTTATAGAAGTCTGGGATGCCGGCGGAGGTGGAGATTCCAGCTCCACACTTTGAGATATGTTACCTTGTAGCAGTGGAAGTGGTGGTGGGGCTTTGGGAAAGGGAGGTATCATATCTGAAAGACTATCTTTAAGTGCTAACTACTAGGAGTGGGTTCGGCAGGTCTCGGTGGGTGAGTGTTTTTGGAGGGGTGTCGGCATCGACCTATGCAGATATTTCGACACCTGTTTCTTTCTTTTTGTCTTTCATTGGGTTGGATTATAGCATTGAAGGGGGGGTTGTAGGAAGCTTTCGGGGTTGTAGGGACGGTTGGGATTGCATCAGTCTTGGCATAAAGAGCCTCATATTCGGAGCCAAGAGGCCAACCATAATTAGTAGAATGATGATATTAATCACTATTGTGATAGTAAACATTTTCAATTACCCAAAGGACCCTGGGATTCTACAGTTAGGCATTTTGTGATCCCTTTTGTGGGTAAGACAACAAGGTTCAAGGGCACATGTGTAAGCAATGACTAATCTACTGGTATCATTACTATATTTGGAGAGTAGAAAAATACACTAACCCAGTTTCATGGTGTAGTTGGTTAATACACCATGTTCCAGTTGCGAAATATCGACTTCTCCCCCACTAAACCAAACGGAGCAAACCCTCATGGGGTCAAGCCACATAACCCGCAGGCCCGTCGCAAGACCAGAATCCTCACCTCAAAACTGTTTGAATAATTAGCTGCCTATTATATTACAGATATCCATATAGGCTTTTGCTTATTGGCCTGTCTAGGGTGTTTGGTATCGTTACTATAACTATCTATATTAGATGTGGCTCTCCGTGTTGGATCCGCTGAATTTACTTAATTACCGTAAAAGAAAAGGAATTAACTACTGTATCCCCACTCTACGCTACCCCTGCTCTGGAACCAGGGGGGGCAAAAGGTGGGGTCCGAGGAATCGTGGAGACGGCGAAATATCAGATTTCATGGTGGTGTTTATTGGGTAATGTAGGTGGGCTGCTGGAGCACTGACTTGACATCAAGTGATAGCCCGTGATGATCAGCATCTCCGCCACTTTGACACCACCAGAGATCTAAGGTGAGGTGATTTACATGCTTTGAAGTTGTGACTCCATACAGATCATAGCTGTAGACGCCAAGGGACAGGAAATCTCAACTCAGAACTTGGACTTCCCAAATCAAATAAATCGGGTCCCAATGATCGTATTTACTCATGACTGCCTATCATTTCTGCCAATTATGCCAGTTTATTGAATCTAGCTCTACCGTCGCTACTTCAAAATACACATATTTCTGTGTTTTCATACCTTCCATGTCCTTTTACAGTCATCCGTCGTGTTATGCTTGTGTCTCTAATACGCAACGACACCATGCAACGCTAAAGTAGCTGTGCCAACGCTGAGATTGCGCCCGCAACGAGATTATTCCCTTTAATGGCAATTTTCTCTTCATGATTACCGCTTTGTTGGTAAAGAATCTTGCTGTGGGCGCAATCTCGTTGAGACTGCAACCCTGAACACATTCAACATCTATCAACTCTACTATATACAGCTCTCCCAGACCCTCAGACACCACGGTCTTGGCTTTGGGATTAAAGAAGGTCTGGAGGTAGGGGTCAGGATAACCAAAACATCCCCAGATTCCACGTGTCTGTTGTTAAAAGCATGTTCCTGCAGTTGGGCATTGAGTTTGTTGGCGAGTTGGTCTGGGTCGGGATCAATTCCTCTAAAGAGTCTATCCCTGGCCCGGAAAGTCGAGCGAGGGGGCCGCACGAGATATTGGTGCTTGGCTGGCAGAAGAGGAGCATAGGGGAGAGAGGAGTTTGCCAGATCGCTTTAGAAAAAGCAAAGAACTGAGGGTGCGCTTTGGACCGCTACATGACTACTGTAGTTCAGGGGGGGGGGCATACTTCAATCACCTAAAGCCACCCGATTATATACCCTTCACGAGATTGCTGCTATTGGGCTAACAAGCGTGTAGAGAAAGTGAGTTACGGAAAGGAAAATGATTCCTCGTAGACCCAAAATACCATGGGGTCTGAACAAACCTAGAACAGTAAAAACAAAGCATGAACCACCACGCTGTGATTTGACCCCATGTCAACAGGTACTCTCCAACAGCCTTCTGTCCGTGTGTCAAGATCTTGCTCCTATCAATGGAGATAGTGAGATCCGACATATCCAGCAGAGAATGGGAAAACGTGACAAAGCCATTCCCGGCGGAAATAAACACCTGCAGGATAAAATAGCGGGCTTGAGAATGTGCCTGTCCCCACTTCCGGCTCTTGTGGTCCCAAGTCTCGACGGAGAGCAGGCCTACGTGCGCCATTTGCAGGTACTCGATGTACAGCAGGTCTTCAGCCTCCATGTCAGTCGCATGGCCAAAGATGGATAGTAGGTCCTTCTCCACGCCGAGGTACATTGCTACCAACTCCGCGCGACACTCTTCGTTGGGTTTCCCAGCCACCACCACTTCTCAAACTTAACGTCGGGGCACCGCTGCTCGCACGAGACCAGTGTTGCCGTCCCCATTGGTGTTGGGGTTCGCGGCCACTACCACTCTTCAAACGAACAGTCTGGGCATCTCCCCTTGCGCATGGTAGGTGCTAGGGTCTCAGCTAGTGTTAAGGTTCCCTGCAGCGGCACATGACTAGAACTGCTTCCTAGCTTTGACAATGGCTCATTAAGATGTTGTAGTAATATTCTGTCTTTGTGTCCGTCCACATCCTGTTGATGGTTAGTTTCAATCCCAAAACCCATGACAATATACAAGGCGACAAACTAGGGTAAGTGGTGAACTTATACTCATTCCTACACACTCATAAAGGTTCCCCAGAGCGTGTTGTCATTTCATAGCTTCATTGTTCCGTTATTCGTTTCGCCGTCTGCAGTTCCACCGGTTGCCACCGTTTCGCTGTTCATCTCGTTCACGGTTCAAAGTTCACATTCGTCAACCATCTTCGCCCTTTGTTTTCATCCGATCATCGTCGAAGGTTCATCGCTATTTTCCAAGTTTCAGGTGTCCTCACCATTTAAAGCCTGTAGAGTGGGTCCGCGGTAGGACTCAGGTTCCGAGGCAGGAAAGCTAGACAGGATACAGAAGGTGTGGTCAGCGGTGTTGGCGTTTTTCAACAGATGTCACGCAAGCCGGGTAAACAGTACCATAACAGTTTTTCCATTCAAAGCACGCAACGAGCCACCCCTCCACCATCCATACAAAACTACCTATATACACCCCCAACCAGCAACACCACTAAACAATTCTTTTCTCCTCTATCGCAAACCAAACTTCTACCATCACCCCCGGTTTAACCAAATTCACACATTTGACACAATGCAGGCCCTCTATGGTGAATTGTGGGGAAAACAGTTACCAGTCATTGGCAGTCACACATTCTCCATTCCCCGGCCACAACACAGCTTCCGTCTAGGATATAAGGCCGACCTTAAGGAGGTAGACATGGTCTTTCCAGATCCAGAATTCGAAAAGGGAAAGGAGGAGAAAGTGTTCGAGGTACTTGATGTTGAGTCAGAGCTTCCTTGTGGAACAAATCGACTTCTTGTACGTCGTGAGTTTGGGACAACGGAAGGTGCACTAGTAAAGGCCATGTCGGTCAAATGGTCAATCGTCAATCCTAAGACTAAGAAGCCAGTGGGGGGCTTGAATCTAGATTTCGAAATAGGTGGTCAACCCGGTTCAGGTGCGTAGTATTTCCCTTAGTCCTTTTCTTATCCCTCTGACGAATAGATAGGAAAATCATTTTTTCTTTCTTACCTCCTTGTGCGCAAGCTTCTGGCAGGTCAACCAACTGTTTTTCGCTCTAATGACAACGAGTGCTATTTGTTTGATAGCATTTCCCACGGTAGCGAGACCAATGCCAATTACCTGTTCCACCTCCCTGATGATCAAAAGAGGTCGCTTTGGATCCTGACAGATGATGCGCTTACGGATGCAAGATGGAATAAGAAGAATCACAGTTGGTTTGTGGTGCTGGCAGCCTCGCCAGCAAAGATAACAGCTTCGCGACAGTGGCACAAAGATAGGAATGTTATGTCGCGCTATATGAGCAACTGGAGTTGGGATGAGATTGTGACTGCTTTCCGGTACAAGTACTTTCCCCTGCTAGAGAAGAAACCAGCTGACCAAACTGTCGCGTAATAGTCTAGAGAATTGCAAGTCCCCCACCCCACGGCAAATCGCAATGCTCTTCACAACCTTCAATTCTTTGGGTCCCATTGCTAGAACCTGCTTGCAGTCAATCTCGGTGAGGGATGTTGATTCCTATAATCGTAGCCTCGATAACTACCTTGGCCAAGTCGATCGCGAAATTCTTACATTCGTTACACAGGGGGGGTTCCAATCGATAGTGAACAGTGTACATCAGCATGCTTCGCATAGGATAGCTATTATGCATCCCACCCGTAATAGGATGTCATATCATGCGCAAATTGTTACGAGATGGATTGCACATAAGATCTTTGAGAAAGCGCAGAGGAAATCAGAGTTGAGTTGTTTCGAGCTCTACCGACAGCTCACGCGTCAAGCTCGACTCCAAACCGCAGCTGGTTGGATTTTCGAGGCATACGCACATGACTGGTTCCGAGCTGGCGGATCTTTTGAGGCTGACGCGCTTCCAATCAAAGACCTCAATACCCCACCCCTCAAGTTTAAGACATACCGGTCTAAATCCCTCAATTATTTCACGGATGCCAACAACTTAGCTACACGGGTTCGAGGAGTGGGTGGCCACGGTATCGAATATGATATGATCGGAAAGTATTTCCTCCCTTATAATGCCAACTTCGAATCTGTTGATGGGCTTGTGTTTGATGGTTTGGATACGTTGATTCTATTTCAAATCACTATCGCCAAGAGTCACAAAATCAAATTGCATGGGGTGAAGAAGCTTTGCGAATCACTTCCGGCCACTATCAAAAATATACACCTTGTTTTCGTTATCCCAGAAGACCGCGTAAGCGAATATTCGACTCCTCAGAATGTGCCAGAAGCTAGAGATGTTAAGCCCGAGGCAATGGGCCTGACCATCAACCAGTTCCGACTAGTTCTGACCGAGAAGATGATGAAGTCGATGGCCCTTTATGAGCCTCTTGAGGAACAGGATGAGGGCGGAAGTGGAGATGAAAGTGGCAGTGGAGACTATGATGAGGGAGATACAGCGATGGGAGGCACACAATAAGGTGTGAAATATGGTTTTCCCGGACACTGTGAATACTTGTTTGTGTTGTGCATTTTTTGTGTGGATGGTAATTGGGTTAATTTTTGGTTAGCAAGTGTAACTTCTGTTTGAGCAAGGCATGTAATTCGCGTTCTGTAGAAACTCTTTGGCAATCACCCCTTTCCCTTTTTCATCATGCCTGGCATCATTTAATGTACACCCCTTTTTCCTCTCCCTCTCTCCTTGTGGCGACCTAGTCACTATGAGAGAGGAGATATTTTCTTGTAAACAATGCAGAATACAATCCGCCTACAGTATGAGCATATTGTTTATTCGTAGCAAAGTTCAACCTACTATCATTGCAGTATCATATTTTGTGTGATTTTGTCTACTACTTATCATAACAAGATTGTTTCCTCCTCCTAAAGATTTGATTTGTTTAACTTTCTCGCTACCACATGAACTTTAGTCTTCATCACATCAATTTACTAATACTATTCACGCATACTGCTACATTTTGGAGCACATAATCGATTGAAAGATAGATGTAAAATGGGATGAAAATGGTGGCAATTGAAGTCGAAGACTTTTGGAAAAACGAGAGTGAGTACTGGTATTGAGGAAGGGGGACCTGCTTAATTGAGAAAGCGCAGGGACGAGTCACGCTGCGGAGGTGTAAAATTATAGGGAGTCCTTGCAAGGAGATCTCGGAATATTTGGAGTGAGACAGGCGGTGTGATCTTGTAACCTCCAATAGGTTACCAGTAATTAAGTTACCAGACTCACTGGTATTGGAACTGCACTTGTGAAATAGTAATAATAATGAAAAAAAAAAAAACTGTAAGCGATGGCCATCAGACTAATCCTCACAATGCGTGTAAGTATGCATGTGTGTGTCTCACCTCCTTCATTGCTCTATGATAGGTTGATACTCATGGAAAGTCCTAATGCGGTTTCATGGTGTAGTTGGTCAATACACCACAAAACCACCCAAAAATTGAACGAATTCCCCCCTAAACCTAAATCAGCAGGCGATGAGACACTCATTGGTTAAACACCCCATTTGCACTTGAAAGACAATCTACACCATATTAGATGTAGAAAAAATATACTACTTCCCCCCAACTATGCCCAACGGGGTGAATCTTTGTGGGGGCTGGGCGGCACACCCAGCCAGCCCGCCAGTCCCAAAACCGAATTTCTTATCCCAGATTGCTCGAGTAATTGCAAAATCAAATTCCATTTTCTCTCCTCTTGCACTCGTCATCTCTTTGGCCCACGGCCTACCATGAGCCCAGTCCATCCTACATACGCTATTTCACCCGTCACTGCTGCTCTTCCCAGGCTGGGCGCCATGTGTGCTGTCATAAACCCAAAGCCATGATGCCGGTCTCCCCTCCTCCCCCTATAGTCCCGACTAACACCGGAGTCTCTAGCTGTCCCCGCGTATTTCTCCCTTTTCCCTCCCCCCGCAAAGTCACCGGTGTATAACTTACCAAGTGCGTCAAGCCACCAGCGAGTGAGCAGGTCCGAATCTTGTGGCGCACCCACTGGCTCAACAACATACTCGTATATATCATACCAGGTCCGCGGAACATTTCCCCTGCAGTTTTACGATAATACTATTACTATGATATCCTCTGGGCGGTTGATTTGGGGTCATCCAACGCCGGAATCGTGCGTTGTTGGGGGAAGAGGGTGGATGCATGCTAGCTGGCTGTAGGGGTGGTGATGAGGGAATGAAAACAGGTAGGATTGGGGGCGTCTAAGGTACCGGGAGGTGGGAGGGTTCTAAGAATTTAAGCATATGAATGAGGGGAAATGCGATGCGGAATTGATCGTGTGGTTCACGAATACCAAGGTTAGGCAGCGACGCGAGTGATCATTCATGATGCCAATACTTTACCTTGAGTGTTGCACCAACCACTTTTTTTCCCAATTACTTCACTTCTCGCTCAGGGCTGGTGGAATACTGGGCCATGAACTAAAAACTAGTGGTTGAAAAAAAGGAAAAAAACAACCACGAAACGAGCCTACACAAGTAGTAAAACAAGACTACCTACCTACTGGCACTCCGCACGCCTGATAGATAACCACCGAATCCAACAAATTCTTCGTGCGCCGGTATGTGTGTGACCACCACTCCCTCCCTTCTCAGCGCTACACCTCCTGCACTAACAACCATCATATGATACGTCCGGCGAGATAGCGGGGCATCACTTGACGGCCAAACATCTCTCGATTCGCGGCTAGACTCAGCCATCAAAAGGTGGTATCACTGCTGCAGTCCCATAAGGCATTAATCCCGGCGCGGTTCGAGGCCTAGAAAACATCACTGATCCCGCTCTTTCGGAGTGTCATATGCACGGAGGCCCTCCTTAGACACCATCCTTCGCAAGCGGAGGAAACCCCATGAGATCAGCTCGGGGATGCACATATGTCACCACACCGACATGGACCTCTCGGGGGTTTGCTTTTTAAAATTGGGCGTGGGTTTACGAGTTTCTGTTTATCGAGTACAGTAGAGTTTGGTCCCTAGCGGGAGCTAGTTCTACCGCTGAGAAGGGTTCAGTTTATACCTCGCAGTTGTCATTCTATTACAGTTGGTTCTCCTCCAAAGTTAAAGTTGTAAACCCTTGCTCTCCGCTTCTTCCCCCCTTGTACAGATTTTTTTCTTCTCCTGGTTTCTCACCCCGTACACGATAGATAAACATACGGAGTGCTGTTCAGACAAGAGAAAAGTAGTGTACAATAACACAAGGATTTCTAAAGCAGCCGTGAGCAACTATGTAAAGACGGGACTGTGCTGCACCTACTATAGGTGACTGGTTAACACAAAATTTAGTGATATTTTTTCACGAATAGCACGATATCATACTTAGCGGACACCTTCTAGCCACACCCTCATCGGACGGAAGGAAACCCAACAGAAAGCTTCCAATGTCACCCATCGATCTCATCAGCCCCGCAGTTGATTTGATGGCATAACCATACCAGTGGGGAAACCGGCGAGACGCTGCAGGACTTCTCCGGCGGAAACCGCATCAACCCCGAATATCCAGGGCCCCGATAGTACTTGCACTCCTCACGAGGTGAGTGGGAACATCTCCGGACAGCCCGCTGAAAGACAGCTCAACAATAACAGAGCTCCCCTATGTTCACGACAAGCAAGCATCGAGGGAAAGCGAGAAGGGGTTTTTCAACTCAGATACCTGGGGCGCCCCATCCTGCTTGAAAGAAGAGGAACCAACGGGCTCGGAGCGCCGTGTGATCCTATCTGCTAGTGAATTGGAGGTGTGGGAGGGGGAAAGCGGAATAAAGGGGTTACTTTTTATTTTTTTTGCTGTGATAGGACATCAACTAGGTTAAAATTAATGCAGTGTTTCGATTATAGACTGTGGTGGTGATTAAGTTATAGAGGGGACATTATTCAATCCGGACACCCCCGCCCGAAATGGATCGCAGAGAGAGAACCAAAAAGTAGAAGGATCCGGAATTGCATTTCCTCCTTGCGCTCTACTCTCCGCTGATGACGAAGCCAGCTTGCCCGCTTACTTTTCGCACTTGGTCGGGAAATCGTTCAGCATCAAAGCCCGTATTCCGAAGGCCTGCACGAGACACAGTGCCTGCGATAACACTGGCCATCCAGGCCGTGTCCTACACTGGGTCATACATGATTCCCAATAACTCAGAGAAGCCCCCTTCGCACTCCCATATCCACCGCGCACCAAGTCATTCCTACTATACAAGTACAGTATCATCTCCCCGCTCAAGCCCTTCACAAGCAATCACTCGGAAGTTCTATCGTTAGAGGTCACTGGAGAGAGAGGATGGAGCTCTGACCACCGGTGACATACCGGGTTGGAAAAAATTCAATGCGGAAACATGAAAGGAAGAAGAAAAAAACCCCACAGAAGAAAGTCGATGCCCACATCGCGTGGAACAGCTCGAACACAATGGAATGCGGCACGATCATAAACTAACATGAGCACTTCACTGCTCGCACAGGGCTGGTGGAATACTGGGCCGGATGTGCAAGGTGGGATGGCTATCCCTAACTGGTCGGTCTTGGCGTTTGTCGGGTGAAGGAGGACGGATGTGCGTGCATCTTGTCATGTGGCAAGTTGGGTAAATGGTCACGTATCATCTAAGGCACACAGCAAGCCACTTCCCTCCACCATCCAAACAAAAACAACAACATACACCCCCAACCAGCAACACAACTTAATAATTCTTTTCTCCACTACCGCAAATCAAACTTTTACCATCACCTCAAGTTAAAAGTACGAATATATTTGATATCATGCAGGGCCTCTACGATGAATTGTGGGGAAAACAATTACTTGTCATTGCCGATCGCACATTCTCCATTCCCCGGCCACAACACAGCTTCCGTCTAGGATATAAGGCCGACCTTAAGGAGGTAGACACGGTCTTTCCAGATCCAGAATTCGAAAAGGGAAAGGAGGAGAAAGTGTTCCAAGTACTTGAAGTTGAGTCAGAGCTGCCTTGCGGAACGAATCGACTGCTTGTACGTCGTGAGTTTGGGACAACCGAAGGTGCACTAGTAAAGGCCGTGTCGGTCAAATGGTCAATCGTCAATCCCAAGACTAAGAAGCCAGTGGGGGGCTCGAATCTAGATTTCGAAATAGGTGGTCAACCCGGTTCAGGTGCGTAGTATTTGCCTTGGTCCTTTTCTTATCCCTCTGACGAATAGGTAGGAAAATCATTTTTTCTTTCTTACCTCCTGGTGCGCAGGCTGCTGACAGGTCAACCAACTGTTTTTCGCTCTAATGACAACGAGTGCTATTTGTTCGATAGCGATTCCAATGGCAGCAAGACCGATGCGAATTACCTATTCTACCTTCCTGAGGATCAAAAACGTAGGCTTTGGATCCTAACGGACGAAGCACTTACGGATGCAAGATGGAATAAGAAGAATCACAGTTTGTTTGTGGTGCTGGCAGCCTCACCAGCAAAGATAACAGCTTTGCGACAGTGGCACAAAGATAGGAATGTTATGTCGCGCTATATGAGCAACTGGAGTTGGGATGAGATTGTGACTGCTTTCCGGTACAAGTACTTTCCCCTGCTAGAGAAGAAACCAGCTGACCAAACTGTCGCGTAATAGTCTAGAGAATTGCAAGTCCCCCACCCCACGGCAAATCGCAATGCTCTTCACAACCTTCAATTCTTTGGGTCCCATTGCTAGAACCTGCTTGCAGTCAATCTCGGTGAGGGATGTTGATTCCTATAATCGTAGCCTCGATAACTACCTTGGCCAAGTCGATCGCGAAATTCTTACATTCGTTACACAGGGGGGGTTCCAATCGATAGAGAACAGTGTACATCAGCATGCTTCGCATAGGATAGCTATTATGCATCCCACCCATAATAGGATGTCATATCATGCGCAAATTGTTACGAGATGGATTGCACATAAGATCTTTGAGAAAGCACAGAGGAAATCAGAGTTGAGTTGTTTCGAGCTCTACCGACAGCTCACGCGTCAAGCTCGACTCCAAACCGCAGCTGGTTGGATTTTCGAGGCATACGCACATGACTGGTTCCGAGCTGGCGGATCTTTTGAGGCTGACGGGCTTTCAATCAAAGACCTCAATACCCCGCCCCTCAAGTTTAAGACATACCGGTCTAAATCCCTCAATTATTTCACGGATGCCAACAACTTAGCTACACGGGTTCAAGTGGTGGGTGGCCACGGTATCGAACATGATATGATCGGAAAGTATTTCCTCCCTTATAATGCCAACTTCGAATCTGTTGATGGGCTTGTGTTTGATGGTTTGGATACGTTGATTCTATTTCAAATCACTATCGCCAAGGGTCACAAAATCAAATTGCATGGGGTGAAGAAGCTTTGCAAATCACTTCCGGCCACTATCAAAAATATACACCTTGTTTTCGTTATCCCAGCAGACCGCGTAAGCGAATATTCGACTCCTCAGAATGTGCCAGAAGCCGGAGATGTTAAGCCCGAGGCAATGGGCCTGACCATCAACCAGTTCCGACTAGTTCTGACCGATGATGTGATGAAGTCGATGGCTGTTTATGGGTCTCTCGAGGAGCAGGATGGGGGCGAATATGGGGATGAATGTAGCGGTGGAGACTATGATGGGGGAGATACAGCGATGGGAGGCACACAATAAGGTGTGAGACATGGTGTGCAGGGCACTGTGGAGATTTGTTTGTATCAGGCATTTTTTGTACAATGGGCAATAGGGTTAACTTTGTGTTTGAGTTGTGATTTCTGTTCAAAGTTGATGCAGAATTCGTGTTTTGTGGGGAACCCTTTTGTAATCACCCCTTTTCCTTAGTAAAAAATGAGAATAGGTATCAGTATTAAAGGGGAGTTTGTTTAACTGCGAAAGCATGGGGATGGGACTTGCTGCGGAGGTGTAAATTTATGGAGAACTCTTCCAATGAGATCTCGGAAAATTTGCAGTCAGATCGATGGTAGGATCCGGCAACCTCCTGTAAGTTACCGGTAATTATGTTACCCGACTCCCCGGTATTGGCATCCTATTTATGAAGAAAAAAACTGTAAGCGATGGTCATCGGAGTTATCCTCACGTATGCATGTGTGAGTGTGCATGCGTGTGCCTCGCCTCCATCATTGTCCTACGATAGGCTGATATTCTTAGAATGTCCTAATGCGGTTATGTGGTGTAGTTGGTTCTACACCGTGTCTAGGCTGGAAAATATCAACCTCTCCCACACTAAACTCAAAGTATCATAGCGAATCCTGGTAGGCGCCGTGCTGCATCCTGACCAACCAGTCCCAAAACCAGATTAGTCATATCAGGTCACTCGAAAGGACAAATGATACAATACCACTTTCTGAATGGATAATGTAGGAGTTAGAAGCCTGTGAGAAGTTGTCAATCTACCTACAAATAATTGTCTGTGGCAGGTTAATAGATTTTTTAGGCCAAATACCCTCCTCCCTTCCCGGAGTATATATTAAGTTAAGTGGGTGGTAGAAGAAGTGCCCAGTTCAAGGATACCAAACCCGGGTATTTTACCAGAAGGGGATTCATGTATCAGGAGTGTATACAACCCGTGAAAGAAGGTTCCTGTTGACAGAAAGAATCATGTATGTTCTGGGAACCAAATCCGACAGCTCCCACCGCAAACTTGCAAGTCTCTCACGCACATTCCTGGTAGCCCGGTGGAGAGGTGTTAGGCCATATCCGCCATCAGCTATGTTGGATTTGGGGCCATTTCGTACCAGAAGTACTGTGAGGGCTTTCTCGTTCTTACTCTAGGTAGCTCACAATAGCAGTGTTCAGCCATAGTCCGTCTCCCAATAAAACCAGTAATTTGAAGGGAATAATAAATTTGACAACTTGACTATCAATAAATCAGTGATAGAGTAACCGGAAACAAGAAATATTTGCGTAGCAGAGTAAGTCCGTTAACACTCCCTATACATGCTAGCTTCTGATTTGTATCCAAAGACTAATGTCTCGTCACCCCCGAGTACTTAAAGCCCGAAGAACTGGAAGCGGATCGGGAGATTAAGGAGAAGGAGGAACCAGCGGAATGTGGATCTCCACTGGTTTCTAGGGAGAAAATGGGCAAGAGCAAATCTAAATGTGGTCGGTCGATGAAAACGCGCCCCCCGCTGGAGCACGTGTACTACGGGAGCATATTTACCTCCCCTGTAAAATCGGTCGAAGAGGAGTTGCAATGGGATAAGAGCAGAATAGTTGCAATATGCCGCTAGCCCATTGCCAAGTGCTATAATACTATATATTCTCCTGTTATGGGCTTGCGAGGTGGGTTGGTGCTGGTGGGCAAACACAGAGATACCGTAAGCTATTACGACGACGACGAAGGAATTGTCGTAGAAGGTGGTGGCAAGTTGTGGATCCTCGCATGGATGACAATAGGGGTAGATTTGCAGTGTTTGTCCACTTTAAAGAAAGGGGTTTCTGCCCTACGAGTCCACCGAACCGCTGTTGATTCCCCCCGTCTCAAAATCTGCTCTTCGAACAGTTTTTCTCTCGGACTCCCCTCTCCTCCACCCTAAACCTTCCTCTGAGAACGGCTGTCTCCTTTCTATCAACATCTCCCGACCGAAAAGCCTCCCTCCTCCTTACCCCCGAGGGTCCCCTAGAAGACTCTACTTCTGCCCTCCGAAGTTAATCCTCTTCCGGAAAGCCATACCCGCATCACACTTCATGGCTGAAGCACCGGTTCAAGGTTTGTTCAAGATGTTTAGAGGCTCTAAGTGATTACAACTACTAAATTGATGATCTGGTATTCTTTAGGTTGGATGGCCAGGAACGCATCCCTGCTGGCAACCCTCATTACAGGTTCCATGATGATGACTAGGGAAATACTCTACGACCACCTTAAAAAAAAGCCTAACCCCCCTCAATGCGTCTGCGCCTCACCGATTGATGTTGCCCAGGTCGTTGAGTTATGCAGCCACAAACTCATCGATGAGGTCCTCCAAATGATCGAGACGTCTGAAGGTGACAGCAGTGTTCCCAACGGGCCTGTCCTACGAGAATTTCTGAGGACCTAGCCTGGCCGGAGCCTATAGGCCTCGAAGTAACTGAGCCGGGCCCGGCCTGGCCTGCCTATAGGCTGTATAGGCTTTGTACTACCTACCTTTTGGAGTTCGCTTAGCCAGATTTCTTCCCTTTTGTTTTTAACTTCTGTTCAACGTGACGTGAGTTCTCCCAAACTTTCACCTGCCTAGCGGATTCTCTCTGCATCACTACGCTGTCGGGTAGTAGCACTTGTTCCAAATGATTTATTTATTTCTAGTGGAAATGGACAAGTTAAAAACCCTGGTAAATTATAGGTAGTCATACACATTCTCGTGAGTGAACCAAATATAAACCTCTTGCGGGCTCCCCCGGAGGGGGGACAGTGGGGATGAGTGCCAGCTGCTAAGCGTTTGGAAACATTTTCTAAATTTGACTCCATTGTTTCCATGACAACGGTTTTACAATGCCAAGGGTCCGGCCTATAGGCGCCCATCAGGCCTGATAGGCTTCCGTAGGCTGATGGAATTCGGCCTATATCGGCCTAGGCCATTCCCCTCAGTGGCCTGCCTTGGCCCGGCCGACGGCCTGGCCCGTTGGGAACACTGGTTCTGTCATAGGAGACCATTCCCCAACTATCACCCATAGTGACAAATCCATATACTGTACCAACGCCGCCATTGGAATCCCACATGTCCTTCAGAGAGAGAAAGCACCCCTTTCTTGCTTCCCCGAGGGAGACCTTCTTTGCTTCAACAATTAAAACATATTTCTGTTAGTTGTAGGATATCAAGTCAATCACCACGAATTCCTCCATACCACTAGTACTAGAATCCTTCGAGATTATTTCCTTCTCTCGAGATAACTTTAGGTCCCGCTTTGCCTCAAGCCTGAACAGAGCGACCATGGGAAAGATATACAGCCCGCAAGATCGTGTATGTAGGCCTCTTTAAAGTCGGTATCGGCCTCTGTTGGGTATCCCCCAGCTTCCATGTAAAGACTCAAGCCTTGATGGACTATCTTCTTCACCCTCAATAGCACGTCAGGTCCCAACAAACCACTTTTTCCTTTGAGCATCCGCTTGAGTGGAACTCCTCGTAGGTTCAATCTGAGACCCAACCGGTCCTCTGCTTCGGGAATTGTCATATTAGAATATGAAGTGGTCCACTTGCCGTTTTTCCTTTTTGGGGCATCTAACCAGCCATTAATAACTCATTGGCCTGAATACAGTACCAAAACTGCCCCATTCCATTAAACCTACCTGTCAAGTTGGCTTCCTGAACTCCCACTATGGAATCTTTGGTAGTAGCCCCATGCTTTCCCTTTTCAGTATCTGCCTTCATAGTGAAGGTCAATTCCCGCCAATCAATAACATATTAGCATATGTGCTCATCGCCAAATGAACCGATTTCAACTTACTGGTGAATTGCTTGGGTTTTTTATAGTGATAGCCTTTGCGCATGTAGTTGTCGTCCTGCATCGCAGAGGAGCAGATTGAGTGGAGGGAAAAGAAGGGTTCTGATACACGTGTATTCTAGTTTTTATATCAATTTATGTAACTTGCAGGCAGGAGAAGTGGGCAAGGAGGGAAGTGCCTTAATCTCCTCTTGGGCAATTCTGCGGGCTTCTCCAGAACTGATAACCAATGAAGGTGCGTGAGTTCCTCTACGAAAACCATGTTCTTGAACCCCGCCACAAATGAGCAGGTCAATCCTGACTTCTAGTCCGCAGTGGATACAACAGGCTCCGGTGCGCTTCGGTCCATAAACTTTGGGGCCGGAGATGCTCACCCAGTCGACGTTCCACTTACTATCCCCGATGGGAGTCTTTCCTATCGCCTGCGTGCCACTTGTGTAGAAGAAGACAGCGTGTTTTCGATACAGCTTCCCAATCTCTTGCGTTGGCGGGATGACCCGGGTCTCGTTGTTGACTGGCATCATTGAAACTAGCGCCCTGTCCGGGTGCATCTCGCGCTCCAAATGCTCCAGATTGATCAAACCCGTATTCTTGACGGGGAGATACTTGATATCATACTCCACGTGTTGCAAGTGTTTGCACAAATCCAACGCACACTTATGCTCCATCTGCGATGTCATGATTGGCTTGTTAGACTTGTAAATCCTTGTCGCACACTTGATCAAAAAGTTGTTCGACTCTGTGGCTGTAGAGGTGAATATGATCTCCTTGGGATGGGCTCTAATGAGCTTTGCAACCTGCGCACGTGCAACATCAATCGCCGCCGTTGCTTCTAAGCCGTAGGTGTTTGTGCATGGACGGTGATTTCCGTAGAGACCGGTATAAAGGCAAAGCACAGCATCAAGCATGTGAGGGGCCGTAGGGGTTGGAGCTTTCATGTCAAGGCAGATTGGTCGAGATCCCAAGTCTATTATTGTGGTTTGCTTGAGGATACCGATTTGCCATTGCCATTAGTTTCCAAATCGCCCCATGAGAAATGCCAAACGGAAGGGTGAGAGTGAGGTACCGGTAAAAGAGGACATCATGGTACTTGACGTCAGACTATTCCCAACATCAACCTCCATGGGGTTGAGTCCAGTCTTATTCATGAAAATTCTCGCATCTATTCGTCGATTCTCAAGATCCACTTTTACAGCTGCCTCCCCATGCTTCCCGCTTGAAGATCTGAACCTGGGCTTCAGCTGTGCTGTCAGTCCGCTCTGTAGCATTAGAGCAGGGCTGAACGAAGCACGAGACAAGCTGGCTATGCATTGAATAACCTTGGAGGCCGTCGACATGGTGCAATTGTTAAAAAATTGTAGAGGGATCCGACGACCAAATGGCAGCAGTAGAAAGAGAAATGTTTGAAGAATTAAAAGCAGGTAGTAGTGATTCGGGGGCGAAAATCTTTATTCTGAATGGATTGAGTGGGTGGGAGTATCGTAGTATGATCATGCCACGTGAAGGGAGTGGGGTGGAAGGTCTTGGGAACGACTTTTCTGCTTGAGTGGGGAGGATGGGGTAACGGGCGGGAAATCCGGAGCTTTCTATTATTAAAAAAATTCTGATAATATAAGGGTTACCCGTGTTTATTTCCCCCATTTTCTTCGCAGCTTTATGGCGAGCGATAGGCAAGCTGATTCTCTCCCGGGGGTTTACTTTTTCAATGGCTATTTCTCGGTCGGTGGGCATCAGGAAGGTTTTATTCGCTAAGAGCATGGTATCGAAAAAGTTTACCTGGGTCAGGCCTACAAGTAAATTACCTTGTTCAAGTATCATAAAAGGGTAGCAACCGATTAACCGGAACTGACAGGAATACATTTGGCTGGTTAATCTCAAATGACTGTTCAATAACTTCTTGACGGACCCTGTATGTGAATCTTGCTTAAACCCTCATAGCAAAACTCAGGATTGAGCTCAAAATTTAATGGGAAAATCTAACACCTAAACTGTTGTACTTGTATAAGTTGTATTTCAGTGTAGGGCATTGGGACTTTCAGGTTGTGGCATTTATGATAATATTATGATGCATTTCAGTTGTTTCACCTCCACGTCTCACTCGCTTCTCCTCGCATTTGTTAGCCAACATAACTCTATCCTTAGCTTTCGGTAATCGAGGCCCTATCCTCCCATTCTCTCCAGTAAAAACTTGATCAAACTATTATAACCATATTTGGACGATTTACTTCCCCATCCAACCTGGTCCCTCATCCAGCGCACTGTATCAGCCCCCGCAGTTTGCCCAATTCCACTCAAGCGTACCCGGAAAATATGCAATAAATACATTGAAGAGTATGTCAGAAGATACAGCCCTAAAGTTGTTATATGGTTTCGAGGTATAACTTTAACAGCGCCTGCAGTGTAGGTCCATTAAGTGCCGCAAACGATTAAACTTCCCACACGCTCCACATAACCACCAAGTCCGCCTCCTCGACTATTCTAAGTCCAGGAAGAAACTCCCTCCACAAACTCTGCCCAAAGTATAAAATATCGGGCTACCACAAGTCAGCACAAGCGTCGCACTGGGGGAGACTTCCGACGAGAAGGTGCCCTTCATCTATTACCCCGGTATGCCGCCTGGCGGACCATTCAAGGCTGCCCTGTGAACAAACCCTGGGTTTTGGCCGGATTTGGCGGACCTCTGCAGTAGGACTCTTGCTTCTCTCGTAAGCGTACCTGTGTTCTGGGTGAAGCAGTAGTCGGACGAGTATGATACTTTCCGTTTCGGAGATGGGGGCTTGCGCGACTGTTAGGTGAATGGGCAAAGATTCAGGGGTTCCCCAAGGGTGTGGAAAGGTTGTGAATAGGTATGATACGGAAGAAACCTATGTCAAAGGAAGCCCCCGGGTAGACAGGTTTAGAGTTTGGAGGTTAGGGTAAAGACCTGTACCTGGTTTGCGGTAGTGCGGAAGGCCTGTGGAGGTAGGGATTTTAGCACTGAACTAGCAGACATGTTTTGTAGTGGTTCCGGAAGTAATGGTAGGGCCGGGGGGAATAGAAGGATGATACCAGAAAGACTATGATATGATAGAAGAGATACGACGGAGTTGGCACCATGCATGGAGCAGAGTGGGGGGGAGAGACCAAGGACCAAAATTGTTTCCTATTAAAGCTGATACCTTTCCAAACACTATTCATGGAGCATTCAACAATGTGTAAAAAAGGATTTGTGATATTAAACCTGGTACGTATTCAGTAGAACCCGCACGTGCTACAGGAACAGGCAATTTATTGCTTACAAGATATCAGTCCTGCAATTGTCCTGGAATATCATATTGCAGCTGCACCGCGATACAGTGTTTTCTTTCTTGTAGCAGTTTCTCACACAGCTATTTCTGCAAAAAGAAATATAAAAAAAAGAATAGAACCCACATTTCGGTAATGTGCCCAACTGCTAAGAACTGAGTAATGTGATTTGAATGCATGAAAAGGATAAAGGAGGGATAGACTACAAATTCTGACTAAAACTTCAGTAAAGCTATATCTAAGGGTCAAGCAATCAGTGAAGCAATGCGAGAAATACCTGGTAACTTCCGGGTAGTTTGAGATGAGCAAAGGGAAAATTTGGTAACGAAAAGAGGAATAGTTGAAATTGTGACTTGACCCCTGGACACCCCAAAGAACCGGAAATAAAATAAGAAAGAAGAGAATAAAACTTCACAGTGAAGGTTGAATTTTGCCTATTTTGGTATGTTTTGGGTGGTACTTAACCAAAGTGACGATGACTTTTGGCCAAGAACTATATAATAGTTGAGAATTATCATACCTACTTTAGAAGGGGGCGAAAATCACTGTATAAAACGAGTTGCTCGGGCCCCAGAGAGATAGAAGGACAAAAAAAGCCTAGGTCTCACCACTAGCAGAGGAGGCAACTCTAACGAACATAGCGCACGGTTGGATTATTTGGGAATATACCAGTGCTAGGTCAAAACGATTCGTCCGACACGGGTTTTACACCAAAATTCGACGTTTTCAAACCGACCATTCTCCACGCTACCTTCCTAGAAACAACCTGAAATAATTCTATCAGCTTGAACATTGGCACATATTTAAATATCTAGAAGCAGAATAGCAAGGGATCAAACATGTGTGCATTGTTTACAATTGCGTTGACTAGTGTAAACGTGACCTAAATTTTTGTATCGGGCTCCATGCAAAAAGGTACATAACAACCAATACTGCACAGTGGATTGACATTTTCTCCACCCCGTTATAACTTTTAGAAATTCTGCAAAATATTTCATATTATCTACAGGCTTTGTGATGCTCTGCTGAATTTTGATTGGTTCTCATAGCGATTGTGGTGTGAGGGAGGATGGCGACTTTTGGTGCAAAAAGGGCATCGGACGAAACGATTTGACCTAGTACTGTAGCATATGTGTCAAACTAATACCCACTGGCTATATGTAACCGTCACCCCGCTACTGCTTGTTGACCACTACGCCTCCTCCCACACTTCATTCAGGGAGTCATCCTCTATTCAACAGTCAAGAGGAGACAATCAACAGCTAATTACATCTCAAGACCACGATCCCCCCTGCTTCACTCTAAAGGTCCCCCATTGAAAATAGTAATATTCCCTGAATAATAACAATCAGTTACCAGAAACAAACTCCCGGGAGAAAATCTCTGGTGGATGCTCACCTCCAGTTATGCGACCACAAATCCCCCGCTTCTTAACGCTTCATGAATACAGTCCACAATAATTGAAGACTCCTTCATCCATTTCTCTCTCTCTTGTCCCATATCCTGAAACAACGCAAGAAGGCTATGCGTCTGAGTGAAAACTGTGCCATCATAACGGAGCATTTGCCACTGTTCCCCCGTCGTAACAAAACCATATACCACGCCCCCGCCGTTGCGGTCTCCCATATCCTTCATTGCCAATAAGCACTGCCGCTTCGCCTCTCCTAGCGAGGACTTCTTCACCCCCACCACATAGACAAACTTCCGGTTCCCCACCCCGACCAAGTCCACCAGAACAAATTCCTGATAGCCACGAGTCTCCAAGTCTTCAGCAATAATCTCTTTCTCCCTCAGGAGGATAATATTGCGTCCCGTCTTACGTCTGAAAGCCGCAATTATAGGAATGACTATAGCAAAAACCAAGTCATGGACATTGGCTTCTTTGAAATGTGGGAGCACCTCCGTGGGATAGCCTTCGACGTCAACAAATTCGGCAATACGGTCGTAAACCTTTTCCTTGGTTTCGTGGACCTCATCTTTCCCGAGACCTTTAATCTCAGGCCTTGCTTCTGCCAACATCTGACCAACCGAAATGCCATGTTTTTCGAAATCTTCGGGCATAAAGCCCAGCCTCTTCTCGGCCTCTTCCATGGTGACCTTCGAGTAGGGAGTCTTATGCTTAGGATTAGTTGATCCGTTCTTGTGCTGAATGACGTCGTTTGATTACAGTTTTCGGGCTATTAAAACTTCAAGCTCACCAGAATAGTGCCCATCGCCCTAGATGAATAGCGGACTTGATGGCCGCAGCGGTGAATGCCTGCGGACTTAAGTACTTGCTTAGTGACAAGTCTGAACATTATCGGCTACTGTTAACCTCTCGTGAATTTAGTAAGTCAAAATTCAATAGATAGTATGACATCAAACGGACTCACCTTGTTGTTTATGTGCGATTGTGGTAGAGTGTTTGGTTGAGGGCTCTCTAATGGTGAGTTAAAGAAGGTTGGTGGATAGACGAAAGTGTGCCTTATCTGGGCACACATCAGCAAGAAGGCTCACCAAATTTCTCATAATATTAGGCTTCACGTGACGGATATATCCATCGGCCGCCCTGATAAGGGTATCTCTGGCGCTGTGTTACACCGAAGGACTTCTTGTGACCACCAAAAATCCTCATGAGTTATCACTCAAACTCTCTAATCTAGTTCTTTAAGTTACACATAATTGCAATGGTAGTGTGCCGGACTTAGGTCAACCCCCCAAGTTGGGGTTAGTGGATAAGTTACACGTCACTTGTTTTTCTATGATACTGCGAGTGTACGATACTCGTAGTGCTCAGCCAATGACTGACTCATCACCTCCCTCTTCAAGTTTCTGGGGGGGAGTTTGATCAATCATTGGGCGGTTTAGTGGTGTGGAACCAACTACCATATTCCGCAAACCCGGATGCCAAGTTCTGCGTCTATAAATTACATAACTCATTTGATGGCTCTCACTTTGACTGACATATTATCATACAGGTAATCCTGCACCACCCTCGCATGAAATAAAAATAAACCCAGACCTTTCTTCTTCGTCTAACAAGATCGCTCATAGCTAACACTGCATGTATCACATTTAAAGACTTACAGGCGGTTGGCGAGACGAATGAACCCTGGGTTTTGATAGATCCTTCAGTTCTGGAATTTGTCGAGGTGTTCAGAATCGCACAAAACTATGGTTATTTAACGTCAGAGTTTGAAATTGATTATGATACCGCAAAACTCTCAGTCATTCATCCCCCCCCCCCTGCAGCAGGTTGTATCTCCAAATCTAAAGACTCAATAAAATTCGTGAAAAACTTAGTACTCCTCCCTACGCTTAGAGCCCTCATCTTGGGTCTCCTCACAGTTTTTGACCATATGCAGCCTTTTAGCCGGAGCAGCAGGCAATTGAGCGGTCACAAAATGAACTTCGTGGGCGCGCCGAAAACGGTCTTCGAGTTCGGTCGGAACAAGCCGTAAAATATCTTCATAGGTTCCCCGTGCGTCATCCTCCCCTTCTATAATTATTTCCGCCGCCAAATCCCAAAACTAGAAAAGAAGCTCAGGGACCGATGATGGCTCTTCGCTTAGAGAAGGTTCGTCTGCAGGTGGAGATTGGGACGCAAACCGCTGGAGAAGCTCGGCCGAACGAGAAGGAATGGTGGCCGGGACGAGTAGGGGGTGCTCAAGTGGTCCGCAATTGTGAACGAGAGGGCGGGGAGACAATGCGGAATGTGGGGTAGAGACCCTGGTGGTGGTCCCGGTTGTACTGTACATCATGAAGGTCACTCGGCAAAACCGGATTGGTTGGCCTCCACGGCGATTCTTTATAATTAGTAATCGGTACAGCTCACTCAGAATTGAGTAGGGAGGAGGGAACTTGGGATACAGTAGACAGCGGGATAAGAGAGAAGTGATGATTTGGGGGGAAATTCGGAATGGGTAGGAGGAAATTCTAGAGGTACCGATAGGTGGTGGAAGAGGTGATTAAGGAAGATGGCTTGGGGATGAGAGGATGTTGGGAGGAGTATCATAGGTAATAATAATATTATCTTAGAAAATGTTAGGGATCGGAGGGGAGAAGATTATGATGAATCAATAAGATATAGACAGAGACCGAGTGATCGATTATGACTGCGGATACTAGAGCACAATCAATCATGCCCGAGTATCATCGAGTAATACCCCTGATCGAGCAACTACCTGACCGAGGAACCCCCTATGGCCGAGGTTACTGAGTAGATGGATCACGATCGTCGTCTGTTACTAATTTAGACATACATTATTGTTAAAAATGTACTGTACATCTATTATCAAGGTATTCATTAGCTCAACCAGGGACAACGCAAAGGATAGCGTATGATACCAAGATGCTTGTAATCGAGCCCTCATTTCCTTCTCCACGCAGTCGAACCGGATAAGGCTGAATACACCTAACGAATTGCCCCTGTAGGCGGATGAGGGGCCCGAGGACGTCCGCACCATATCTATAGTATGATACCACCACCACCGCACCACCCTACCATGTCCCCGAGATAACAGCCACAAATTCCACCAAAACTTCTACCAACCGCCGCAATACACTAAACATAAAACCGACAATGCGCCCCCTACTCCGCCCGTTCCCCTCCCACGCACCAAGGCCCCTCCCTTCAAAGGCAATTTTCTCCCCATAATTACCAGTTTGTTAGTAAGGAATCTCGCTGCGGGTGCAATCCCGTTGAGGGTGCAACAGCTTTGAAGTATTATTCATGATGATCATAATATCATACTACCACTATTATACTATCACATCCTTTCCATGGGGCTACCTCCAGTCGCAGGGATGGGTTGCGCTCCTCCAGAATGGTGCCCTCGGCTACCAGATCCTCCACACCATTTCTTCAATAAAGGTAGGACTATCAATGGTGCGGTGTTCCCGGCACATGATGCCGTGGGCCGTCTGGTGAAGTTCCCCACATACCGGTAAGCACCGGTTCCGCAATGGACAATTCAATAGGCTTATTTTAGGGTCTGTTTGACACGCTACAAATATGATACCATCCATGGTATTTCTACTTTCAGGGCATTTGTTTAATGATATTTCTATAACTAATTGGGGTGTGTTCAGCATGCCGCAAGAGGCTTGGTATTTTTCCAATCAAGCATTTCCCGCAATGGTATGGCGGGGGTTTAGGCCAGAAGAGTAAAAATACTTATCCTTCTCCCAAATGTTAGAGTACTCAGTACATACATCAAAAGAAACACGTGAGAAGAGTCATGAAACAACCTCCGGTAAACAGCCTCTAGTTTGCCATACATTTCTCGCACAAGCAAAAAAAAAGTTAGGAGAATAGGGTCGAGACCTGGATCTGATGTAGGAGCGGGAGTGGAATCTATCTTAGAGCTTCGAGGCTTGGCTTTCAGTATTTGTAGTTTACTTGATATTATTCACCTATCATATCAGAAATTCTCTATGCTTGAAAACTGACATCTTACACCTCTCCAAGGTGTCGCCTCCTGCCTGGGTTTCCAAGACCTTTACGTATTTCACTCAAAATAGACTAACTGGTTTCCCTGCTGGCTCTCTTGGCCCAGGTTGCGGTCGACAGCTTTTTGTGCTTATATAAGCAAGCATTACCCGCTCGGCAGTTCGGACAAGCGCGTGTTTGCTTTTTCTCGACTGTCCACCTATCCTACCACTCACCCAATCCTTTTCCAAATTCCTTTCCTCAAGGGATGGCATCGACAGACCAAGATAGGGTCGCATGTATCCAGCCCACCAATCGTTCGGCATGGCACGATACCCACATCTACGCTTCCAACGATCGCGACACCGTGCTCGGAGGTCTCTGGGTCGCACCGGGTATTACCAACACTAACCTCTATTCTATGGTAGAGATTTTCTGCACAATTACCGATACCTTCGACCTACAAGACGGCAGCCAGCGACTTGTTGAGAGGGATGAGGAGCCACTTCGACCAGGCAATTACTACATATTTACGAAGGGTAGGCCCCCTCTATCCTTTGGTCATCGACTACCACTCACCCGCGATAGGTTCCATCACTGTCCTCGATGAAGTCCCTCTACTTCGTACTCTATCGTTGCACTCCGGGACCCGTGTCGAATCGTTTTTTGACTCTGTACGTAACCGGGATCGCCGTTGTATTATAACTGGCAGATCAGCAGTTATAAATGGTGTTACTTACTGGGAGCCCTTCGAAGCTGCTCACGTGTTTCCTTTAGCATACGAGGAGCACTGGGGCCATTGTAATCTCGATCGTTGGATCACCGTCCCGCCGGCCTCTGCGTCGCATGGAACTATCAACTCCGTGCAGAATGGGATATTGCTCACCCGAGATATGCACGCACTGTTTGATTGCTATCAGATATCAATCGATCCGGATGCACGCTTGGCCCCAGATTAAAGTCTTTGTGCTGTTCCTAACTAATACCCGTCTAGGATCACCACAAGATTGTCTGCTTTACGCCTATTGCTAACAGCTACGGAATCGCTGGCCGACAACTCGATCAATTGTTCCTCGATGACCCGCTTCGCCCGAGCGATCATCTCCTCCGTTGGCACTTTCGCCAAGCAGTCCTCGTCAACATGAAGGGGGCTGGCGAGCCGTGTTTTAAGATAGATTTCCCGCCTTGTTCAGACATGATGAGCCAGATTATGAGCGGTCCAAAAGCTGTTGAAAGGATGGAGTTTGAGCTTTTTGGCCGCTTGAATGCAAAGGGGGATCGCAATTGAGGCAAGGGTAGGCTGCCAATGTAATGTGACCTAGAGCACTACAGAACTTTGTACAACGAGGTTGAGCGCCAACTTCCGTCTTAACTCCACTTGCCCTTTCTGTTGCGGTATTCTAGCTGGTCAGTTGAGAAATATATTGATATACTTTGCCTTTTCGCATTAGAATTTATCTGTTCGCAGGGTGCTACCATGATTGCATGAGACTATTGTACCCGCCGTCATGAAAGATCACTCGAATAAAATAGCTTCTCATATGAGGGTCTATTATGTACATGCCCAGCCCGACTTTGAAGCCAGGTGAATTCTATATCATACCAGACTACGGATGTGTCCTACGCTTACTATCCTACTGGTGCCCTCCCACAATGGTGCCCGGTACCGACCAGTACATACTGAAAACCCCAAATCCATCATTTCCGCTTCCCACCCCCTCTCATATTTCTATCATACTGGTTTTCCCTACCTTCCATACCCTATGACCCCCTTCCAGACCTTCCCTAGAGACAACCATTATGATAAGAGTTTGGGCTTGCGATACACTGCACGCTACGCTAGCTATCATAAAACAAGTGGACGTATCATAACGAGAAAAATACGGTAAAAAGGAAATTAAATCAAGTCGCGAGCAAGTGATAACCAGCACCCAGACGGGGGGGAGAAAAATTGCTTTCCGCCCCGCCTCGAACCCGAACCGGACACCGCCAGTGTATTATTAGACTAGGCCGGTGTTGTTCCAGTTGCCATGGAGAAAATGGGCGCCTGGAGGAAGTGCGAAGCATGATGATAAGAGTTGAAGTTATCACGTTTGCGAGATGAGGGCGGTTTTCCCCCTGTCGGATGCGAGCGAGACGCACTCGTTGGACGAACAGTCAGTTTACGCTATCCCGGGTTGGTTGTTACGAGGTTTGAATGTATTGCGTATCCTAGGGCTATAAATGATTGGGGCTTTTCCCCTTCGGGCGGGTGGAGATTGAACAAGACATAATTGGGCTTTACTTATTTCATACTTTCGTTCATGCTCCCCGGTCTCTCTCTATTCCCGAGCAATAATACCGCCTCTCTCCTGTCGGGCTGTTCCCTCTATGGGGCAACCCCTATCGACCTCGATAAACCTGAGATAGGGGTGGGTTAGAGGGGGCCATGAGGTCCAACAATGTCCCAGCAGGGACGTGGGACCGGAAGGAGAGGATGACGTGCGGGCGTGGCGGAAGGGGAGCTAAGTTATTCTCGATGGCTCAGAAATATGCAGTCCATTTCTCGGCGACTATGGATTTAATCGGGTCGACCAAGTTGAGGTACAGTACTAGACATCTTGTCCGCATGCATATCCCCATTCCGCCATCGAATAATCATCCCGTAACCAAGAGAGATTCCTCAAAAAAGCCCTCCAACAAGCAAAAAAGTTATATATAACCCAACTAGAAATTATCCAACAGCATCACCCCCTACATTATTCTTAAAGATTTAATTAACGAAACCAGCCCTTTTCCCCTTTCCCCCGTGCGGATCACGAAAAATCACTGACTTCAAACCTGACTCATAGGTCCCCGACTCCCACCGCCAACACCCCTCTTCATCATCCCCTGAATCCCATACGCGCTGAACGCAAAGCTGGCCAAAAACGCCGCAAATGCAAACCAGTGAAAAGCCGTCATGGCATTCGCCTCGTGACACCGTCTCGCAGGAGAAATGTATCCTCCGCCATTGGTGATTCCATTTGCAAGGAGGAATTCCTACCAACCCCCCCCTTCCGTCAGCCACTCACCACATGCGAAGTGGGGGAAAAGGAAAGCAAACAATATTCCCACAACTCCTCCCTCCCAACTGTGCCGCCATGGCTATCCCAGCGCTGAGTAAGAACACGCAATTCAAACCATCAAGAGTAGTGCTGACAATCGGGTTCTCGATTTTACTGAAGAGCGTGGCTGGGATGAGGTACAGCATGAGTGTCAATATGGCGAACACGGCGGCGAAGATACTGAAGTTTACGCGTGTGGGTGTGCCGCCCCGGAATTGCTGCTCGATCAGTGCGCCCGCCAGGCCGAGGATTATGGTTGTGAAGGTTAGCTCGGTTAAGCGCAAGAATGTTGTTGAGACTATCTTTAAGGAGAACATGGTTGTGGACTTATGGTGAGTTGGGTTGAAGGGGGGGGAGGGGTTGAAGGGGGGCTTATGAAGGGACGCAGGGAGAGGAAGGTAAGAGGTGAAGGTGAGGTTTTGAGGACGTCATGGGGTTTGGTATGAAACCTGACTTTTACTGCACTGTTGGGGTTCTGTTTAGTGGCTGGGTTAGGCTGAGTGTTGGCTGGTGCTTCTGGAATCTGGTGATAATCACTCATGACTCTTCGTTCATACGCAGAATTTCACGGAATTTTACTTGTAGTCCGAAAGCTGGGGGATGCTTGGCCTGGAGGGATAAAGTACCGGTACTTGAGTAAATTTACGGTACGGTACTCAAGTATGGTTGGGGTCTTGAGGCGCTGACCCGGCCAATAAGCGTCCCTAGCCCGGTGGATCTGCGTGGTATTTTCTTGAATAGGTGGAGTTATACAAACGAACGGATAGCAGCAACCGGCTCAGGCTAACCTTTTGATAACCACGAACCATAAGTCACCCTTCATTCCTTTCCCACCAAGACCCCAACGTCATCCCTCGGAGAAACCACAGCGCCACAGCCCCCAAACAAGGTGTCACTGGGTAAATGTCATCACTCACTCCGCTCAATCCCCGGAACAACTCAAGATAAACCCCGAGAAGCCTCAAACGAAGGAAGAAGCAAGCACTTGGCGCAGGGAAATGATCTAAACGAACGAGTGACGGCCCATGTTCACGAGAAAAGAAAAGAGATCCCTACCGAGATGCATGATACTGTGATACAATAGTTATGATATCTTAGCGGTATCCCATGACAAAGTGAAAGTGAGGAATAGAGTAGAGTAGAGATTTGAAAGGGAAAAATAAAACATAGGAATAAGGGAAGCCATCCAATCCAACCATCAATCACACACTCAAAACCCCCCCGCGCGAACGAACAAACAAATCAAAAATAAACCAATAAAAGAGAGGGAGAGAGAGGAAAAGATTACTCCGTAGCCTCAGCTAATTGGATAATCAACCGACTAGCCAGCTCCAAGAACGGGAACGGCGAGCTAACTTCCTTCTCCCCATCACCTCCATCGCCCCCCCCTCTGTTCCCATCCTTTCCCTTCCCCTTCCCCTTCCCCTTAACAACAACTTCCTCCTCCTTTCCATCATCGCCTTTAATAACTCCCCGTCCGTCACCACCCAACTCCGTTAGAAATCCCACCTTCTTCTTCTTCCCCAGCCGCTCGTAGCCTGCGCACTTGAAGTCAACTAGGTAAAAGTTGTGTTCTACCGGTAGCTGGTAGAGCTGTATCTCCATGTGCACGTACAGACCTTCCTCGCCAATGGGATTAGTAGGCGGGTAACTAGTTCGCTTGGCTGTAGCGGAGGTATGGGAGGACTTGCGCCAGCGGCAGTGGATTATCCATGGATCCGTGGGGACGGTTTGTGTGCGCTTATTTTTATTGCTTTGCTGGGTGTTTTGGTGATCGTGCTGTCGGGAGTGCCAGTCATTGTCCGTGTCTCGGTTGTCTGTCTCTTCTCCTTCTGCTTCATGGGAGGAGGTAGAGTCTGTGTCTGAGTTTGTGTATTCCTCACCTGGAGTCTCGCCTCCGGAGTCGGAGTCATTGCCGCCGCCATCTTCATCATTTTCGCCATCTTCATCGTCGTCACACTCTTCAAGTTCCCATTCCGCGCCGAGTTTTCGGAGCGCACGGTATATGCACCCGACTGCTTCTAGTGGGGAATTGCGGCTCCGAATGCCGAATTGCCAGCGGGTTTGACGCTGGCGCTTGGCTTGCTGAGCGTGACCGGGCGGTAGTGGCGTTAGGCCTTCGATCCTGGTACTAGAGGATTGGATTCGCGTGTTTATCGGCCTAAGTCCGCGGCGGGTTTGTTGTGGGGTTATTTGCGGTGAGGACGGTGCTGGTGAGGGTGGAGGCGGGGCGCCCGACATGTATGCTTTGTGGTACGCTGGGAGACTGGTCGGTAGGATGGAGATTGAGGAGGAAGGGGAGGGGCCGACGTCGCCTGGTGTTGCTACGTCCTCCGGAACGCCCGCGATGCCGAGGCCGTCTTTGGTGCCTGGCAGAGCAAATGGTGAGGCGGTGCGTTGCGGGGTTTGGGGATTGAAGCTAGGCGAGTTCGGCGCTTGAGGGTTCGGTGTGGGTCGTGGGGAGGAGGGGAGGTATGAGTTCCAGGCAGGCGGAGATTGTGCGAGAAAGTTTTTGATGTTGTGAGCATTCGAGAGGCGGGCTTCTCGCTCATTAGTTTACCAGTAACAGAGAATGGGAGAGGGGAGGGCACAATCTCTCATCATCATCTGATTCTCCCTCACGATCATGTACGCATCTTTGATCGCGCTGGGCTCCTCCTTATTGAGCGCGTCCTGGACATCATCCTTCGCATACCCCATCGTAGACCCCAACTTTCCCACCACTGCTTCATGGAGTTCGCCTTTTAATCGCTCCGCGGGTCCCCGCTCGATGCTCTTCCATGTCGGTAGCCTAGAAAGATCCACGCCTGTATTAAAGAATTCTTCCGGTGGGGGGCGAAGGTATTCCGGAAGCCCTTTGTTGAACCAGGGATCCTGTCGGATGTCTGCAACCGTTATGCGGGATAACGGGTTCACCACAAGCATCCTTTGAATCAGGTTGCGTGCTTCAGAGCTTAAAAAGTGGGGGATCGAATAATTCCCCTCTGTGCAAACTGTTAGCGGTCGCACGTGGTATGAGAAGACACGCAGGGCAAAAAAACGAAAAAAACATACGTCCAATCTTTTTGAATAGCGTGGGTATATAATCGTCGTCGAAGGGTAGCCTCCCGCAAAGTAGAACGTAGAGAATAACCCCACAACTCCAAACATCGACTTCCGGGCCCGCATACAATTTCCCAGAAATGACCTCCGGCGCAGCATAATTCGGACTGCCACAAGACGTCTTGAGAAAGTTCCCATCAGTCATGATATTACTAAGACCAAAATCTGCAATCTTGACATTGAGATAATCGTCCAGCAACAGGTTCTCCGGTTTCAAATCCCTGTGCACAATCTTATGGCGGTGACAATACTCCACGGCGCAAATTATCTGCTGGAAGAACCGTCGCGCAGAGTCCTCCGTCATTTTCCCATTCGTGACGATATACTCGAACAGTTCTCCACCAGCGTACTCGATAACCATAATTATGTCGTTCGGCGTTGTTATCACCGTATACCTAAATCACCCATCAGCGCCTCTCCCCCACCGATGGGAGGATCCTCCTTTTTTCCGCAGACGGGAACAAACAGCTTAATAATGTGCGGATGCCTCAGTAACTGCAAGTAGGCAATTTCCCTCTCCACCCGTCCCGCCATATCCCTATTATTCAACTTCTTCCTCGAAATGATCTTCAAGGCGACCTTCTGCCCGGAAACCTGGTGCACGGCCAATTTCACCTTTCCGAAGGAGCCCTCGCCAAGGGTCTTGATGATGTTGTACTGCCCGAGTCGGTGCTCCGCATCCGGTTTGTGCGCATCGTGGCGGCGGAGCGGTCTTTGCTGCTGGTGGTGGTGGTGTTGCTGCTGTTGAGAGTGCGATTGGGATTGGGGTTGCTGGTGTTGGTGGTGTTGGTGTTGCTGTTTGTATGGAGGGATGGCCAGGTCCCCGTCCGTATAGGTTGGCGGCATGGCCGGCGAGCGGGGGGCTGATTGAGACGTGATTGATTATTAAGGTACTCACTCCGCTTTGCCGAAGGGGTCTGTTAGTCTTTGCTATTCGTTACGATCCCTTAGCGGTTGTGCTGCGTAGGAAGGTTTGGTGCGGAAGTAGTGGGGGGAGGGTGAATGGGAGGATGTCAAGTCGTGACGAACGGTAAAGTAAAGAGGTAAAGTGTATGGTACCGGTACTCGTAGTAAACGGAATGGGGGGAGGATCGAGAGGAAGGTTTCCGAATCGTGGGCGATAAGAGAGATCGAAGAAAGATTAGATGCGACGACGTCACAGTCAGCGTGCCACAACAGGGGGACACCCCAATTGTACCGTGCAATATAGTAACTCCCATCACAGCCTGACCTCGCCAATCCTTTCACAAAGTAACGGTATGATACCTTACCGCGAAGCCAGATCCCCCGTGCCATAACTTGGGTCTAATACGAGTAGACTACTCGGAGCACTCAATCCCGATCCCCAAGGAGGAGGTGGAGGAGTGAGTTCATCACCCCCATCATTTCCTCCTCTCCTCCTCTTCCCATCGCGTAGCGGTTAACCCCATTATCGTAATCGTATTTGCATGGTCAAGCTTTTTCCTTTTTCCTTTTCCCTTCCCTTTCCTCTTCGCTTCTTTGCCTAGCCAACCGTAGTGAAGTCAAGCCCATCATATCCCAATAGCAGGCTGTCTGCAACCTGAAGGAGAGTTGGTACGATATACGGTGAGCAGAAGAACCACGGCAGAGGGATTCCAAGCCTACTTATAGCCAACACCGTATCCAGCTAACCCAATATCTTGGGAATGGACCACCGTATCACGCTGTTCAAGTAATCGCATCGAATAATACCCCGTACCCCAGCACTCGAGTACCACGAATATCCCACGCAAACGATGTGTTAGGGATGGTAATCTTCCTCGAGTACTGTGCTTGCACCCGATGTTTCTCGCTCGTGGGGGCAAAGGACCTTCCTTTTTCTACTTTCGGTGATGCTAGTATGAGTGTGTAATAGGGCATGAGGATCCAGCATTGGTTGGTCTACGAGTACAAGTACTAGTCTACTTGTAGGTCTAGTTGCTGTTACGAGAGAGCTGAAGCTGGAATTTCTCGCAGCAAAATAGATAATAACCAGTCTACGGTACCGGTACTAAAACCTAATTTCAATTCTTCCTAGTCTGGGCGCCGGTGCTCGGGATACCCGAGAAAAAGTCAACCAGCACAGACAGTAACTTATGTTACGAGTAAATTACCAACCAGTTAGCACAAGCCACCACACTCCAAGCACCGCCACACTGGTCTTCTCGTAATCAACCAACTCCACCAATCAGGAACTCTGGTACGAGTACGAGTGCGGTATGATACCATACGAGTACAGCAATCCTTCCGGCTTGTTTGAAAGGTTTAAAAAGGCCCCCAGCCCCATCCCCTTCCGCCCACACATTGCATCACCGCGCCGTAGGACAAACAATCGCCAAAACCATCACCACAAATCACCTGGCCAAAATGGCCCCAAGAACCCTCCTCCATCTCGCCCGTCGGCTGCGACTGCCAAACCTCCCGGTACTCCCCGCCCACCAACAAACTCTCCTCCGCTCGCACCTCCTCCGTAACCTCCGCCAACCCCTCCGCCGTTCCTTCTCAACAGCGAAGACAACCCCACCACCACCCCCAGCAAAGCCCGCCACCCTCTCCGCGAGGCTAAAATACCTCTCGCGTGAGTACGGTTACAGCGCACTGGGCGTGTACCTTCTCCTCTCGGCACTCGACTTCCCCTTCAGCTTCCTGGCAGTGCGGTACCTGGGCACGGAAAAGATCGGCGAGTTAGAAGCCAGTGTCATAGGCTTCGTCAAACCGTACTGGGTATCATTACGGAGTGCTGTTGGCTATCCACCTGCACCGGTGCCGGTTGGGGATCGAGGGGTAGAGGTGGAGGCGGGGAAGGGGAGATGGGAAGCAGTACACGATGCGGAGGGGGAGGTTGAGAAGGCAGCTAGTATGTTTTCTTCCCTTCCCGGTTGGGGTGGCTTGGAGGAGGTGGCTAATGCGGGGTGATGGGTGGGACAGGTATATGGACGGAATTAGCACTCGCCTACGCGATCCACAAATCCTTCATCTTCATCCGAGTGCCGTTGACGGCAGCGGTGACTCCGAAGGTTGTGAAGGTTTTGAGAGGGTGGGGGTGGGATATTGGAAAGAAGGGCGGGGCAAAAGAGGCTGTTAAAAAGGCCAGGAGGGGGGATTAATCAGGTTCTCGTGGGGCAAGTGTGAAGTCGTGTATGATATGATAGGAAGCCTATCCTTTACCCCTGCTTTTTTTTTGTACACACGTTCTGTCGTCTCTTGCTTTTGCGCATGTCTATTGCAATTGCATGCATGCCATAGCGGAACTGATAACATAGACAGTCAAAAGGAAAAAATCCCACTCAACTTCATTCAATATTCACCCCGTTCTCTCCTCTCTTGATCCCAACCAATCAACTAATTACAACAAGCCCGGACCCCCCCACCCCCACCAAAAAGGCACCCCAAAACCTCCCCCGGCGCATCCAAACTCCCCATTTCAATCTCCACCTTTCCATCACCATCACCACCAGTGCACCAAACTAGCACCACCCCCCCACAGTGCGCACAAAACCCCCTTATCCCACCCGTATACTCAAACTCCCTATACGGCCATCCCACCCCACCACCTCTTTGCCCTCCCGGGTCTTCATATTCCGGCGGTTGCTCCTCCGTCTCCGTGCGACGGGGCCGCGTACCTGGGGCGCATACCACCCTGGGCATTCTAGGGATTTCCAGCGTCTGCGTAGCAGAGGCCGACGGTGTGGGAGGGAGAGCAGCTAGCGAGATTAACTGGATCTGAGAGGAGGGTATGTGGAGGGTTGTTTTCGTGAGTGTTCTGGGGTGGTTTGGGGATGTGCTGCTTGAATCAGTACACTCGTATATGCTTCTTCTTGATAGGGAGGGGCAGGAGGTACCAGTGGGTGACAGAGATTGCGTTTGGAGGAGGAGGAAGTAGTATCCGGTAGCGGAGGAGGGAGCATTGGCAGCCACCTGTGAATGATTTTGGCGTCATTTCCTGAGGGTCGGGATTGTTCAATTGCCCGGGGAGGAATTGGAGCGGTCTTCACGGGTGATGGGTTTGATGTTAACATAAAGTACAAAAAAAACAAAGAGTCAATTGCTAAGAATTTGGTACCCTTTTCATAAGAATTCAAAGATTATACCTAACCACTGCTTATATACACCTCTGAAGTTTGGTCAATGACTCACTCCACTCTCCTTTCTCTAGCCCTCCCCGATCCACAGTCCAACTATAGCGGCGCGGTATTCCCCCTAGTATCTATATATGCTCCCCGTCCAATGGGGGACAACGCACGTAGCTTAGCTTGGGCAGACGGATGGAAATACCGTCCCCAATTCACGCTGGAGTTCTCTCGTCGGAAGCCCTCCCCGCATGGTCTTGACACATAAATTGCTAGACCACCGTACGGTATCCCTCCTCTCCTAGTCTCCCACGTCGCGATACGAGAAATACCGGTACGGTACCCTGCACCACGCTCCTGGGCGGTGGAAGGCTCTAGAAAGAAAAGAAACCTTATCCCAGAATCTGCTCCTCCAGGCAAACACCAATTCTTCACGCAAACTACCGGTAGCTTGCGCGGGGCAGAGTCCTCGCACAAAAAAGCAAGAGCGGGACGACCCCCTGCTTGGTATTTGTATCACTGCCTCAAGTGGGTATTATATCCAGGTTCGTTCGCCTTAAAATTTGGCATTTTTCTGATTTCTAATGGTCCTCCCCCACTTGATTCTCCGATTGGATGTTCGCGCGGAGTTTGGTTGTGGGGGAGGAAGTAAAGTATCATAGGAGGGGGGTCAACGAACAGGCCAAACGATATCACTATTTGCCAAGAAACTTTTCAGTGTATTGTTCGTTGAACCCCCTACTCGTACTTGTCTAGATGTTGGGGGCGCTCTCGAGAACGGATTGGCAAAAGAAGTCTAACTGGTATTGCACTCTTATTATCACACCAGCATCCTGGGAATATTTTTGGTATCTCGAGTATGATACAGTGAGTCAGTACCAACATGATACCAGGTACTGTACTGTACTCGTACTTGTAACTCTCTCTAAACAACTCCAGTACCAGCAGGATAAACCAAGCAACCAGACCTCCAATCACATCCCTTTTCACTGGTTGGTACCCGTAGCTCCCCCAAGCGGATAGTCCCGAGCACGTGCCAAATCTTGGCAGAGGCAGCCAAGCAACGACGTCAATCACTCACTTTTGAAACAGAACTCTCTCCCACATTCATTCTTTTTTATCGACCCATGCGTGCATGAACGGCGGTTCCAACAATGACTTCGAAAGCCCAGGGAAATATCCTCACCCGTATTTATTATGCATGGAAGTCGCTGAAGTTACCATGGCGACGTAAAATCTTTGTCGGTATGTTTGTCCTGGGATGAACATAATCCAATTATCTATACCACTGTCAATTTTCTGACGGCAAGAACAGGAATGGATCTGGAGGGCAACTCCTTTTGGGAAATCCCTATCAGCGTGCACGGGCGCGTTCGTCGGATAGTCGCGTATAGAGATCCCAAGCGAGATCTGGTGGACTACAAACTGCCCCGTACTGTATACCCCGTCAGCGCCATACACGCATCAATCTCCCCTTTGCTAATGACTTATCCCCATTATAGCCCAATGGACCCAGTGGCTTCGTCACAACCGGGTTGCACCAACAATAGCGGAGCTCCACGGAGACGTTGCCCGGCAAGCTCAACTAAAACAGCTCGCTGCCGCCGCTGACGCACGATGGAATTCGAAACCTTCTTTACTGAACGCTGCCCCGCATCCTCCGACCGATAGTGTACTGGAAAGCAATACCAAGTTCTGCAACGATTCCGGATTGCAGCGGCGGGAAGAGATGTGCCGAGGGCGCGGAGAAACAGGAGTGGGGTTTGGCGGAAAGGATAAGGAAGGATATAGAGCTGCCGGCGAGAGTGTGGATCGGGCACACGGGGCACGGGGCGGCGAAGCCCGGGGTGGAAAGGCGGGGGGAGAATTCAAGGTTGGAGAGTGGGATCCGAATGCGGGGTTGCCGAAAAAGAGGCCAGGGAGAGAGTAATGGGTTAATTTATTGTAGGATGTTGTAAGGATCCAAACCTGAATCTTTGTACCAGGCAATGTATCCTCCTCCCCCGCCCTCGCCCTGGTGCGCTTTGAGGGCATGTGATGTTTCTGCCCCCGCTCGGGGAATTAATCCTTGTCCGAGGGGCGAATTGAACTTGGGAGCCTGGGGAAGACAAGTTTGCCTGGATCATGATGCTATGATATTCTGCCGCTGGGGCACAGTCCGGGCGTTCGGGTTTGTCTTGTTTTGGCTCTAATATTCGCAAGGTTCAGAGGGAGAAACGAGGAATGAGCAAAATGTGCTAGAATATTGTAGGGAATGGCAGGAATTCATGACTTGGAGGCATTGTCTTTCAGGGGTAAGTGTGCCAGGGCGGCGCCATTTCGGATGAGCCATCTCGGCTAAAGGGCTGGAGGAAGGGGTGATAGAGATGAGAACGCAAGTCGCAGATATTTGGTCACCGGTTACCCGGGTGGGGGGGGATCTCTAGTCCTCGAAGCACTAATCACAGCAGGGATATCGGAACAAAAGATGCCGAACAGGACAGTATTTAGAAGATGGTCACTGATTTCACATACGAAAACCTCCCGCGATGTGTTGCTAGATCTGTCAGTTATGTGATGTGTGGCATTTATTCATAAAATTTTGTTGAAACCCCTTTAAGATCCCAAGAATTTAAAACACACTTGAAGAGATAGTTAAATAAGTGACTTTCTCACAATGCTATCCCCTCAAGCGCATCTATTAGAGAGGGACCGACCAGCCATTCACTACTCATTCCCTTACCGTTCTCAACATCTGTAAAGCCTGGAATCCTCATGCGAGCTCCCTTGTCACAACCGCAAGGACATTCAGCGCGCTATACTATACACGTACCATAGGGGTATGATACCGTATAATATAGATAAGTGCAGAAAGCATGTAAAGACGAAAATGTCCAACAGAGAAGTAGAAAGGGAAAGGGAAAAAAACTCCATAAGGCGGAAATATGGATCATATTAGATAAACACCCAACACTAACCAATTCAGGATCTAAGCCAACATAAGAATAGAAGACAGCATATATGTGCTAATATTCTGTTGCCCCAGCACCTGCTGCCAGCTTCTCTGCTCACTAAGCAGCATTGCCATCTGTTTCATTTATGGACACGGCCAATATGCCATTCTTTCTAGCCCGCTATGTGGAGGTCGTTAAAGTAGATCCATTGGTGGAGTCTCTGATATCATCCCATGCTTCGGAGTCGGAAATGCCATGAAGTAGCATAAGTAGGAAGAAAGAGAGAAAGAGAGGAGAAAAGTAATAAAGAGAAAGGAAGAGGAGGAAAAAAGTGAAGAAGGAAAGTGAAAAGTTGGAAGAAAGGTGAAAAGGCAAGAGGGTAGAGAAGTAGGAGGTGATAGAAGGGGAAATTGAATAAAATGAGTAGAAAACTAAAATATGGATAACAAGGAAGAATAGAAGAAAGTGTATAAAAGGTTCCAAGTACCAGCAATTCGGAAATAAAGAGAACGTTAAGGGCCTGTTTGGTTGTGATGGTGGTGTTCCGTTGTCCGATACAACGTGACCGTTTCGAAATGGAAGGACTACCTTTTTTATATAATAATATTATTATGGGAAACGGTCACAAAACAGAATGGAACCCTTGTGACCAAACAGGTCCTAAAAAGGGTGGAACAATTCAGGATCTAAGCCAACATTTTCCTAGCTAAGAACTTGTGCTCATACTCTAAGTTCTAAGCTCTGCGAATGGAATCTCTCTGCGGTGCTAAGGGTGCTAAGTTCCCGCTGCAGCGGCAACTTGATCATCCCCGTTCTCCCTCCGGAAGCACGCAGGGGGCGGTGTTCGGCGGTCACATCCACCATATCTGTCTGCGCATCGTTCAATCCTTCACAGGCTGTAGTGGGCATACAGTGCTTTCCGGTCTAGGATTCAAGTGATCACATAATAAATTTCACCTTGCCTACCGCGCGGTACAGTAGTACAGGTCTAAGTAATGACACAAAGACATTAGCACCCTGGAACTGACGGACAAATCTGAAAGAGCAAACTGTATCAGCAGTTCGGGTGCTTCTATCCCATCGACAGATAACGTAGTTCCACAAGATCCCTTGGACAAGCTGATACAATTTTAGCCCTTTTTGTCGTGATAAGCACTGGTGACCAATCCCCTGCTTACCTTATCGTATTTGTCCACCCTCCTCCCAAGGTACAGCACGGTAATACTGTCGTCACGGACGATCACTCGTGTCCAGCCTGAATTGAGGGCAAGGTCATGCTGCGCATTATATAATCCGGTAACCGCCTTAAGCTTTCAGCTAAGCTAGCGATAGCTGTTCCAAAAAAAAAGTAACAAATAGAAACAAAAAAATGAGAGAATCAGGAGTATAGCAAAAACCAAGAATGGGGTCAATCCTGGGCATCACCTCACTCCGAAAGTCCCCAACTCGTAACTGCGCCGTCAAATTCTAGAGCACGGGTAAGAGCAAGAGACATCTTTTTCAGAAGCAAGAAGGCATGCTGACGTGGTTTGGCTCAAGTATGATACTGTCCCTCCTAGTCTCCAGAGTAATGGCGGGCCGATCCAGTAGTATCATACGGTATTTTGCGACGCAATAAGTGGTCATTACTTCAAGAAAGTGATTTATTTTCCTGCAGGAAATAGGGTGGTGTGCCCCCGAGCGTGGCTCGTTTTTATGAACGGAGTGGGAGATTTTTGATCAAATAGGAAAACCTGAATTGCGAAAGCGTTCCATGTGTTTTCCAATTATATAATATTTCACCGGTGTTTATCCCATCTGTGGATTCTAAAAGTGGAAACTGATTTGAGGCAAGATCCATCTTCAACGGTTTGATCCTCCTTATTGGCCTTTCTCACTTCCCTGTTGGTGTTCCGGTGAGTACACTAATAACTTGTCAAGTGGTTCGAGACTGCAACCCGTTGCTCCAAAGGTGTTGTTGATTCCACCGATACCGTATTCGCAGTTGGACGTCTTGTCTTCTGCAGAGCTGGGTTCCACAACAACCTTGGCAAATGCGCTATTCACGGGTCTCGTTCGGTGGGGTCAACTCACACTTCCCCAGTAACGATACCTGTGACGGAGAAAGAAAATTCGCAACGAGAACGTTCAATTAACGTATGATATATATCAAAGTATCATATGCGATTCCATAAAGTTGACTAATTACAGTACACCAAAATAAAACAAAACAGTAATAATTATTGTAGAAGAACCTGTCAGACTTCCATCAAGGCCCACCCTCATCGCCTGTCATACCCCGAAGAGTAAGAAGATAGCAATTCGGGTCAAGATCATCACCACCGCCGCCGAAGCAGGGGTCAAAAAAAGGGTTCACTCTTGGGTCTCGAGGAGATTAATGGTCATCCCCCAGGTTGGAGAATCTGTGGCTCTGGTTAGAGTTTCAGATGAGACGATTTACTATAGAAATGATCCTATGAAGTAAAATCGCATGGTGGGAGAAGAGGGGGGTGGGGGAGGGTGCTTATTTATACTTGAGGAAAGGAAGTGCCAAGATTTGTGGGTCGGGAATAAATGGGGAATTGTTTTCTTCTCCCGAAGATGCTTTGTTGGAAAGGGGTTACCGGTAGGGCTCGGACCTCGGTACTGAGTACCCTATGATGACACTGTTGCGAAAGCATGAGAGTATGATAGCAGAGGCCTTTGGAGAGGAATAAAGGAGAATAATGGATGATCCCAGGGAGGCACAAGTCCCTAGGTTCCTAATCCTTGATCATAAGCGATATACCGGTAGTAGATGCGATAGTGTCAACACTTGTTTAGTGGTAGTGCTTGGTGTGCGTTTTCGTCTCTGAAAATATGATACTCGTAGTAATCCACTGTACGAGTACCTGCGGATAAAACACTCAGCATGCTACATAAATATATCTATCACTCACTCATAGGAGAAATCAAGTAAATAGAGAAAATGTGTAAACATGGGAAGCAGGCAAAAAAGAGCACCCCTAAGTACCGGTAGAAAGTAACGATTGAGTTAAGTGAAATATAATGCAAACTCTATCAATGATTGGGACTCCCCTTTCCCACGAGAGCATCAACTAACCATCCCTTCGCTAAACTCTGCGAGTGGAAAAACGTGGGTTTGGCCGGGCCAAGCGAGCGGACGCGCAAAGGATCCCAGAAGTGGAGGCCATCCAGGCCTTTTTCACAGCTCTGCCATTCCATCCTTCCCATAAAGATCAGCAAACAGGAGAAGTGTTTTGCTGTGGGTACCTAGTTTACCAGGCCCACATCTCCTTGTCTCAATCATAGCTTCACTACCGTATTATCATACCTACTCAAGTAGAGGTTCTACGACTCTCGTGTTGGTTGAACAGATCTAGCGGGGGTTATTTAATGAAACTGGAGGACTGCAACCCCGCCCCTGTTCCCCGATATCAGGGGGGGAATCTCGGAAGGGAATAAGTTTGGCCGCTAACAAGGCTCGGTACTGGTATGATAGCGAGATTGGTTATTCATGAAATAATTTATCTTCATGCAGTTTGCTTGCCCTTCACTGATGTAAAGAACAAAACCCATGGCCGGGGGCAATGTTTTAGGAAAAAATTATTGTGGATGTTGTTGCCATGCCAAACCCCGTAGCAAGTTTCCCCGGACCTGCCCAGCGCTGTCGGGCGAGAAACATGATTATCCGAGTAATGACAGATGAATCCATTCGAACAAGCCAAATCATGAGTTTCCTACCAAAGTGCCGATCCTTTCCAAAGGCAACCTGTTCCAGTTTCACTTCCCATCTATGGTACATTCTAATTATCATTTATTGCACTCAATGCCACCGCCCGCGAGATGCAGGTATGATACTGTAGCCTACCGCTGTTGTTGAGCTCACTCACCTTGACATCTCAAACCTTGGCACACAATCCTGGACTAGCCGATTGTGGCTAACCACCGCCACAATCAACCCCAAAAACCACATTTCCACAACCTCCTTTTCCCAAGTCTCCAACAACTTTACAAAATATTCCCGCCCACACGTCAGACCCTACCATTACCCTCCTCACCTCTCATCCACGTTACCGCACCACCCACCTCCGGTACCTTTCAAAACAACAATATCTGGAATGGCGCCATCAGCTTTACGGCCGAGCATCAGCGCTCTCTTCCTGCTGGCCGTCTCTCTGTTCTCGGTTGTCTCAACTGCTCTAAAGTTCGACATTGCCGCGCAGCATAGGGGTCATCGGCAACGATGTATTCGAAACTTTGTTGCGAAGGATACCCTCGTTGTTGTAACGGCTACGGTTAGCGGGACTAGAGGCGATGGGCAGCAAGTTAACATTCACGTATGAATTTATCTGTTCTTCTCTTCGGATTGGTCGATCGCCGGAGCTGATGTGAATTGAATAGATTCGAGATGCTGTTGGGAATGAGTATGGACGGCCAAAGGATGTAGTTGGTGAAGCCAGGATGGCATTTACTCCCCATGCTGATTCTGCCTTTGATGTTTGCTTCGAGAATAACATTGAAGATGGTAGGTGCCTTTTTTTCTCTCTCATTCCTTTATTAACTCTCGATTCCGCGGGTGGGGCTGATAGAGGTGTAGGCCGCCATCCCGGCCTTACTCGCTCTGTTGAACTTGATGTGGATATTGGTGCCGACGCTCGCGACTGGTCTGCTATCCAAGCTGCTGAGAAATTGAAGCCGGTCGAGATTGAACTACGACGCATCGAGGAGGTTGTCTCGGAAATCGTCAATCAGATGGAATACTTGAGAACAAGGGAGCAGAAGCTCAGAGACACGAATGAATCTACGAATGAGAGAGTCAAATACTTTGCTTTGGCTATTATGGCGACTTTGGTTGGACTTGGTGGCTGGCAGGTTGTTTATCTGAGAGCCTATTTCAGGTTCGTCTTGTTCTGTTTTCTAGCCCTCCCCTTTGGAAAATGCTAACATTCTACCAATAGATCGAAACATCTTATCTAAGTAATGGATCTCTGACGAATCGAACTACTTTTCTTATCGCTGGGTTGTACCGCTTCGTGTGCTTTGGATTGTACCTTTTTCGCCATTTATTTTAGCTGTAGCCTTTTTTCCCTCTATTTTTAAAAAAACGAGTTGTGTTTTGGGTTTGGATGGTGTTTACATAAAACGGGGAACCGTATGGTTGTTCGCGATTAGTCGGCCAATTTATGATAATAACGGGTCATTTTCTAGAGCACTAGTTCAGTCTGATGGGTGTGAATTGGATTAGGATATGAAATGTGTGGACTTGGGAATTTGTAATTGATACCAAGATACAATATCTGCTTGGGAGATCTTACCGCAGCTCCCGTCGTGTGACACCGAACCGACAAGGTAGACATCGAAGGGGCCTGTGTTGCCCTTAGTGACGATAAATGGAACTGCCAAGTTGGAATTTCTATGGCTATTCTGAAGCTGCCGAGTGCGATTGCTGTTGCTTGCTGAAGCCATACTTGGCCGATTGGGCGAGAGGAGCCGAATGTTTACTTCTTTTTCCCGATTTAACGAGTGATTGGTGATGACCTTTCGTCTACGGAGACATAGTATAGTGCGCAGTGCCAGGGGCTGTATACATAGCGGACTTTCGATGTGGGGTAGAGGCCTTAAATAGCAAATACCACACCTCTATGGCTGAGAAGGTATCCCCCAGCCCCCATTTTTTCCCATTCCTAGCAGCCATAGGACAAAGCATCACTTGCTAGAACACTCTAACGTCAGGCATCCTCCCCAACCCCTTCCTAACCTCTCTTCCGCCATCAGTAACCCTGGCTCTCTCCCTAACATGTCTCCTTAACATCTCCAACATCTCACTTTCCGCCCACCTCTTGGGCGGAGGTCTGTACGGTTCCTTCTTCCTCCCGACCGTCTGCGCCCACTCGCCTTGCCCATACTCCACCTTCCCCACCTTCCCCACCTTCTCCCCCACCTTCGCCTTCTCGCTCACCATTTCTTCACTATCCCACTCAGCATGTTCGACACTGGTAGCCGGAGCCGGAGCCGGAGGCGTCTGCGTCGCCCAGTAGTATATATCCCAGTCATTCTCGTCCAGGAACCTGTCGTACGCATCCAATTGCTCCATGCCCATCTTTCCAAGATTCTCGTCCGCAAAGGTAGATAGTAATAGGTCCGTTTCGAGAATGCCGCGCTTGCGGGATTGGTAAAGGAGACGGGCGCGCTTCGTGCCTAGGCCCTCGACCGTGCGACGGAGCGGTTCGATACGGAACTCCGCGCTGGAGGCTAACTCGCCGAGGGAGAGTTCGGGCGTCGAGTCGCCGAAGGAACCGGCGAGGCCGGGGCCTGGGTCATTGTGATTGTGTGGGCTCGTTTCTTCAGCAGCCCCAGTGGTCGAAAGGAGTTCTAGTGGGGCGTTTGTGAGGCCGGCTTTTGGCAGGTTGTCTGGGACCTTCGCGGAGATGGTGTATCGTAGCACTGGGTTTGGAGGTTTGGGTTTTTGGATATTAGCGTAGGATTTTGTGGGCTTGTCTGGCTTCGGGGTTGAATTTGGAGTGTGTGTCGGGGATCCTCCGCTGGAGTATTTGGCTGTAGCAGGGGATAGGAGGTGTGTTGCTTGTTTGAATACCGGTACCGGTATGTGAGAGCGGAGGAGGAGGAGGCGAGGGGTTTGGGAGAACATTTTTTTCTTTCCCTTTTTTTCTCTTTATTTTTGTTTTTCTTCGGTGACAGGAGTATGCTCTGGGGATCTTGGGTGCTTGATGGGGAGATGGAGGTTTGTTTGCTTGAACCAAAGATGCGGCTACTGGATGGGACGAATGAGGTCACCGCTAGACTGCCGTACCAACTTTCATTTGAAGAAGTCGAGAGTAGGTTGGGTTTCAGAAAATGTATGAAGTGCTTGGAAAGTTCTATTGAATAAACCCCAAGTAAAGAAATAGGACTATTGTCCGGGATTACACCCCGGTGAAAACTTTTTTTGCATTTCCCCTGACGCCCGAGAATAGTGATTAATGCACAGCCAATTTGGCTTGATTCGACCAAGCTTGGAACTTTTGGCAACATATAAATTCGTCCTCCCCCCCAAGCTATGCAAGTGTGACTGAGCTGTCTGTCCTGTAGACTATCATACACCAACCGACAACATAATAACACAGCACCGTACCTACTATTTCCTCCGTATCGTTTCCTCAAATCTTCCCATCGCACATCGCTCCACCATTCTCAACATGTCCTCGAACTCCATGGCTGCCGTCACCAACCGGTCTCTCCGGAATGTCATATCTGTTAGTCCAAATAATTTCACATCATCCCTTTACCCCTGTAATATACTAACGCGCTAAAATGTCTACCCAGGAGCTCGAATTCCTCGCAGACACAAACGTAATCTCCGAGGCTGCCTTCCGTACCATCATCGAGCAGCTCCCGGCGGCAGGAGCATCAAGCATCTCTGCCGCCACCCTCTCCCCATCAACTCCCGCCCCTGGCCCAGTTCCACACACCAGTACTCCCGCAATCCCCCACCCGACCTTCTCCCCGCCCCCCTCAACCAAGACTCCCCTCTCAGAAAAGTACCTCCCAATCGCAACCCAGGCGCCCCCGTCACCACCCGCACCGCCAAGCTACACACCCACAGCGCTCGTTCTATCGCTAGCAAACGCGGAATGGACCTTCACCGGGACTGAGAAGGGAGACCTATCCTTCAAGGCCGGCGACACCATTGAAGTGTTGGAGAAGATCAAGGATGATTGGTGGAAGGGCAGGGTTGCGGGCGGAAATGGTGAAATCGGGTTGTTCCCATCTAGCTATGTTAAGGAGACACGTGTACTCGCTGGGAGGGAGAAGCCCCCCCTACCGAGCTTGCCGCCAAGGGCCGGGGGTAGTGGATATGGGTCTGGAGGGAACATGATGACGGATATTGCGCACGGGAATGGTGGACAGCAGCAGCAAGAGGGGGGAGGGGGCGTTGTTGGGAAGAATGGGGAGAAGTTTGGAAAGAAGTTGGGGAATGCCGCGATTTTTGGCGCTGTTTGTTTTCTCCTACTCTCCCTTGTTTCTCCGATTCTTGTGGGAGTGGTGGATTATCTACTAACACTCGAATTTTCTGCAGGGCGCTACGATCGGAACCAAAATCGTCAATGGAATCTTCTAGGTGTTGTTATTCTCACCAACACCAGCTAATGTTCTACCTGTTCACCTTTTTTCTGACTTTCTCCCCCTCCCCCATTTTCGTCTATTCCTTTGTTCCTGCTACCCCTGTTATCGTATGTTGCAAGATTAAACGATGGATAATCTACTGTACCATCAAGTTCTCCGTTCAGTATTTCCTACTTGAGCACTACTGTACTGTGGTCATAATATGATATTAGCCTACACGCCTATGCCAAGCTCCCTCTCTACTATTTCCCAGTAATTGAATTTAGCCGTTTACGGTACTTGTTACTCGAATACGAGTACTTGCACGCAAACTAAGGGGGTGTCCGGCGTGCGCATGATTTGATTTCAAACAATTTGCAAATCATGATTTGGAGCCCACCAATCACAATGCCCAGCCTGCTTACATAATCCCTTTATGAGTTTTGTAATTGGTCGGAATCAGATCGTGATTTGCAAATCGCGATTATTGAAATCAAATTGTGCGCACGCCAAACACGCCCTAAGTGATGGTGCAACTGGCATTGGATTTTGCTGCGTTTTTTTCGTTTATGTACTGTACACCGTAGCTTAATTTGCGTCTAAGTATCATTTAGGAAACTACTTGTCAACACAACACTAGAAGTTCATGTTACCTCGGCAGAAATGGCAACAATACTCAGAACTTCCACACTAGGTGTTCCAACATCCCTTCCATGGTTTACTGTGTTGAGCCTAGAAATCAGATGGTTCTTTCTCTCCCTTGTTTTCTTAGAATGGTCGTCTCTCGGGTCTATACTCGAGTATTTGTTACAGTTAATGGGTGGTATCTGAACATACAAGAGTTGATTTTAACCTTTGGTTTGTTGGTTTGAGTTGTTATGCATTTAATTTCAAATATATGATATTAGGAGTATATTTTGAGATTTGGTTGATTGATAGATTGTACATTCCTATAACTTGTTTAAACAGATGATTATCTCTGTATCGGTTTATATAATAATATAATAACTAGGTTTTACTTGTTTATATAAAGAGGAGTATCCTTTTTTTTTCCCCGGCCTTTCATACAATTTGATATTTTTATCACAAACTTCTACAGACGAATATTATAATATCATACCTATTTTCTTCAGATAGCCTGAATCTTAACCCTGAAAGGGAACCTTAGTTTGGTGATTCAAGACCTGACAAGATCTTGTCTGACGATATTTATAATTATTATATATTCATATATAGATAAATTATTATTTGAGTTATGTAAGTTTAGTGCATTTAAGATAGGGCTTGTAAAACACTAACTACAAGTAGGATTGAACTGAATATAGCCCCTACTGCCAGAATGCAGCGATTAAGCTACAGCATCAACAAATGTCATTACTAGCATCATGAACATCTGATAGGCTTGAAATGTCAAGAAATAATTATGATATAATTGGGGGTAGAGTAGATACTATTCGGCAAGATATAAATAGAGGTTACAACCATATTAGAACGTACCTAACACCAAACCACAGAATATATGGGAGGTGATCAGGTATCACAGGTGTGATTTGATGTATCTATCAAATAAAACCTGAGGATATAAGTATAGTCGTGTTGTAAAATTTTCTAACGGGGATTTGTTCGCGGCAGCTGATTCTTATCCAGGGAATATCATTATTTTCAAAAGGGGACCTTTTGAGCGAAGTGGAGGGATTGCGGTCTTGAGATGTAATTAGCTGTTAATTGATTCCTCCCCCGCGGTCTGAATATCGGGGGGACCCCACCCTGAACGCAGTGGGTGAGAAGGTGTAGCGGTCAGCAAGCAGCCTGAGCGTTCAAGTAGAGGGTCGGCAGCCGTAGATAGTCAGCGGGCAGATTGACGCATATGCTGTCGGTCCCACGGGAACACAAATCTGCTACCGTACGGGCATCTCCGTCACCTTACTGTACGAGTAATCTCAGGATTCAGAGATAGAGGCTCCAGAGGAGGGGCTAACTTTAGATCTTTTCAGAAGCGGTATAATATCAACCCTCGGGCCGTGTTGGATCTCATTAACTGGTATTCTCGATTCTGGTAACCTGTCGGTCTGAACAGATCATGGCTGACCGGCTAATAATCTGATGGTTGATTCCACGAGTTCTTGCGGTACGGGTAGGATACGTAATCCGGGGCGGACGCTCTCTTGGTTCTGGCACTCAATCCTTAAAACATCGTAACAACTGTTTTTTTGTTTTACTCCCCACTCCGCTCCGACGATGCAACGAAAGTTTTCCCAACCGAAAGCCAGTTTTTTTTCCGTTTCCGTGCCTCCTTTTCTTTTAGAAATGAAACTAACGCTCCAGCAAAAGCCCAGAACTTGCGGGCGTGCTACAGCGACTAGCAGCGACTCAACATAGTGAAGCGGGAACGCCCATAGAATAAATTGTCTCAGCGGGGGGCGGAAACATGGCTTTTTTCGGAGTGATTTTCCCCCTTCAGTGTGAGTGAAATCACTCTAACTGTTACGGTATCTTGGTCATCAGGTGTCATTCGGAGCGCTCTGCCTGGGACCCCTTCGTTAACGAAATCCTCAAGCAAAGCTGCGTGAAGTAATGAGCAAGAACGGGCAAGAAGGGTGGGAACTGGTGGCGTGGCGTCCGTTCTAATTACTTTGGACTTTATTTGGAATTGGGGTAGAGACTTCGACGACGCCTTTAAGGTCATAAACGTATTGGCCTTTTGAGTTAGGAGTGCTACTTGAATGTGTTATATGGTTCACATAGACCCCGTTAACCAGTATGAGTATGACCGCCTATGGCATGTGCATCTGTTGGAGAATTAAGCAGCGGACCTCTTTGCCACCTGAGTATTCCGTTCTGGTTTACTTTGTTTTCCATCTCCCGCTTCCTGTGCTCGGCCTCTAACGTTCTGGGTGGATGGGTTCTGGGTGGATGGGGGTGGGCTTGGAGGGGGTGTTCCGTGGAATAGTGTGCTGCAAGGAGATGGTAGATTGTTTGTTTGGTCACGGAGAATCGGAGATGGAGGTTTAATGGTAGTAAAAACAGTGTGATAATATTATGATAAGAAATGGATGTAGATCACTCCGCGTCGAAGGCTAACGTCCGGCACAAATTCGTAACCTTATTCTACTCGGCTCCCCCCACTTCCGCAACTTGCGATACCGGAGGTTTCCTGCAACACACGGCTAAAACAGTGGTTTTGAGGCGCCAGTTCGTGTGGGTTTTCGCTCAAGCATCACTGTGCCCAACAGCCTAAGATATCATACCTAGTCGTTGTTAGAAATCATAGTTGTACTCTTGCCATAGTCTCAAGTGAGGCTCCGTCACTACTTACGTCATCTTCTTATTCATGAGCTTATCCTCTCGGATACAATACTCTCCTATCTTTTTACTCTCTTCTTTTTCTTCTGGCTAGGATCGTTGTCTTCTATAATACGATTTTATCTCCTCTTTGTCTTCTAACAGTCGTTGATAGCAAGCTTGCATCTGAGAATCATGATTTCTCACTCTCCGGGTTAGGGTTTGGCTATACTCGCCAACTGTGCTATACCGTAGAGGGTGCTTGGTTTTGCCTTTCTCGGAATTTTAAGAAGATTCACTGGGGTTTGCTTGTCACAATTGCCGTTGTACTGTTTTCGGGGGTGGAAGCTGGAGGCTTTTACTTTTTGGCATGAGGATTGATAGCGCTTGGGTGAGAAGCGGCGAGGGTGCGAGTGGGGATCAGCCTCTTGCCAAACCCACCAGCCCTACGAGTGATTTGTCATGCTGATACTTGATAAAGCTCCTTCGGAGGTGGCTAGAGAGGGGTCATAATATGTGTTTCTCTTACAGAATTTACTAGAGTTCAAAGCTTGGGGTTCAACTGAGAAAAAAGATTGATCGGGACTAAGGCGGAAAGTCTCATTTTGTGCTTGACGTTCCTTGGGGCTCAAATTAACAATGTCTATGCAGGTACGCATACCTACGGTTTATTGCCTGCGCAGTAGTTCAGAAGACTCTGGACAAGGGGTTTGTCGGGATGACGCGTGGGCTACTTCAGAAAGAAATATTTGCTGTCAACCCCCCTCTAAACAAACCTTTACCCTCTCATCCCAATCCCCCACCCCCCTCCTTGTGCCTTCCTCCTTCCCTCTAATTCCCCACCTATTTCTTCCCTTCCGCTCCCCACTATTACGCATTTCATCTACACCTCCTTCCTCCCCAGTTTTCTAACATCTGGGCTTCGATCGTCTTTAACCTTCACGCTTTCACTATCTTTGATAGCAAAACATCAAACTATTATCAAACATGTCTGGCTGGAATGATCTCATTCCTGCTTCTGGTGGCAGTAATGATGGTAAGTTTTTAATCGGTCTTTCACCAATTGAATTTTCTCATTTCAATCGCAATGATTGAACCCACCAACCCCAGCTTTTATTTTTCTCCTATCAGTTCATGTGTTTGACTGAAACGATTCTTTTCCTGCACCACCTTCTGCCCGGCTTTCGGAATGCTTCTGGGAAGATTATTCCACTTTTATCCATTGTTCTCTCCTTGTTTGATTGTTCTTTGACCTTGTTTTCAATGACTATACATTTGGCTTCGAACAAAGATTCATTCTGACTTCATTTCATAGCTTGGGGTGCTGAGGCTTCTGCGCCTCTCGTGGCAGATACCGGGGCGTCTTGGGCTGCAGGAATTAGTGCTCCAGTTGATGAAGTTCCTAGCAATGGTGGTGGTGGCGATCAGGGTAATAGCTATTACGGTGCCAATGGAGATGTTAATGGTGGTTCTGCAGTTGATGTGAAATGCCGCATGTAAGCCGCTTCGTGGAGATTGTATTTTGATCTTAAGTTACTGACCGGCAACCTCCAATTTTAGCTGCTCTAAGGAAGGCCATTTCTCTAAAGATTGCCCCGACAAGCCCGCTAACTTTGGTGCTTGCTTCAAATGTGGAGAGCAAGGGTATATATCCCTCCGATTAAAAAGCGTCTGAGAATATTTGCTCATAATTTCTTTAGCCATAACAAATCTGATTGCCCTAACGCGGCTACTCCTCAGGGGCCGTGTCGCCACTGTGAAAAAGAAGGTATGCTATTTAGCCCGAGAAATCAATTTTCAGACTTATTTTCAGACTTATTATTGACAATGCCCAGGTCACTTCTCTAGGGAGTGCCCTGATAAGCCGGCCAACTTTGGAGCATGCTTTAACTGTGGGGAGCAAGGGTATGCATGCCTTATGTTGAGTCGTTTCATAGCTATTGGCTGATATAACCCCCCAGACATAATAAGGCTGAATGCACAAGTCCTCGCGTCCCTCAAGGTCCGTGCCATCACTGTGCAAAAGAAGGTTCGTTGTTCAACTTATCAAAGTTCTTATCTAAGAGGATACTCACACCTGTTTAGGTCATTTTTCTCGGTGAGATTGATATCGCTCACTAGTGTGAGATGGAAATGTGCTGACCACTCGGAAACGAAGCGAGTGCCCCGAAAAACCAGCGGAGATATGCCGTAACTGTGCACAAGACGGTTTATAACCCTTTTTATTCGATCTTTGTGTTTTTTTTCGTTGAGGTTATTGACGATTATTTACAGGCCATTTCACCGCGACGTGCACCAATCCTCGCAAACTTGATCTTAGTCATATTGTTGATAGATCTCAAGAAGAAGCATGGGATCTTATGACTAAAGCAAGCCAGAGAAGGGATTTTGATGGGTTTAAACAGGTGCTATATACTATGTGAATAAACATCTTGCGAAGTACAAGTTTTGCTAACCGTTTGAATAGCATATGCTAGAATACCTAAAAGCCTCCCCCGGCACCAGGCTCGATGAGATCGAAAAGGCTATGCGTACTCAAGGGCTGAATTACTGGATTTATGCCTTGGTCTGAGACCCCTCTATATCCGTGAGCTAGTATCTAAAACATTCTATTAGGAGCGTGAACCCGCCTACAACGAAGTCATTGTTGGGCCTTCTGGCGAGCTCGATTGCAAATACGTTTGGACCCTAAATACTTCTGCCAGGCCTCGCCGCTCGAGGGCGATTGCTCACCGTATGGCAAGCACCCCCGAAGAGAACATGCAGCGTCTAAAATTTGCTGGCGAAATTATGCCCGAAACAAAGCCTTTCTGCCACACTTGCAAGTGTACGTATAAAGTATCTTGCCAGATCTGTGGGTTCTTGATTACGCTAATCTTTTTGATATCATAGCCAAGGGTCACACTAGTAAGAAATGCGAGGTCGAACGTCCAGAGGATGAAATGACCCGTGTTGTCCTCAAGTGTACTAACTGTGATGGTCTTGATCACCGCCGCCGTGACTGCCCTGAGCCAAGAAAAGTTGAGGTGAATCGCAATGCCTGTAGGAACTGCGGGTAAGTGGTTGACCTCTCAGCCCCATAGACAAGGCTAACCAAGTCTCCAAACAGTGATGAAGGTCATAGAGCCTCTGATTGCACCGTCCCTCGTCAAGCAGATGAAAATACTGAATGTCGCAAATGTGGTAAAAGTATGTATATGTCATTTGAGCTGGCCGTATTTTATTCTGATGCTAATGGTGGGGCTTCAAAAACAGTGGGCCATTTTAGCAAAGTAAGGAATCTATATAATATATTGTTTCATGTCGCTGGGCTGACGTTATCACAGGAATGCCCTGAGCGTGGTGCTGGTGGTAGTGGTGAATGCTATAATTGTGGTGGAGAAGGCCATCGTTCTTCGGTAACTGTTTTGATGGTGCTCCTGTCAGGGTTGGGTCTTAGCTAACGGTAGCTAGGATTGCACTAACGAGCGGGTTCCAAAATGCCGTAACTGTGATGAGCGTGGGCATGTTGGAAAAGACTGCCCAAAGCCCAGAGACATCACGTAGAGGACCCTTTCTTAATTCTAAAGAGCTGCACTAACTCAGTATCTCTATAGCCGCGTCAAGTGCAATAACTGCGGAGAAAGCAAGTAACCCGTTCCTCAAGTCTAGAGTGAAAGCTGACGATTTATAGTGGGCCATTTCTCCAGGGGATGTACTCGCCCTTCCATGGTTCGGGACGATGGAGATGCCGAAATGACCTTCTCTGCTGCCGACAATTCTCGTATGGAAGTTGTTCCTCAACTAGAGGGTACCGGTGCTTGGGGAGGCGGAGCTAAGGACGACTCATTTGCCGATACCATTGGCGGGTGGGCTTCTAGTGTTGAGCCTGTTGGTGGTGGCGGGGGCGGTAGTTGGTAAACTTGAGTGAAGAGATTTGGAAGTGTTCGCGGACAAACATGCCTTCTACAATACACCAATACTATAAAGCAAGACTTTGTCTGTGTAGCTTGCTTTCCGGGTCAACTATCTTTGGTGGGAATACTTTGCGTGTAATTTCATGATGCTTCTTTTCAGTGTCCTCAGTTAGTTTCAAAAATAAAATGCAGTCTTTGGTTGCTATCTTTCTTAGTACCGGCGGTTCGTCGAGTAGGGTCCAGTACTAGTTAGAAGGGTCTTTCGGTTACTCGAGAGCAGTGACTCATCCGAGATGGTGGACATGAAAACAGCAGCGCTGGTGTTTTATTGGGTAACAACACCATCGATCCCTATTGGCCGGGTTAAATTCGAGACAAATCTAGTCATTAGAGGTTGATATCCTATCATTCTTTTGCTATCTTAGAATAGGAAAACCTTAAGAAGAGGTAGTCTAGGCCCGGTCTCCAATATCTCCCCAGGAGAATACTTCCCAACTATCGGCTCCCTTCCCCCCCTTTCCTCACCTGGTGGGTATACGGTATTGGGGTTTGGATGTTCAACGAGTGGAAAATCACATTCCACCAAAATGATGGATAGGTGCAATGTAGTGGTTAATCTCATGGTTCGGACAGGCCTGGATTTACAGGGGCCCATACTGGATTCCCCTGAATTATGTTGTAGTCCAACTTCTTTCATGATGGGGAGGGAGGTCACCTCTCCTAGAAAGGCGAACCCCACACGAAGGTCGTAGGAATGGAGCGAGCAGTGGCAATTCGGCTTTCTTCCTCTGTAGGGCGGTGGGCGGAGAGTGATGAGTTTAACACTTTTTATTGTCGACGAATTGGCATGACGACACGGGTGGGAATTGCCTAGTTCTCTAGGTATCATAAAACGCGAACTCAATTCTTACAGCACCTCATGTTGTGATACGATCGTAGCTTATCCGGGCGAGAACAGTAACCTCGGTCAATCAGCATGTGTATGGTATGTTTCCTGAAACGTTCGGGTTACATTGTTGCAAGATTCCAACATCCCATACTGGTTCCCACCCTCAAAATTCATATAGTGCAGCCCATATATCCCCGATATCTCCATGCCAGCGGGCGGCGTTCCCACGGGGTTACTCGTATCATACTGATGTCAACCATGCCCGTTAAGTCCTCGGGTAAAAATTATAATCGGAAAACTGGAGTTGGAAAGGACGGAACCGATCTTCTCGGGACCTCTAACGCTCTAATTAGAACTCCGGAATCTCGTGTCTCCTTTTCCCATTTTCTTTTTTTTTTTTTTTTTACAGTAGGGTGTACAACGGTGATGCGGTCTGGGCAGGACTGAATGTTGGAGATGGTAATGATGGAATTGAGGGTTTTTCACAATGATTAGGAAGGGAGGAGCGGTCTTGTCAATTGGGTAATCGGATGGGTGAGGATTGGAAGTAAGGGTACGGGAAAAGAGGAAAAAATACTTATCGTAGGAGGAAAATTTTCATGTCGGTATCGGGAGTTGACATATGCATGCCGCTCGGATAGCTCCAACACGGGTATGGACAGGTCATCGAGTGAGATTTTGTGATCTGGCTAAGCGATACTGTATCGCTGCAGTATAACTACCTATTTTCCTTGCCGAAGGCACCCATATACATCGCTAGTGTGTCCTCTGGTAAAAGCCGGGATATAATGGTCGGATCGCCGGGGGCACAAGTAGTATACCCCGCGGCCATGAAGTAGTTTTATTAGCCTTGATGGCACCGGGAAAAAGGGTGCGCTTGGAAAATCCGTCCTCGTGGCTTATTCCGATGCCACATCGTCTTTTGCCCATCTCTTGTCCCTTGAACAGCAGTACCGCATTTCGAGGAGTTGGTTTTGGGGGAGACCAGCCGCTGATCTCGCAAGACTCCCTCCGTACGCCCGTGCAACGCTCGTGGGCTATGGCAGGGGGGCAGCTTGGATATCCAGTGATCCCAAGCGGCTAGTCTAGTCATTCCGGCCTTGGTTTTGAAAAGCCTGGGTCAGTCCGGCCGAAATTCTTAGTGGCCGCCAAAGCCCGGCGGCGCCCAGGCAACCGCCAAGTCGAGTCTTGGCGCAACGCGGGTCAAAGCCGCCAGATGCCCGGGTAAGCTGAAGATGTCTGTTGACGGCCTGCGGGATTTCCATTTCAAATCACTCGGAATAGGATAATAGTAGCAACGTGCACCCGGTGCTATATCTCGCTTAATCCAAATCTATGTCATCCACCAATGAATAACCATGATATCCATTTATACTGTCTAACCTCAAAACACTCTATACCATTCTTCACACAACTCTCTAACTAGCTTGGGTGAATATGTATTAACCGAGTGATTCGTAAAAAGGGATTAATCCTGTTGAATAATAAAATATTTATTAGTAATGAAAAACAAGCGATCCCTTGAAACATCGGCCTGCAGGTGACCCAGGCCGGGCCCGGCCCTTTGGTTTGGAAAAGCCACTTTTCAACAGTCCGGCCGTGATCAAAGTCGGACGGAATGGCCGCTTGGGATCACTGTGGATATCATATTTGTTGGTTTTGCTCTTGTTTTAGGGTTTCTACGTTTCTCGTTGTGAAGGAGCCTTTGGCGTGCCGTGGGTGTGGGTGGGTGCTTGTGGAGCTAGTTATCATAGATACTGTACTGTGTGTAGGGGTTCACCTGCGGCTGGTATGGTAAGATACTTCACATTGAGCTAAGAGCTCTCGCCGATATCTTGTGTAGGTTCGGAATAGAGCACCTCCAATTAACTCATTATGGCCTAGACCATGCTTCCTTGGGAATATTTTTGCCTCTGCTGGATGTTTTACTTAGCTCGTACCCTAGTTAGAAGTACTGGGCGCAGGAGAATCTTCCTCGATAATATGATATGTGTTCAAGTGCTCCGCTCGCCTGCTGGTGCCAAGGTTAGGCGCTATTGTGCGGAGTACGGTAGTGCAACAGATCGACAACTATCTTAAAAACATTGCTGGCAAGGCGGAGATAAAGCGTGGCAGATTGGACCGGGAGGTGGACCGGACGCAGGAATGAATTGATATTGTACGTGAATTTTGCTCAAGAAGTTTCGACGGGATCTTATCTCCTAACTTGACACGAAAAAATGGCAAATCTAAGATTCTGTGCTATAAGAAACAATTCCTACTTCCCCAAGCTCTCTCTCTCTGCTGCTTGATGTCAATCGAGGTTTCCAGATTTTTGCTTTTCTGATGCGTTTTATCTGGCACACTTCCACACCTGGCGCTTCCCGGTCGGGTGTGTTACATAAAAGTTTGAAATACGATTGCCAGAAGTTAGGATGCATAAATCCGGCCCCGCCACGACCACCACCAGACCGCGCCGCCTCAAATTGGTTACAAGAGAACTCTCTAGGCAAACAAACAACGGAATCCTTCTGCGCAGTATCTAAACAGTGGGATGGCCATTTCCACTTCAGGGACAGGAAGGGCTTTTGCCATTTGGGTGCGAGCTGTTTCCCCAGAACAACGATCTGGCTGTTTATGGCTGATGGAAGTCTTTCATAGTCTGAATACCGGTATCTCACTTGTTAACACTGCTCCGGGTCTTCTGCAGCATAACCTACCACAGCCTCGTTCCACACTGCGGTTTGGGGCTCGGTACTGACATGGAGTCTTTGCTCATCCCAAAGCTGCTTTCCCAATTCTGTGGATCTTGCAAGAGTGCCGCACAGGCAGAGTATTTCTCCTGCACATTTCATGTTTTCCATAAAAATAGCAAATGTCGAGCCGTTGAAAACATCTCTTTCCGCCATCTCAAGAAGCACCAGGATGCCGATGTAAGATTTCCGTATCTACTCCTAATTGAATGACGTTTGTGAACACAGCTGCTATCGCACACATCGCGCCAAAATTCATCCCTTTTCGTCTGGATCCTGGTGTCATGCAATAGTGATCGTGCTCACAAACGTCGTTCAATTACGAGTATTCTGGTTCACAAGTGGTCGTATCCGCAAGGGACCTCGCGAGGCGCCTTGTTACCACTCACCAATACTCCGTATGCGAGATTACTTTTGCTTTTTCTAGGCAGATGCAGCAGGTGGCCCAACCTGTTTCGTTTGGGGTGGTAGTCTATGTGCTTTCTCGTATCAACAAAGCCTCGCATTGAACCGCTCCCAACAATTTTTCGTGCCCAATATTCTACCAAACAACATAAATGTGCTCGACACCCGAAATTATCCAATCCTGAAGAGCTATCGAAGGCTATTTTTTGGGGAAAGACACGAGCCTCCGAGAAACCAATATGGCGCTACCGTCTCGTTCAGGAATTTACTTCTTCCCCGAAGACGATCCGCCCCCACCTAATGACCCGGATTACCACGTACAACTAGGCGAACCCTCATTTATGGGTACTACTAGTGTGGACGCCTTCAACGCCATACCCACTGGATATGGTCGCCGACAGGCTATACCAGTGCCCGCCAATTCTCAACCACCACTAGTGCAACAGCAAGTCTTCTTCCCGCTTGTGCAGGTCTCGTACCAATGCCAGATCCTCATGACAACCGCCCGGACAGCGTTAACACAAATATTCTACCACCCTGGGAACCGACCGATTTCCAAAGCAACCTACACATTCCCACTATATGCAAATTGTTCCGTCATTTCTTTCGTTTGCAGGGTCGGTGAAAGCAAAGTTATCGCTGGCGTCGTTAAACCAAAGGAGGTTGCGAAACAGGTGTACGAGAGCGCCACTGGTAACGGGCGCGTGGCAGGGCTCTTGGAGTATAATACTCCAGATGTTTTCACAACCAGTATTGGGAATATACCTGCTGGCGTGAAGGTCAAGGTTGAGATTGGGTATATTTTGGAGCTGCCGCATGATGCGGAGGTTGATGGGATTAAGTTCACGATTCCGCTATCGATCGCGCCGAGGTACGGAACGCTGCCGCGAGGTGCGTTTGGGCAAAATGGACCTGAAGTTTCGGTGGATAAGAGTCTTCGGGTGGAGATTGAAGTTACCATGGGCGAAGCAATAAAGTCTGTCGGGAGTCCTTCGCATCCAACATCTATCGAACTGGGACGGAATGGAAGAGGAAGCGGGAGAGCGAATGCTCAAGAGCACGATCCCAAGAAGGCCCTAGTCATTCTATCTCAAACGCCTCCGGAGCTTTTAAAAGATTTCGTGCTTTTGATCACTACTGTTACTCCCCACTTTATATCTACCCCCCAGGCACTGCTAGAAACCCATCCAACTATCTCTGGTCATCAAGCTTTAAAAGTAACGCTTGTGCCGCGCTTCATGATGCCAAAGACAGAGACACCGGAAAAAAGTGAAATAATCTTTCTAGTTGATCGATCCGGTTCTATGACAGACACCATCGGGCATGTAAAGATGGCCCTCCGCATACTTCTCAAGTCTCTCCCATTCGGTTGCTTATTCAACATTATATCCTTCGGTAGTCAATGCACCTTACTCTGGGAGCGCTCCAAAGCTTACACTAGCGGAACCTTGAAAATCGCATCCGAACACGTCGAGACCTTTGATGCAAGTTATGGTGGAACAGAACTATTACCTCCCTTGACGCAAGCATTTTCCCGGAGGCGCTTGGAACGGGGAATGTGTACCGAGGTCATGGTTCTCACAGATGGGGCTATCTGGAGGTTACCGGAGCTACTAGAATGTATTCAACAGGCGCGCAAGAAGAGTGCTGGGGCGGTTCGGCTTTTCAGCTTGGGTATGGGAGACAGGGTGTCACATGCGCTCGTACAGGGAATTGCAATGGCCGGGGGGGGGTATTCTCAGATTTTGCCTAGTGGTGGGGCAGATAGTGATAGACTGGCATACGACCTGGAAGCAAAGGTGGTGAGGATGCTTGACGACGCTTTGACGGATCATATTGGGAAGTATAAGTTTCTTGTTTTGCACGACGAAGGAGACGAGGAGGATTCGCAGAGCGAGGATGGAGAAGAGAGAATTGGACAGAGAGTGCAGATGACATCTACCCATCCAGCTCCGGTGCAGAGTAGACCCCAGCAGGGGCAGCCCAGAAGGATAAACCTGTTTGACCCTACTGCGGCACCGCCCCAACGTTCTCTCACGCCACCTCCTTCTCCAGGTATGAACCTAACCTCGGCTTCGGGTTATGATGGGGGTAGCCGAAACAGATTCGCCCACTTGAAGAGATTACAAGGCCCGGAGGTAATCCAAACACCCTTAGAAATCTCCCCCCTTTTCCCATATGAGAGATCTGTGGTATACCTCCTAGTCCCCCCTACCGCTAAGCAATTGAAGTACGCAAAGTCCGTAACTTTGATTGCAACAACAATTGCCGGTGACAAGCTCTCAATTTCAATCCCGATCACTCGCATTGAGAAGCCGGGGGAGACTGTGCACCAGCTCGCTGCCAGGATGCTATTACGTGATCTCGAGGAGGGGAGAAGCTGGCTCCATTCTGGCAAATACTTGGTTACAGCAGAGAATGCAGAGGGGATCCAGGAGCACGTCCGGAGAGAAGGCGAGGAGGTTGGCGTGAGGTGGTCATTGGCGAGTAAATGGACTAGCTTCGTAGGGGTCGAAAGTGCGATCCTGAACGGGGCACCGATTCCGACGCCAGCGCCACCCAAGGCAGAGCCATCGGAATTTTTGGAGAGCAGACCTTCGACTCCCGGTATCTCCAGCAGATCTCCTGAAGCCAGCACGGATAGTGAAAACATCTTGCCCACTGAGACACCCACCCCCACCAGATTTGATTGCGTATCCTTGTCAAGGCAGAATCCTACGCGTGCACTACACACTGGAATAGGTTCTGAGGCTTCGTGGGGTATCGTGAGAGAGGCTCGAATTATTAATAGTGGAGTTGACTCTTTGGGCCGTCTTATGACGCCGAGGGATACGCCTGACCCAACACATCCCGTGTGGGACACCCCTATGCTGAATTCCATTCGGGGTCCACAACGGCGGCACTGCGGACCAATCCTACAGCAAGAGTCCACTCAAGACAATGAAAGGGAGAGCGGTAGCCGTATCACTAACAGGGCAGCTCCCATACCGCATAGAAGAGTGATGGGAAATGTAGTGCAATATCAATCTCCGCAGCAACCTCAGCAGCGGCAACAGCCACAGCCACCTCAACGGCAACCTCAACAGCAATCTCAACAGCAATCTCAACAGCAACCTCAACGGCAACCTCAACAGCAACAGCAGCCCCAACAGCAACCCCAACAGCAACCCCAACAGCAACAGCAACCCCAACAGCAACAGCAACAGCAACCGCTACCTCAGCTGTCTCAACAGCAGGAATCGCCTCTGTCACTGTGGGGGGGTATTATTTCGGCTGTTCGAGCTTCCAAGCCTCCCCCATCGGTGGGGAGAACTCTAGTCCCGAGGAGAGTTCGAAGCCCGGGTCGAGAAAAGTTCGGACGAGAGGTATCTCCCGGTATATTTAGAGTAAGCGAGCCAACTGAATCGCTGAGTTCTGGCCCAAGCCTTCAAGCCAGGGCACAACCACCGCCAATACGACTAGCTCCAGTTCTACCTTCTCCTAGCCGATATGAGTATCCACCTTGCGCTGACGAAGGTGAAGACGAACACCTATTCAGAGACTTCTTAGACCCCTTTGGATCGGTTCCTCCTGCAATGACTTCGCATCTTCCCACCCCATTTGTCGGACTACCTCCCCCAACCACCGATCGACGCTTCGCCATCGCTACCACAGCCACTACCAGCAATCACAATGTTGATTATGATGCCGATTCCGACGGCATGATAGCACCGCTCCAAGCATCCGCTAGATCTCTAATTAACATCCACGGACTTATAGCTGTACAAAAATTTGACGGCAGCTTCCCTATTGCAGATGCACACGTTGTTCAACTGCTAGGTTCCCTGATGGATTCGGTGCCCGGGTCGTGCGGTGGGGATAAAGTCGCTTGGGTGGCGTTGCTCATCGCAGTTTTTCTGGAAACAAAGTATGCCGATATTAGAGATGTATGGCAATCGGCCGTTAGGAATATTTGGGTGTTTCTACGTAACAGAGAAAGAGTGAGGGTAGAAAAAGTGAAGGTTGTTGCTGAGGAATTGGTCGCTGGATGGAAACAGGACAGTGTCTCTTTTGAACAGGGATTCTTTCGAAACCCGTTTTTATAGGTAAATTGATTTTGTAGGGGGATTGCCTTTTTTCATTTTCACTCTCATTTTACGTCGGCGATTATCCTTTTTGTTAGTACGATCATATATTATCACTCGTTGAAAATGTTCTTTGGATATGATGCTTGGTCTATCATAGGGCAATTGAGTATGATAGTGTGAAAGAGTGGAGTGTCATGAAGGGGTTATAGGTGCTCGATCCTGACCTGGAGTTCATATCCTATGCCACCCTAAATGGCACACCAAGAAAATGTGTAGTGAGCCCCAGCAACGGTCATGAAAAAGAATGGGGCTCTCGCATGGGTTGCCGCTCAGGGTTCCCCCACCCAGGCTACTTTGGGGCCCACTCTTCCCCATTCCTCCACCCCCTATGCCATCCAACTCTACCAGCTCCACGGTCCCCCCAAACACTAGAGCTTTCCGACATGTCTACTATTCCTTCCTCCACTCCATCCACCCCCCCACCTGCCTCCCCTACTCTTACCGAGATTACTGCGGCCGCCACCACCTCGACCTCTGAACTCCCCGACACTGCCGCCGACATCCCCTGGCCGATGCAATGCACCCGTGACCTCGAGCCAATCCCAGAGATCATCTGGTCCGTGGATGCCCCAATGCCGGGGAAGGATCCGAAGTATGTGCAGTACCCTGCCTCGATTCTCGAGAGACATCCATATTTGCTTGAACCCTCTTCCGATGAGGAAGTCGAGGAGGGGGGGGATGAGAAGGAGGAGTCGGGCAAGCAGGAGAAGGTAGAGCAAGGTAGAAATCATCGTTCTGCTGATGCACGGGTTGGAGAAACTGGGTGTGAACCTTGATGTTTCTACTCTCTGTTGAAGCTTCAAACGTGGAGGGGTGATTATTTATGAGACTCCTGCTTGTTTTTCTTCTTTCATGCTTTTGTTTCTAGAGTGGGCAAAGGAAGCACTACGGGTGTACGGGTATCAAACCCTGCGGTCATGGAAGTAGATTTACCAGCCCTGATGAAATCACGAGAGGGGTGCGCCTGGAGGATCAGAATTTGTGGCTTATTCAGATGTCGTATGCTCTTTTGTTCATATTTCATCACTCGAACCACCAGTACCGCATTTTGAAGGACTTCTTTCACACTCCTGGAGAACTTTCCTAGGTTGTAAGGGAACGGCTTGGATACTTGATTGTTTTCTCTTCCCCTCCTCTCCAAAGGCCTTCATTTCTGTATATCGTATGATAGTTTCTTAGCCCTCTCTATGGTGTTTCCGCGTTTCTGGTTGTGAGGGAGCCCATGGCGTACCGGAAGTGGTGGGTGCTCGGGGAGTTGGCGGGATACTGCGCTGCTCGGGGGGGTTTACGTACGGCTAAGAGTTCTCGCCGCGATCGGATGTGAATTCGGAATGAATCCCCTCTTCTTTACTCTCTACGGCCGTGGCAGACCTTTTCCATGACACTTTTTAACTCAACTGGACGTTTCACGTTGGCCGTTATCTTATTTCAATTGAAACGCATCGCAAGAGTATGATAGAAACCCGGAAATCTCAATTGGCGTCCGACGGTAGGCATGAAGGGGTTCTAGAAAGAGTAGAAGGTATTCCTGGTCGCGCAGCAAATATTGTGTTTTTTTTTGAGCTGGATTCGGAGATGTGATTTTTTGCCGAAACTTCTGTAAATACTTAGGACATGAGCAAAGTGTACTGCACAGTATGATACATACAAGCGATTCATTTCTGTCTCTGACTTACTTTCCGGTCCAATACATTGCGATACCGTTTGTCTGAAGTTGGGTAGGTTTTGTTCAAATCTACTGCAGGAGTTGGAATATTCGAATCCCATGCTAGGGCGCTGGAGTTTCCTCTCCTAGTAAGGTCAGTTGTATGTATTGGGAAATTCTAGACGTCTTAGTGTGCGTGTTGTTTTCCGGGCTCTTCGTACCGCAAGTACCGGTACAGTACCGTACTCGATATAAGAGGGATGCTCTAGGGGGTTGTATCATACAAGTGCAGAAATTGCTTTTTGTTGTATGATAAGGCGCTGTTAATTTTCCTTTTTCTTGTCTCAGCCAAGGGCGAAGTTTGTGGTGATTTCCTTACTAAGTACCCCCATCCCAAGTGGGGAATCCTATCATAACGACATGCATTCCCATGCCGTAGTAATCGCATCGCACATCACTACAGGCCGTTTGGCAAACGCGATTCGAAATCGCATTTTTAAACCCTAAAACAAAAGTTCCTCCCAGATCACGGTTTAAAATCATGGTTTGCCAAAGACCTCCTGACTTAAAGCGACTTAAGAAGGCAGAGGAAGAACCCGTCGCACACTAAGGAGCGAAATCTTTCCTTTTCAGCGCTTACAAGTATGATAGATTGTGGTTCGGCCGTTTCCACTTCCATGACAGCGAGAGATTTTACTACTCGGGCAAGGGTTGTTTGCCCAGAGCCTACTTGGTATGACTCTTTTGTCTTGCACCCCTTTTTCCTTTTTTGCTCAGAGTAAGCCGAGTCAAAGCTATTGGGAGAGGCTCTGCATCAAAATTATCAGGACTAAAATCATCCTCCGGGTATACCGGTAATACGGTATCACAACTTGCGGAGCACTTTTCCCCAGCAGCACTTTGTTACAGCCTTGTTCCGCGTTACAGTCGGGGGCAGCTGCACGCGCGAGGTCTCCACACGCTTTGGTACAGTACATCGTACAGTACTCGTACAGCTTGCACGCCACTGTGGATCTTGCAAGAATACCGGTACTGCTTCTACACATTTCAAATTTCCTACGGTACTAGTACCAAAATCGCGAATACCGAACCATTGAAATCACCTCTTTCCACCATCACAGAAACCACCGAACATCCCCGCAATACCAAGGTAAACTTTCCATATCTGTTCTGGTCCGCAGGTTTGTCCGGCGCACAGGTACCTGGTACGGTATGAGTAACATTTTTACTGCGATATTATTTTCCCCTTTTTTAGGCGGATACAGCAGATGGCTAAACCTGCTTCCTTTGGGTTGAGATGTGCTTTATTGTGCAACTTCGACAAGCCTTGCATGAAGCCACAAGCAACACACAATCTTTGGTGCTCAATATCTGACCAAGTATTATAAGAGAGCAAGGCTCCTGAGATTCCCCAACACCCAACGCTGGAGAATATTCCGTCACTGTTTAAAAAAAAACACGAGCTCCGAGAAAGCAATATGGCACTTCCGTCTTCCGGCATTTACTTCTTTCCCGAAGACGATCTTCCCCCACCTAACGACCCCTGCTATGACTATTTACGTCCAGGCCAACCTCCATTTGTGGGTGCTATTAATGTGAGAAATTTAGAGGCTGCACCCGTTTTAAATGGCCGTCAACGACCCGCCAATTATCCACCACCGCCAGTGCGGCAGCAAGTCTTCCTCCCGCTTGTGCAGGTCTCGTACCAATGTCAAATCTACACGACAACCGCTCGGACAACACTAACACAGACCTTCCACCACCCAGGGAACCGACCAATTTCCAAAGCAACCTACACATTCCCGCTATATGCGAATTGTTCCGTCGTCTCTTTCGTTTGCAGAATCGGTGAAAGTAAAATTATCACTGGCATCGTCAAACCGAAGGAAGTTGCGAAGCAGATGTATGAGAGCGCGGCTAGCAGCGGGCAGACGGCAGGGCTGTTGGAGTATAATACTCCAGATGTTTTCACGACCAGCATTGGGAATATACCCGCTGGGGTGAAGGTTAAGGTTGAGATTGGGTATATTTTGGAGCTGCCGCATGATGCAGAGGTCGATGGGATTAAGTTTACGGTTCCGATGTCGATTGCGCCAAGGTACGGGCCGCCACCGCCGGGTGCATTTGGTCAGAATTGTCCCGAGGTTTCGGTGGATAAGTGTCTCCGAATGGAGATTGAGGTTACTATGGGCGAAGCGATAAAGTCTATTCAGAGCCCTTCGCATCTAACCGCTGTCCAGCTTGGGAAACTCGGAAAGGAAAAAGAAAGAGTGAATGATCGAGAGCACGATCCCAAGAAGGCCCTGGTCACACTATCTCACACGCCTGCTGAGCTTTTGGAAGATTTTGTGCTGCTGATCACTACTATTACTCCGCACTTTATATCTAGTCCCCAGGCACTACTGGAAACCCATCCAACTATCTCTGGCCACCAAGCTTTAAAATTAACGCTTGTGCCGCGTTTCGAGTTACCGAGGACAGAGACACCGGAAAAGACTGAAATAGTCTTTCTAGTTGATCGGTCTGGCTCTATGAGAGATACTATCGGGCATGTAAAGTCGGCCCTCCGCATATTCCTCAAGTCTCTTCCTTTAGGCTGCTCTTTCAACATTATATCCTTCGGTAGTCAATACACCTCTCTCTGGGAGCGCTCTAGAGCTTATACCGAAGGAACCTTGAGAATCGCATCCGACCATATCGAGACCTTTCATGCGAATTATGGTGGAACAGAACTATTACCTCCCTTGATGCAAGCATTTTCCCAGAGGCACTCGGAACCAGGAACCCGTACCGAAATTATGGTTCTCACAGATGGGGCTATCTGGAGGTTACCGGAGCTACTCGAATATATCCAGCAAATGCGCAAGCAAAGTGGTGGGGCCGTTCGGCTTTTCAGCATAGGCGTGGGGGAAAGGGTATCGCATGCGCTCGTACAGGGAATTGCAACAGCTGGGGGAGGATATTCTCAGATTGTGTCCAGCGGTGATACAAGCGGTGGCAGATTGGAAAACGGCCTAGAGGCGAAGGTGGTGAGGATGCTTAACAGCGCTTTGACGGATCATGTTGAGGAGTATAAGTTGCACGTTTTGCACGAGGAAGGGGACGAAGAGGATTCGCAAAGTGAGGATGAGGAAGAGGGAGTCTATCCGAGAGAACAGGTGACACCCACCCATGCAGCTCTGGTGCAGGTCAGGCCCCCGCAATCGAGGAGGATAAACCTATTTGACCCTACCGCCGCACCGCGCCAACGTTCTCCCACACCACCACCTTCTGCAGATGTGAACCTAGCTTCAACTTTGCGCGATGGCGGGGACACCGGAAACAGATTCACCCACTTGAAGAAATTACAAGGCCCGGAAGTAATCCAAGCTCCTTTCGAAATCCCCCCCCTTTTCCCATACGAGAGATCCGTAGTATACCTCCTCATCCCTCCTACCACCAGGCAATTGAAGTACGCAAGGTCCGTAACTTTGAGTGCGACCACAATTGCGGGTGATAAACTCTCACTTTCAATTCCGATCACTCGTATTGAGCAGCCGGGGAAGACTGTGCACCAACTCGCTGCCAGGATGCTATTGCGTGATCTGGAGGAGGGGAGAAGCTGGCTTCATTCTGAAAAGTACGGTGTTACAGTAGGAGACGCAACGGGAGTTCAGGAGTACATCCAGAGAGAAGGTGAAGAGGTTGGTATGAGGTGGTCACTAGCGAGTAAATGGACCAGCTTCGTAGGTATCGAAGAGGAGATTCCAAACGAGGCACCCATCCCGGCCCCAGCGCCACTCAAAGGAGAGTTGCCGGAATTGTCTGAGGGCAGATGTTCAGCTTCCGATACCCCCAATAGATCACCCAAAACCGTTGCGAGTAGTGAAAGCAGCATGTCCATCAATATGTCATCCCCCGAGTTCAATCGCCTACCTTTGTCAAGAGTGGATCTGACACGCCCACTCCCCATGGGGGTAGGTCCTGAGACTCCGTTTGGTGTCATGATAGGGTCTCGAGTAATCAATAGTGGAGTTGACACTATGAGTCGCCTTCTGGAGCCGAGGGACACGCCTGATCCCACACATCCCCTGTGGAACCACCCTACGCATTCCGACAAAGACCAACTATATCTCCACAACCAACCAGCCCAACAACTCCAAACCCAACGGTTGGCAAGTATCGCCACTAGACTGACACCCGAAAAGCATTTCACGCTGGGATCTATGAATCTTCGCCCCCGCGACCACAGCCACATGGCGGCCCGGCGCCAGGAATCCGGCAGATATCCAATTAACATCCACAGACTTATAGCTACGCAGAACTTCGACGGAAGCTTCCCTATTGCGGATGCTCACGTTGTTGAACTCTTGGGTTCTCTAATGGACTCAATGCCCGAGTCATGCGGCGAGGATAAAGTCTCTTGGGTAGCGTTGCTCATTGCAGTGCTCTTGGAGAGAAAGTATGCCCATCTCAGAGATGTATGGGAGCTGGTTGTAAGGAAGATTTGGGTGTTTCTGAGTGGTAGGGAGGGGGTGAATGTGGAAGAAGTTAAGGTGGTGGCGGAAGAATTAGTTGCTAGGTTGTAGTAAGATAGCTTTTTTTTTTTCCCGGGTGGGGTTTTTCGAGCTTTGGTGATGCTTTGGATTGGTGGGTTGGTTGTGGGGGGGGTGTTGTTTTCGTTTCCTTTATGTTTTGATGATTTCCCTGGTTTTTGGGGCCAGGCAGGAACATATTTTACCACTCGCCGACAAACGCCATAAGGATGTCAGATCTGTTGAAACGTTCTATGGCTGGGCCTAGTGTTTCGACGACCTCAGCAGCAACCTTCGGCGTTTGGGAAACATGTATCTGGTGACCTAGTATAGTGTAAACACAGATTGTTTAGGGATGAAACGAATAGGAGCAGATACTGGATATCTACACTGGATTCATGTTAGTAGTGTTTGACGATTAGGGAGTGTGGTGGATTTCTTTTCATCTTGTGATATTTCGGTATTCTTTTCTTTTACCGGCACATATGTTTTTCGCCGACTCTCTCTCTATAAAGACCATTCACTTTGTCTTTCCTTTCGCTCATTATTCTCATACTCATATGCGTCTCTCTGTTCTCTAAGATTCTCTCAATCCACTCTTTTGTCAGTCTCGTTGTTGCACCTCGATAGAAGTGAATATACCGGTAACTCGATCTTTACCATATATACTTCACAAGATCTCTCATAATCAGTATGAAAGATGTGTTAGTCATTGACAATATACATGATACTACTTCAGGTCCGGGTGAAGTAGGGGAACTACAGCCCTGGATCCTGATCCGGAGTTTATGTCTCAAATCACCCTGAATTACACGTTAAGCAAAAATCGTGAGTCCTAAGCCACCGCCGTGAAAAAAGAATAGTGCTCTCACCCAGGCTTCTATCATATTATAATGCTCAGCCCCCCGTGATATCATATGCCCACCCCTCCGTCCCATTCCATCCAGCTCTGCCAGCTCCACTGCCCGCGCAAGCGCTGGCGCTTCCCAACATGTGCACCACTCCTATTCCCCCCACCTACCGCTCCTACCTTTACCGAGGCTGCTACAACCAACTCCACCTCATCTTCCGAACTCCCCGACACTGCCGCCGACATCCCCTGGCCAATGCAGTGCAACTGCCACCTCGGGCCAATCCCAGAGATTATCCGGTCCGCGGATGCTCCAATGACCAGCAAGGATCCAAAGTATACGCAGTACCCTGCCTCAATTCTTAAGAGATACCCGTACTTGCTTAAATCTTCTTCCGGTGAGGAGCTTGAGGAGGGGGATGGAGAAGAAGGAGAAGGAGGTGTAGGGGGAGCAGGAGGAGAATGTGGGGGAAGGCAGAATTCTTGTGCTGACGCGCTGGTTGTATAGGCTGGATGTGAATCTTGATTTTTCTACTCTTTGTTGAACTTTCAAACATGGGGGGGTGGTTAACCATATAACCACGGGACCCCTTCTCCTTTGCCTCTTCCATCCCTTTTCCCGTAGTGCAATTTTCGGGTGAAGTTTCTTGATAGGGATACCGACTATCTCAAAATCTGTGATATGCCAGGAAGACATACCCAACATTCCATTATAATTTCCACATCTTGTAGACCACGGATTGGCAAAGGGGGTATATTATTCCTCAATTCTTTCTCAGCGGCTCACTCAATGTCACAGCACACAACTGCCATACTCCCGATGTCTTTAAAGGCCCAGGCACATGTTTTTGTTTTTCCTGAAAGTTTCTGAATCGAAGTCGTAGCACGCAGGTATGTGAAGAGGAGGGGGTTGACGATTTCCATATAACCATTGGAGGTTTGCTAATAGGATCGGGGTATGAGGGAGGTAGCCTAGAAATCTCAGGTTTGCGTTGTTTTGTTTATTAGGAGTTTGAGAGGATTGTTTGCTTGCCTTGGTGAATACAAGCCATTGTCATTGCACCTCCACCATCTTTGGAACTTGGCTGTGATTTCTGACCTCGCGGTAGGAGAGCCACAACCCATTCACAGATACTCCTAGTAGCTAAACATAACGAGGAATTATCCTCCATATGCGCCATGTCAGTATTAGCATCCTCTCGACTAAGCAGCAGCCGCAAACGCCCACTACTCGTACGATATTGTACCATAGGATCAGGGAACCTGCCAAGCCTGGGAAACTGCAAGCACCAGGAGGTAATTAAACCGTAATTTAGTATTCAATATGATATTTGGATCACCGGAACGGTAGCTACAGCGCGACATTCCTAATATATTGTAAGGGAACGGCATGGGCACTTGCCAGTTTCCCCTCCCTCGCCGACCTTTCCGAATTAACCTTTATTTCTGTATATTGTAATTACTTAGCTCCTATTTCAGCGTTTCTACGTTTCTACTTGCGGGTGAGCCTTTGGCGTACCGCGGGAGTAGGCGGTTGCTCGTGGAGGTCGTGAGATCCTGCACTACCCGGAGGAGTCCCCCCGTAGCTAGTATGATACCGCACGTTGAGCTAATAGTTCCCGCCACGATCTGATGTAAATTCGGAATAAAGCCCATCTGCTTTATCCTTTACCGCCACGGCAGACTTTGTTGTAACTCTTTTTGACCACTGGACGCCCCACGTTGGCCATTACCCTATTTCGAGGAATTGGCGCCAGGAGAGTATTCTAGAATAATGAGGCATCTGTGCTAGTGCTCTACTCTCTTGCCTTTGTCGAGGTTAGGTAAAATTTGGCGGAGCGGTGCATAAGCTCGACTGTTATCCTGAGAAATCTTCCCAGCATGGTAGAGATGAAGCATAATGCACTGGGCCAGGAGGGTGGGCCAAACGGGAAGCTAATCGATCAAAATTTATCACAAAAGTAGAGTGGAAATCTGGAATTCTCAAATGACGTCCGGCAGTGGGAAGAAGGAATCTAGAAGAATATATAGAAAAGTATTCCCGGTCACCCGGTACATTGGACCTACTATTTCCGCCCCTGAGCTGAAGTTGGAGAAGTGATTTTGCAAGAAACCTCTGCCGGTAGGATTTGAGCGAAACTCATATCATACAAGAGATCCATCCGTGCCCCTGACCTACTTCCAGGTCTACCACAATGTAATATGATACCATTGTCGGAAGTTAGGTTGTCCAAATCAACTGCCAGAACTAACCTCATGCCGGAGCGCTGGAGATTCCTCCCCTAGTAAGGTCGGTTGTATTTATTTTCTTTTATCTCTCAGTGAAGGACTGAAAGCTCTGATATGATATTCTTTTTTTATTCGGGGTGATCCCCCGTTATCCAAACAAGGGAATTCTAGACGTCTTAGCGTAAGGTTGGATTTATTCTAGATCTCATACTTTGTACCACAAGTACTGTGCTCGACTATAAGAACAATGTGATAGGACGTTGTAATTGCCTCCGGCAGTGCATAAGCCGCTATGTGTTTTCCTTTTTTTCTTACCCCCGCTAAGGGCTGAGTTTTGCTGTGATTTCCATACCCCTATCCTAGAGGGGGGGTTCAACGACATAGCACAATATCATACAAGTACTCTTATCTTCGGGCATTTACAGTAGTGATTATATCACACATCGCTAAGGTAAGCAACTTAAAATCGTAGAGAAGAACTCGCTGCATATTAAGGGCTCTGCCGTCCGACAACTTGAACCATTTTTGCAGCAGAAACGGTCGCAAAACGGAAACGGAATAGTTGTACCCAAACACAGCCTAAGGAACAGAATCTCTCCTTCGCGGCTCTTAGATTGTGGTTCGGCCATTTCCATTTTCGTGACAGCGAGAGCCTTAACTATTTGGGAGCGAGTGGTTTGCCGAGAAGAAAGCATCGGACCGGTCATGCCCAATGGCAATATCCCCCACCTGAAAGTGCACCCAGATGCTTAATCTCGAAAGTATGATGTAAATAAGGGGCTATCCCTGTGGGAATCTTTTGTCTCCCATCCTTGCTTTTTTTTGCTATCGTGCCGTATCAGGGTATCCGAAGTCAAAGCAATTGTGTGGGGTTCTGCATCGGAGTCAACTATCAGCTTACGTAACCACCTTGACCAAAGCCCGATCCTCTCGGAATATCACAATCTGTAAAGGACTTTTCCCCAGCATCACTTTATCACAGCCTCGTTCCACGCTACAGTTAGGGGCAGGTGCCCGTGCGGGGCCTCCGCGCACCCTGCTGCAGCTTGCGTGCTGCTGTGGATCTTTTGCTTCTATACATTTTACATTTCCTACCAAAATAGAAAATACCGAACCATTGAAATCATCTCTTTCCACCATCGCAGGGGCCACTGAGCACCCCCACAATACCATGGTAAACTTTGCATATCTGCTCTGATCCATGGGTGTCTGCGGGATTGTCGTGGTATGGGCAAGGTGGTCAAGGGGGCTTGCGAGGCGCCATGATGCGCACAGGTATCTGGTATGGTATGAGTTATATCATTATTGTGATATCGCCTTTTCTCTTTTCTAGGCAGATACAGCAGGTTTCTGAACCTGCTTCCTTTAGGTTGAAATACGCCTGATTGTACCACTCCGACACGCCCCACATTAAGCCACAAGCAACACACAATCTTTCGTGCCCAATACTTGACCAAGTATGTTAAAGGTACTAGCCCTCCCCCAATGCTGAAGAACTATCCGTCACTGTTTAGAAAAACACGAGCCTCCAAGAATACAATATGCCACTTCCGTCTTCCGGCATTTACTTCTTTCCCGAAGATGATCTTCCCCCGCCTAACGACCCCTGCTATGACTATTTACGTCCAGGCCAACCTCCATTTATTAGTGCGGTTAGTATGAAAAACTATCCGGCAGCGCCCGTTGGAGATAACCGTCAACGGTCTGCAAAAACTTACTCCAATTATCCACCGCCGCTTCTGCAGATCTCGTACCAATGTCAAATCCTTGCAACAACCGCTCGGACAACACTAACACAGACCTTCCACCACCCCGGGAACCGACAGATCTCCAAATCAACCTACACATTCCCGCTATATGCGAATTGTTCCGTCGTTTCTTTCGTTTGCAGAATCGGTGAAAGTAAAATTATCACTGGCATCGTCAAACCGAAGGAAGTTGCGAAGCAGATGTATGAGAGCGCGGCTAGCAGCGGGCAGACGGCAGGGCTGTTGGAGTATAATACGCCAGATGTTTTCACGACCAGTATTGGGAATATACCCGCTGGTGTGAAGGTTAAGGTTGAGATTGGGTATATTTTGGAGCTGCCGCACGATGCGGAGGTCGATGGAATTAAGTTTACGGTTCCGATGTCGATTGCGCCAAGGTACGGGCTGCCACCGCCAGGTGCATTTGGTCAGAATTGTCCCGAGGTTTCGGTGGATAAGTGTCTCCGAATGGAGATTGAGGTTACTATGGGCGAAGCGATAAAGTCTGTTCAGAGCCCTTCGCATCTAACCGCTATCCAGCTTGGGAAACTCGGAAAGGAAAAAGAAAGAGTGAATAGAGTGAATGATCGAGAGCACGATCCCAAGAAGGCCCTGGTCACGTTATCCCAGACACCTGCTGAGCTTTTGGAAGATTTTGTGCTGTTGATCACTACTATTACTCCGCACTTTATATCTACTCCCCAGGCACTACTAGAAACCCATCCAACTATCTTTGGCCACCAAGCTTTAAAATTAACGCTTGTCCCACGCTTCAAGTTACCAAGAACCGAGACGCCGGAAAAGACCGAAATAATCTTTCTAGTTGATCGATCCGGTTCTATGAGAGATACTATCGAGCATGTAAAGTCGGCCCTCCGCATATTCCTCAAGTCTCTTCCTTTAGGCTGCTCTTTCAACATTATATCCTTCGGTAGTCAATACACCTCTCTCTGGGAGCGCTCTAGAGCTTATACCGAAGGAACCTTGAGAATCGCATCCGAGCATATCGAGACCTTTCATGCGAATTATGGTGGAACAGAACTATTACCTCCCTTGATGCAAGCATTTTCCCAGAGGCACTCGGAACCAGGAACCCGTACCGAAATTATGGTTCTCACAGATGGGGCTATCTGGAGGTTACCGGAGCTACTCGAATATATCCAGCAAATGCGCAAGCAAAGTGGTGGGGCTGTTCGGCTTTTCAGCATAGGCGTGGGAGAAAGGGTATCGCATGCACTCGTACAGGGAATTGCAACATCTGGGGGAGGATATTCTCAGATTGTGTCCAGCGGTGATACAAGCAGTGGCATGCTGGAAAACGGCCTAGAGGCGAAGGTGGTGAGGATGCTTAACAGCGCTTTGATGGATCATGTTGAGGAGTATAAGTTGCACGTTTTGCACGAGGAAGGGGACGAAGAGGACTCGCAAAGTGAGGATGAGGAAGAGGGAGTTTTCCCGAGAGAACAAGCAACACCCGCCCATCCAGCTCTGGTGCAGGTCAGGCATCCGCAGGAGCAATCGAGGAAGATAAACCTATTTGACCCTACGGCCGCACCGCGCCAGCGTTCTCCCACACCATCACCTTCTGCAGATGTGAAACTAGCTTCAACTTTGCGCGATGGCGGGGACAGCGGAAACAGATTCACCCACTTGAAGAAATTACAAGGCCCGGAAGTAATCCAAGCTCCTTTCGAAATTCCTCCCCTTTTCCCATACGAGAGATCCGTAGTATACCTCCTCATCCCCCCTACCACCAGGCAATTGAAGTACGCAAAGTCCGTGACTTTGAGCGCGACCACAATTGCGGGTGATAAACTCTCACTTTTAATTCCGATCACTCGCATCGAGCAGCCGGGGAAGACTGTGCACCAACTCGCTGCCAGGATGCTATTACGTGATCTGGAGGAGGGGAGAAGTTGGCTTCATTCTGAAAAGTACGGTGTTACAGCAGGAGGCGCAACGGGAGTTCAGGAGTACATCCAGAGAGAAGGTGAAGAGGTTGGTATGAGGTGGTCACTAGTGAGTAAATGGACTAGCTTCGTAGGTATTGAAGAGGAGATTCTAAACGTGGCACCTATACCGACCCCGGTATCACTGGAGAGAGGGCCGTCGGAACCGTCAGAGGACAGATCTTCGGTTTCCGGTATCTCTAGCAGATCACCCGAATCCAGAGCGGATACCGAAGATAACATGCCCCTTAACACATCCACACCCTGCGGACCCGATTGCCTACCTCCGTCAAGGCTCGATCCTACACATTCACTTCTTACGGCGAAAGGGTCTAAGGCTCTGCGGGGTAATGTGGCTGAGACTCGAGTGGTGAATAGTGGCTCCGACACTATTAGTTGCCTTCTGGAGCCGAGGGATACACCCGATCCAACACACCCTGTGTGGAGCCGTCCCATTCTGCACCCCAATTGGAGCCCGCCGCACCGCAGATCAACCCTACAACCTACTCTAGACTGCCCAAGGGGTAGAGGCGACAGTGGCTATCGTGGGATGATTCCAACACCTACAGGAGTGATATGCATACAACGGCAGATACCCCCGACCCCCAAAGCAGCCCCCGCCTCATTTACTAACCATAGATTTAATCCGCCCAGAGACCCCTCTGGATCAATTTTAACATCCACCTTCGCAAAGCCCTCACAGCCTACTCTTCCACCCACTAGACCACGCTCGCCGTCCATCTATCACATAAACCCTTTCTCCTCCTGTTTAAGGGAAGCTGTTGCAAGAGCTCCCGCTTGCGACTTTGTTGAGCCCCCACAGATTATCATCCCACCTGCTAGACAAAGCTTCTCTGCAATCGATGACCTCAACTTTTTCGCCATCAAACCAGCCGCCGCTGTTACAGGAGCTCACTATTATCCCTCTGCCTCCTCTACAGCCATCCCCACTAGCGATGATCTCTATTTAGAGAACCAGAGCACGTTCACGCCCAACCATATGGTGGCGCCATCCGCCGGTCCTCTTATTAATATCCACAGACTTATAGCTGCCCAGAAATTCGACGGCAGCTTCCCTGTTACAGATGAGTACGTTGTTGAGCTCCTGGGTTCCCGGATGGGTCCAATCCCTGAGCAGTGCAGCGGGGACAAGGCCGCTTGGGTGGCATTGCTCATTGCAGTGTTCTTGGAGAGGAAGTGTTCCCATCTTAGAGATGTGTGGGAGTCGGTCGTAAGGAAGACTTGGGTGTTCCCGAGCGGTAGGGAAGGTGTAAGGGTGGAAGAAGTAAAAGTGGTGGCGGAGGAATTAGTTTCTGGGTGGGAGTAGGGTAGTATTTTTCTTCTAGGTGTCCCCGCCGAACTTATCTGATATGCTGGATAGTTTCGATAGCTCGATTATGGGGCGATTGTATTTTTTCCCTTTTTTTTCTTCTTCTTTTTACTTTAATTAAATTTTGGTGATTAACGCCCTGTTCGGCATGTAGCGTTTTTAGGAATACCACGGTATTTCTTGAAAATGGCTCATAGGCTAAAATAGAGATATCACAATATGGTGTTTTGGGAGGTAAAGGTGTTCGACGGCGCTGGAATTATAACACCGTATCCCCCCACCCCACCCCGGGCAACCTTACGTGACTACTACGCTGTACCATTCGAAAAAGACGGAATGAAGCTAGAGATATGCTTATTTCCTGCGAACTAGGTATAGTAATAGCGTGAAATAAAGGGAAAAATAAGAAATGCCGCACTCAAGAATCGAAGCATTGCTCTAACATTGGACACAAGAATACGCATATTCACTCCTGCTATCTTAAACCGCCGAGGCGTTGTAAAAAAAATACTATAATAATTATATTATCATAGTATCTGCAGAATACCGAGCAAGCCCCTGGCCAGTTGTGAGTGAGAATATCATACCATGGTATTTGTAGCATGCCGAACAGGGCCCAACTATAGTATCATACCATACTTTTTTTCGTTTCGGGACCTCAGCGGGACCATAAATTATCACTCGCCTGAAATCCACTAGCATTGTTCGGTCCAGTGGGAAAGATGTGCTATCATTTTCATACATATCATACCATGGCCATTGATAACCTTACCACTTCAGGTCTGACCAAAGCAAGGGAATTATGAACCCCGAATCCTACTCTAGAGTTCATATACCTCAAATCACCCAAGACCACACATCGAGCGAACACTCGGGCGCTAAATCACCACCGTGAAAAAGAAGAATAGAGTTCTCACACTGGTTGCTGCTCAGGCTCCACCCCAGGATATCCCCGCGTCCCTCTCCATTCTTTTTTCCCACCCAAGGGTCTAATGTTCGAGTCGACTATTGCCTCCCAACATGTCTGCTCTCCTCCACCCCTCCACTCCCTCTGCTCTTCCCACTCCCCCGCATGCCGCGCCTACCCTTTTACCATACCGAGGCGACTGCGACCCCAACCCCCACTACCACCACTGTCGCTTCGTCTCTCGAGCTCCCCGACACTGGCGCCGATATCCCCTGGCCAATGCAATGCTACTGCAACCTCGAGCTGATCACAGAGATCATCTGGTCCGTGGATCCTTCAATGCCCAGCAAGGATCCAATGTATATGCAGTACCCTGCCTCAATTCTTAAGAGATATCCATACATGCTTAAATCTTCTTCGGGGGAGAGGAGCTTGAGGAGGGGGATGGAGGAGAAGGAGAAGGAGATGTCGGGCGAGCAGGAGAAGGAAGGCAGAAATCATAATTGTGCTGACGCACTGGTTGTATAAGCTGGGTGTGGATCTCGATCAATTTCAACACCTCTCACGATATCACACCGCTTAATTTCTCAATCAGTCAGCCGGAATGTCCATTCCAATTTTTTAGGCCAACTTAACCTGAACTCATCCCATCTCTCTCTTCTCAGCTAATTCCTCGTAATCCTATAGCTGTTTCAGGATATGGTTTCTCCCATCCCGGGGTTACCTCCCTAGGCTTTATGGAATGCGCGCAAGCATGCAGTTCATTTGAGGCCACAAATAAAAGCCCAAATTTTATTTCTTGAATTGAAAGTATGTTCACAGGCTTTCAACATCGAGACTCGAATCCAGCTCACCCAGTGCCCCAGAAGTATTGACGAGGGCATAATCACAAACCATCACTCACCCCCCCCTCCTCTCCCAACCGCCCCGCGTCCCCCCCTCATCGCCCGCAGCCCCACCGCCACTCCTGAAAGCCGCAACCTCCTCGTAGCCCACATTCACAGCCAAACACCGCCATACCGAGATAACCCTGCCCCTGACAGCTCCCCCGCGCCCTTGGAGCGCCCCGACAACCGGAAGTACAGCCAGACACCCCCTCCTATATCTCCAACCGAGCCAGAGAGACACCTACTAATCCCCCCCCCTTTGAGGATCTCGTCTTTTCAGAATCCCCTCCTCTCTCCAACCGATTCCGCCCAATCTGCCATGGATGCCCCCTGTTCTCACCCGTGGTGGTTTGGACTAGGGCAGAAGGGAGAAGGGGGTATATGATTAAATCAGTCATCCGACGGTCATGTCGCGCCCGTTTATGAGCAGTGCGGTATCATACTGTGGGAGACTTCTTTGATAAAGGTGGATATAGGAGGGGACCTTCTTCCTCTGCGATTGCTATGGAATATACAGAGGTCTGTGAATAAGGAACAGAGACCTACTGGCTGCGCCGTGGAAGTTGCCCGTGAAATTGGTCGTAATGTACCCGCAGGCCATCTACTTGCTCCACAGTGGATAACTAAATAATAATATTCTTATTTTACTAATATTATTATAATACAGCAGCCGACTACAACACCAACACAATCCCATAGATCACAATACGAAGAGAGCCAAACCAGCATACTGCGAATCACTACCACTATCGGGCGTAGTGGTAACACGACAAACCGCAGCCTCATTGTTACCTCTAGAGGGGGGGGTATTGTCGAATCCCGCGCCGGAACCCCCGATCCAGAATTTCCCGAGACACCAGAAACCATGGCTGTTGAGTGTCAGGTTTGTACCCAAGTTGCCCCGGCTATGTGGTAATGTTCTCAACTACTTTCAGACGCTCTTGGGCTGCCCATTTTTCCTTGGTTGCAGCCCAATAGGCGGTCTTGGTTGGACGCCAATTGCTTGGCGGTTACATGGCGTAAGGTGGATATATCAAACCTGTTTCAGGATTGAAGGCAGGCATTGCGCGATGTGGAGCAAGAGACTTCACGTGGAATCTTCGGCATCTATATATGCCCAATCACTGAGCTCCTTTCATTCTCATCCCGATCAACCTGCCCCTACCATTTCGCCATCCAGCTCTCTTCAGCTTCCACTTATGTTGGCTAGCCGAGTGATATATCATGAGCCCAGAGTACAGTATCATACCCATCAGTCTAAGATCCAGCCCGCTCGGTAATGAACTCAAAGGCCCATCACAGCTTAAATAACCACAGTACATGAGCTGAATCGCATACTGCACCCAAGCCACCCTCCAGAATAGACATCACAGCCGGTAATTAATCAATCCATCAGGTTTCCTCAATACCTACTTAACAAAACTTCCCAATCCATCTCCATCAGAAGTCACTATAAAATTTTCCGCAATTACTGATGCAGTCCTAGCCTTTCTATTTCATTCATTTATTAGCTTTATTAGTTGTGTGATAGCACAACACAATTAGCACGATTATCTCACCTTCACCCTCAACAGTTCCAGAGGGCCCCGCTTCACCCTCCCTTCCCCTAGTATCGCCTTCACGCCTGCGCAGGATAACCCCATTACCCCCAGTCCAGCTACCTTTCCCTGGCTCGCTAGATTCAGAAGTATCCTCAGCACCCGGGCCAGAGAGATACAGATCAGGCCTGATCCAGTCAAATTCCTTAGGTTCTATAAGATTCTCCTGGATACTCGGGTCTCCGCCAAAGGCCATCCGAAATGTGCCTTCCGATCTCAACGCCTCTTGCCCATCTGCGCAAGAAGTGTCCGCAAAACCTTCCACTAGATTACCATGTTAATATACGAACACCTCCGACAGCTTATGTGCCAATTCACCTGGAGAGAATGTCAGCGTTAAATCGCTACTCGGATTTCCTGATAACCCCGCGCCTTCCGTTGTGCTGATAGACTCCTGACGAAATTCTGTGCTAGTATCTCCTTTTGCGCCATGCATTCTTCGGCTCATCATAGCGGTGTTTAGGCTTGGGCCCTCGCTCCGGTTTCCCCCTGTAGCTAAAACAACTTTCCCGATAGCCGAGCTCCCTCGCCTGCCATTGCTCCAGATAGTCGAGAGAGATCGAGGGCCTCGAGTTTGCTGTAGCCTATCTGAAACAGCGCCAAGGATATGAGATGGATCTCTAGTATGCTGACCACCATCCAGCCCTCCAGCCCGCCTTAAATTTGATTTCGGGCTTAGATGGGAAGTCACCTCCGCACCAGAAAAGGATGCTATTTTATGTGTAGCGTCACCTCTGAGTGAATTATACCAGCGCTGAAGAAACCAGCCACGATTAGTGTTTCCAACCTCAGGCTGGCCCGAAGGTGCCCCAGGCCGTACCGTGATATCACCTTCCTCTGCCGCTCCAATCGAAGCACCATTCTTCCGCCTCCTTCGCAAGTTTCGGTTCCTGCGTCTCCTATTCTCAACCGCCTTGATATTTATGTAATATGTCTCCTCCGCCTGACGAAGACAGCAAAACGTCATCCCAAAAATAACCAACACAAGGAGAAGCGTTCCGAACATCACAAGTGGGAGCATAACAGCAAGTTTATCAAGAGTCATAGAATGGAGCAGAAGAGTCATATTCGTCGCGTCGCTCATTCCAACCCCTCCACCAGTACCCACTGAAACCTCCCCATCTCCATCCACGGCTTGAGCTAAATCAGGAACTCGTTGAATAGGTTCTCCCCCGACAGAAGGCATGAGATAATCAGCGCCATCAATCGACCTCCTATTCAAGTTTCTTGGGTGTGGCTTCCCATCTATTCCCTCTTGTATGGTGCAACCGGCGGGACCTAAGGAAGAGCCAGAAGCTGTTTGGCCACCCTTCTTCAGTAGGCAGTTGCGCCCCCTATTCTCGAGATCCTTGGATGACAATTGACCAATTTCATTCGTAGAAATCATCCGGATTCCAGTAGGTTGCACCGGCCCAGGTAAACTGAAAACATTCACCTCATTTCCTAAGCGGGTTTGAATGGTTTTGTGGTATACCTTTCCATCCCGATCCTCCATTAACGGGGAATTAATGGAAACTCGATCACCACTCGATCGGGCCCCGGCACCGTGCCTATGAGTGCTACCATCTTTCCAAGCAAAATTAACCGTATCCAGAGAAGAATCAGGCAGTATCGGCTCGAAATCCGAGGTGCTTCCAAACCCTCTACTGGATCTCCCCTTGACTGTCCTCGAATGCATCCCACCATCATCTCCGAGCTCGATTGCATATATTGCACTTGGACTTGGATCAAGGGATACTCTAGATCTACCACCTAGGCTATGGGACCTCCTTGCCAATGGCCGCCAGCCCATTTCATCAAGCGTCGCTGGCTTGTTGGGACATCTCCCCAATTCGCTGGAGTGCGGCCCTCCCTCCTTTCTAAAGTCAAAGGGATGGAACGATTCAATTGATTCTGCCCTCCAGTGATCAGAAGTCTCGAAAACACTGAGTGAATCTAGTGAACCAACCGCCTCCGACCCAAAACTATCAAGAGTACTGACAGGCTTTGCAGGCCGACGCTTTCTCGATATCGGCGAGGGTTCCTTTGGAATCGTGATTGGGCCAACAGGGGGTATGCACACACCCCCGCTACCCCCAACCGGACCCACATCACCCACTACATAGACCTTTCCGTCATGAGAAATTTCAACAAAGCGTGTTGGCCTCCCAAGTCCTTCCCGAATTCCGGGGCAAGGATCCAACCGTTTCACAGGAACCGAGCGCATTCTTCCATCATCTCCTCTTTGAAGTTTGTAAACTTCGCCATGGGCAAATTCAGTAGATGAAACACCCCGGATAACGTTCCCCGGGATCAATGGCATAAGAGGCGGATCGCTAGTCCTCGGGGGGGCAGGAGTAGGAACAGCTTCTTCCCCCCTAACTTCACAATCGACAGACGGGGAGGGGGTATTGCCCCGCAGGGACCCGTGTTCAGAAAGCGGAGGCCCGAACTGATTGTTAGCCATAAAGGTTGGACATAGGCACTTAAAGTGACTTTCATCGGACCACTCCTTTTGGTTGTGCCCCTCATTGATTCCAGATTCTGACCTTGTAGTAACTGGCCTGGTAGAGCCCTTAGGGGCGGTGTCAAAGATATCGTCGCCCATAAAAAGTGGATACTCGCTCCCTGAATTAGCGCCACTTCTATGACCACCTCTATCTTCTCTCGTCCGCGTTATATCTTCTGAAATATGTTCTCCATCCAATTGTGCGAGGCTCCTGACGCCATATTCATCCAAGTAAGAGGGGGTCAGCGAAGGAGATTGCCGGTTTAGACTTTCTCCTTCCCCCGAAAAAATATGGGCAGGTTGGGGAGGCACCTGATTATTGGAATGAAGCATAGGGTATCTATCCTTTGTCTCGCTAGTAGCACAACGTCCAACACGATCCAAATGTCCATGAGAACCAGTCAGGTGTAGGTGGTTCCTCTTTGAGCTTCTCTTCTCCTCAGGCCTAGCATTTCGAGTTGGGTCTTTATCATCAGGCCCAATAGACTCCGGATACGCGGATACGACACCGTCAACAGGAGTAGACAGACCGAATTGTTTTTTAACACGAACAACACCCCTTGTGTCTATCTCAAGAGCATTTCCCTTGCTAGATCTGGGCAATAAATTTATATACCCGGATCTAAGGGAACCCTCGTTAGGGACCGAATCAGTCACCCCATCGTTGAATATAAGTGTATAGATGGGTTCAATTGGAAAGGGGGCTTCTTGGCTCTTCCGATAGTGTACGCACTCTCCATTACCATCTCCTGTTTCAACAGGTTGTGACGCAGACGCCAATACAGCAGCAGGTGTAGGTGCCACCGACGCCACCGGGACTCCCGGAAGTAGATCCGGGGTAGGAGAAGACAGATCGTTCGTCTTAGACAACGGGTATTCCTGATTAGCAATAGCTTTGTGAAGGAGGAATAAAAATATGAATCGAGAATGCATAGTTAGGGAAACCATTTTGTTTCGAATAGGGGAACGTAGGTGTGTAAATGATTATAGGAAGGGAGGAAGGGGGCTTCAAAGTTTGCCTCCAGAGCTCCAGATATATATGCCTCCAGGCAAGCACACGCGGCCCCAGAAGTATTCTCATAACCCACTCCCCATATCACCACATGCCCACGCACCCACAGTAAATTACAAACAAAATGGTACTTGTACGCATCCTAAAACAAAAGGCCGGTCTAATACACCAAACTATCTGATCCTCGCTCCCCATTCAGCTCTAAGCTCCTCCTTGTCAACAACCTTACACCTCTTCCCATACCTCCGAGCCCCGGTCTCCCACTCCCCGCCAGCCTCCCGGGAGACAACAATCCCACCAACCCACCCACCATCCAACAAATTCCCAATAATTCCCCCTTCACCAGCAACCAATTCCTCCTCCGCGAAAACTATTTCGGGACCCAATTGCTTGAGCATCGGCGCGAGGGCATCGGCCTTCTCGAACCGAAGGACAAATTCTTCAACTCCCCCACCAATTTCCGTCCGTACATCCACGTCAACACCCGCGCCGCCGAGGACTAATACAAATACGTTCCAACCGGGGACCGACAGCCGGTTTTTGAGTGTCTGCAGAACAGGTGATGAACGGTTTCCATCAACCACTACGACTGCTTTTCGACCGGAGGGAGTGAAAGTGAGAGGTTTGGGCGGTGAACCATCGTCTTCTTCATCGGCTGGCGGGCTACGTACATCGGTACCCGGGGTTGTGGGCCGGTTGGGTCGACTGAGCCATAGGTACAGACCCAGAGAGGCGACTGCGGCAACAGCAGTAACTGCCAGAGGAACTATGAGGTTCTTTTTTGAGCGGCGAGGATGTGACATCTCAGGGGGTAGATATTTAAAGAAACTCTGATCTCCTCTTGGGCTAACGTGTGGAATGCGCGGCTTTAATGTGTTGGTGGGAAGTCGCGTAAAGTCATTGGTTTCGCGAACAATAGCTTTGTTATTCTGGCAACCGAGGCAACACAAGGGGTCACTCGGCTATTTAGCCTGTGCTGCATGCTGCAAGTGGGAGCAATGAGCCGCAGATGATCGAACCCGGTACTCGAGTAGATCATCGCATTTCATCGGGGAATTCTAGAAGAGTAACTTATCACACACTGGATCATGGAAAAGATATCAAAGTAACATGATACCCAGATTTCACCCCGCCCATCAATCCCATCGCTTAGAAGGTACATAGTGCACTTTTTTTTTTTTTTCCTTTTTTTTTGAAAAAAAAACCCCCCCCCCCCCCAACAATTTCCACCCCCATGCTACCCAGCTGAAAACCCTGTCGCCCCACTGGCCAAAGAACTCGAGAGAAAAACCCCTCCAAAAACCCAAAACCAGGCCCCAATTCTAGTCTGATTTACTGGTTAGCCGGCACATGTGAGGCGATCCAGGCGCCGAAGGCGGTTGGATTCCTGGTTTGGATGAATACTGTTCCAGGGCCTACTATGCGTTAGACAAAGAAAATAAAAACGATAATGGAAGAGGGAATACCGGTAAATCTGCAAACCAAGCCTTCAGCAGCCGACATACTGCTGATGATACCACCGGAGGCAACACGTTCGATGGTGTACTTGCAATTCCAGGCAACCAAGTGGTCATTGTCAACAATGAACTGTTCACCTTGGGTCATCTGCGGATACGTTAGCAACCGCTAGCCGGAATAAAAATTGACAGCCTACATTCTTCTGAATAATAGCACCTAAACTAGTCACGAACAAAACTCCCTGTCCAGAAATCTTGTAAACGAACAATCCCTCGCCGGAGAACATTGCCTTGCCCAATCCCTGACTCTTGTAGTCCTTAACAACGCCCTGGGTACAAGCCAAGAAGGCATCCTTGCCGACGCTCCAAGTCTGCTGACCATCCAAACGGATAGGGACAATATCTCCCAACGCCGCTGGCGCAAGCAATAATTCCCCAGGGCCAGTGTAGGTTGATTGCGCCATCTCGCCTCCAGCAAGAATTTTCTTCAGGGAGAACTTGACGGAGCCCTTCAATGTTACAGTTGGAGTCATTGCTACCATGGCGCCGGGTTTGGCGGTCACTGGGCACCCGTGAGCAAGCATAAGGGTCAAAAGGGTATTGCAGTCTCTATGGTCGATTCTATAGCTTCCACCATTGAAACTGCCTAAGGTATCCGTGATAGTACCGGCACTAGTACCAGCGGCAACCTGTTGCGGTTGCGACGGTGGACCAGTACGAGAGGGGTCAAAAGCGGTTTGTTGAGGAGGCACTGAAGCGCGACTAGAATCATAAGGTTGCTGTTGCTGTGCGGGAGGGGGTTGTGCTTGCTGGGGCGGAGGGGGGAAAGACTGCTGCTGTGGAGGTGGATGCCCTGGCGGAGGGTAATTTTGGGGAGGGGGAGGATAGTATTGTTGTTGGGGCGCTCCGGGCGGAGGAGAGAATTGCTGCTGCTGTTGGGCTTGGCCTCCAGGTCCGTAGGGAGATTTTTCTGGGGGAGCTGGAGTCTAGATTCAGCGAAATGACTCCAGTAGTAATTTTCAGCTTCAACTTACGAGGGTAATAATTTCCTCCTGGGGGAGGAGATCCCGCGTAATTGGGGGGAGGGGGCGCACCAGCAGACATTATTGCTCTGATTGATTGTGGATCTAAATGTGATTGAAGTCAGTAGGAAGAAAAGCTTTGCTCTCCAATCCCACCGGTATCGGGGAGATTTGCGAGGTTATCCGGGATAAAAGATAGTGGAGGGGTAGCTGACAAACATCCCGGCTCGACAAGGAACAAAAGCAAAAACAGGAGGGCAGCACTTACGATAACGAGAGGTCAGAGGATGAAGAGAAGTTACCGTATAGGAGAAGGGTAGTGGCACGAGGGAAGAAGAGGAAATGGGGGAAGAGGAAGGAGAGGAGGAAGGGGAGGAGGGGCGGGATGTGAGATATGTACTTGTACGAGTACTGTAGTTTGTTCTGTGGCGGCAAGTGGAGCAGGGGGCTCAAGGGAGGGGGAGTTTGTTGTAGGAGTATGATAGACCGATGCAGGCCTATCCTTTCAGGGGAGTATATTTAACTGTTTTTTTTGGTGGTTTGGTGTTGGTTTCCAGCCCACCCACTCATACTCGAGCACATCCCTTCTTTGGGGAAACGTGACACAGCATCTATCTCAATCCCAGGAGGGGGAACCCATTATTGGCGTGACTCCTAATCTAACACTTTTTTCCCCATTTCCATTCGCTTGGGGGCAAATACGAGTACGAGTACTTGTAGCCGCCTCGAGGGCGCTTGAGTTAGTTACAAGTAAATACCGGTAGCGGGGGTGGGGTGGAGTTTGGAATTCTTCATGATACCAATATTATATAAGCGGAATTGTGCTTTCTTTGTTCTCCTGTGCTCGGATTGAATGCCATCTCGCTCCCTGATCATGCACACACACACGAAGAGAGAGAGTGTGTGTGAGAATGTGAGGGAAGGGGTGGTTACTCGAGTAAATTGTATCCCTCGAGCTGCAGTCGAATTCTTTACTGACTCATAGACTAGCCATCAGGACCATTCATTAGTCCTTTGGAGCAGAGATTCTCGCGCGGTAGGATGAAGCCAAAACCGCTCCACCGTGCAGTGCTGCGCCCTGCTCTTTGGCGTTGATCTCAGCCGCAGAATACTGCGCGCAATAGAATATGGGGTGATTGGATTTGAATTTCGGATTACCGGCACTTTTACCTCTTAAATCCAGGCGGATTATTGTGATTCTTGAAATCATTTGTTGGTACAAGTATGAGGAGATGTGCTCCTGAAGTTCTGCAGGGCCGAGAGTACCTAAGCTATCGGTGAGATACTTCCGGCACCGTATCACAGTGTCCGCAATAGCTTGAGATTTGAGTACGGTACCGGTACTGTACTCGTACTTGAGTGGACTACTTGTAACTGCGAGCGGTTGCACAAGGACGATGCGGGAATGGCGAAAAGCTTTACCGCTACGGTGCCATGGTACAAGTACTCGAGTACAGTACGAGTACTTATACAGTTCCACCGGTAGTATAAGGGCCTTCTCGCCTCATTGTGTTCTCGCTTTTCTGTGGACTAACTTGGCACTCGTGTAGGTTTACTCGAGTACTAGCGAATTTCAAAGATATCTGGACATCTTGGCGCCAAGAATCTGTGATTCTGGTGCTCCTTGAGATCAAGGTGTCGGCTTACTCGTGTGTATAGTACTACTCGAGTAGAGAGCAATCATCTGGTTCGGCGAATCCCGCGAGCCGAACCGAGTGGTTAGAGTGGCGTGCTGGCTTTAGATGCCGTTGTTCTGGCTGTGCTCGCACCAGCCACGAATTTTATCAGGAGCGCCACAACAAATTGTTACGTGGAATGTCCTGATCCATTCCTGAAGTGAAAATATGAGGGAGCCTCATGGCTTGGAAGGGAGTCAGAGTTGAAAGCGGTCCTCTACCCTGCCATACCAAGTACCTTCCCCTTACTGTAGAGTATTTTCCATCATGCACACAGTATCTTTCATCCACTTGTTTTCCTCTTCAGATTCGTTCCCTCATTCCTTCACCCCCCCACAAGCTTATTCTTCCCACCAGCTGCGCGGTTGACCCCTGTTGCCCCCTACTTCCCTGCTGCGACATATACTACTCGTATCATACAGTATCCTATCATAACTTAGCTTGCTTACCGAGTACCGCATTCCACAGCCTCATCCCCTCACCAGGCCTCACATGCAACCTCACCGCATCATCCTCGATTCACGGCATTGAAAAGCTAATCTGCTACCGGTACGGTACTACCGTTGCTACAGCCGATACTACTGCTACATCACATCACCCTCGCCAATATCATGGCTTCTGTCACGTCTTTGGACAGGGACCTTTCCCGCTTACGCCTTGGAAAATATACGCCTCAGGCCTCGCAGGAGATCAAGGATTGGATCACCGCTACGCTCAACGAGAATCTCGGTAGTGAGGATTTGATGCTGGTTTTGAGAGATGGAACTATACTCTGCCGGTACATTCTGCCTCTTTTCCTGCTGGGGCGAGTAAAAGGAGGCTCCACTAACCTGTTATAGTCTTGCAAACCTCTTGGGAGAGTCTCCCCAAATTCGTTTCAAGAAATCAGCAATGCCTTTCGTTCAGATGGAGAATATTTCACATTTTCTGTCCTTTGTTGCACGCCCTCCTGTCTCGCTCCCTCCTCACGATCTCTTCCTCACGGTCGACCTCTACGAGCAAAAGGACCCAGCTCAAGTTTGTCAGTGTATCACCTCGTACTCCCGCATTGCCCATAAACTGAAACCAGGAACCTTCCCGACAACCATCGGTGGGCTTAAAGTCACGGCACAGCTCTCGCCTCAGCTGTCTGGTGGTGCGGGTGGCTCATGGGCCGGAGGTTCTAGAAAAGTATCAGGAGGCTCTGCCGGCCGCGGGGGAGGAGGTAGCATTGTATCCGGGTATTCCGGGTCCAGTAGCACGACTAGACCTTCCGTGCCGCCGCGAAAAGCAGCCGTAAGCACCTGGAGCAAGAGCTCGGATGAAACAGCTACTCTGCCCGCCTGGAATATAGCTCAGTATGGGTATATAGGTGGAGCTTCGCAAGGAAATCAGGGGATCTCGTTTGGTGCTAGACGACAAATCACTAATAACCCGGCGGTGAAGAGCACGACTGCAACATCACCTCCTCCACCTACCATGAGCTTTGCAGAGAAACACCGAGAGGAGGAGGCAAAGAAACGGGAGGCCGAAGCCCAAGAGGAGCGAAAGCGGGAGTTACAAGCTGCCGATGAACGACGAAGAGCTGTTGAAGAAGCAGATAGATGGCGGAAGAAGGAGGAGGAGAGGACGGCTATCGAACTGGAACGGAGGAAATGGAAGGAGGAGGAGGAGAAGCGAAGGCTATGGCAGCGTGAGCAGGACAGCAAAAGGGAGTTGGAACGTAAAAGGGAAGAGTCCGCATTCGAGCGCCGCGAAGAGGAGGCTAGGAGAGTCAGGGATAGAGAAGCACAACTAAGGCTAGATAGAGAGAAGAAGGAGCGTGAGCGAGAACGTGAGCGGATCAGACAACTGGAAAGGGAGCTCGAAAAAGCTCGCGAGCGAGAGCGAATCTACGAAGCAGAGAAGGAGGAGAGAAGACGACAAGACACGGAGAGAATGCGTCGGGACGCCCAAGAAATGGCCATTAGAAGACACCGAACCGGCGAACCTCCTTCAACACCATCCCCCTCAAAAGCCAACTTTGTCCGAAGCCACAGGACCGGTGATCGGGACCGAGATCAAGAGTCTGAAAGAATGTTCCTCCAAACCTGGCAAAACGACAACACCCCACCCCCACAAACACCTCCCCGTCACCAGCAACTCGGCTCACCAATCCCCCAGCCTCGTGCTCTCCCGACACCACCGCCCCGAAAACTCCCCCCCGCGCCAATAGCTAACCATAGCACACCAAACGCTTACTACGCGGCAGAACCCATGCAACCCAGCCGCTCCTGGGAAACTAACGACGACGCCTTAGACCCTGATTATGAGCGGGAGGAACTTGAAAAACAGCAAGCGTACAAATGGGCCAGGTTAACATCCTTCCTCCTTTCCCTCCAACCCACCTTAGCACCATCAGCACCAACACCAGCACCTTCATCCTCAACCTTCATCTCACCCCCATTGTTGGAATCACTATTAACACATAACAACAGCATGTCACTCCTAGAACGCGAGCGAGAGCGCGAGCGCCAGAGACAGAAGGAATGGGAGGCCAACCAGAGGGAAGTTGAACAGCGCGTTCCAATAGCGGCCACGGAAGATGTGGCTTGGGACGTGAATCAATATGGGTATGCTGATGATATTCTCGATTTGTATTGAGTTTGGCGTCTTCGCATTGCATGTTTTGCAGCACATTTCTTCTTTCCTTCGTCTATAAGACACTCTTGTTTAATTCTTTATTGTTTTTTAATATTCTTGCTGCATCGTATTTAAGTACGGCATGCTGATCTATATTTTAACCAAAAAAGTTACCTTGGCGGAGCGAATCAAGGCAAGATGGGGGTTGCCTTTGGAGCCAGAAGGCAGATTATTGGGCCGAGGGGGCGGTAATAGGAGAGGAAGAGGTAGAGGGGAGAGGGAGTGGAATTGGGGTTGTCTGTCGTTAGATTTTTCTTTTGTTATTGTGTCTCCTTTTTTGTCTCTCGCTGTGTGTCGTTTGGTGTACGTAGATTGGGTTTTTGGAGTCGGTCCAGTACAGTAAGTTAGATAATCGAATGGGTTTAGGTGGTTTTGCGCTGTGCGAGTGCTTGGCTGTGCGTACGTTCGTGTTGGTGAGTTGTTGGTGCGTGGTTGTTCTGGGGTGGGGACGAGTATCATCATGACTTCTAGTCGGTGGAGCTCTACAGGGTAGGAGACTATCGTAGGGAAGTGTGCTCATGGGGGGAAGAGCTAACCTTGGGAGCGCCATCATCTTCAAGACAGGCTCCGTCAGACGGTTTTCATGTCTGGCGGTTAACCGGTGCGGGGCTCTACGCTACAAGTACAATACCGGTACTATGCTCGAGTACCACACACAGCATGCACCCGGCGTAACAAGCACCACTCGTAAGGGCACAGTACATGCTCAGAGTTACCAACCATAAATCCGCTGTCAAAAAATGCCATGAGAAAACGGAGTATGCTAGCGGAGGACTTGGCAGGCTCACCGTCTGATTCCCAGTTGAAGGTTCATGTTTTCAACAGCAGCCCCGCTCTTTGCTCTGAGCCTGTATTAGTCCATTCGGAGTTATCACTGCTCCAGCCACTATAGATACACCTGTTTCCCAGCAGCATCACTGGTACGATGCCTACGCAACATAGCCACCCTTTCTCTACTTACTAACCTCCTCGCCCGTATTGGCGCAAGCACGGGCGAGAACTGCCTTCAAGCCATGTAACCTACTGTATTCCTCTAGCTTTCCTACTGAAATTCTTTGAAACTCGGCACATGGACGGAGGGATTCCGATAATTCTGCTAGACAAAATATTTTGTTCTAATATGTTCTTCCCCATGTCTAAGATGATGAAGACTCTGGGTAACGCTTTGGCTTCAGCGGGGCTAGTTCACTCTAAGGTCATGGAAGGCATACTCGCGGGTTGCGAATGTTATACGAGTAGGGGAGTAAGGTAAGAAGCAGTGATGGGAAGGGGGGAAGAGAAGAGAAAGGAAGAAACGGGGAACTAGAACTGCCAAACTGCTGACTGGGAGTATTTATTTTGGTTACTCGGATCAAGTCTACGATACCGTTCTCAGTTGGTGGATCCTATGGGCAACTAATTTTAGAACCACTCGCCCATTCCGGGAGCCCGCACGTAGGGAAACATTTGCACCAGCCGTTACACGACTTGAAGTGTGCTATTCCTGAGATAGTGGGACCCTTACTTGTAAATCTGGTTTCTAACCAGTAAAATTTATGATATCGGGTGTGTGATTTAAGGAGTGAGTGGGTAAGTTAACTGTAGAAAATGCCGGCGGTTCTCAGTTGACCAGTCTGGGTCCTAGACTACAACTTTGTGGATATCAAGACCGACTTGATTATAGTCTATGCCTGGGGCACCTAACTTGCAAATATCATGTAATTCACTACTCGAGGATATGCTCTATCTTGAGTATCATACTGGTGCTGTACGAGTACATCGTACATTGTCTACGGCGGGCAAGGCATCTGTGGTAAATTAGACTAGACTACCGGTAGGATAGACTATCAAGCCAATCACCTGCCAAGACGTCTGGGGCAACTTTCGTCATTCCTTTCAGTTTCCCGTTGGAAAGGTTAAGCCTTAGGTTCTGACGTCATGGCAACAACAGGAACAGAGAAGTGGCTATTCGACGGCCATTTAGGAGGAGGATGTGAAGTAAGGGGGAATGGCTGACGGTGGTGGTATTGGAGATAAAATAAAAATAAGAATAAAAGCACTTCATCATCTTCCATCGTTTGTTTGTCAATGATATCTACAATCATGGCACCAGATGCGCTACCGAGGCCGCGGCTTCGAGCCCCTGGATCCCTCCGAAAGACCTGGTCCCCAGCACCTACCGTCCGCCCTCCACTCCCGCAACAATCCCACTTCAGCCACCTCGACATCTCGCATGAGGAATTTAACACTCACGCTTTCGTCCACCCCAGCGACGGGCGCGTGCACATCGCCGTGAACAAGCTGAAAGACGGGCCGTTATCTACGCTGCTATCCAAGCTAAGTAGCAACAAGGAAGAAGATGGCCATGGGCAGGACACGGGTGAAGAAGGGAATAAGATAGCATCTGAAGAGATCACCCTGCCGAAATTGAATATCGTCATTATGGTGATTGGAAGCCGCGGGGACGTGCAGCCCTTCGTGGCCGTTGCCAAGGTGCTCAAAGAGAAGTACGGGCATAGGGTGAGGCTCGCCACGCATCCTGCGTTTCGAGAGTTTGTTGGCGGGGAGGGGGTGGACTTCTTTAGTGTTGGCGGGGATCCGGCGGAGTTGATGGCTTTTATGGTTAAGAATCCTGTAAGTGCTTATCATATATGTTCTGCTTTGGAAGAGAGGAGGACTGATGGTGTGAGTAGGGTTTGGTTCCGAGCATCGAGACGATTAAAGCTGGAGATGTGGTGCGTCGGAGGGAGCAGATGTTTGACATGTTTCAGGGCTTCTGGAGGGCTTGTATCGAGCCGAATGACAGGAGTAAGCGGAAGAGTGGGCCGCGAGGAAAGAGTGTAGACGAAGGGGGGGGTAGAGGGAGGGAACGAGCTGAAGTCGCTCCTTCTGCTGTTGAGGAGATTTCAAGTATCGGCAGCGATGATGGTGATGATGAGGAGGAAGATTATCCGTTCGTCGCAGACGCGATCATTGCGAATCCCCCGTCATTCGCACATGTGCACTGTGCGGAAAAGTTGGGGATTCCGTTGCATCTGATGTTTACATTTCCATATTCGCCAACGCAGACTATGCCGCATCCACTCGCTATGATTCAGAGCAGTAATCTTGGAAAGGACTATACGAATGCGATCTCCTACTCCATGATCGACATGATGACCTGGCAAGGATTGGGAGATTTGGTGAATAAATTCCGACAAAAGACTTTGGGATTAGAGCCCGTTGCGACGTTATGGGCTCCTGGGATGATCAGTCGGTTGAAGGTCCCATTCACATATATGTGGTATGCATTCCCCGTTCGCACTCTCTCACTCTCGGGTATACTGACATCGCCCAGGTCGCCAGCATTGATTCCGAAGCCCTATGACTGGGGCGACCACATCGATATCACAGGCTTCGTATTCCTAGACCTAGCCTCCTCCTTCAAACCGCCTCAGGAACTCGCCGACTTCCTTGACGCAGGACCACCGCCGGTCTACATAGGGTTTGGCTCAATAGTAGTCGACGACCCCGACACACTCACACAGACCATCTTCACAGCAATAAAGTCCACAGGCATACGTGCCCTAGTCTCAAAGGGCTGGGGTGGAATCGGCGGCGAAGAATCGGGCGTTCCCGAGAACTTGTTTATGCTGGATAACACCCCACACGACTGGCTATTCTCGAGGGTCTCTGCGGTGGTGCACCATGGCGGAGCAGGGACCACGGCTATTGGACTATACCATGGGAGGCCGACCATGATCGTACCGTTCTTTGGCGACCAGGCGTTCTGGGGCTCTATGGTTGCGAACGCCGGTGCGGGCGTGGAGCCGGTCCCGCATAAAGAGCTGACGGCTGAGAAGTTGGCAGATGGGATAAAGAAGTTACTGAGCGAGGAGTGCCAGCTTGCCGCTGGGAAGATAAGTAAGCAGATCCGCGAGGACGATGGGAACGGAGCCGAGAACGCTGTAAGGGGTTTTTTCAAGGGCGTTGTAGCGCTGGAGCAGGGGAAGCGGGGACTCGGTGAGTCCGGAAAGGATTGGGGTGAGGGCGGGCCGGGTGGGCCCGGGGAAGGGAAGTGGGGGCGTGGAGGTCCGGGAATTCGCTGCTCGTTCCTGGAAGATAAGGTTGCTGTTTGGAGAATTCGGAGGACGACAGTTAGGCTCAGTGCGCTCGCTGCCTGGTTGCTCGTGCAAGGTGGGAAGCTCACGTGGAAGGATTTGAGACTGTGAGTTTTGCACCAATTCTCACTCGTTGGCTTGACTAACTTGGCTTTCACAGCATCCGCCACACAGAATGGAACGACTACAATGGCCCCGGCGAGCCCTTCAGTGGCGGCATAACCGCGCTCGTTAGTTCCATCGCCTGTGTGGCTAAAGGAATGGTGACAGTCCCTTACAGCTGGTACAAGGGTGCCCGCCGCCTTGATTCGGAGGGCCTGGATATTGCCGGTGAGATCCGCAGTGGGAGTAAACTCAGCTCCCGCTCCACCACCAGACCCACCCCGCCAAATCCCGAGACAGAACCGCGTCGGTCCACCGATTCCAACGCATGGAGAACTGACAGTACTTCCAGCTCCCGCTCCTGTTCAAACTCCCCACAAGACCCCGTTCCCCTCGAAGTCGTCAAAAACACCTCCAAGGCCCTCTCCAAAGCTGCCCGCGCTGGCGCTCGAGCACCAATGGAAGTTTCCCTAGCCGTAGCCCAAGGCTTCCACAACGCCCCGCGTCTCTATGGCGACGAGGTCCGGCGCCCATACCGCATTACGGGCTTCCACTCTGGCCTTCGCGCCGCTGGCAAAGAGTTCGCGCTAGGCGTCTACGATGGCGTCACTGGAATCGTGTCGCAGCCATACCGCGGCGCGAAGGAGGAGGGGGCCAAGGGGTTCGCGAAGGGGCTGGGAAGGGGCGTTGCGGGTGGCGTGTTGAAGACTAATGCTGCGACCGCTGGGGTTGTTGGGTTTACGCTTAAAGGTTTGCATCGTGAGGTTAGGAAGAAGAAGGACGAAGGGGTCGGGGAGAAGGTTAGGCGGGAGAGGATTAGACAGGGGGAAGCGGAAGTTGGGGAGTTGGAGCAGGAGGAGGAGGAGCAAGTTCAAAGGGTTAGGGAGAAGATTGAGCGCGGGTGGGAACGTGTAGAAGAGGAGAAAAAGGTTCGAGAAGTAGGAAAAGTTGGGATTAGGGATAGGGCTAGGGGGCGGTTGAGGAGGAGGAGGGAGCATAGGAGGGGGAAGGAAGAAATGAAGGGTGGTGAAGTCTGATGGATAGTAGATGTTTGTATAATTATATTATCATAGTAATGCTGTAGCAATACCCAGTTTCTCAATTACCACCCCCCATCACCCCACGATTCCAAAAACAAAGCTCCTAGAGAAAACCCCCCACACTCCAGCGCCGAGCTAATCCAAGCCCAAGATATCTCCATGCCTCGTAGATCCACCCGAAAGAATGCACCCTTCTTACACCCATCTGGGGAATACCCAGGATACATCCCGCACAGAGAGATCACACCTCGGAGCGCCACGTTTTGCCCAAGGAGTAAATAAGTACAGTCATACATACCCATCACTCACATAATCCAACCTTCAATTTTTCCCTCTCCCTTCTTTCGTTTAATCCCTTCCCCATGCACCTCCAGTCCCCCCTCTTAAAGTGCTGTCTCTGCAGATAAGTGATTCGAACCCACGATGCTCCCTTTTTTTCGCATCAAGGGACAAGTCCTCAGTGTTGGAATATGGAACCGGTCGATGACCCCCCCAGTCTTGAGCCTCTCGGGCTAACTTACCCCACTTTCCTTATATTCGAATTGGTACCAGCCGCGCGGGTGGGGGAAAGAAGATTTAATCAGAAATTCAAAATATTTCGTGCCCAGGAAGCCGTCTGCGCACACTTGGAGGACCCGCTCTTCAAATGTTGGCTTGGTTTTCGAAAATTTTCTCAAAGAAGAATTGCGAGCGGGGGGAAGTCGGTCAGGTATTCTGTAGACATATTGTGCGCGATCGATTTCAACTAGGTGGGGGCTAAGTTAGATGTGCCTGTAACTTAGCATAAAATTTTGTTGAAAGACATTCCCTCACTTGGGCTCACTTCACTGTATGATATAGCACCGCACTGCTCTACCCGTAGCTGGTTTGAACAAGTGATACCCAATAACCACTAACAAATCCAAGCTCAGGCAGGGTCGTGGGGAACAACTAATCGCCTCCTCTCTTCTCACCTTGGGCGGGGGTATTTTCTTTCCCCGGTAGGGAATTTTCCGCTGTAGTGCCATACTCCAACGATATCGGTAAGTATTCTGGTTAGTGGGATTTTCCTCCATCAGCCTGAGCGGAGGGGAAGTCCCCCCGAGCCCGCCTCACTGAAGTTTCCTGCGAGTACTGCACCTTCTATCCTTGCACAACTATACAATATGAATCCCCAACCACCCCAAACGGACATCCCCCGCCTATGCCCACTCGATGATATTCGAATTCGCAACGTCTAGTGTTCATCACGGGTCGGGCCCGACCACCAGCTCGGCCCGCTGGAGTTTTGACGAGGCACGTACGGCGGTACTTATGAAAGAGGGGTGACAGCAGGCGAAGATGCAATGGAAATGACAAATGATATCCAACCAGTTTGCACGAGGAGGAAATTATAGCTCGTTACCCCACCCACAAAGAAACCGTAAAACTTAATTTTTTTCTTTATGCAACGTACAAGTAACCAAAACTACTCTCCGGACTTTCTGAGACGCCTGGAAGTCAAGGCTTCACTTGGGGGTTATAGGCCTCAATCTAACAAAAAGGTTAATAAGATTAAGGCCTTGTTTGGTGCGCAAGAAAAATGTCATTTTCTCATTTAAATAGCTTTTCTTTTATTTTTATTTTTCTCTCTTCACATAATGACAGTTTTGATTAAGATATAATTATATCAGTTAAGTTTGCGAAGCAGAGTATATAGGAAGAATAAATTTATTTCTACCATACTAGGATATGAAACAAATTTATCGTACATTGTTTTAACCATCCCCACTAAAAGAAATTTGATCTCTCTATTTCCCTCCTCAGCCAATGATCTCTCAGCAGCCCAGCAGTAAAGCCTATAAATATACAAGCCTTATTGTAATTTTCAAGCACCATTGCTGCCTTCACCAACTCATCATCACTTAGTTTTCCCTCATATTGACTCTGCAAGACCCTGATTGCAAGTTCATGCTTTGACACAGGGCCTTGAGTCCTGTTTAAAATAGCCTCATTAACTGTGTCCCTCAGAACAGCTGTCAATTTTGCTTGAGAAACCTCAACTCTCTTCCCACTTCTGATGCTTGATTCTGGTAAGCTGTGGTCATTCCTACCTGTAGCATCTGACCGACTCCGCTTTTGTCCTCTTTTAATAATCCTTCGTTCAGTCGGAGTTGCTGAACTTTCCTCCAACTGAGAACTTGAATCTTGCAGTCCTCTTGCCACAGAAGAAGGCCCAGTTGCTTGACTTTCAGTGAACAACTCAGCTAAGTCATTATATCTTGGAAGTGCCTTTGTACGATACTTTGCTGCTTCCTTATGAACCTATGTTATTTTACCACAAACTTAATATTAGTACTTAATAGTTTATAAAAAAACAAGACAGTATACAAGTCCACTTACCTTGAGATATGAATTCCAAACTTCATCTGTAGCTATGGGAATACCCTTTTTGCTATCCCATTTAAAGCCAGGACTCTGTCTAATAGCCTGCACAATCTCAAACTCTTTCCTCAACTTTACAATCTTTTAGTTCTTGCCCTTCAATGATCTCTGGGTTGATATTACTTACTTCTGATTTCTTTGACCTTGCCTGAATGTCTGTAATTGGCTTTATGAGAATGTCGGAAAATTTTGCATTCAATTGGCTGGCAATTGTGGTCCAGACAGACTTGTCAAATCCATTCTCCCCCCTCCCTCCATTGCGAACTTGCTCCACAAGTGCCTGAATGAGGAATGTTTCAGTTTTATTGATCCAAATGATATTTCCCATTGTTGTAGGAGGTGAAAAGTTGTATAGCTTGTAGGTTGTATGAGGGATAGGATCTGATCTACTGGTACGAGGTGTAAGGCAGATGGGGGTGTAAAAGGGTGGTGGTGGTAGGAGTGTTGGCTGTGAGAATTGTAGAAGAAGTGGTGGCCACTGTCAATCTTTTATATAGACAGGTATGATAGGATGCCGAGAGCTGCCGAGAGCTGCCTACTTAGGCAATATGCCGAGAGATACCTATTTAGGTAAGATGCCGAGAGCTACTTGTTCAGTATAGAGAGAAAATAGTTCTTTATGGATGAATGAACCCAATTACCTAGATAGAGTTCTTGATTTTAGAACAATATAAAAAGGGTTAGTCAGATATCAAAGTTTCTCACTTGTTCAAATCAGTTATAGGATACCAGTAGAGAAGTACAAAGAACCTGACAAAGAACCTGCCTGGGTAGGGAATGCCTTCCAAATATCAAGACGCATGCATAAGAAATGATATTTCACCCGCCACTACGAAACACATTCAGTTTCCACCTTAGTTCCTTCGGCTTGCTGGAACCGATTGTGCGCTGTAAATTTCTTGAATATACGATCTACTTCCTCTGATCGCGATCCCTCCTGAGCGTCTAACTTGACTGCCCATTCCCTTCAACCTCTCGTAAAAACAAGGCCAACGTTTTAGGAGTAATGTACGAGTCTCCGCCAGGCCTCCAGAGGTCTGCGCGAGCCACACCCCGGGCATATGAATGGAGTTTATTTGGTTTTCTTTTTTCCTATTCTTGCCTGTTAGTCCCCTCCTATCTCCCTACGTACCAATTCGAATGCGCAAAAAAATAGGGTAACTCGAAGTGCTCGAGCTTAGTTCTAACCAATTTGGTGCATGAGAAATGCTAGCAACGTCTTCTGCTCGCGCTGTATCGACCGGCCCCTTGGCCACCGGGTTATCAGAACTGATCTGAGTTGCCTTTTTTTGTCTTTGGATTCCGGGGTGGTATGATACGTAGAGAAAAGTATCTTTTTAAAGGAGTATATCAATTACTTAGAGTACCCCCGTGTACGGGTACACAGATAAGCACAAAAATAGGTGTTACCAAGTTGCGACTTATAACCCCTCTCAGAGCACTACCCCGGACTCCGAGGAACACGTCGCGGGTTACACGAGTAATCCCCCACTATGACATATTAGGCCTACATCGTACAGCAGGCACGTCGGGGTGCTCAGATACTCGGCAGGGACTGAAAGGTGTGCGGCGCCACTGATATCCACGACGCGATATCACCAGAAGGTGGTTCTAAGTTAGCGTTGGGCTCGGTGGCGCGAGTATTTTGAGGATTCTTGCTGTCGGCCTGTTTCCTCCACACACCCAATAGAAAAGACAAGATACATATCTGCCGTATTTTCCCACAACATACATGACACTATTAAAATTTTAGCTGGTGGACAGGGTATTCGGTCGCAGGGGCACGATAGTATCAGTGGGGTCAATGATCAAAGGACTCTTTTTTAGTAACATTATCTGGGTTTGCCTATCCGCAAGAACGAAGTCTCAATTCGTATCAGAAAAAAGACACTTCAACTCAATGAACTGCACGGTGAGCCCGACAAGTTGTTCAATATGAAGGTAGATCGATTGGTGCTTGAAACGTCACCGCTCTACAGGATGGATCCTGCAGTGCGGCTCGGGAAGTATCAAGAGCTAATTCCTCACCGAGTAGACCATGATATGAAATACGCGCCGAATGCCTAGTACAACACCGGAAGATTATTCCAAGCAGGTCATGCTCAGACGTGCGCGTGTAGAGGATGCCAGTGGTTATCGGTAACTTTGCGCCTCACTCACCCATCTTCCAAAGGGTGTGCACTCTACAGACTATGCAGTTTTTAGGCCCCGGATGGTGCCTGTTGACTTAACATCATGCATCATATCCCTCCCCTACGAACTGCGTGATTCTGTGTAAAGAGAGATCAAAAAGATGTTCTCGAGAACCCTCCCTCCAAACGGCAAATCCAGTAGGGACAAAGATCGACTCCTATGAGTTATACCAAGGAATTACCATCCCAAGAAATCATTTTCAAAAAAAAAAAAACTAAAAAAACTTACCACCCACCGTCACCAAAGGTGTAAGAGCTTCTGCATTCCTAGGCCTTTCTCTCTCTTCAGGCTTACATGTTTGGGGATGGCCGGGAGTGGGGGGGGGAGGAAGGGTGAATTCGAGCTGAGGAGCCAGTGCCTAAGTTCGTACTTCCAAAAGCTTGCTCGTCCTATCATATTATCACATTATATTTACCATAAGACTAAACCCCTTCTCTGCATGTACAGTGCAGCACCAATAAGAATCCAACGCGATAAGGTTTGAACATGATAGAATGATATATTATTCTGATAATATAAGAGCTGGAATAATCGGACCTCAAACTGGGACGTTGGAGTTGCCCCTCCTAGCATGGTCACCAGCATTTTCTTTTTATTTGTCCTAGTAGAGGGCTGAACAACAGTTTTTCGCTGTACTTTTCTCCCCCTAATCTAATAGGAAATTCTGGACGTCCTAGCGTGAGGTCCGATTATTTCCAGTTTTTTTTTTACTGTACTATGATATTCTGATGAAAAAAGAGTATTTCCATTGGGAGGTTGCCGCAATAAAAGCCTTGACAAGACGCAGAAAGCCGCACTGAGCCCCCGCCGGGTTTAGGAGAAACTTGGAGTAAAATCTGCTATGATATTATTAATTATCACTTCGCTTCGTTCACAAAGGATGTAAAAACAAGCGGAAAGATAATATTATGAAACAAGAAAAACCACAGATATGATACCCCCCCCCCAATAAGCCTCTCCCTTCCCCTTCAAAGAACATTCTGAGCCCAACAACTGCTGGTATGCATCCCACCAACCCCACAATCAAAGCAAGACCGCCGACAACCACCCACTCCTAAGAGTCTGCACAAGTTATCACTCGATTGACTTCATCCAGCCCCTACCTTTTCATACCCCATCTACCAGTGGATGCTCAACGCAAGCACAGTACAAGCTCGGGTGAACACTGTCTGCACTATCCACTCAGGAGTCCCCCACACTGCGCTCGTATTGTATTATCATGGATCCCGACGCGCACACACAATCTCTCCCCCTCCCCTTCCCAATAGGACCGCTAGAACCCCGTGGCGAAACATTGTACGACACCCATTCTACCGGGTAAGCAATTACGCTGTTTTATGTAACCTCCATTGCCTGTACCATACAGTACAAGAGTAAGTTAACCTAATAAATACTCATGCTAACACGCAGGTCACGACCGATCACCCATTCTCCCCCAATCCACCACAACCAACCGACCATCCCACAACTTACCAAGGAATAAAAACAGTCACCATAAGCGATTTTCAATTCTTGTAAATTGTGCCGAACCAGTCCCACTATAAAATAAGATAAGACGAAACGATACGATACGAAACAAATGAAATGGGGGCCATAGTAAACTAAGTTAGAGCAGACAGTAATATCGTAAGTTGATCGCCCACATTTCGGAGGAAAGAGGGAAAAATGAAAAATCAAGGAAAATCAAAATGAAAGCCAAATCCCCCTTCTCCCCAGACCAATAATTGATTTCCCTTACACGTTTTTCATTTACACGCCATTTGGGAGGAAGAGAAAGATACCAAAGAAAATTGACAAAAGCATAGACACCCCAGCCCACCGACCAACCCCGATCCAGCCCACAGCGCTCCGGATAGATAATCCCGTGAAAGTATGTGTGTTTGTGTGTGAGTATTTGCTTTAGAGAGTAAGGCGATGATGGGTCGAATAGGATACAAAAAGACAAAGATACACCTAACCGTGCCGATACCAACTAGCTAATCCCCACCCTCGACCACCGTGAACAAGGAAGATACAGCCTGTGGGCATGAAACATGAACGACAAAAGGAAACGCGGGAAAGTCGAGGAGCAAGATCCTCATAACGTGATGTAAGGCGATAAAGGTCGTATTCAAAGACTTCTCGCAACAGTAAACAGAGAACCAAAACAGAAAAACAAGCAATTGTGCCACCCCGAGTTTGAAGAGGAAGTGATGTGACAAAGGAAAATCACCATCGCCTTAATAGAGAAAGAGATCACGAATGGAAAGAGTCATCGGGACACCACATCTAAAATTAGGGGGCGCTAGCAACCAACGCTGCAAACACACCGACACCCCCGACAATTGCTCCAGCAAGGGCGGTAGCGGCGAGCTTTGCAAACTGCTTCTTTGGCCTCGTAGTTCTGGCCCGTTTCCTTGGACGCTCCTCTTCTTCCCCAGCTTGAATAGCCTCCTCCTCATCAGATGTTCCATCAGGCGTTGGTAGGGCGGGTTCCAAAGTGATTGTCTCCATCTCCTCTTCGAGGGCTTGAACATTCTTTCCCGGGAAGAGCATGGCCAACTCTTGGGTGGAAACCTTAGTCATGCTATCCATTTTATCCTCTTCTTCAACATCGTCATCCGTCTCATCCATGTTTTCGGGGCTCTCATGAGCGACTTCCTCCTCCTCTTGAGATTTCTCTTCGGGAGTGATATCAGAAAGCAAAGAGTGCTTGCGCTTAGATCCGGTAGATGGAGAAGAGGGATTGAGAAGATCGGCTACGGACTTTTCCTTCTTGGTCTCAGTAGAGGGAGGGCTGATCAGGCCATTTGCAGATGGGCCAGGCGGCGGTGATGATGCTATCCCATAAAACGCGTCAACCTGGTATCTATATCGGCTAAATTGTTGAGGGGGCGGAGGATAGAAAGTACCAGTTGCTACCATCAAGGGCCCAGGAGGCGTGAGAGGGCCATTGTTTTCGTGAACAAGATTGCTGATAGAGAAGCCGCGTGATTTACTAAAGTCACCTCTGCCCGCCTCACAGGCACTGGTTCGCCCAGCCGGTGCGACATTGGGATGATGAACAGGGAAACGCTCATACCCCGTGTTGAAAGCCTTACGTTGGCCGAACCAAGTGCATGTAGGATGACGAGAGTCAGTATCATCATCCTCCTCCATTACATCACCCTCACCCTCTTCCTCATCCTCTTCCTCATAATCTACTATCCCATCAGTCATCTCTTGTTCAGGGATGTCATCGGGTGTATTTCCGTTTTCCTCTTCATCCTCTTCCTCGTCTTCTTCGTCATATTCCCCATCCTCATCGTTGCAATATTCGTCATCCCAGACCATTTCACTTGTTTCGTCGATTGGGATCTCTGCCTCATCGCCCAACCACCATGTGCTCTTATCAAGTCCTCTAAACTTTTCGCCCTCAGCCACAGCATCTTCAAGCAGCTTCTTGGCTTGAGGAGTAACTGTTGGTGGGGGTGGAGACGGCGCAGGCGGCTTATCGTTCTTGTTTGCTGGGGCTTGTGAATCTTGCTGCCGATCTTCCCAGACCTTAGGGAACAACCCAGTCGGCTCTTTAGGCCCCTCAGCTATCTTGAAGGTCTGAACCCAGGGCAATGAAGCCGGGGGCAGCGGTTGTGACACACTAGGTGATTTAGAGTTCCCGCGAACCGGACTCAAATAAGATAACACATCATTAGGCCTATTAGCTAAATTCGCAAGGTTTATCTGTCTAGCAGTAAAATATTCCTTCTTCTGTTCCATAGAACTGTTATATCGCTTTTGGAAGGTATCAGTTGTCGTATGTGGATCTTCCGCGAACCAATGAATATGAGAAGCACCGGATGGTGTCTTCTTGGCCACCGCCTCGGTTGGTAGCATAGTGAGGCGCGGAAGGGTGGGAGGTTCTGGAATGGTCGCTGATGCGGCTACATTTCCCCTGGGTTTGTTAGAAGAATCACTCCCGTTTTGTGCAGCCACTGCCGCGTTTGCTAGCTCCTCAAATGGTGCAAAATTCGTCTTAGATTGGGGAATACCACCCAAAGGTGCAGCCGCAACTTGGGGTTTTGAGCTCAGGACCTCCGGAGGAGACACTGGCGTTGGAGCATTCGGCGAATAGAGATTATCAGCTACCATAGTGACATCCACAGTATCGTTTGCCGTGGCAGCCTTCCCGGTGTGTTCCCCTACAGCGTTCTCGTGCTGATCCCCATCTTCCCCATCTTGCTCTTCCTCCTCTAAATCCTCCTCGTCCTCCTCCTCGTCCTCCTCCTCGTCCTCATTCTCATCAGACTCATCAGACGATACATAATTGAACCGACGACTACGAACATGAGCACGACAGCTGGTATCCTCATCGTCCGACTCGTCCATGTCCGAATTCTCAATTTCATCGTTCTGAGCATGCTCCTGTGTTCTAGAGGTGTGATGGTAACGCTTGAAGGCTTCTTCCGGGATAATTTCGAGATCACTTTCCTCGTCATCGATCACAAGACATTCAGGCTTGTTCGAACCCCCCGATTCGTTCGTAACGTCCTTACTCTTATCATTCCGAGAGACGGAGGATTCCTGAGCCTGGTTCATCAAGCTTCCGATGGTGACCCCGGGCCGAGCAGGCACATCGCAGATCTCGATATCTACCAGTTCGGCATTGACCTCAACCACATCTCTCTCTCCCGAGCCGGTCATCTCATCAATTTTTCTCTTCAGTTGCAGCACACGGTCCTTCGATTGGGTCAATGATTCGACCGACATATCCTTCGTGCTGCGTTCATGACTAATGGGGAGCTCATCATCGGGTATCATATATGACGTCGATGCCCCAACAAAGGTAGTTTGTCCTGGCCCAGGAGCAGCAGAGTTAGCGCCAGGAGTAGAAGAAACCCCGGATCCCGAAGTTTTCTCTTCTTCCAGGCGATGAAACTTCGGGTCTAATTCGTCATCCCCCTCCTCTTCCTCTCCCTCTTCTTCAGAAACTTCGTAGTCTGATATCAAAAGATCCTCGCATATGCCGTAACCGCCCCGACTCTTGGGCGTTTCGGCTGCCGGTTCATGTTCGGCCACAGGTTTCGGGAGGCTATAAAAAAAAAACACGCAATGTTAGTAAATCCGAGCGTAGAAACAACAGTAAAAGAGCCCGGGGAGGAAAAATATTAAGGAAAAGAGAAGAAGAAAGAAAAACTCACGGTATTTCTTCCCACTCAACCCCGCACCGGAATGTCTTCGGGGGGAAAATTTCGTCACCTCTGGTGACCTCTGAGCCAAACGTAACCTCTGTCCCATCCGTCAACTCTGCAGTTTCATCTCCGGCGAGCTGAAGGCCATTAACGTAGGTGCCGTGCATCGATTTCATGTCTTTAATAACTATCTGCACAGGTTGTAAAACAGTTGTTAGCATGGAGGAAAAAGTGGGACGAGGAAAGAATTTAAAAGCGTGGAAACTAGTGGTGGTAATTAAAACGCAATGGACAACGGAATGACAAAACGGGAGGAGCTAATAAAGAGGTGTTCAGAAGTGGGGGGATAATATGAGCAAAAAGAACCGAAAGCGTACAAATATGTACGTAAGCGCAAGGGCAAGAAAGGGAAAACCAAGAAAGCTCCACCATCCGGGATGGGATACGATACACATAAAAGTTCGGATCCTCTAAAATAACCATGCAGAACATTCGCGGAAGAAAGAGTAAGAATAAAGTAACTCAGTAATCGCGGCTCACCTTTCGGGACGGCACGAGCAGCCGAACCTCCGCATGCGAACGACTCATAACGGCTGACTCGAAAAAACCATTGTTCCTAGCGGCAAACAATCCCTTGGATTTATTTCTGCTGCTCCTACCGATCGGTTGGGTTGGCTCCTCGGGTGTGAGGCTGATTGTACGGGAAGCTCCATCAGTGCTGCTGGTAGAGACGGTGTGCAAAACAGGATATGAGCATGGTAGAGACGCGGGTGATTTGTTTTGAGAGTTTGGGGGGGGGTGAGGGTGAAGGTGGAGCCTGGCTGCTATTCCGGTCAGCATTACAATGATCGGGAATGCGAAGTCACTTTGTAAATAATTCAAAGGAAGTATCGCTTGGGTAGTGGTGGAACTTTCAAATGGGAGGGAGATCTCGGCAGGGGAAGGAGGGGGAAGGGAGGGGAAGGTAAGAGAGAAGAAGAGGAGAAATGTGGGAAGGTAGTGGAGCAAGGCTGCTATAGCTATTATAAAGCGGGGTGATATTTGAAGGGGGGGTTCACGTTGATGGGAGGGGTAAAAATGGCACATACCTCTCAGCATGGTTATAATGTTCTATCGTAGAATCCCTCCACGGCTATCTTGAAGAAGGGGGGGATTCCTTGTCGGGAGCTGGTAGGTTCGTACAGCCTGTCGATTTTCTTGGATTCGATCGTAATGGGATGAAGGTACGGGTGTGGGTTGAGGTGAGAAAGAGGAGAAAGGTCTGCTGTATGGGTTGAAGTCGCGGTGGTGACGCACGCCTTGCTCGGACTGTTGGTTGAATAATATTAGGAGCGAACGAGGAGCAGCCAAAATCTAGAAGACCCACACGCCGACAACTGGCAATGAATAATACTGTGTGTTTCAGGAGATTTTGGGCTGGTTAAAGGTAAGTTACTGCTCCGATTCTACTATATTGTATGGTAGGCAACTGAGTTTGCCGCTAAAGCTCTTGGGGGGGGTGTGGGGATTTAGGAAGGAAAGGGCAAGCGTACGAGTTGCGGTTCGAAACACAAAAGTCAACAGACGGCGACAACGAGCGGCTCAGTTCGGCCAAATTTGATATCCCCTATCTCTTTCCGTTTCGTTTATTGTGAGTCCACAGGGCACGAAAACAGGCCGCGGTGGAGGTCTTGTGTGCAGGCGAGGCAGAAGAAACGGAGGGGTGAAAGTTTGGTGGTTGTGGTGGGGAGAGAAGTGAGCGGAATGAGTAAAGGGGAGCCGTGACTGGTATCGAGTGACACGGCGAGAGGGGGGAGTCAAGGCGGGGCGCAGAGTTATTACACCTACGGTACCGGTATTAGAGACAATTACCGATACAGTTAAAGATGAGTTGCCCTGCTCAAGTACCGTGCTGTACAGATGCCAGAAAAAAGGATATAATACGGGTATTTGTGTGGTATGATGGGGTATCATAACTCGAGTTCTCCTGCCGGTATGATACAACCCAACATAACTACGGTCTCTGGGCGTATGATATTCATGCGAGAGCCCCCGCCAATAAGCCCCTCCATACACCCCTTTCGATTTGTACTCCTACTTTACTCGTACTAGGTACCGTGTTCACACCCCCGATTGCTTTTCAATGCCTATTCCATAATATTACCATGCTCGATCAAAAGCCTCCCCCCCCACCTTAACCCCGTCCCAAGCCAGAGCTAAGATATCATACCCATACCTTCATAAGTTACACCTAAAAGTAGCTTAGTGAGAGCAACCCCGCCCAATCACTGAGCCCTACGCTCGCTCTGGATGGTAGGATTAGCGTCAATTTTGAGGCTCCAAGACTCACTCTGATTCCAAAAACTCACTGGGATTTCCCCCTTCAGTCAATAGTTGCTACTTGCACAATTCCTCCATCAAGCTGAAGCTAGCTCTGGAACAAACCGCCAAGGCGAGAAGGGAATTCCCCTCTGTAGCAACCCGCCCAGGCAAAGTCACCGCGATTTTTTAGCCCTGGGGAAAAAATAAAGAAAGGGTGAGATTCAACATGAACTGGAAGATGGCGAGCGGGAGCGAACAGGTTCAGAGGAGACCCACAACACTGTGGTAAAATGAGAGAGTAATGGTGGGAGGATCATGGTCAAGCAGGGAGGCAAAGCAAGCCTCGCTAGTCCCATGTGCCTTTTGTGCTCATTTTCGTGTGCGCACCTGACTGACCGAAGGTATAACCTACCTTACACTATCCTTGTTGTTTCAACGAGACAAAGACCGTTCGTACAGCCCATACAAGAGGTGGGGTTATCACATCGTACACTACCGGTATCTGTACTAATCCAAGGAGCGCTGCACCGATGTCTGTGGATTACACAGTGAGAGGGAAAGCACCGCCCTCTCCAGCTGTGTCCTCCATTTTTTTTTCCTTTCATCTTTCCCTCCCTCTTCGGTTCTCGTGTTCTCTCGATGGAATACCACGAGTTATTCGAGGTAATTAACCCGTGAGTGCCAGGAACGCCGATAATAACCCGGAACCGGCAAGGGATAGCGAGGTAAGAGGGGACTGCGCATTTTCTGCAGAATAGCTATTATAAAGCAAGCATGCCCCCATGGCCTATGGCCCATCCAACGAGACCAAAAAACAATATCTGTCTCTGAACCTGCATTTTCCACAGCCAATTCTTCCCTCCCAAGCCCCCGACAGCTCATTCCCCCCCCCCCTTCCCTTCATGCCCTCCAGTACATTTCAGGAATGGCACATTCCCCGCTGTATCACTGCAATGAAGTTCCCGGGCCCACGGAGTTGAATCAAACATCCGGCATGCCGGTAATGATTATTTCCCCTATTCCCCCCACTGTGTGCTTAAGTCACGGAAGCTACAACCGCGCAACCATGAAGAAGGGAGGAGAGAAATAGCAAGTCATGTATCTTCCCGTACAACTACAGTCCTGTAGCCTAGTGTACGAGTAGAACCCCCCCCTTCAAGATTAACCCGTATGCCTGAGGCTTTTCTCGGAATAAAATCGAACCAGGCTGCGAATGGCGTGTTTAGCTATCATAGCACAAACCCACCATCCCACTCCTCGGCTGCCCGTTTCCGGTAAACCCAGCGTGATTTACAAATGACAGAGGCCTGATCAGATCGCAACGACCCCCGAAGGGTAGGTAGGTAAGTAAGGGTAAGGGTAAGGAGTGGAAGTGAACGGAAGAAAAGAAAAAAAACCAGAGTTTAACATCTATTTTTTCGGAGGGAAATCATTCGCGTCTAGATTTGGTTTACATGCAGGTTTTTTGCGCTTCTGTACTGCAGTGTACACCTATGGGGTCTGGTTGGCTAAGATTTTGCTTATGGTGCCTTATGACCACTTGGATATTATTGCCAACATAAGATATTCTCTTTGCCTCTCTCCCCGGCTTGACATAAGACCACCACTATGGCCCGCACTCTAACATGTCTGACCCGGAAAATATTCACAGGGGATCATTACCACGAAGCAATTCTCATGTTTTGTTTGTGCACGGAAAAGGGAGAGAGAATGGCGCTTCCCCCGAGCGCGAATATTTTGTGTTCGGGATCTTCCAAACAAACTGTTTGTTTTGGCTTGTGTTTTGCGATTATTTATGGCCCTTGCGGTGCATGCATTGAACATGGCCAATAATGAACTCCTGTGAGGGAAATTCCGCATAGCTTCCGACACGTCTACCAATCATACCGTTCCGTGCGGTATTCCTCGAGTCCTGGAAGTGCTGGAATTTTGAAGTGTGTCATAATTAATTGAACAACTCGACGTCTGCTATCGGTATGATATTGTAACTCAACTTTGCTCTCTTAACTACCGTCCGATATCGCATTGTTATGTAAGTTCCGGACTGGATTCACGTCCCGGTTTCGTGGAGTCGTGGGAGAGCAGAGCTATATTGTGATGCTAATGACATCAATATCGCGTTGAAGTTTCGTCTGCTCTTGGTAATTGGAGACTTAACTTTTGCCTTGTGTCGGTGGTTTCAGCTGCTAGTCTAGCTACTGACGACAAAGTAACCGAAGCGGTCTAGGTTTTCTCCTTCATCCTCACGTCCGCCAAGAGTTGGGCTTTTTTGAAGCCTTGGGGTTGTGGATTCGTTCCGGCGGATGCCGCTGTAATTGACTGTGGGCCTCCTATCGGTGGGGTGCAGTACTGGCGATGTATGGTTTCTGGTACATACCGGTGTTCTTGTTGAACCGCTCTGTACGAGTATGATCGACCCCACCGGTCCTGCCATCACTATCGGTTTCCACGAGAAAACGTTTGAAATGCCTATCCCAGGAACGATATACTGGATATATTGCAGAGGGGTACACTATATGCTGTACTAGTGCTAGGGCTCAAATACTCACGGATCCTTTTACCACAAGTATATTTCTTTGGTCCATGATCCCGAGCGCTTGTTGGGGACAAATACCATCAGTTGTCGGGGTAAAACCGCCAACTCCAACTGCCGCAGCATACCACAGCCAAGCACAAGCAGCAAACTGCGATCTCTCTCTCCCCTACCACCATACCCGAGCAGCGACTTCATTTATTTAACCCTCCTGGAAGAGGAAACCATTACTCGTAGAATGCCATCGGCGACAGGGATCAAGTGGCGGAATACCGGCTCCTGCCATCGATACAAACTTTGACCCCACACACACCAAGACACATTCTCTGTTGAAGGCACTTTCTTGAAGTTTCTTCTACCCACGGCCACCTTGCTCTGGTAAATGGTTATGGAATGGTGAAGGGGGTGATGGAAAACCTTGAGCAGGGGATTTTTTTGCATTAAATTTTAATTTTACCAATATTACTTTTCAGCAGTCTTTGCTGACCAAAAAAGCATGACTATGATACCATTCTATTTTTATTGCTATTCATAGATTTTGGTGTCCAGGGCCAAGAGCAAAAAAAAAAAAACTAATAGAAACTAGTGACTTTAGGGATATCACTATTCCTAATCGGGAACCACATCAAAAATAACCCACCTCCAAAGATCATCATACCATCAGCCTCACTAATTGGGACTGAAAACTGGGAAGAAGTTGAAGAAGTTGTGGAGAAAAAATAAGGAGAACGCTGGACATTATTTATTGCACCATACTTTTATATATATTTTCTCCGGCTGTTTTCCGTGGTATCATATCATTCGCTTGTTTTTTTTGCCATTGTGAAGACGATGTCTTGGTGTGGGCAGGGTCCAAATATACCGGTATATCGATGGCGATGGGTATCCTGCCAGCTGACCCCGTCCCTCCATCGATGGCGTTTTGTCATAATGCTATTCCTCCTCCTGGAAATATTTGTAAAAAATAAAAATAAAAATACTAAAAATGGATCTGGGCGGGTTTAATTTCTTGTGTTTTTAATTTCCTACTATCGCACTGGTTAATTTTGGTGCATGATACTTCCCCCGCTTAACCTAGAAGTATAGTACAGTACAGTAATGGCTTTGGTAAAGTGAAGTAAAAATGGGGCCGTGAAAATGCTAAGGGTCGAAACTCTTGGCCGATGAGACATGCAAAACCTGCCAAAGTTATGATAACATGAACGATATTTTGACCTCAAAAATTAACAGCGCCTGCCCTAATAATCGAGTTAGAGGTGTGGGAAATGATCAAGAGTGATAGAGGTTCTTGGTTATTCTGCTTTGAATTCTTTCCTTATTTGTTTTGTTTTTTCACGATTTTTATTGCCCACCTATGCTTATTTGAGTGTTATTAAGCAAATATCTTGGTATGGTAGAGAGGTTTGTGGTGCTGAACTGTGAACTGCAACAGTACAGTATATTGGCAGCAGACAGAACCAACCCTTGAAATCGATGGTATCTCGAACGTTTGCTGCCAAAGCACTTGTGTGCATACTACTGGTATGATATCATAATAATTCTGCTTAGAAGAGAGCTTATTACACCTGGAGTTGGTGTGGTAGCCTCCCGCAACTCTGGGTGTGATAGGGCTTACTGTACTCTGCCTTCACATCATATTGCTTGCTATCATAATAATATAGTATTATTATCATAGCTTGGGTCGATGATCGGACCGCGAAATCTGATACAAGGAGTATTAATAGGGCTGAGGGCACGTTGAGAATTAAAACGCCACACTAACATTATACGTCGATCTCGTTCCACTGTACCAGTACTTCCGCGATGAGAATTTTTATGCCTTACCTGCGTAGACCTACGCCGGCACGGGAAATCACGCAATAGGTAGATCTGGAATCTCTGCGCTACCAAAACTGAGGGAATGCTCTGTATCATGAGCCCGACTGGTCTTGGAATTTGCCTTTCTGCGTTTTCTAGAGACCGAGTTCATCTTGAACCTCGGTTCTCGAGCTACTCCAGAGCAGTATAGCACACTTCCACCTCTGCACAACGACGTTAAGATAATATAAGAGTAAATTAGGCCGTTGTTCGCTCATTTTGTACTGTGCTCGTGCTTGGTACTCAGATGGCGTTGCAAGTCTGATTTTCGGCCGAGCAGTTTCCCATATCTAGCAAGGTCGCAATAGATGGGAGATCTTGACCTCTTCGAACGGAGCCCTTGGGAACTGCCAATTTTGCTTAAGTAGATGTCATACTGTTAATTCTAGGGTATAGTATCGGCACTAAGGGGGTGGAGTATGATAGAATGGAAGTCATTATCCCTACATTTTCCTAACGGACAGAATTTTCTCCGGAGGATGGGGTGTGGATAGGGTTGGGGATCAAGTATATTTAATCTGGAGATAAGCTATATAAACCAGAGTGACTTGGGGCGGTGGTTGGCGGCCTCTCCTTTTGAGGGGCTCGGCGGCGGCAGGGGGTAAGGCGATTTTAGGGACAATTTTGGCACCGGTGCAAGTGCATTACTTGTGCTTTTCTACCTAAAATACGGGAGAGCATGTTAGCTATAAGGCACTGGTGCGTACTGGGGAAACAAGGTAATATTTTAACAAGTAGAGAACAAGAGATGGGAAGGGGGGGGAAGTAGGAATTGTAAGAATCAATGCAGACCAACTCAATATTATAATGGCGGTTTTATAGAGCGTAGTGTACACCATCCAAGCAGCCGAAAGTACCAAACTTATCTCTGGAATATACCCTCGACCTACACAAGAGGTGGTTGATGGGCGTACCCATGATATAAATTATCAATCGGTTGACGTTATTGGTGTCTTTTTTCTAATCCTCTTGTGAATACACATCTCAATGCCCCCAATGAAGTCTCTTTATGATATATACGAGCGGTCTTTGGGCACAGTGGTTGTGATTGATTTGGTGTTGAACGCGTCAATGAGAGCTCCTGGGAAAGAGGGAAATCCCCAAAAGAACATCACCAGAGTTATCATGGGTACTGCACGAGGAATCGTATTCCTGAATAGCGGGGAGGGGTAGGTACTAGTAAATGTAGTAGGGAAGCTTACTCTTGATATATCTTGACTTTTGAACAATAGTGTAATTACAGCCTATAATAATCTTTTTCCGTTCTTAACAACCATTTTTGCGCGTCAGCTACTTGGGTTGCTGTTTTAACAGCATGCTGTCGATAGGGAAATAGGTAGGGTCTCATTCTAGGTGTGTTTTCGAACTAGTATCCTATGCGCACTGATTGATGGATCCGTGCGAAAGAAATGCTAGAAACATTCTTTCGAAGTTTGTTTGCAGATTGTCCAACGAGTGATCCTGGATGAAGATCAGGTTACCAACAGTGCTCTTACGCAGCGGTTTGCAATATTCGAGCTTGTTTCCCTAGTGATCTGACATGACTTGATGGGGGCTATTGGGGAGGGGCGTTTTCCTGCACCTCTGTAAAACTACTACCAAGGTATCATAACCTCAAATGTGGCCCCCTCTTGGCCTTGTAGGCTACCAATCACCCCGGAGCAATATTAGCCATCGGTGATCCATTAATTACGTGGTATCTCTCTTTACCAATTCCTGTTCTGCTAGAAACGTGTATCCACAGTATCATACTAAAATGAAAATGCTCTACTTTTGATAAATACAAATTATTTGCACCAGTTTTCAGTCTATGATCTGGAGGCTTGGAGAGGCGCTGGCCTGGCGCAGGTGAACCGGGTAGGTTTGCTGCTGGCTTTGAATTGGGAGCCAGCTTAAATTCCCTATTCAGTCTCCCCTTCCCAGTTTCTGCAAGTACTTAGGGCTGTTTCCACTCAATGCTGCCCGACACAACCGGAGGTTGTGCAGTTACAGACAATCTGTTCCACCGAAGCCTGCGCCAAAAGCTTTCCTTCTGCTGTTAGTATCCTTCATTGATCTTACCAAGCTCATACGCATCAGAGGGATATGCGCCCAAGATCTTCCAAGTGCCTTGGCTTCCACTATACTTGGTTGGCGTCGCTCACCATTCTCCTAGCACTCAGTCTGATCTATACCCCCCTTCAACTTCCCACCCTATTTACTCTTGCTCTCACACAGCACTCTTTCGTAGTATTTCGTGCCGCCGTTACATGAATGACTTTTCCCGGGAGTCGAGGGACCTCTCCCTCGAGAATTCCGTGCAATATATGCTCGCCCACTCGAGCTCTTTTAACGTAAAACAGAAATTTCCCGAGAGGCTCTCGTGCATTACGCATAGAAGTAGATATCGAAAAACAGGTGGGTTGAAGATTTTCTGTCCTCGCCATCGCCGCTTAGCCACCATTCTTGAAGCCGCGCCCCGAAATTCTGGTGCTATGCATTTCGACAAAATGATTCGCAACTCCGACGCCAACTGGGTGATTTTCAAGGGCTAGACTTTATTTAATGCCTTCTCCATTTGCCCCCCGGCGGGGAGTAGGCGCTCGCAACCCTCTCTGTAAATTCTGGTAGTTATCGATCTTAAAGCGTTTAGGGGACAATGGGGGGGGGTTCGCGGTGTTCCTTTGTTTTGGAAATTTAACACCCAAGATGGTCCTGGTCCGCATTCTCCTTTTCTAGTCTTCGGGGAGATAGAAAGCTAATGCGGGGGGGCACCTCGCACTCTCTGTCTACTCGGTTTGTCGAGCCAAAGCCCAAGTATACAAGATACTACTAGAGGCGCCTTGGGGCCTCGTCACCTAGAGGAGGGTAAAAGCAATTTGTTTTATTAAACTCTGCTTCCTCCCATCTCCCTATCTTGACTCTATGCTCATCTTTCCTCTTTGGCTCGTACCCGCAGCTAGCTAGTGATAAGGCCTCAGAAGAAGCTTCTTTGATAATTGTTGGGTTGTGCCCTAGCTCTTTTTTTATTTCTTTTCTTCTATTCCATCCGACTTGCTGGGGAGGTACGGTTGGTTGCGTGAGAGATCACCGAGTTCATTGGCAATTTGGTAAAACCGGTTGACATATCATACCTAAAATAGAACCAAAGTGTTAGAACTAGTCTCCTCTGTTACGCTCTCTAGTTGGGTCTAGGAATTTGTACTTTTATTCCAATATATAATGAGTATATTCCTCGTTATGTCTCGAGACCGCATCACTGCTGTGGCACCCTCCGGCAATAGTATCATCCTTCTATATTACCCCCCCGATTTATTCTTCTCTAATCCAACCACTGAGCTGTGAGGTCTACTGGTTATTCCTTCCCGTGACTGATTTCTTTTTACATATCAACAGTAACTCATCTATTCTCTCAATTGGCAAGTGCGGTTCAAACATAAATAAGAATTTCCCCTAGACATGATTAACCATGAGATCCTCGAGGCGTATCGCCTTGTCACGCACCCAAATTCGTCATCCTCAAGGACAATCCTCAAGAATTAGTGATGGGCAGGAGCATGCGCGAACGCTCAAGAAAATTGATGAACCCTGACAGAGTGCTCGAGCATGGCCACTGCCCGGTCGTTGCCGAACATAGTCGACTATGCTCGAGTCTAGTCGATTATTTTTTAGTTTTTCTCCACTAGAGTCGCTTTCGTATGCCAAAATGTGATAGATATAAGCAGCTTTTTTCCAACTGCCAATACTTTAGCTGATAGAACCACCTTTACTAAACACAATTACTCCAGGACCTGCGAGCCGGAGTCGTTGGCGCTATTCCGTTAGCCTGGAGTTTCGGATACCGCTTCTGCTGCTTTCTGTGGTGGTGAAAGTGAGGATATTTTTATAAACTGAATTTCCAAGGGAAGTGTCGAAAAATTAACGATAGAGAGTCTCGTTGAGAATATGTTATCAACTGTGCATGGTAGACGGTTTTTATACTGCTAACATGATTGTCTGGACATACGTATGTGTGGGATGATCGATCGTGTTCCTCATATTCAAGCATGATCGAGCGTACACGAGCACAATCGAGCATACTCGCGCATGGTCGAGCCGGTCATGAGGGTCCTGCTCGAGCATAATCTGATCGAAGGACGCCCATGATCGAGGTGCTCGAGCATGATCTAGCCGTGCCTATCGCTATCAAGGATCAACATCTAGGACCCTCGCCTCGTGCCAATGACTAAGTTAACTTGGGCCTCGAGGTCTGGAAAGGGAGTAGCCCACGCCGTACGTTAAAAGCTTGTATTACCTGGTGTGTTAGAAAGGGTGAGAAATTAGGTTGAACCGGGTACCATGAAGTTGGCTTATGCCAGGCCGTTGCTTCCATCATTGTCTGACCAAGTTCTGGGTCGGGGGGCTAGATTCTCCAATTCGGACTTCTACTGGGGAATCTAAATAGTGCTGAATGATTAAACTTGGTGAAGATTCTTCTTCGATCGGGGGGGCGGGACTTTCAACACCTGGGCCCAGTGTTCCCAACGGGCCAGGCCGCTCGTAGGCCGGGCTATAGGTCGTCGGCCAGACCAAGGCAGGCCACTCCAAGGAACGGCCTAGGCCGATATAAGCCGAATTCCATCAGCCTACGGAAGCCCATCAGGCCTGGTGGGCGCCTATAGGCCGGACCCTTGGAATTGAGAAACTGTTGTCATGGAAATCATGTTGTCAAATTTAGAAAAAGTTTCGAAACACTTCGCCTTTGGTTTCTTTCATTTTCCATTGTTTTTTTCTTCCTCCTGGGGAGCCTGTAGGAGGTTTATACTTGGTTCGCTCACGAGAATATGTCTGACTACCTATAATTTGCCGGGGTTTTTAACTTGTCTTTTCCTCTAGAAATAAATCATTTGGAATAGGTGCTACTACAGGATCGAGTAGTAATGCGTAGAAAGAATTCGCTAGGCAGGTGAAAGCTTTGGAGAACGCAAGTTACGTTGAACTGAAGTTGAAAACAAAAAAACCGAAGTAAACATCTGGCTAAGCGAGCTCCAAAAGGCAGGTACTATAGTACAAAACCTATGCAGCCTATAGGTAGGCCGGGCCGGGCCCAGCTCAGTTACTTCGAGGCTTATAGGTTCCGGCCAGGCTAGATCCTCAGGAATTCTCATAGGCCAGCTGGGAACACTGCCTGGGCGCTCTTACTAGACTAATTTACTTGCATATATAGCATGGTAAACTTCTTGAGAACAATTAGAAATATGGTAGGCAATTACTCTTGGTGCACACCTAGGATGAACTGGTTGTGCCTGCTACTGTAGTGTTTTCCTACCCCCTCTTTTTGGGTATCATACTTCCTGATGCCTCATTTTTGATAGTGTAATATCATTGGCACAGATACTCACTCTTACGTTGGCAGGGGCTGTCCCCATACTTGCTACAAGGTGGTTCCTAGTTTATCTTTATATCGCATTGCCTTCCCATTAGCTATTTCACCGGAGCGGAGTATTTATTTCCATTTCTCGATATCCTTCCTCTTTGTCTCCCAACATGTATCTACCTGCCCGACCGCATGTCCACAACAAAAAACTTTTTAAGTCATTCCACTAACACATCCGGAGCTTGTAGAGTTAGAGTAATAGATCTGTTGAGATAGTTTATATTGTAGTATGACAAGCCATGATGCACCCACACAAACCTACCAGTTACAGTCCACTGCGTGGTGGTCAACTGCACCATTTGCATAAAATTTGGTAAAAATTGGAAGGGATTTAGACATCCAGAAAGAAGGGACATACAGGTGGAAGCTAGCACATTCAGCTCAAGCCCTATCTCAAGTTTACGCTAGCGGCAGAGAAAAGTCTATTACTGTAAAAACTGATAAAATTTGCCAAATATAGTGCTGTGAGAGAGCAGAATTAAACCTGAGGGAACATATCTCGAAGGCATTGGTGTCTATCAACCAGAATCAGCCAATCAAAACCTATTATTTACACCAGAATCTCGGGCAACATGGTATCTTTCTGCGCAGGAATTAGGACATCCCGGTCCAGGTTTAGTGAATTCCGCCGATTTCTGGGGTGGCTGGGATTGGGTTTTATAGTGTGTAGAATGCCGTCCTCCTGTGTTGTCACCACTAATGCAGTCGTGAACGGTGGATCCTCCAGTCGAATTTCGCTGCAGTTTGTGCTCTAAACCTTACTCGGTGTTCGAGCTAATCAGAGCCCAGGGGAGGTAGTTACAAGTCCCCATGTCCCGTATGGTGGACTGAGGTGGCTACGCCCGGGGGATGTGATAGAAATATTCATAATTATGTTTGCATAGCAGCGGACTAGACATGTGCAAGGTATCAATATCTCAGTGGTGTTTGCCACGAGCTGATTCGAGCTGACTCAGCTCATGAAGGAATGTGCTCGAGCCTGCCATTATGGGTTTGGGAAAATAGCGTGAGCTGGTTCGAATCTGGATTTGCTGGTAGACATGGGATATCACTTTCCTAGCAAGGTTGAAGGCAGAGCTATATGGTAGACCTGTGTGGGGAAATGCCCTTGCGAGATTTGAAAAGAGACATCAAGAGAAAGAATAAAAAAACATGACAAATGCTCAAGATTAGCTCGGATCGAGCTCGAGCGGAAGTTTAGCCAGGCTGGAGCTGGCTCGGCTCGGGGAATAAGTCAGTTCGATGAGCTTGAGTCCAAAGCTCGAGTGTAGACTTAGAGATTCTCGGATGGCAGATAACACTGCATCTCAGAAATGAGCAGGTTATTGGAGAGAGAGACTATTATCTGGTTCAGCAATAGAACTTATCCCCCATCATACAAGCCAGCCGCCGGATCCAGCATCTGCACCCTTTGGTATTCAAAACTACTGAATATAGGTATATCTGGTGCTTTTACCAATGTAGGGGTAACAAACTTGAGCTTTTTTTATTTTTTTTATTTTTATTTTTTTATATCATATATTTGTTGTTTGTGTAAGGTACAAGAACATGTGTGCAGCGCTAGCTATGGCAGAAACAAAACCCAAAATCAAACAACTAACAAAAGAAACAACCGAAACCAATTCCTCCGATGGCATCCAATAACCGATGCAGGGCCTACACAGGACTTATAAAGTAAAACTACTAGCTAACTAATATCATAACGGAAACAATCCAAAACTCATAAAACAAGTAACGAAATCAAACAGGAGACCTTCCACCACTTAGACCACTTGGCGACCCAGCCAACGACGACTGAGGTGAGGCAGGGAGAGAAGGAGAGGGGGAAAGAGGGGGCAGACAGGGGGCATAGTGTGCATACATGTCAGGGGGCAGACAGGGGGCATAGTGTGCATACATGTCAGGGAGGAAGCCAGTTCTGGTGGCGGTGAGGTAGCGATCGAGGCCCACAAGTGCCGGGATCGAGGTCCAAAGAGAAGAGTCAGGTCCAATATCCATTATCCCCTGGAGGTGGCGACGTCGGGTGGTAGACTTGTGTTAGGAGTACCCGATTCCGATAGCCTAGGAGTACCTTAGGCAGGGTAACTTTACCCGAAACCGAGAATCTTAGTCTCCAACACCCCCCTCCGGCCCCCTTACGGGGCCCGCGCGTCATCATACACATCAACCTTTGTTGCGTCCTGTGACTATATGGTCACAGAATTAAAGGTGTCAGAATAACACCGTATACGTCGCTGCCGTCCATCCGACCGAAAGCTGTTCGCAGGATATATAAGAGGGGACCTCTGGCAAGACCTGAGAAGTGGAACGAAGTCAATCCGTCAACTACTCAGGGAGTTACTAGGCTTCAAAGATGAGACATCTTTGACATGGGCCGTAAGTAACGGGACGTTTTCGCACAAGGTCTTGAAATGAATGTTAGGAGGTTCGGGATAATGAACCAATGCATTCACATCCACCCTTCAACGATTAGAAAGAGTCTAGAGCTCCTGGAAACACTACCAAAGAAGCCAGCGAGCTTCGAGGAGTGTTGCAACTATGATAAGAGGTGTACCGCAGTTGCGGGATTTACAACCAACACAACACGAAGGTCCACCCCCTCTACATAGAACAATCAGGAGTTGCCGACCGTGGAATTATGAGACTATTCAATAGAATGGCCTCTCCTCTACGAGAAGAAAGTCATCAGAATGAATTCTATCGGTTAAGTTGTTGAGTTATCACAACTAGAAGTCATCGGCTCCGGCATGTCTACAGATGCAGTCTCGTACCAAGACTGATCCTCCTGGTAACGAAAAGAACTATTGGAGCCAACAGAGTTCGACTTGAGAACTCGGCTACAGGTCTATAGACTCTAAGGATCGGAAAATTACTACTGGTGACAAGTATGTCTCCCAGGCAGGAAATAGTAATTACCGAAGATGGTGTGATGGTTTTCAGGGTCTCCCGGTGTTCGCACCATTATGGAGAACTCGACGTTGCGCATTAGATTTGAAGAGGTACATATTTTGTATGTTAGATAGATGTAGTCCGCGAACACTCAGACGCGGAATATAAATATCGAAGTGCCTCCCAAGCTTAAGACATCATCAAGCAATGGAGAAGAGACCTTAACAATATAATATTGTTTTTACGATTCTATCTTACTTTCTTGCACTCTTAGTAGTCATAAACGAAACGAGTTGCTTCCGAGCCTTCCTAGACAAATCTCCGTCTATACAAAAGAATCCCGATTGGCCTAGACAACCGTAAGTCTATACCGGTTGTCTCCGCCTAACAACTTGGCTGAACAGAGTAGGAGGGCGTGTTCAAACATCTCGTCCCCATCTTCGCACCAGGGGCAGAGGGGGGAGGGATCATTGTCATGCCACGAAGGGTGGGCAGCTAAGTAGCTTTTGCCGGCGCGCATCTGATGGAGCCGGCCAGAAAGGAAATGTCCCAGACCTATAAAAGGATGTGGGCGTAAGGTAGGGCTGAAACGGTAGTAGGGTGGAGGAGGCAAGAGGAGGCAAGAGGAGGTGAGGAGCTCTTCTCGGCATCTGGCTTTGAGAGAGGCATAGACCAGGGGCCCCGAGCGGGGCTACCTGCAGGAGAGGTAGGAGGAGAGGATTTGCTGGGGGGAGGGGGTCATTACGGCCGCCGACTATGAAGTGGACGTGGTGGGCAACTGCATCAACAGGGAGGTGGCGGCGATTGGGTAGGGAGGGTGCCTTGATGAACCATCTGAGGGGGGTGTAGTTGGGGCCTGCTCAAGGGTGGCGGCCCTGGACGGAACCAGGGAGGCGAAGGGAATCAGGGGCTAGGAAGGGGGACGTGGTCGGGACGGAGTGATCAAGGCAAGCGGTCGCTGGGTTGATTTCTGGTGGTAGGCAAACAAGGCGGACTGCTGCCAGTCGCTGAAGGTGTTTGATCAGGAGGTCAATAGGAGGGAGGGAGGCCTCGCAGGAAAGGATGGCCGTGTAACAAACTTGAGCCGTAGACCACTTTGTATAGGCTAGATATCAGTTATGGTCATGGGTTGGCGGAGCGAGGTAGTTGTGTGAGCCGGTGCCTCGCGGTCATAGGCTCTTGACAGGGCTCTTGGCAGATACAATTCTTCGGCCGCGCTGGAGGCAAGGTGAGTGGTCCCGGATACTTCCTGCAAGGAAATTTTATACTTGGAGTTGGACATGGGGCTCGGATTGGTGTGATAGATGAACTCTTTTTCCGGTCTCCTTCAGCTTTCCGGGGGTTTTCTCTCTCCCAAGTTCGTCCGTCTGGGGCCCGGGGAGTGTGCAGAATTTCGCCATCAGGTATTTGTATACACCTACTATGTCCACCGAGTATGTGTGTGTTGGTTTTCATCACAAATTCTGTTTGTTCAGGGGATTATCGCTGGTGGAAGTATGGTATGATAGTCATTTGGGAAGAGTGAGAAGTGTTAAGGTAGAGGGCTACCTCACTTGGTATTTTCAAGAAAACTATTTATCCCCACATCAAATAGAGCAATTCGCCCATATAAATCTCGTACTCTGCCCGAAATTTCTTGAAGTTTCTAGAATGAAAGATAAAGTAAAGTACGCGACTCGGTTATTACATAGTAGATGATTTCACGCGACTAGGTTTTATAGGAGCTGCTGCTAATAGTGGCTGCTCAGAAACTGGATAGACCACAATACACTAAAAGCGAATATTTTCGAGCTATCATTACCCAATCACGGTGGGCAGAAACAACATGGGAAAAAATTAAAAGCGATCCGCTATAATAGCACTCGCGTAAAACCAGTGCGGGATTTTCTTTTCCTCTTTTCTCCTAGAGCAGTGAGGTGTGAAGTGCTCATTCCCTCAAAGTACATACTAAGGTTTTCGTATGGGAAAGAAGCACTGCGATAGACCGTATCTAGCTCATGTGCCCATATATGATGGCTCGAAAACCCTCAATTTTGGTATGTTTTGGCCTCTGTCTAGTTAGCAAAATACCTCTACTGAAAAATGAAGTGAGTGATAGTCCGTGAACATAGCATGCTTCATGACCAGTATATATTCTTGGTGACAGATAACAAATTCCCAATTTATGGACAATGGCTATTGAGCCAATTTGGCTGCAGGAGATCTCGCAGCAGTAATCCCAACATAGCATTTTACAATAGGACCTGGGATACCTTTGAAATTCATGAAACAGTTATTGCTTCAATTCGTTCCAGATAATATAAATACACATCCACACAGTCTACACCCGCCGGGGCAGTATTCCGCCATCCCAGCACAAGAAGAAAAAAAGAGCAAGGACTATGCCGGCGGCTTAATCTACCTTACCAAAGCCTACCGGACTCATCACCCCTTACATTCAACGCCAATTAATTAATGTGTTCAGAGAATCCGCATTTAGCCTCCTGCGATTGACTTCCCGGCCCTCAATTCTTGCTGGGCTGCCAGGACTGATCTTCGGTCAAACCAGGACCCAGCCAGTCAGTCTCTGGATCTTTCAACCCAGACCCAACCAGAACTGGGCTTAACCAGGGTCGACTCAACTGCGAGACATCGCTTTTGGGGGGCCCATGAGAGAAGGTCCTTGCCGGTCCATATTGGGATGCACCTCGTTGTGATGGACCACCTTATTGTAGTTGGAGAAATTGTTATTGCAAACAAATGGCTCGGGAGCTCGAATGTCCCGTACCAAGTTTGTTGTTATAACGAAACGGGTTGGCGGGCACTCTATAATGTGTCGTGGCCGGCCGAGGGGGAATTTTCAGATATAACCGCTTATCCCCAGAAAAATCAACCCGGCATAGAGGGGGGGGGAGGTGCTCTACCCCAGAGCTATATATTAGGATTGACTTTTGGGCGAATGGCTTTCCGAGACCCCCCATCTGGGTCCGCCCCACTGCCTCTGGGTAAAACACGCATCTGCTAGTAGGGTGATATGTTCCCAACCCTTTGTGAACCTTTGCTTCTTAAATTAGATGGCATTTTGCTATAGTTACAGCCCCGGAACGGAAGTAAAACTAGATCTAAGAGCCCAGAGACCACTGAAGCCAAACGTCTAGCCAGCCGGCCCTTGAGGTCCTAGCGGGGCGGGTGGCGGTCCCGCACAGTGCCATAGACGGACAGGCACTAGTTCGTCCGTCCAGACCTCCAACCCGGATGAACTATAGTGGTTCCCCACTGCCTTAGTTTCTATAGCGTACCGAATGCCTATAAGTGACCTGCGCGCCCCACACATGACCACCCTTTCGGACGCCAGGCTTCCCCGAAGACCGAAACTCCTGCCATACAGCTTGGGATACCCTTCCCGGAACTCCGGGGACTACGGTCCTATAGTTGACTACCGGGCTCCCGGGACACTCGGGGCCACGCTGAGAGAGACACGTTTAGCAGGCGAGTATTTTTTTTTCCTCTGGCCCTTTCTGCATATTAACAGGGTATCCCCTGGGTGGCAATCATGATTGAGTATCATACCCGAAATGGGCCTCCAAAAAAAAAAAAGGTATCATACCCCAAGGTGTTTCGGTGCTTATTCGTAACTTGCTGTATTGGAGCCTTGGTGTACCGAAGATGAAAACCTCAGCACTTGGCTCTTATAGAGATGTGGGACTGCTCAGTGACTAACTTAGTCCTGGCGGAAAAATATGATAGTGTGATGTAGGGACCACCTACATGTATCAAGACCTCTCTGCCCTACACCAACGAGCCACCTTCAGGCCTCCACGCTTGAGGAGCGGCCCCCCCCCCGCAGCCCGCCAATAATGTTATAGCTCTAGAATGGCGGGGAAGGCAAGCAGGGAAGATGATGTCTTTACAAAACACCTGCAAGGGTAATCATTCACAAGTGTGGATGCCAACTCTTGAGGTCTCGAGGGCCTTGTACCATGCCCTGTTGCAAGTTTACCTTCTGCATTGGGGGAAGGGACTTAAATGCCGTAGATCATTATCATTATTATTACGGTAAAGGTCTCCAATACCACCCAGTTTTACGTTTTTTCCCTCCCGTGCCACCCATCCCTCCCATACCACCCTATTATTAAGTCAATTAGATAGCCAAGACAATTAATAGATTTTTTTTTTTTTTTTACAGTTATAAGTAGTAACCTCCCACTCTGGCTGTTACTCCTACTCCAGCTCAATCAAGCTTTCCCCACCCTAAAGTCCAAATTCCCTCTGAGATTGTGTTTTCTGTTCATTTGCTGCTCTCTCTTGGCTTTGGCTTTCACTCAGCTTTCCTCCACTGGTCTTTTATTCTTCCTGGGCTTCTGCTGTTACAACTCTAGCCGCTCTCGGAGGACTTCTGCCTTCTTTATTCTCGCTGTGTAGGCCTCTGTTCTTTCTGGGCCTCTGCTCTCCCTGGAGAACTACTCTACTTGGGCTTTTGCTCTTCTGTGGCCTTTGCTCTTCTGGACCTTTGCTCTCCCTCGGCTTTCGCTCTGCCTGAACTTTCAGTCTCACTGGGCTTTCGCTCTGCCTGAACTTTCAGTCTCACTGGGCTTTCGCTACTACCCATAACTGTAAAAAAAAGAAAGAAAAACTCTTTTAATTGTCTTGTTTATCTAATTGACTTAATATTATATAACAAAAGGGTGGTATGGGAGGGATGGGTGGCACGGGAGGGAAAAAACGTAAAACTGGGTGGTATTGGAGACCTTTACCGTTATTATTATTACTATGTATCATTAAGCTTGTAGCGTCTGATGGCTATGGAGCTAGCTAATGCCATACATGGTGGCCAAGGGTTACAGTGCCCGCGTTCCAGATACCCCTCCCCCCACGGGCACTCCCAGCCTCTAGGCAGGAACCCGAGTATGGTACAGGAGCCTACAGGAGAAACGCATCCTTGGTCGTCCTCCATGCTCTCATCCTCTAGCACTCCCTCCGGATATTCGTTTTTATCCTCTTCTAAGTTACTTTTCCCTTTCAGGGGTGAATTCACGAAACTGGAGCGGTCTCTGGTATGTCGCAAAGGCACGGATATCACTGGGGGCTACTTCTAATGGAAATAGGTGGAGGGCAGAGATTGGGCCAAGTGGTCTAGCAGTTAAAAGTTTGATAGTGGGATTCGGCTCCGAAATTTCTCTTAAAGCGTCATGGTTGAAAAACACGGACTGTGGATAAAAGTTGTGGAGAAAGTAGAGCACTTCGAGATGATATCCTTTGACCATTCCTCCTCGCTGACGGCCGTGCTTCTGCACGGTTAACAGCAGGGCAAAGGTTTCAAAAGGATAACCTGCGCTGCAATCAGTGACCGAGACCTAACCATCAGAGAGAGGAAAATGCCATTCTCATAATAAGGTTAAATTTGTCATCCCCTAGCGGACAGTATGATGCAAGCGTCAGTTAAACCCAAGCTTAAAGCACAAGCCAAAACTTAAAAAGCACAACCACCTTCGACAAGTGGAAAAGAGCGCAAGTAATTAGACAGCTCGTAGAACATTCAAGAAAAGTCGGGTATTCAATCAATAGATGCATAAATCGTAGCTAAGCCCCACAGATATAATTGGTTCGATTGGATATACCTCCTGCATGGGATGAGTATCATAAGAGCCTTGAGTGGTACAAAGAGAATGCTCACTAAATCTGAACCAAGGGAAAGAGCCCGCTGGCTCCCGCGCGCCACCCTTCCATGACGTTCTGCCGTTAGGGATACCAGCCGCGGTCCAGCGATCTTAGCCCACAAGCCGACTTGTGGGGCACTCGAGCATTTGTGTACTCGTACAGTACCGGTATATCAATAACTTGCAGAGCCCCGAGCGGATATTCTCTCGAGTTCCCTGGTTTTTTTTCTTCCTCCTGTCGAGATAGGTTGCTCGGAGTATAGTCCGGGTGGGCGATCAAATGACAAGCGCGGGGAACCGGCCGAACGAGTGACTGTTCATGATCGGATTTTGGCAAATTTGTGGGTGGGTGGGTGTGAGCGTAATAGTGGGTACTGGGAGGGGACATACGGCCGCTGCATGTAGGTGGCAATCACTCTTTGTATCCTCGAGTACGGTAGATTGGTTTGGAATGGTGGGTGGGGATGGTATAAAAGGAGGGGGAGAAAAAAATCTTTTAGCAAGGCCCTGTGTGGTGGCAAAAAACCGAGGTCGGTAGACCCCAAGGCGATGCTAGGCATATTTCCTCACCAATAGTAAGATATCGTAAGATAAGAATTATGGAAGATGGGCCGAGTACAAACTCGTCCCATATGAATTACTTGAAAGCCCGAGAACACCTTCAGAACTTCCGATTCGCACCCCCAGAGGAAAATAAACCCCAGTGCAACTGGTCTGGGCTTCTGACTTCTTTTCTATATTTCTGTATTTATCGCACGAAGTTTATTGATCGATCAACACGATACCTATTTTACCGCCACAAGCTTTCCACCCTTTCCTACCATACCCGAACGAGCACTGTACGAGTGCATGGCATAAATTGGTGGGCTAGATCTCCGGGAGGGCGGCTTTAACGGCGATCTTGCCGAAAAAGGTTGGTATGCAAATTTCGGCACCATACTCAATTTCCAATACTGAGCGCCATTCGGCCATACAAAAGTGTGGGGAAACTTTGTATTATCCCCAATCGCACTCAGTCAACCGTCAATACTCCCAAGTTGGTAGGTGGGCCCACAACAAACGGCGAGTGACCCGTCGCGGTGACCGCAACGGGGGCTACCAGCAAACAGGCATCTGGCGCTCATAAATGCTGGCCTAGATCGGTAGGTGAAAATACTCCTGTTGTGAAATCTCATCAATCAGTGCCATGCTTCACTTAATACTTTCGCAGTTAATTCTAGCTTTTGGTGCCAGATATAGGACTGTGAGTCCAATCCATGCAAGCAACCAAAGTCATAGCCCAAATGGAAATAGACTCTCCATCCAAATGATTAAGCGCTCCCCCGCCTCTCCCTATGCGAATTTCACAGTAAGTTGGTAGAAACCCAACAGATTTTAGACTTTGCGCCTCGCTCCCCCTTCGGTGTTGATAATTGGTTTCAAGAATCTAGTTGGAATAGTTTGGGATGAAGATCTGACGCGATGCGCAGAAATCGCACGAGGGTGCCCAAGTAAACCACTGCGTGGAACAGGTATGATGCCCAAACATAATACAATACCGGAGGCCTTGCTTTAGGGAAGCGAAACGTAGACGAAAAAGTTATCTTTGTTACAGCCGTTTACCGGATATATTGAGGGGACATAAGCCGCGTGCCATATTCAGAAAGTGAGTCCCGCGCCCAATAACTTCCTAACCGATGTTGTGTAACCAATCGTTTCCAACCCCAAGCGAAGTGCCCTTGTCCCAACGAGATTCCTGATTCTTGATCGGCTCTCAATACCGGTATTTACAATAGCTTCATGAGACTCGTCAAGAGGCAATCCAATACCGGTATGACATCGGAGGCAAACTACGCCAGTTTATTAGCGAAGTGCCTTTTAAAGCCGATACTCCCCGCACCCCGCACCCCGCACCCCAGCACGACACGTAAGCCAACTTGTCGAAAAAGCCCCACGAGAGCTCCTCCAAGCCCTAAGGCTACTTTTGAGCTGAGAGAGTTCTTGCGAACGAAAGTGAGTCTTATTGTTAGAGGTTTCATAAAATCCCTACCGGGCGTACCCAGTCCAAACAGATGTCAATTGACCCCTGCTGCAGCATTAACAAAGAAATAATACAAAACTCCCCTTCAGCAGAAAAAAAGGCAGACCAAGACCCTCGCATCTCTCTGCGGGAACGGAGAAGAACAAATCGCACCGTCCAGAGAAGCTGTTGAGGTTTTGGCAGTGTCTCACTGGCTTCACAAAGTAAGGCGAAAGCATAAAATGTGGCTAACTATACCAGATCGTGCAGGGTAGGGCGAAACGAGGTCCGAAGGTTGGAATAGATGGTTGAGGGCTAGTGGGAGCAACCCGAACTCAATAGTATAGAAATTGTGATACCGTCGGATGAAAGTGATTCAGAATGTCTCTATTCACCTCGACATTCGATAGTAGACTAGTGATTGCCTTGATGATCAAGATGCAGATTTCTGCTCCGAGATCGTGGGAGTGTCATGATGGAGTAAAGCAGGGAGTAGATACTTACTAGATTGTTCATCAAAACTGGAGGTGCCTTGGTTCGAGACCCACCTTGACCTTCCTACTCAGGAAGAGCGATGGGATTGAAGGCGTTCTTGTTCTGGCTAGTACCCCTCGTCTCACAATTCACTTCGCGTCTCTACTTCCTTTTAAACTATTGGAAGGTAACGCGACAGAGGAACGCAAAGCGAGCGGAGATTGAGTTGAGGTTTTTGTGTTTATGAAGCAATCGGATGTCCGTGTTGTTGACTAGAGTAAAGGAGGAAAGGATGAAGAGAGAGGGAAGAAAAAAGAAAGGGATACCCTCAGAGAGGCTTATACATGAGGGGGTGACGCAAGCAGTCACACGGTATCACTCACGATGAGTGATGGTAGTGCGCGATAGAGGCCACCAACACAAATTCCAACATTAGCCACCACGACTTAGACCCACAGGGAAAACGCACGATTACTCTTTTGAAGGTATCACCTATAGAAACCTATCTTTAGGGAAATTTCCCCACTCTTCTGATCTTCACCCGTATACGATAGAGGGTATGTTTGTGATACATGTCCAAGCTTCCGAAAGGCAATCAAAAGTGTCTTGGTATGATCATAACCTCCTACGTCAGTAATGAACGATTTCTCACGGAAGGCAGTGGCGGTTCTGAGGTATATGGTGATTGATCTGAGTACTAGGTTCCCGAAGGAATGATAACAATTCGACGAGGTTTATCGTGAGGTATACTTGGCGATCAGCCGGTATATAATACAGAATTGTTTCATCCGATTCATGGCATTGGCCAAGTATACAACCTAGCTGGTAGGTCTAACGTGGTACAGCCAGCGGTAAATATTTTTTTTTGGAAAACTGGGGTTAGAAACAGGGAACCCAATTAGTTCGAACCACCCAACGCTCCAATCGGGACTCCAGAACGGCCGTGTCTCACCTCCCGATCTCTTTTACCCAGGCTGTGGGTGCAGTAACGGTACTGCATTGCCACGCCGTACCTAGCGCGATACTCCGGAAAGCCCCGGAAAAACTCTACCCTCCAAGCCCAAAACGCGCTGGAGGGACGGTTGTCCGGTCATGTTGATTGTCTTCGAGAATGTTTCGAAAGAGTACGACATCCAATACCAAGCGACATGGACTGCTGTATCAAGGGAAAGGACGATCTTTATATCGTACCCTCCAAGTAAGCTCACCATCCAGCCGTGCTCATGGCGGGAAAAGTCGGACTGGCGAGCCGGGAATTAGGGTTCTTTCAACTGCCTTGAGCTCACAGCGGAGAGAGGGCAGTAGGGTCATTAATGTGGTTACGACCCTATTTTTACTGGTGTCGGTGAAGTGTTGTCCTGTCGCGCGGGACTTACTCCCACAACTTGGGGTTGAACTTGGAAACAAAGTCTAGGATAACATTTTGCTTCAGGATAAGCTCCAACATGACATGGATATAGACACTGGGAGCACCGATACTAAAGGTTTCGTTTGCTTGGGGAAAAGTAGATTAATAGGGTTGCCGAGGAGTGTTTCTAGGTACAAGTATGATATTCACGGAGAGCATACACCCTGTTTGGCTCGTAACAGACCACCGCCCTCTTGTTATGAGCTGTCCTCTAAAGAAAACCATGTGCTGTCCAGATCACCTGATAAGGCCGCTGCCTTATACCCACAACCCAACAATACACTTTCTTTCTCCCTGCTTGCTTTCTGGGTGGAAGCGGGCTCCCACTGCCCGCCAAAAACGCAACAACCCCGGAAAGGCGGGCAGAACACAAGCAAGGGAGAGGAGAAATTTATGCGAGTTTCTCCAGCTGAAGAGCTCTGGTGTGTAAAGCCTTTTTTTTGCACAAATTTTGCCAACCCACTCAAAATTTGGCACTCGAAAAATGCTTTTCGATCCCGGGGCTGAATGCCTCTAATAAACAAGAACACTACAGTGGAAAACCACCACAGCGGGCTAACGCCTACGGGAGGAAATGCCGACCCTCGAGGTTTCGAGTGGGGCATTGTTGGTACAGTGTTGTACTGTATTTAGGAGGCATTACCCAAAGATATTAGCCACTAGGGTGCTCGCAAAGGCCCAGCAATTTGTTATAAAGCCCTCCGAGTCCGGTTCAGTACCATTACCCTACTATTATATGAGCACAGTATCATACAAGTACAACAAACCATGCAGCACTAAGGGCAGCAGTCCCAGTCTCAGGAGTCAAGGTCAAAGAGTCATTACTTACCCCCGGAACATTCCGGGAAAGCGCGAAAACAGAAGCAGTCAAGAAGCAGCAGCCGTCCTGGGCGCTGCAAAAAACTCAACGGTTTTGCGTGATACCAATAATTCATGGTGCCGATACTCGTGCTGATACCGTGGCTCTACCAGTAAGCATCGAACATTGACAGGGTCGTTGATGTTGCGCACCGAGGTATGTGGAAGAACAAGGCGGGCATGCTTTCTCTTAGCAACGGCGCCCTCGCCGTGTTATTTTCCGGGATCTCGCATGAGCCAGCTTCCCACCATCCCTCACCCCCAACTCGAATGATTAGCGAGCGATGTGAGCCCAGACTAGGAATTTGGGTACTCGAGTACCGGTACTGCTGGTCCCTAATAAGCTTAATGTTGACCTCTGCCGAGAGTTCAGTCTGCAATAGTACCATCGGAGAATCGGTGAGAAGTCCAGTCCCAAGATATATTGCCATATACCGGTATCTCGCACAGCACAGTGTAGTACCGTATCCCTTCGCTCCACGGTACTCCGGTGTTTAACCGATTACGAGTAAAAACAAGGTATCCCAGGACAGTTACGCCTTGAGCCAGGTTTACTTGTACTCCAGCGTGATATCATGATGCCAGTAATTAATTATGTAATCAGCATCGTGGAAACTGACTAGCGTATTCACCGTACTCGAGTATCAAACCGGTATCTGTAGGCAAGAACGGGACGCACCCTATTAGCCTCACGATAAGCAAGATAACGCACATGTAATCATCCTTCTTTCGACCTTTTTTGGGAGTGGGTAGGTAAATAGAATTAGGCCAAACTGCGGAGGGAATGGTCTCCACTCAGGTACGAGCCCCGCACCTATTCTGCGATATAATCTCTCGAAATTATGCTTACTTTTTCTAAATAAGAACTAACAGTGGTGTAAGAAATTTGAAAGATTACACCAGGCTATGGTGGTCCACTCGACCCCGCGAATTAGTTTCCCGTGTGGAGTATTGTCACCCCAGCTTATCATAACCACCTCCTTAAATCGTCCAGGATCCGCAACGAGCAGCCGGGGGGGGGGAGTACAGAGCAGACTCCTTGCTAAGAAACGGGTGCGCGCAGGGCATTAAATAATTGCAACCATGATGGGTGATGTAAACCATGGTCGTCAGGTATACATACGCTTTTCGAAGGAGGGGAAACAACTGCGCTAGTATGAATCCATTCGATAGCCCACCATAAAACGAGCCAGCACCCCCCAGGCCACCCCTCTAGATTCCCCAAAAACATCTGCCTCCCTTGGCACCCGGGCTCCTCCTGTAAATCTTCCTCTCCACCCTCACACAGGTGACGAACTAACTACCCCTACAATGGCGCAACCTTCAAGGAGAAAGAGAATTGCCAAACATTTGAAAGAAATCTTCACGACGGGTGAAGGCCAATATATCAATGAGCAAGGCGAAACCGTTTACGGTAAACTACCAAGAGCCAAAGTCGAGAATCCTATCAGGACGATCAGGAGGCCGACCCTTATGAGTGAGCACCCCACCTCCCTCCACCTTGCGCTAGTGAATTGATATCACGGTTGTTGACCGTATTCAAATAGATTATGTATATTTCATGGTTAGTCGCTATGCGGTCTTTTTTTTCCCTCCCTCAACCAAAACTTTTAAACTAAAATGGCTTCTTCAACAGGTCGGATGGATGGCGTGGACAATGGATGGCTACGATTTCCATACAGTTTCGTTGTCAGTATCCCGTCTCGCGACCTTCTACAATCAACACAGAGAACACATTTCAACATCAATCACTCTGACATTGCTCTTCCGTTCTGTGGGCGCCGCTACCTTCGGCATAGCTGGCGACCTCTACGGGAGGAAATATCCTATGATTGTGAATTTGGTTATTATCGCGGCCCTCCAACTCGCAACGGCGTACTGCGCGACTTTCAGCCAGTTCTTGGGTGTGCGTGCTCTTTTCGGCATCGGGATGGGTGGCATTTGGGGTTTGGCGGCTTCTATGGGTCTCGAAAGTGAAAAGACATGCCAACTATCCATGCTAGGGTAGATGGGGTTAACGCTTGCTCCCAGATATGCCTATGGAAGCTCGTGGACTCTTTTCGGGAATTCTTCAGCAGGGCTACGCTCTCGGCTATCTCATCGCCGCCGTATTCAACTTATATGTCGTCCCCAATTCGCCTCACAGTTGGAAGGCCCTCTTTTTTATTGGCGCAGGCTTGACCGCCGCTGTCGCTATCGCCCGCCTATTCTTCCCCGAATCCAAGCAGTTCATCGAGGCCAAGAGAAGCGGGGAAAATGCAACGGGAAGGAAAAAGGTTAAGCTTTTCTGGAAAGATGGAAAGAATATTATGAAAGAGTACTGGAAGAGAGCTATCTACGCTGTCGTCATGATGGGTACAACTCCCATGTCATATATCCCCCCCCCCCGCAACCACTCGCTGATATTGAACCAACAGCCCTATTCAACTTCATGTCCCACACCTCGCAAGATATGTATCCGACCTACATGCAACAGACTAAAGGATTCAGCCCCCAAATGTCCTCCAAGGCCACAATCATTGCAAAGACTGGAGCCCTTGTCGGCGGAACGGTGAATACACACCCCTCCCTACCCAAGTCACTCATTACAAGCAGCCACGAGCTAATACCGCACAGATCTGCGGATACTACTCGCAATTCTTTGGCCGCCGAGCAACCATCATGGTAGCCACCTTCTGCGGTGCTTGCCTGATCCCCATGTGGGTCATTCCGTCAAGCTGGGGAACCCTCACCGCCGGCGCCTTCCTCATCCAGTTTATGGTTCAAGGCGCATGGGGTGTCGTTCCAATCCATCTTCAAGAGCTCTCCCCCCCTCAATTCAGATCCTCCTTTCCCGGCATTGCGTATCAAGTGAGCAGCCACAATCCCTCCCTCCCTCCCTCATGAGATCTCGGCTGACAAAAAAAAAAAAAAAAAAAAAGCTTGGAAACATGATCTCTGCACCTGCTGCTCAAATTTCCTCAGTGATCTCTGAGGGCTGGATCATCCACGTCAACGGGGAAGAACGTCCAGACTACGCACGTACCCAGGCTGCCATGATGGCGGTCATCTTCTCGCTTCTTTTCTTCTGGATCGCTTGCGGCAGTGAGGTGCGCGGAAGTCACTTTGAGCTTGCAGCTGCCGCTGGTGGTGACGACAGTCACAATGACAAGCTACGCAATTTGGAGAACCTTGAAATGCGGGACCCTTTTGATACGCCGAAGGAGGATGTCGAGCTCGCCGAAAACAAACACTCCAAGGAGTGAAGAAAGTTTGAAGAGATCGTTGAGAGCTAGAAGGTGGATTTTTTTGATTTTTTTTTAAAAGAAAAGAAGAAAATGTTTGGGATTATTTATTTCGTTACGAGTCATCTTTCTTTTTCATGATCGAGTTAGGAGTCATGACGCTAGCTCCTGAGCCCACGCACCATATATAATATTAAGAAATCAATAAACATGAGACCTGAGCCATTTCACAAGACCGAAGAGCCCTTCAAAGCCCCATCCATATCCTTAAAGCAAGCGTCAAACCAGCGCACAAGCTCCCTAACCATCTCGGAAGTGCACTCATGCTTAACCCCCTCATAGACAATATCCTCAACACCCAGCTCCAACTCCCCCCTCACGACAGCCCTCCCGACCTCAGCCAGGAAAGGCTCCGAGCAAGCATACGGCACAAGCCCATCGGCGCCCCCGCTCAACGTCAACAACCTCTTCCCCTTCCAAACCCCCCTCAACCCCTCCACCCCAACAGCCGCGGGATCCAACCTCCCAACAATCGCACCCAACCCCGCACCCTCAAAGACCTCGCGCACATCGACCCCGCTCTTCTCCGCCCGCGCGCCCATCAAGCGCCCATAATCCGGGCACCCAATAACACTGACAACGCCCTCCACCCGCGGCAGCGCGAGGGCCAAGTAGGCCGCGTGTCCGCCGAGACTAACACCGACGGCGAAATGGCGAAGCGGCCGGCGCAGGTACAGGCCCAGGTACTCGACCACCATGCGCAGATCCTCGACGGTACCGTGGTAGAGCGAGAAGAGGTCCTCGGCGTGCGTGGCGTTGCCCTCCTTCCAGCTCCCGTTGGCGAGCGGGGACGTCATGCGGACGCCGTGGTTGCGAGCGTCGAAGGCCACGCAGATCAGCGCTCGGGAGTGGGAGTCGGGAGAAGCGGGGGAGAGGAGGAGACTTCGAGCTATGCCGGACATGTACTCGTGGGTCTCACGGCGCGGGTGGAGGAGGTGCACGCATGTCAGGGGTGTCGAAGGCGGGTGCGAGGAGAGACCGTAGATCTTTATGGGGAGTCCGCTGATGTTTAGGGTCTGGGTATCCAAGGGGATCTGGAGGAGGGCTGGGTCCGAGATTGGTATTGGGGATTGCATCTTTTTTTTTCTCTCTTCTCTGGCCGGGATTGCTGATTAGTTAGTTGTTGTTTGATTAGAAAAATGCTGCGATAGTCAGATTAGCGCTATCCCCGGTGGGGCACTGCGAGTGGATAGATGAGGCGGGGTGAACGCCAGTAAAGTACCTATGTATGTACGAGTGTATGGGGGGAGCAAGGGTGGTACAGTACAAGTTTGCACGGAAAATGCCGTCGTGTGCACGGCGTTCAGATAGAGTTGACGCGCCGAGTTTCTTGGTTGTCTTGGTTGTCTTGGTCTATGCAGGAACTGAAGGTGGTGTGTGCTGGGCTCAAGACCGTTTTCTCGTGCCATTGCTAGTAAGTCGTTGTCAAAAAAAAAAAAAAAAAAAAAAACTTGTAGTATCGCTATAATCAGAGCCCATGACTGCTTGTTTATGCAGTGCCCTCAGCCCCTTTTCCAAAGTATGAAATTCCGGACTCCGGTTTTTTGCGCTGCTCGTAACATCCTACGAGTTACGTGTCAGATAAAACATACAGGAGCTACGAATGAATGAATGAGAATGAATGATGGCGGATGACTTCTCCCCCCATTTCCAATCTTCAAAACTTTCAGTTCACCGATAAAAACCTCTCACTCATCCGAAAAGTAATCCTCACTCTATGATATCCTACCCGGACAAACATTCCCTCGGCGGGTAGAGAGAGATATAATTAAATACAGATTTTACCGACATACCCTATCACCCATCGATTCGCTACCTATGGGAAGAATCGACAGGGCTAGGAAAGGGAAGAAAGGATTTTTTCGATTGGATCGGTACATGATACGGGAAATAGTTTGTCTCTGTTCGTTCTTGTTGTCAGGATATTGGCCGAGTTTTCCTGATTGCCTTTGGGGAATCTCAAAGTGATGATATTATTATTAGCACAAAAACCCCAATCCTGCGGAACCCCAAAAACAATCAGGACGTGCGAAAAGGGGGAAAAAATAATCCCTAATGGCGTGCGTGGGCACCTCTATGGATTCCGGTTGTGGGCAATTCCGGGTAGATGAGTGAGGTTGGTATTATCAAAGTTTCACTTTCGAGTCCAGGAAATACTTGAGGAGTGCTCATTTCCAGGTTAATTTACCATTTGCTGGAGAAATCTTATAGACAAACCTATTTCCAATGAAGTACGGTAGGTGTTGAGAAAAACTCCAACAGCTATGATACCATGATGATAATTATTATAAGTAATCACCCATTCTCACTCACTTCACAAGGCATGTATGATACAGTATGATACCTCAGCCGGGTGAGTACGAGTACGAGTATGATAGCAAAAAAGCCCCACCCGCAGAATCTACTCGTACCAGTCGCTTTGCTGACCAGGTGACACCACCTACCGTACTCGAGTACCCTACCGTACTCCCAATCTGACTACCAATACCTCACCAATCATCTTTGAAGAAGAGAAAAGAAAGAAATCCTCAAAGGAGCCTAGCCTTCCCGCAGCCCGTCCCCCCTCCACCTGCAACAACCCGGATCCCGCACATCCAAAACACTACTCGTACTATATGCACCCCAATCAGTTCGTGCTTCCCCTCCCCTCCCCCACTTTCCGTGTGAGACAACAACCACCTACAATAACCTGCGCGCAGATTAAGCACTGGTGCCCATCAACGAAAAAAAAAAAAAAAAATCGGAGGCCCGTTGCACAATAGCCAACCTGGTTTGTTGCCAGCAGAGTTACAGTAACATTGGCCGCACTGCAGCGGCCAGCATGACCGGGCACCTTTGTACCGCAGTGGGCCTAATCTGGTTCACTCCTACTGGGAGTTAGACTCAGTACCGGCATTGGGTGCCGGGTGTAGAGATGTGGGAGTTGTTGCGTGGAGTAACCGTACCACGGGTCGTGGTGAAAGAGGGACGAAAGGAAAAGAAAGGCTAGGCTACTCGAGTAGGCTAGGTTGTATGTACGAGTACGAATCGTGTTCGATGGTGGTCTGAATACTTGGAAGGAGAAGGAAGGAGTGTGTGAGGAAGGGAGGGAAAAAATAAGAAAAAGCAAAAAGGGTGGCCTTACAATTGCTGCAACTGACTGACTGTCATAATCTATCTCAAGGAAGCGTGATCGATTGGGAAAGGTTTCCAGCTCTGTATCATACAGTACAGCACGGTACGATTACGGTTAACGGGGAGCACAGTGCAGTGCTACAGCAGGGTATAATAATGATAATGAAAAAAAAAAAAACCGAGACAAAAAGATGCATATTCTTCCGTTCCCCTCCTCCCCCACCCTTCGATCCGGGCACGAGATGTGGTCCATTATTCCAGTTTGGAAACCCTACACTCTAGTGCTCAAGTCTCCCTGCGAGAGGGAAATGCTACTTTATTGCACGGCCGCAGTGTCAAGAAGCAAAACTGCCACAAGCAGATGACCAGAAAGAAGAACATCATATCATGTAGGCTCCGTCCAACCATCCAGCCCAATTCAACGAGGAGGCCTGATTGGCCCAACCGTGCGTAGTGAGCTCTCCCTCTATCTTGTATGCACTCTAGGTACTGTACGATACTGTGCTAACTCACACCGCACATATACTGCAGCCAGGTTTTTTGTAGAAAAGCCTCGCGGCGCCTTCCTTCCTCCCTTTCCTTCCTAAGGTGTAACTGTTAACTGGTTTTTTCACCTACTCGCCCGTTTTGCTTCTTCTGCTTACCCGCTGTGATTGGCGAGTGGATTACTTTACCGGCAGTTGGGTTACTATTATATTATTCACTATTTATGATACCTCGACGCCGGTAGAAAAAAAAAAGGGAGCTATGGAAAAAGGGGAAAAACTTAAAGTGGACTACTTTTTATCGGTTGGAATTAAGGTTGGCTAACTCGTGCAACGATCTCTATACGGACACCGAGACGGACGTGCAGGCAGTAGGGAACATCTGATACATGCCTCTCATTCTATTATCTCTTGAACCTCCGCCAAGATCTGAAAAGAGAGAGTAAGAGAGAAAGGGAGGAAGGGAAGAAGCATAAACTCGGTGAATTCAGATCAAGCTATTTCCGGTGTATATCTATGATAGGTATTTCGAAACCCACGATAATCTCATGCCCTCGCCTTAGCGGTCCTGGTCCGAGAGAAAGAGAGAGATTTGAAACACCGTCAAGTCAGAGAAACGGAGGCACACAAATCAGCACAACTCAAGTGAAATTAAGATGAAAACGATACACAGGGAAGAAGAGTTTTATCATTACAATTGTATATCATATCCTACTTTTGCATAGCACCTTATCCAGCACCAGCAGGACCCGTAAAGCGACAAGCGAGCGAGCAAGCGACCAATCGATCCACACAAAACTCAATTCCACCCATGCGAATCGCATCATGACATCGTTGAATGGAGGGGCGAACCGTCAGGCTCTTTACATACGGAAAGACAAAGGGCAGCAGGCGGTCGTTTCCAAAATATTACGCAGCAATCAAGTCAAAGCCCAGGCTTCATTCATTCATTCATTCATTCATCCATTGTAAAGTTCAAGTGCGTGTAACTCCATACCACGCTACGCCTTATTTAAGCCAATAACAGTACTCGTACAACGGTGTCTCCCATGCACGGCTCTCTATCTTATCGCAGCACAGCCAGCGACGGCACATCCCGCGAACCCGTCACAACAACCATCACACTTGATGCATGGACAGAATGACACTTTTCACTCCACTGCGCGTCGCGGTGCAGTTGTGATGTCGGTTGTGGGGTTGGCTGGGGGATAGATCAACTGCGGTACCCCCTCTAATTAATTGTCGAGCAGAAAATAAAAGAAAAAGAGGAGGGAAATAGTGAGATACATAGCTACCGATTAGCTAACCTATTCCATCCTGCTGGATATCATGGATGGGCATGGTACAGGTCTTGCCCCCAGTGTGTGAGTACCATACAGTACGTGCGTGCGCTATCTAGCCCTACGTAAAGTGGGAGCGGACGAGAGGGATATGTGTTTTCACTCCCTTCTATAATCCCACACTCAACAGAAAGATATCATACCCAGAACATAAACTACCCAAGATCAAAAAACTCATAACAAAACACAACACCGCCTGCAAGTAAAAAAACATCCCAAAAATACCCTCCAGACAGAAAAATGCCTTCGCAAACACTTACAATTCCAAGAACAACCCAACCCCACGGGATCACCAAAACTCACTCGCATTCTCACCAACTCCGCTCCCGCCACAATAAAGCCAGCGTGTGGCTCAAAAACACCAACCAAGGTCCGGAATCAAAGCCCTTCCATCATTCGCCCACGCCAAGACCCGGGATCCACAGCCGCATTGCTCAAAAGAGAAGAGAAAGGAAAAAAAAAAAAAATCCCATCCCTGCAGGCGATCTGTTCCAGACCACGACATTAAGTTACTCTAATGCTATCATCATCATCATTAATAACCCGGCGTCGATCCGGGCATTTCGGTTGGGGCCGTTGGGCAGTTTTCCAGGCGTACTCGTACTCGAGTAGTTGGTCATTTCGTTGTTTTTGCGAAAAAGAAAAAAGAAAAAGCTTCGCAAGCACTTCAAGTAAGATACTCGTACTACTCGTAGTAATTCCGCCCCCTCCGCGGTCTGGATGTTTTTTCCTCGCCACGGGTACGAGTACTCGACCGGTCGGGTTTCCCTTGTGAAGGCTACCGTAGATTACGGTCCCGGGTATCGTATACGGGACGGTACAAAGTATAGATTATAGACTATGGACTGGGTGGGAGGGAGGAGCTCAGTTCAGTGCTCCATGTCATCCCACCAACTATTAACTAACTGGTCGATTTTCAAAAGTGGTTGCCGGTGCTGCGGCAGGTATGATGGACTATGATAAGTCTAGAGTAAGTAGGTGGAAGGCGCAGCGGACCTCCAGCCTCAGGAGTTTCGTGGCAACAGTCAGGAAAAAAAGCTTGTGAAAATGTGCTAGGTGTGGTTGACGGAGTGGTACAGTGACTTAGTCTACTCGTGGACCGCCGTACTCGAGTGGACTGTGGTAGCAGCTGTGCGGTAGTCTACGGAGGAGGCCGTTCTTATCGTGGAGCTTCTAACTTTGTGGGTATATGATACCCCCATCCCTCCTTTCCCTCGTCTTTCGGGTTAGGGTGGAGGATGACTCGACATGATAACGGGGTGGTGGCAAAATTGCTGGAATCACGACAATCATTCCAGCTTGACTAGCAAATTTTTCATTCTTTCCCCACTTCTGACACCGGTGCTCTGTTTCCTTCACTCTATTTTTTCCCTCCCCGTCCGCGAGGAACAGAAGGAGTCAATCCAATTGCAGGTTCGCCCGCATTATGATACTTGTATGATATCCGAGTAGTAAACAAACTGCACAATGCCGGTGAGACAAACCTTGAACCCATAACAGATGAAATGAAACTAGTCCTAATAATACTATCAAAAGAAGGATATAATAAAAATTGCCCAAAGGATGAGATGAAAAAAGGAAGGAGAGTATATCTCCCGGTCGGCAGTCAAAATAGTACTAAGACATCGGAGGGTAGAACCAGATATTATTAACCCAAAAGAAAACTGTCCCTCACAACGCCCATGCGGCCCATTGTCTCCATTTCCACATACCCGTTTCCCGGTCAAGTATTCGCTTTTGTGTAGAAAACCCAAACCCTTGTAAAGGAATCCCATGAGAAAAAGAAAGAACAGCAAATCTAACGCCTTTCCCGCAGTGGATCACTACCCCGCCGTGACCTCTGCTGCCAGAAGTGGGAAGAAATGAAAGAAGAAGCAAACAACACCAAATACTAAACTCGCCCACGGGAAAGGATAAAGTAGGGAATGGAGAAATAACCCATTCAAGGAAAAATGCCCCGACAAAGGGAGATGCATATAGGGATTCATTTAGCGCCCATCAAACAACGTTGGCCAGCACCGAGGCGTCACCCCCAGCTGCTTCGACAGCTGCCGCAGCAGCAGCGGCGAGCCTTCTTCTCTTCTCCGTAGCCTCCCGTTCTCTCCTGGCCTTGGTTTTGGATGACCCGCTTGGCGCCACGCCATTAAGAATTCGTGTTTTGTCTTGAGGTGTGTAGTTGACAAATGCCATTTCTGTCTCTCCCGGTATACACAGGGCCGGTGAGGCACCCGATTTTGCCTGCGAACGCATTGACCCTGCGCTCGCTTTCCTTCGTGAGCATGAGCCAGGCCGCGACGACTTCAGTTTCGGGGGTTTCGACGCTACCAGAGCTGCCGCCGCCGCTGCCGCCGCTGTCACTGGTGGTGAGCCACTTCGGCCGATGGACGGGGTAGGCGGATAACCAATTTCCGGTGTAGGTACTGCAGAGGGGAAATAGAAGTCTGGAGATTCGGGAGGGGAAGGGATTGGGGACGCCGTACTTTGAGGATAGATGCCACTGTCCTCATCGTCGAATGCAGGCGAGGGGGGCTGGTGGATATAAAGTAAGCTCCCGTAAGGAGAATGGCGAGAACCGTCATCGTTGTATCTCGCAACCGTTGAGGCAGATGCTTCCTCATTAGATTGGGACTGAATCATGTTCAATCTCCGGATATCGACCTTGGGAGCATCACTCCACCAAGACTCAGACGGCTCGGTCTTGATCGCAGACGTGCCCGAAGACATGGGTAGTTCGAAGGAGTGTTGGGTGAGATTGTTAGGCATCCAGGGGTTATAGTCGATCGACAGGCCACGAGTCGCCGGTTGCTCATAGAACATAGTGGTATCTGTTGGAGCGCTTGACCGGCGGATCGAGTAGTGGAGGGCTTGCTGCTCATTTACGGTCGAAGGTGTCGACAAGGAGGACATGCTGTGTGGGCGGGCAAGTGTCACTGGGTCGTTGCTGTAGGGCGACGACAGGTTTTCGGCTGATAGACTAAAAGGGGTCTTGATCGAGTATTCCGAGCGGGAGCTCAAGGGTCTCGGCGATATATCTGAGGGAGCGTATCTGGGGATGTTGCTTATGGGTTGTGGCGAAGAGTAAGCAAGAATCTCATCGAAACTCAAGCTGCTATCATTGGGAGTGGTGGCTGCTGTCGAACAGGAAGTGACAGTGGAGGGGGGTGCAGGCGAATGAGTGGACGAAGAGTTGGTTGTACTCGCGGTGGTGTGATGCGGGTGCAGCTGCTGGGCAGTGTCTCCCAACTTTGTGGCAGTCGTCATTGACATTGACAAATAAGCTCTCCTGGCCTGGTGCAGATCACGACTTTTACGGCGCCGAAGGGTGCGAAATTTCTTTTCAACAGGAGCGGGGGGGAAACTTCCAGCGTTGGCACCTATGATCGATTTCTTATGAGAAAGGGAAGTAGAGGGGTGCGAGGAAGGGGTGTAGATTCCTGAAGCCAATGTGCTGCGGCTCGATTCTAGTATTAAAGGCGGGCTCGCAGGGGTGGCAACGGATGCAGAAGTATGGGAAGGAGTAGATATAGTAGGAGTAGTTGATGCTATAGACTCGAATTCCCAATCACAACTAGACTCTCCCTCAGAACATGCACAAGCACGAGCACGAGCAGAAGTAGAAGTAGCAGAGGAGAGGGGAGGAGAAATAGTGGAAGAAGCACAACGGCAATTTTGACGGTAAGAAGGGGATCTCATGGCCTTTTGGCCAGACAGAGAGTTGCCCTTATAGCGGGCAGAGGTGTGCATGTGCATGATTTTCGTGGGTGCTGAGTGAGTGGCCCGAAGTGGAAGAGGCGGGGCAGCCATTTTTGGAACAGTGTGTGGTGAGGATAATACCGGTAGCGTGAGTGTAGAGAGTGATAGTGAAGGATTTTGACCTTGCAAGAACTGGTTTGGTGGGACGGCATTATTTGTATCTGTATTAGACTGCTTCCCCAGCCCATCCCTACGATAAAGCTGTAGAGCAGACGAATTCTGCCAAGACCTCCTTGCATGCTGATCGTTCGGACCTGCAGCAAATGGTTTCGCAGTCGGGGTGGTGCTGGTGTTGCCAATCCTCCCGGCAATGCTGTCTGCCCTGTCCTCGTTGCCACAACTGCCCTTCCTATCACCATTGCTACCCTTACTGTCGCTGCCCCCCCTCATGTTGGTCTCGCTACTGTTAGTCTCTGTCCCAATAATTTCCTTGGTATTGTCTTTGCCACTCCCGCAAAGCCTTGTCTCCCCTTCCATCCATCTTCCATTATCACGAAATGGTCCAGATATCGTCCCGGTGGGGGTTGTGGGGCCGCCATCTTCCCCGATCATCACAATTTTCCCCTCAAACTCACAGTCCCCATCTCCCCCAAATCTGACCTCTTCTTCCTCCCTTCCGTGAGAATCCACCACAAAGTCGAATAATGCGTCGTATTGCACATCTTCAGCGAAAAGCCGCACTGCGTCAAAGGTGTTGCCGCCGTTTCCGGAAACATGCATATCGTCTGGCATCCACATACTTTTTCCTGAAAAGAAAAAAAACTTCCTCTTTTCTTGTTCTCCCCGAACCTTATGATTTGATTTGAGGGAGTCTAATTCCCCCAAGCCCCACGTTGCCTTGATTGCGATCGAAACGTTAAAAACTCGCGATAGTCGATTTGGTGGTGGTGGCGTATCACTCTTCTTGGCGCTCGGATCGTTACACTTGAGTGGTGGAACCAATAACCGTAGATAGCTAGCTTCTTGGGTGGGGAGAAAAGAAAAAAAAGGTAATTGATAGCAACACCCCGACCCTCCAGGATTTTTTAGCAGATAAAGAAGGGGTGGAAGGGCTGAGAAATGGTGGGGGAGAGAGAAAGTGAGATTGAGCTTAATAGAAAGGTTTGAGGGTGTGAGCGAGAAAAGGGTAAAAGACTTCTCGGAGAAAACCCCAGTTGCAAGTTATTGACAAAGTACAGTTTTGAGGTTGAGACAGAGATGTCAGTAGGCAACAAGCACTCCTCTTAACAACTTTCGGAAACGAAGGGAATCCAAATACCCCAATCCCAAGAGATGTTTCCAAATTCTGGTATGAAATAAAGGAAAATAAAGGAATATAAAAAGGGTGACTATTCGAAGAAAGAACCCAAAGGAAATGATGCTTCTTATCCTTGCATTTGACCTGCAGTATCACCAGCCTCTTTACTTCCCTGGTTTCCTGTCTATTCGGTCCGCTCACGATAAACCTGGTAAGAAAATCAGATATCTCCTGAGTGCAACCCCGATCAACCAGCCATCCCAGATGTCAGCGAAAGATCACATGCACTGACAAGTATTAAAGTCCATGCCTTGTAGAGGTATCAAACCCTCGAAGCTACCCAATCACTGGTTCGAGCCCCAACATCACCAAAAGTAGGTGGCTCGCGAATGAATGGCCTACATTCCAAATCCACGACCGGTCATCTCTGCATACCCCAGCCTAACTTCAGAATTCCGGAAACCGAAACCAACGGTTCTGCATTCCGTTTGCCTAAGCGAAACCTCCAGGCAAAGCTTGTTTTGAGTAGTGTCAAATAGCGTGGACAAGTAAACGGTCACAATCCTGCCCTCGACCTGCTGATCCGCTGGAGAGCGACACAACAAAAGAATACTATCGCCATACTCGAGTATTGATCTGTTGCCCACACATCCTCCTTGGATCGGTAAAAAGACCCGAGAATGTCTCGCACATTCAGACTACTCGTACAAAACTCATGTTACCCATTTTTAAATGCCTCGTAACCCTTTTTAATAACATAATCAAAGAAAGGCAAAATGTTTCCCCGAGATTTGCCTGAATAATAGCATTATGTTTGTATCCTAAACGGGTATGTCATGCCCGATCTCATGCGGAGAGGCTAGGAATCTTCGGAGTAACACCTCTAAACGGTTTGCAGAACGGCGCGAAGATTAAACTTTTTTGACCTTTTTGGTATCGACTTCGTGGAGCAGGATACAGATGCAGGTTTTTTTTGTCGAAAGGGGTAGAGTGCGGGGCCAGTTGTCCCCCGGTAGAATACAGCATCCGGTTGTGCTTATGGCCGGTCACGCCCAACATTTGCTGTTAGAGTACTTAGTAATATTGTACAGTACTAGTACTCGTACAGTACCCGTACCAAGTTCACGATCAGCATGATAGGCGATCCATCATTGAAAACGTGGATGACGCCCACCAGGCCAAAGGAATTTCAACCGCCAAGAGTAATCGGCTCAGTCCCTAAATTTTCTCTTATCATACTCAAGACAAAGAAAATAAAAGGAGGCGTAGTACTAGGGGTCCGGCAGGTTATCGCGCCCCGAAGTCTCCGACCGCTCAGCGGAATGGTGGTCGGTTCGGCCCAGCAGCCCACGAAGAGATTCCCATACCATACAATAGATAGTCCAATGCTCAAGTATTTGCATTCGCGTCGGCAAATTTGAATGCAACCTACCAGCCCCTCGAATATCAAGAAATGGCGTGTGAGCCAACAAAAGCAGCACTCGCGGAAGGGAATTTTGCTCGGTTTCCTGATGAATTCCTTGGTATCGGGTACAGTATTGATCCTCCGCTGTGTGAAGGATCAAAAATCTTGCCAACCACGGGTGAAAATGATTCGCAAACAATGTAAACCGACTTGCCTGATAGCGTATTCGCAGTGAGACGCACGTTGTCCAAATATGGGCAATAGTAACAACAACGCCATGGAAGCCAATTGTGTCGGGCACCTGGTGATAAGGCACACAGGGATTAAAAGACCAGTTTGGGTCAAATTGTCCATACACACGCTACATAATGAAACATAGCACCTGTCCTAGACTCTACCGAAAACAGCATTAGGGCTTCGGATTCGAGGGAAAGCAAGGTGCCGAGAAACGGATAATCTCAGCGCCCATAAAGCCATGTGAAAACTTGCTCCACTCCCAAAACGTGGGATATACGTGGCGTTTGAAGGTATCTACACCATCGTTATCTGTCGGGAGCACCATATCCCGTTCGGAGTGAAGAGATGCGCACTCAGAACTAGCAAATACAGGTGAATGTGGAAGCCGTGATAACGAATGCCAAACGAAGCTTAGGATGGTTTGAGTGAAACGCCGTTGTGGCTGAACTGAAAATTGGGTCGAGGAGCCTTCGGACACGTTCCCTTGTGGAGAGCGCTCACTATCTTTCCTCTTCAAGTTACCGATACAATCAGGGTTGATGATAATGGGGATGCGGTACCGTACTTCACTGTGCGTAACGGGCTGAAGCCCTCTATTGTTAATAATAACCTCGGTGAAAAGTTTGCAAGGGCCTCAAAATTAAAGCGGAATTTGGGCTCCACTAAAAGCCTAAGATAATGGTCGAAAGCAGTTCGACAGCAGCGGCTCTGAAAAAGCTGCCCATCGGAGTTGCCCACGTTGGGCCGATATGGCTAGCACCTTGTCAACAGCAAATCACTCAATCCACGAGGCCCACAGAAGCCTGCTGTTTCCCCAATGAATCAATAAAGAATACTCGAATAGTTGCACAAATACGGGTCTTGAGGTTCCTAGCTTAGAGGTTGTTGGACAAGCGAAGGGAAATATCTGGCGGATAGCAATGGATAATCAGACGCTATATCGACACAAATTTGTCCTAACTTATCTCCTAGTCTAATGATGCTAATGGCTTAGTTGGTACCATACCATAGGAGTTGAAACTTTCAAAGTAGAGCTACAGGCTGAAAGTTGCCACAATATTCTGGAATAGACGTTTATCTGCCAAGGTCTTTGGTTTGGTGTTTGATTATAGGGCATAAGGTGAACTACCGAACCACTTTGTCAGGAACTATGCTATGATATGACACCTCTTCATGTAGAATTGGGCGGGGGTTAAGGTCACAAATAAAGAGGATGACACAACCTGCACTAATCCAATTCTATAGCGTCTCTGATGACACCTCCCCCTAGACACCTGTCCCTGAACCATAATGCTGCACTTTGTCCAGGAGCGATAGCCATCGCTGGACTGTCGAAGATAATCTTCAGCGCGGGGGCGGGTTCATTCCCTTCGGAACACGGTCGATACCCAGGTCCCCCAGGCTGCTCCACGCTAGAAACCTTCAAGGGGATCTGTCTGTGTCTGAATTGAGCTACCAAACCTCTCCCATTGGAAGCTGATCGTTCTCGAACTATATCTGCAGCATCATCGCCTAGCCATCTCCATTTCTCAACAACCATCCCTTTCCCATATAACCTAGCGTTGTCCTGGCCTCTCACGATCTCCAAAGTATTAAGTTCTCTATTCTTCCTAGAAACGTACCACTTGCCCCGATATTCTGGACTCGCTTGTGGTAATTGGAACCGGGCCCTTTCTCCTATAGTCGCATGCCAGAGGCCCGCATGCTTCCCCACAACCGTACCTTCTGGCGCGCATGCCCCCTTAGATTCGTTCTCCCCAGGGTACTTCATTGATGGTCCAATTACCACATCGCCCGGTTCCGGCTCAAGATATTCCGATAAAAAGCGGCGAAACCCAGTTTTCCCTTTCCCACCCGCAGGCTCCACAAAACAAAGCCCCATGCTTTCCGGGCGTTCGGTTTGTCCGGGACGCCACCCCGGTAGTAAAAGTTCACGAGCAAGAGATTTAACACCTGGTTTGGAAAGTCCGTAAGAACCTAAAGGAAATAGAAGTCGAGAAAGAACGTCCCGATGTAATGTCGATAGATAAAAGGTTTGATCCTTGTTTATATCAACGGAACGGAGCAAGTGGTAGGATTTGGTAGGGATATGATATAGGACATGAGCGTAGTGGCCTGATAGGATAAACTGGTGAGTAGTGCTCAGTAATATACGAATTCAAATTGGAGAAAAGGGAGGGTGCAGAAATTGTTTGTCTAGACCTAGAGAGATACGCTTACCAGTTGCCAACCACCACTTGCTCCCCTTTTCCGTCACCCCTTCCCATCGCCTGCGGAATTCATCTCTCAACCTCTTGATAACAGCGCCGAATTTGATGTGGCGATTACACTCAACGTCCGGATTTGGGGTCTTTCCGCACCGGTACATCTCGAGCATGGGAACGAAAACTTCGCACCAGTACTCCTTTTCAAAGTTCATACATATGGGCTCAGGCAAATCCAGAGCTCTGCAGACATCCTTTACGTCGTTAAATTCCCTCTCCGTGCATTTTAAGGATCCTTCGTTAGATTGTGGTCGAGTCGAGGCGCGATTTCGCCGAGCTCTACCGGGCAGCGATGGCGGCGGCGGGATAGGGTCTGGATTGGCGGAGGGAGACCAATTCGCCATGTAGAACGGTAACAGGTTTTCCCGTGGATGTCCTGAGCGTAATAGGAGCGCAGCTGCCACAGAGGAATCAACCCCAGAAGACATAGCAATGAAGACTATAATAGATAGTCTATCAGCCAATAGTTCAAATAGCTAAAAGGTGTTCATCATAAAATGTCTCAATTGGGATAGGCTGCCTGTAATACCATACTTTTATCATGAGGCGAAACATTCGGTTCCGAATATTCGGCGGCGGAAAAGGGTTGAAAATGCTGTCGTTGGATGGCTGAGATGAAGAACGGAGCTTGCACCGATTTTCGTGGCTTCGGTTTCAAGCGGAAGAGCCTCAACGAAGTGTGAGCGAGTGTTTGACCATTCATCTGTGATGATGTGTGCTGGCGGATACCAGTGGTGTTATTACTTTGTGGTATCGGACCAGACCTGTATCACCGAATACCGGACCGTACCAGTACCGTATGCGGGTCAAAGTGGTCGAATTGCTGAGAAGGGAACCAGTACCGCCGTCGTACCAGCACCCTAGCTAGAAATTACTCGTACTCGAGTACAGTACGGTACTCGAGTATTGATGCGATAGCACACTGTATTGTATTAATTTTATAATAATTAATTATGATACGTTATGGGGTCCTGGAGTTGCACTTTTGTCGGGGAGAGATTCACCATTCTGAAGTTTAAACTGTGGTACCGGTATGGTACAAATAGTGTTTCGGTCGTTTTTTATCTAAATTTTCTTTTTCTTCTGCCCTCCTTTCTCCCTAAGGTGATCCATTAAATTTCGGTGGGGCGCTTGCAAAATGGTAAATTCTGTGGCGCATTCTCATCAGCCACACTCAGGCCAGATTCAAGGGACCCAACCACACCCTCCCCACTCCTGCTGAGCGGGCAGGAGTGGCAAGTCCAGGCTTCCCCCCCCCCAGATGTGCGTCATGGTCCTGCCCTCTTTCCCACGCACTTGCCCTGCAAAGTTGAATAAAAGGAGGTCACCATAATTGGAATGACTAAGAATTTGGTGGCGGGTGATTTCACGCTGCTTCTCTTCCACCCCCTAAAACTTTGGCCCCTCTTGGAACCCTTCATCTTCTCCTCCTCTCTAACATTGCCTCTCCCCCCAAAAGAAAAATCCCCCCATTTTTTATCAACCGTGAATTCGTCTTGCTGAAAGAGGGGGAATATCGACTCGTCCTGCTGAACAAATAACGGGAGAAGAAAAAAGAGACAAAAAGGATAAATCTGGATGTCAGAAAGGGTACTTGCTTCGTGATTCTTCTCCTTACTTTATCATCGCTCCAAGTCTTCCTGAGCTTTTCTCGTGTGTTTGTAAGAACGATCGCGGAGTTCTCTCTCAAAGACGCGACACAAAGCAAGCTGCAAAGCCAACAGCTGGGCAAGCAAACAAAAAGGGCGAGAAGGAAAGGGGGAACAAAAATAACCAACTTTACAAGTTGAAAGAGCGAGAAGGGAAAACCGATATCCGATCAACTCCCTTTTTTTTTTCTCATCCATCCCCTTCCCCTTCCCTGTTTCTTTTCTCTAAACGATACCACCGTGAAGAAGCAACGCGAGTTCTTTTCGTCGGGCTTGCTCATCATCTTCCGACCACAAGTCCTGCGCAACACGCAGGAGAAATAGGTCGCAAATTTGTCCTAAAAAAGGTAGTACCTCTACGGTCGCCGTATTTGGTAATTTCGTGCATTAACCTTCCATTTTTGAAAGTTTTCTACCCGATTAGTACTAGCGTTATCTGCATAGTCGCGACGTTTCTGCAACCCTCCAAACACGAGGTTTCTTTCTTTTTTCCTTCTCTTTTTTATTATTATTTTTATTTCCTCTGAAAAAGAAAAATAAGGCACCAGATAATAGAACTGATAATGGACACCGCGAATGTCAGTAATTCTGGTGGGCTGGTAGGTGCGGCTCTTCGTGGAGGAGTGGCCGACGGTCTGGTTCAAGGTCAGCCTTCTTCCTCGCAGGCTGAGTTTGTGCCATACCAACACCAATTGGTTTTCGGCCCTGGTACCAACGAATACTCCACCATTCCAGAATCGTTTCCACACACAGAATACAACCCATATCCATCTTCCGAGGCATGGAATGCTCCTTCACAGCCTGCACATCAACAACACGCTCAACATTATACGTCCCTCGATCCAATGTCCCACTTTGCTCCCCCGCCTCATGCCTTCCCTCAGCAGTTTACGCCCCATAACTTTCCAACAAACCAGCATCCCTTTGCAGCTACTGGTGCTGTCACAACGGCCTCTCCTCAAATTGCCACAGGTGCGCTTTCGACTCCTCCCACTGTTGTGGTGGGCGACGTTTGGAGGGAATATCCTCCCGCCGCTGTCACAACAGCCACAAACGGTGCTCGCGGTGCAACTAATACCAAGTCAGCTCCAATTACAGCTGCACGTACCAAACAATCGCATAAACCTCCAAGTATACAGCAGAGCTTTGGACCGAATGTTGTGCGAAACGTAGCGACCTCAACTCCAAATGCAGCAACCCTAACCACAAATGCAATGACTTCAACCACAAATGTAACGACTTCGACCCCAAAAGCAAATGCAGAGACCCGTGTCAAAGGGTGCCCTAATGTAACCGTATGGTCGCCCCATGATCCGTCGCTACAACTCTCTTCGGACTTCCTAAGTATCTCCTCATTTCGCAACAATCCCCTTCCCGATCATCGACCTTCTAACTTTCTTATAGAAATGATATCAAGTGTTGCGCTCGGGGGTGAGCCGTCAGCATCGGTAGGCCCGCCAAAAAAGAACCAGAAAGTAGCCAGCGCTGCGAGTACTACGAAGGCTCAGCCTGTTAAAACAGCCGCGCCTCCCAAATCTAAGCTCCCCGAGGACCCTGTTGAGAAGGTTAGGTATCAGATTGAAGATGCATTGGAGTGCGATGGAGACGATGATATTGAAGACATCCGTAAAGCATCCAAACAGGTTTGGGATGTAATCATCGGGATACGGCCTGAACAGTCTAAGCTGGTTGAAGTAGCTGTACGCGCAATTCTAAAGGTCGGCGATAATCAAATCTTGAGGGCCCTTGGGGAGTCTATCCTATTCTCAATAAGATTGCGAAAGTGGATGACAACCGAGTGGAACAGAGATAGAAATAGCCCTACAGTCTTCTTGATACTAAAGGCAAGTTTCCCATATACTCCATCCACATGGTGAGCCCGTGCCCTTTAACACATCTAACTTGCGTCTAGCTATTGTCTAAGTTCCGCGTATCTGAGGAAGATCTTGAACAATCATCGTGGATCAAGGCTCTAAAAAGTATTGGGTCGAAGTCAGAGGATCCAAAAACAAGGGAAATTTGCATGACAATCACAAGGAGTGCTAGAGAACGCTCTGCTAAGAGGGAGAGGGAAGAGAAAGCTAAGGAAAAGCAACAGAAGCCCGCGTCATTAGCAGCCTCCTCTTCTCTATCTGACCGCACTAATGATAAAGAGAAGTCTTTGGGGAATGGGGCAGCAGCCAAGAGTGAGGCCAGTAGTAATGTTAATGTTGGCATTAAACGCAAGAGCGAGGACGATGCCAGAGTTGGTCAAAATACTATCAAGAAGATTGCTTTGGGTGAGGGAAAAATCCCCGCTGTGTCGAGCTCTCCAAATCCAAAGACTGGTTTATCTGCCGGTAACTCTAAAAATGCAGCGACACCTACCGCCGAGAAGAAATTGACTACAAGTACTGCAACTTCCACTAGCGCTAATGGTTCTTCTGCATCTGCCAAGCCGAAAACCACTACTTCCGGCTTTTTTAAGTCTCTCCAGGGCAACCGTCCAGCCATTGTCAAGGCTCCCACAAAGTTCGTTGATTCCCCTCCTTTGGTTGCTTCGCGTGAAGCCTTCCGTTTCTGGCCAAAGATCTGCAATTATTAACTTGTCACGTGACCCAATAGGCCTGCTGAAAAGAAATCCACCCCCAACCCTGAATCCACCCCCAGCACATTCACTAGTATTTTCGACCAGCTTGTCCGCCAACAGAAGGAAGGCACTACCGGACTAAGGCCTGATTCTGATTCTAAGAAACGTGAGGCCGACGAAGACCAAAACGGCTCCAACAAGAAGGTCAGAAAGAAGAAGACTGTCCGGTGGAAGACCGGGGAGGATCTTGCTAAGGTCAAGGTTATCGAGTGGGTTGAGCCAGAAGGAGAATACTATGGAGGCAGTAGCGGACACGAAAATCATGAATATGGAAATGCCAGGAATTTTGATGTGGAAGAAGGTAGGGAAGCGTTGGCTGCCCTCAAGAATCGAAATTTCTTGGAAGATGAGGAGGATCTGCTCGATTGGTACCAGCCATTATGTGGGTGACCCTATTCATCCCCATCCCGGATCGGATTTCGTTTTTATCTGACATCATCCAGCTATCGACTTTGGCGATCTCAATCATGCCTCTACCTCCGCAGATAATGCCATCAGTCGTGGAGGGAAGAAGGAGATTACTAGCGAGGAAGCTAAAATTCAGTCAAAACGCGAACTTCAAACCTTGTCGGCGCTATATACCTCTCCGGCTGCCATCCCATATTCCCCTCGAGAACCCGATTCCAACAGTGACGGTTCTCAGGAATTCGGTCAGCAGCCAACTATCATTCCATTGCCGGATCGTCTGAAGGTACGCATATTTCCTCAAATTTTATCAATAATTGGCATCCATCCCATACTGATTTTTCCAAGCCTCCAACCGGCCTCGAGAATTCGTTTGGCTCTGTTCAGCTAAACCCACAGCCTGCTGCCGTTGCCGACATCTCATCAATACTCTCCGCTATTAACAATTTTCAACAGCCAGCACAGAGCCAAACTCAAGCTACTGCCAATAGTATTCTAGCCCAAATACAGGCAATTACCCAAAGCCAACAGCAACCTGCTGTACCACCTTCTGTGCCATTCACACAGCCTGTAGCTCAGCAAATTGCGCAAGCTGCACCTGCGCCAGCCCAACAACCTGACCTTGGCTCCATACTTATGGCACTTGGGCCTAACTCCAGCCAACAGCAGCAAGCTGGTACCTCTTTGCTGCAGAATCTAGTGCAACAAGGCTCAGCCGCCCAAGGAGGCACCTCCGCTGCTCTAACTAATATTCTAGCACAGATGTCGTCTAACCCAACAGCCTTCTCTTTTGGCCAAGCTATCCCAAATACGTATGACACTTCTAATTCCCAAACATGGCCTGCATACGAACCGCAATTTCACCAACCATATGGGAGCACCCCCAACCACTCTAACCAATCCTCGTGGGCTACGGGTAGTGGAACTGACGAGTTTGGACGCACCCTACGTGAGGGCGACCGAGAAAAGGAGGGCAGAGGCGGCAAAGATGTTCGTGGTGCGTTGAGAGAAGCAACCGGCTGGGACGAGAGAAAATCAGAGGTCGAACGTCACAACGGGAGCGGGAATAATGGGAATAATGGGAATGAACCTACACGTGGAGGATGGAGTGGTGGTAAACATAAGAAGGTAAAGAGGCCCCGCAGATAACTCTTGCATATTCTCATAGCCCCCCTGAATTACATGGCACATACCTATACCCAAATGCTTTCTTTGAATGGTAAACGAGAAGTTTGATCATTTATTTTTAAAAAAAAAGAAAGGAGAAAAGAAAAGGCTTGGCTTCAACAGGCATGTAAGCATCGCCACGTCCTGCCTGGCCCTGTAGTCACGCCCAGCTAGAGTTGCAGATATTGCAGCATTTCACCCTCCTTTCCCTCTTTGAAAGGTTTGGGGGAACAAAAGACCTCCTTATGGGGGAGAGAGTAACTACCGTTGAAAACTATTTCAACAGTAGGTACTCGATAGGGGAAAATTGGGCAAGAGAATCCCCGCCCAATGCCCCTTGAATCCCACAATGATTCGGTCATAATTTAGTGCCCCGCGCCTTTGTCCTGTTTTGTTCCCTTTTCACTCAATTTTTTTATTCGTTTATGCCCACCTTGCCTTGAAAGAAACGGTTAAGTTGATATATTATTTTTATTATTATAGGAAAAGAAACCGGCAAAGGTTGCCTGTCTCTTTTTCCAGAAAGGGAATTGCAAGAACGGCGATGGCTGCCGATTTTCCCACGACAAAGGAAGTGGAGGAGGGTCGGGGGGTGGAAAACGGCGGGGCGGCGGCAGCGGTGGTGGTGCTGGAACCGCGGGTTGGCCATCATCTATGGAGATGGAATATTAATTATTTTTGGATATTCCGCGTGGCGAATCCTCTATCGATTGAAACCCTTTTTCTATACCTGGCGAACTCCTGCTCTTCCCTCCCTATCAAAAGCAGGGCGAAAATACACTAAAAAATTTCAACACGCGCCACGCACGCGCGACATCTTACCGGACAAAAAAAAATCTTCTCTGCATTTCTCAAATCCTCTTATCTACTTAAGCCCTACATCCTTATATATCCTTTTCCTACTCGCTACTCTTAACACATTCCTGCTTTCATCAATTTTGTTTTCTATATTTTCTCTATTTCCTGTCACCAGACAAAAAAAGTTCCTTCTTTCCTTCCTTTCTTTCATGGTTCCTCCCTTCGCAAAGGAGTTGTAAAATAGTATCTTATGACGGCTTTCCCTTTTTTTTATTTTTTCATCAAGTTGGTCTTTATTTATTCATCTTTTCCCTTTTCCCCCTCCGCTTCCCCTTTGGTATCCCACTTTTATCTCATCTAGCCCTGTATAGATTAATCTGGATTTTCCTTGTAGGAGTTTTGGGGATTGATTAATTGATTAATTGAGGATATTGTTTCGCCACTCTCCCAGAGACGTGATTGCGGTTGCTATGACTTACCTCTCTACCCAAGTCTCTGTAGGAGAGGGAGAGGGGAGGGAGGCGTGGGTGTATTGTTTATGGCGATCTTGCGGTTATTCAATTGTGATATCTGGGTTTGGAATTAGGGGTGGTTGTTGAATATGATACGGGCAGATATAATACAAGTTTTTTTTTTTTTTTCCTACCAAGACTTGTTATCCTACATTGTAATTCGATCGATTCTTGACTCGTGTTCGTGACCTCAACAAACTATCCTGAAGGACGATTTAATTTGCTATCCAAACACAAGTCCCTAACACATCAGATAGATAGATGCCTTGCTCAGGAGCTCCTCTGAGTTACTTTAAACAGGTTGAGGTCACACACAACTAGCAAATAGTGTCTAAGATTACCACAATCACTTCCCGAGGAAAAAGCTTCGCCGCAACCAAATGCCGTTAGAATGAAATGATTTGCCATGTTACCTGTACTCGAGTACCGTACCGGCACTCGTAGCAACTACAGTATGAGCTAAATAATGAGCTAGTATAGGTTATCCATAGAGAATCCTTCAAGGCTTTTATTTCCCGCCCTTGCTCGCTCATCCTTCCCCCGCCTCCCTTTTCAGCGGCCAACTGCGAGGTTTGTTGGGATAGCGCACACCACTCGGCAGCACCCCTACAAAGTACGGGGCAGTATTGCTACCACGGTAGTGTACGGTGAGAACTCTTGAAATACACCATCTCTTCCAGCTCTGATCTTTCGATTCAGAGACAAAAGCCCCTGAGAAGGGTTAGCATTTTCCTGACAGCGTATGATATCGACCCACCAGGAGAAGTGTTGAATCTCGTCAACTCGTTTTCGCGATCCCGTTGGCCTGTCAAACTAAACCTATCGTGGGTTGTCGCACTGATTCCGGCTGGTATTATAATCGGATACTGTAAGAACTAGAATGATTGAACCTCACGCTAGGACGTTGGGGTTGCCTCTCCTAGTAAGGTCTGCTATATATTTTTTTCTTTTTTATTTGTCTCAGCGGAGGGGCTGAGAGCATTTCCCTCTTCAGGGGGATTCCCCTCCCTTTGTCCAAAGAGGGGAATTCCGGACGTCTTAGCATGAGGTTCAATTATCCCAGCTCTTACCATACGGTAGCGGATTCCAAGGGTTTTTACGGCACTTTTATGAGGATACAGATTGATGCCTGTAAGGGTCCAGTCCCTACAACGCTAGGGGTAAAATATCATACTTAAAGGAACCTTTAGAGGCGCTATATCCTCATAACCTCAGACGTACCCTCACAGATCAGCACTCGTTTGCCGGGTTGATAAACTGTTGGATATCGTCATCTAGCTTACGCGTGTTGCATTGGAGAGGTGTCTGTATGTCGTGGTATCATATGGCATTCACAAGGGAATTTCTACGGACAGTATTTAAGGGACCCGTTATCCTTCCGTGAAACCCAAGCAAAGTCACCTCTACCACTCGTGCCCGCACACTTTTGCCCCCTACTAACCCCGATTTACAACATAGACAAAGAGCGAGCCGGACCGGAGAGCCGGCGCGGCCCGCGCTTCTACTATACTCGTACAGTACTTGCAAGAGCCACCACTCTAGCGCGTGCTCACTATCGAACCTACTCATACCAGTCCCCTTTATCCGCCCAACAAAGCCTCGTTGGGGTTGAGAAAAGTTGAAGTGGGGGATTCCATTTCAAGCTACCGTACCGGTATGTGAGAAAAGAGACGTTCCATCCCTGCCCGCACCGTAGTGTTGCGGCTTTCCTGGATAGCTTGCGGGGGGGGGGGAAAAGATTGCTGCTTGTAAATTTACAAGGGGTTATTAATAAAAGTCTAGATTAGCGTTTGCTTTTTCCCATGGGTCTCCCCCCAACAGCCAATCAATTTATCAGATTGTGGTGATAGGGTTGGTATTCAAGGCTAGCGGCTATTGGCTTCGCGAACCTCATCGTCGGACTTGGGTGGTATACGACACTTGAAGCAGGGATTTTTTTTTTTTTTTTTTATCCTTCACAGCAGAACTGATAGGTAGACTACAAAGTTGGGGGCACGATAGCGTTCCAATCAGTTAAACTAACCGAGACCCGGTACCAGAACTGGAGAACTGGCTGCTGTTCACTAAACACTTGCAAGGGTGAGTGAAGGAAATGGAAAAATCTTCCCCTTGGATCGGGCGGATGGTTTCAGTGGATTAGTCACTCAGTATGGCATCATAGGTGGGGCGCTCGAGTATGGAAGTGCTTTCGTGCTCTTCGACACAATCAAGCACGAGCGCGAGCCCCGGAACTGCGCTTTGATATGAGGATTTTTCAATCGAAAAGAGAAACACTCGTATTTATCTATAAGGCAAGTATATCTAGTAGCATTGTAACGTTACACGAGCAGATACAAATGTTGAGGGATAGCAAGTGGTCATAGGACCGTTCTGATGAATACCCCGCTAACATTTGCTGCTAGCTACGGTAGGATTCATATGCATGTTCGATAGGGAAACTTCAACTTTATGATATTGTAGGTGATACCGATGTGTGGGTCCGACAATTTGCCATCGAGCAGGATTCTTCTTGTTGGCCCACAGGTTACGATATCTAAACCTGGATCCTCGGTACTTGAGCGAGATAAAGCTGCTAGCGAGTGAGCTAACCACATTCCATGAGGCGTTCTGCATGAAACATCTAGTTGGGCCAAATAGTAAGACCCAGATTGCCCATAAGACGTTGGAAGAAGAATCCTTGCAGAACCCACTCTTCTCAAGATCTCTTTTCGATCGATGCTTGCCCCACCGGAAGGAGAAGGTCTCAACAACTTTGCCATTCTTCCTCTACCCCGCGCGAGGACCCCGATTCGCCCACCGTCACAATTGACCGACAGTGGTGGCGAAAAGTGACATTAGCGATATGGGACGTGGGATTGTATTGCGCACACAAGGGTGTGTTTTTTTCTCCCAGGATAATGATAAACATCCTGGCCTTTGAAATTACCAGCCGGGGAGTGAGTTTTTTGGTAAAGCACTTGTGTCACAATGCTAGCACCTTAAATGGACCTCTTCCGCCCGTCAATAGGCATTCTGTAGCGAGAAGGATAAGTCGGCGAAATCGAATACTGAACTAGGTAAGAATGAAGACATAGGTGTTTTTTTTTGGGGGGGGGATCACTAACGGAAATACAGTAGGCAACAACCTCCGAAATCCCTAGAGAGAGAGAAAAATGACTTCAGCGGGAATGGCCCCAACAAGCCTCCCCGACAAAGGGAAAGAGCTTTCAGAAGGGGTCCAGGAGTCACGGGTTTCTGGAAGTGATCCGGGACTGATGGAGGATAGAGAGGGGGGCGAAGATGCGGTGCTTGATGCGAAAATTGAGAGAATCTATAGGTGAGATCTCCGCGATACTTAGTGATAGAAACTCTCGTCTGGATACTGGCACTAACATTTTTGATAGAAAGCTCGATCTTCGGATAGTACCTGGTAACCTCAAGTTCACTCGTATAACGCGAAAGGAAGCAAAACTAACGTTTCGTTAGCATTCTGGGTCCTCTACTTTTTATGCGCAGCAATAAGGTCCAATGTCGGCCTCTCACTAACGATGAACTCCAAGGAAAAGCATTCCTTGTCCGATCGCCTGAAATTAACCCCTCACGAGATCAGTACGGGCCTCGCACTCTTCTATGTTTGCTACGTCCTTTTTGATCTACCGGCGAACCTGATAATGACAAGGCTGAGCCCGCACGTCTGGATGTCGAGAATTGTCATTGGTGTGGGAATCGTTGGCAGTTGTCACGCAGCACTGAGCGCTGAATGGAACTTCTAGTAAGCCACCATCGTATCTTCATCGAAACCATTAGGACAAATGGCTAATACTGAATGAAAATAACAGTCTCCTCCGTGTTCTCTTGGGGATTGTCATCGCGGGCATGTGGCCCGGAATGGCCTACTACCTAACCCTATTCTACCCACCCTCGCGCACGGGAAAGCGCATAGGTCAATACTTCACTGCGGCCCAAGTCTCCGCGGCAGTTGTGGGTCTTGTAAGCGCCGGGTTCCAAAAAATGGACGGATATGGTGGCCTAACAGGCTTCGAATGGATGTTCCTGCTCTACGGTCTTGTGGCCGTTATTGATGGAATAGTCATTCTCTGGTGGTTGCCAGACAGACCGAGAGCCCCAGGAACACACGTCCAGCCAACCGGCTGGAGGCGCTATATCCCGGCCTCGCAGCCCGCACTCAAGGGTGAGGATGCGAGGGTTCACTACGAGGACTTGACGAGGGTGTACCACAGCAAACCGTGGGGCGTGAAGGATCTTGTCAAGATCTTGAGGGACTGGAGATTGTACCCGTTGACAATCATGTACTTTGGTGTTGTCGGCGTCGGGATTGGCGTGCAGAACTTCGGAACGCTAATCATTCGAGCGACCAATCCTAAGCTTACCAGTGTTGAGCTGTCACTGCTGTTCTCCCCAATTTGGGTTTGCGACCTTATCGCCATTCTGCTGGTCACGCCGATCAGCGACCGCTTCCATCACTACCGCGCTCTGTTCTTTAGTGTCCCCGTGTGCATCCAGATCTCTGGATTGTTGGTAACTACATATGCCGGCGGTCCGGATAACCCCTGGCCGAGATATGTTGGTCTCTTGATGGTGGGATTCGGATTAGGCCCTACAGTACCAATCTGCATGACCTGGACAAAGTACCCCCCCTCCTCCGTTTTTTTATACATTCACATCTTTCACCCGGACTAACGAAACCCAGCGAGATCTTCCAACGCCGCCACGGCGAAGTCGGCGTAGCCGCTGCCTCGGCATTGGTCTCTGGCCTGGGAAACCTTGGATCCGTAACAACTGTACCTTCCCATTCCCCCCTCTGTCCTCCATATCGACCATACTAATAAATTATAAGACCTACGCACTCTACACCGGCTGGGACTCGGATAACAGGAAAGGCCCACACCAGTTCCGCAAGTCAAACCTGGTCATGATCGGGATCCTGTGCACGAGTATATTGTCCGCTATCACGATGGGTTTGTTAATGAAGTTTGTGGATGGGAAGAAGACGCCGGAGGAGCAGGGCGCTGTTATGGACCGTGCGGCGAGGAGGGAGTTGAGGGGACAGAGGGGGTTCGGGAGGATTAAAGGTGGGGGTTAAGTTAGATGTGGGGTTAGTTTGTTACTAGAAGTGTCATACCCATGCTCGGACAGATGGGTTACGGGTCGGAAAGGGTGTTTTTAGCTGGGGTAATAAAGTATAGGTGACTGGATTGCTAAAAACGTGCCATGTTGTGCATGCGATGTGTGAATGCTAGGCAGCCAGGATTGGGAATCTGCAAGGGATAAGCCGAGGGTTCCGGTCTCATTCATCCATTCCCTTTGCATTTACTGTACAAACGTAAAACATTTATGATACCGGTATATATACATCAACAAGACAACTACCGTACATCCTATTAAACCACACAGCACATCCCACTCCCACTCCCACCACTCTCAAGCACGTGCACACATGTGCCATAACATCCCATTCCTCCCTCCTATCATACCAATCCACTTGTTAGCACCTGCCTTCTATGAGTAGACTACGGTACACATAGCCCTAGCCACCCCCACCCATAAGCACCACACCACACCACACCAACATCGCTCACCAACCCCCATCATGCAGTAACGCAAGCCTTAATATCTACCGGTACGTTTCCACCGGAGCAAAAAACCCAAACAAACCCATCCACCGGACCTTCCTCCCCCCACCCTTTTCCGCCCATTCCCGTCCCAGCCGTGGGCGTTAAATCACCACTACAGAGTACGATAACTGTAGGTATGTATGATATGAGGTACGTACAATAGCTGGAGCTCCGCAAGACAGCGGGCACGATACGATACTCACAATTTAATCACGGCAGCACCGGACTCGGCGGATAAATTTGTGGTGAGAAATAAATGGGATCGATCCGGCTTGATTTTTCCCGAAAACCTTGCTGGTGAATAGTATAACGATCCCGTGGTGGGGTAGACTATCGTGGTCTAGACATGCTTGCTCGCTCGCTTCGGGTCTGTTTGAACATATCTGGGGCGTAGTTTACTACTGAATGACCGAGGAATGGTAGTGAAGGGGTGTATGTATTATCGGGCGGTTGGGAAAAGTGCCGGTGTTTGGAACGTTTCCAAAATATCTATCAGACTCTATGGTACTGTACTCGTTCGTCGCTGACGATTTGTTATTGTATGATACTCGTCGATTGGTTCGCGGAACACATCATCTCCATTTTTTTTTTTACAATAATAATAAGGAGGTGATCAACATAAGAACTCCCATCCGGAGCGAACGACGATGCTTCCTCCGGAATCTCTATCTTCTACCGCGGGTCAGGCTTATCCCGTGCGGTGGTCTCTTTTGTTGGGTGGTTTGGGTGTCTATGTGCGGTCTATGAGAATGGGTTTTGGTATTTCGGGTGTGATGAACAGGGCTCTTCACTTCGTTCGGGGGGTGGGACTGTGGACCATTATCTCTCCTGATCCTCTTTATCCACCCCAAATGGTGGAATAACCAAATTATTATTAATAAACAGTACTCGAGTGACACTTCATGACTAGTATCCAACGGCATGTCCATCCCCCCTCATATCACTCCCTGCAGACCAGACCCTCGTCTTGCCATCGCCATCCTCCTTATCCAATCGGCACCTGATCACCTGCCCCCGACCAAAAATTGCTCTATACCACCCCCTAACAACCGCAACTTCATGCCCCATCCCCGCCAACCCATCCATAATCCCATAATCCCGCTCCTCTCCCTCCCCCTCCGCCATCCCCTGCTCGATGCTAACCCCCTCCACCCTCGGATCGTACGGCTTCCCCACGCTGATCCTCGGCGCGTCAACCGCTTGCTGCGGATTCATTCCCCAGACCAGCAAGTTTAGGAATACCTGCAGGTGACCTTGCGGCTGCATGAACCCGCCCATCACGCCAAAGACGGCGTCTAGGTTGTTGGCCGTGTCCGTGATGAGGGAGGGTATGATGGTGTGGTAGGGCCGCTTGCGCGGTGCCAGGACGTTCGGGTGCGCTGGGTGCAGGGAGAAACCGCAGCCGCGGTTTTGTAGGACGAAGCCGCAGTTTTTAGGGACTATGCCGGAGCCGAAGCCACCATAATTAGAGCTGGGGGAGGGTTGTTAGTTGAACGTGCGATATGGGGGGAGGAAAAGTGGGGTGGGAGGGAACTTTATAAAGCTGCAGCCGTTGCCGTGCTTATCCGTTACGGAAAAGTAGACTGTGTCACAGGATTGGAATGCGGGGGTTCCATGTGAGATGTTGTCATTGCGCTTGTCTGGGTCGAAGAGTTTTGCGCGTTCTGCTAGGTATGCCTATTCCTATTAGCCATCCCATCAAAACCTATCTCGAAGGCAGAACAGCCCACTTTATCAATTAACCCCTCCGTCGGCACCTTCTCCACCTGCGGGTCCGCAATCCAGTGCCGCCCATCACTGAACGCGATGCGCAACACCTCGATAAGCACATGTAAGTACTCGGTAGAATTATGCTTCCAGTGGCACTCCTTCCCTTTGCCAAAGTCCGGAACGACCCCCTCCTTCTGCAAGCTCTCCAAAATGCCCAGCGCCATGAGCGCCACGAGTCCCTGCCCGTTCGGCGTACACTCCCAAAGCCTGTACCCGCCATACTCCATGAACACGGGCTGCACAATCTCGCTCCCGGTCTCGCCATGGTTCTTGAGGTCCTCCAGCTCCATGACCCCACCGCGGGCCTTCATCACATCGACGATAGCCTGCGCCACGCGCCCCTCGTAGAAGCCCTTCTTCCCGTACCGGATGAGCTCACGGAAGGTCTCGGCGAGGTGCGGCATTCGGACTATTTCGCCTTCTTTGGGTGCACGGGTTCCGCCCTTTAGGACTTCGGCATAGTTCGGTGACGCGGCTTTCAAGTGCTCCACCTCCTGTGCCCACATCACGCTGCTCATCAGCGATATCGGCGCGCCCTCTTCGGCCAGGCGAATGCCCTCTTCGAGTGCTCCTGCCAGCCCGATTTTTCCGGATCCGAAGGTCTCGAGGACGTCCACCCATGCCGCCGCCGCACCGGGAACAGTTACCGCGTGGACATGGGTCATTGGGATGCCACCCTCGCCGTCCATCGGGGCATTAGCTGCCGGTTCGGGAGGCATGGAGAGGTCGGTGCGGGCTCTGCTTAAAGTCAGTGCTGCCGGTGCTCGGCCGGAGCCGTTGAGCCCGCGGATGGACTTGGTCGCGGCATCGTAGTAGAGGCAGAACACGTCACCACCAATTCCAGAACTCGCGGGTTCTGTGACGTTTAGGGCTGCTGCGACGGCTACGGCTGCATCCTATCTTGCCATCAGCAAGAGGAGGGAGGGGGGAAGGGAAGGGAATGGAAGGGGTACAGCAGCATTCCCCCCATCTCTAAGAATCTTAATGCCGGCCTGTGCAGCCAACGGTTGCGAACAAGCCACGATCCCGTTCGCGCTCTGCACCACCGATCGTCGAGACGGAAAGACGCAATAGGGATCATCCATGCCCGCCGTTATTCGTTCGGTTACGGGGTCCGCCACTGTTGTATCTCTGTCTGTCGGCATTTTTTTTTCTTCTCGCACGGTTTACCAATTGATATTTGGTGGGCGAGCAAATGAGAAGTGGGATGGAAGACTCGACATACCGAGTATATATACATTCTCTGCCTTGCCATCCTCGCCAGCTGTTCAGAATGAACACACGCATTTAAGCAAGCCATGGGAAACCAGAATTGGACTAGCTCCAGTATACTCACCCCAACGTGGAAATCGCCAAGGGTCATTCATAGGGGAGTTTAGCAGGTCCGGGGCACGGTCCGCCAGGCCAAGACGGCCTCCATTCGAGTAAAGAGCTTAGGGGAGCATACCGGAAGATTGTCCCTCCCCCACCTGGGGGGTTATGTACGAGTCGTACAGTACGAGTACAGTACGGTATCATACCCACCTAGAAAGTGCCTCGTGCTTGAATACTTCTCCGAAGACAACAAAAGCAAATTTTCAAAGTGGAATATGGAACCCAAATCCTAGAGTGATGATCAAAAAATATTAGGTTTTGAGAAAGTAGCATACCTTCCTTATCTAGCTCATAACTGCTATCAATGGCAACATACCGGTGCGATAGATACTCGAGTAGACTCTGCTCGAGTATGACACCGGTATTCCTGAATCCCAGGAACGCAATTGGTCTAGGGCTAGGCCGTCATTGCACCTTTGTTACCCGAGCGAACCCGTGCCCCGCTTCCCTAATCGATAAAGCCAGCAGCACAACCTCAACCATCTGCAGTATCATTAGACTACGAGTCACAGCAAAAGTACAATACCCAATCGCAATACCGCGCACGCAAGGCGAACATGCGGCGTTGCGGGGGAAGCGGCGAAGAAGAGGTTTCGATCCGAAGAGCGGACTGCACGGCGGTGGCGTGACGCAGGTCCGCTCTTGTTGGCTGGAATCCACCGGCATGCTGTTTCTGGGCTCATAATTTATATAATATGCAATGTCGAGCAGATTACCACGTCCTCGCCTTGAGAGGGTACCGTATGATAGGATTTTCCTCTAATTAGTAAAATGGTTCTAAATCATATGTTAGAAATGGTACTTGTAGAGTATATGATCCCCCACCTTCTCATCCATAGTCATGCAGGAAGTCGTTGTTATAGAGCTAGAATTGAAGACGTTGCACATAAGTTATGTACCAGTATTCGCCGAATGGCCCCGCTGCGACATGATCCCGGTTGCTGTCTTGGAGTGTCAATAAAACGGGAACAGGATTGAAAAAAAAGTCTTAATCACGAAATTGCCAGTGAAACCACCTCTACAGTAAAGCCCCTTCTCCCAAACATTGATGGCCCAGAATGACCCAGATTCTCCGAGAACTCGGCGGCATGGGGCGGTAGGTTGACGTTTGTGGACAGGACCGTCATTGCACAATGCATAGCAATAAATTTTGGCACTTGCGTTCGGGTCAGCCTGGTACGAGTACTCGGAGATGGAAGTAAAAATCGAGCAAAACAGGGACTGGAACAGGGGGATCTTGGGAATCGTACAGTTGACATCATGGAAAAAAAAAAAAAGAGGGGGATAGAGGAAACCAAATACCGGGAGTAGTCACACAACTCAACTCAACTCAAGCAGAGAGAGGAAAAAGCATGTATTTGACTAGCATATATAATTCAATAAACAAAGAGCCAGGATTCCAAGAAAGCGACTAATTTGACAACTTGGTACCAAAACGATCAAGTGGGCAAACAATTCAACCAGTATGTAGTGGAATGAGTTAGTGAGTTAGTAAGTGGGTGGATAAGTGAGTAAGTAAATGAATAAATGAAAGAACAGAGGATTTATTAAGCAGGTGAATTATCAAACGATTAAGCAACAGTAAGCCGTCAAGTACATCAAAGAAAAAGAGAAGAAAAAAATCAATCTGGTGACTTATAATACTCATATAGAGTACCTGAGATGACAATTTCCATACAAAGTATACAACTTTGATCAGACCATGTCATGCACTAGCTGATTTTTTAATTATTTGAACCATGTTTAATTACCATTACAATCACAGTATTTGAAAATATATCTTGTTACACAACTCACAACTTGAGTTTTCTACTAATTAAAATACAGCTTCCTTTTCAGAATGAGCATCATTACCGTGGCTGATAAGAAGGAGTTCTGAAAAGAGGGTATAGAATTGGGCTGGTCTTCAGAGAGAGACAACTCCATGCTTATACAGTTGGAGGACTATAGGAAGAGGGAGAAAAGGGAAACCTGTTTGGAAGATTTAAATAGGTTGTTGTTAAAGGAGGTAAGTTCATCAGAGTCTTTAGTACTAACAGAAGCTAAAAAGGCCCGGGAGGTGGAAGGGGTAAGGAAAGAGTTGGAAGGGTTGAGGAAGAAGTTGAAGAGTAGGATGAAGGAGACAAGGGAGTTTGTCCCTGTGAGTCCTGAATAAATGCCTAAACCAGTGGAGAATTTGAAGAGGGAGGAAATAGGAGGAGTGAAGAGGTGTTAGGCGGAGACAACCTGTATAGACTTATGGTTGTCTAGGCCAATCAGGATTCTTTCGTGTAGACGGAGATTTGTCTAGGAAGGCTTGGAAGCAACTCGTTTCGTTTATGACTACAAAGAGTGCAAGAAAGTAGGATAGAATCGTAAGAACAATATTATATTGTTAAGGTCTCTTCTCCGTTGCTTGATGATGTCTAAAGCTTGGGAGGCACTTTGATATTTATATTCTGCATCTGAGTGTTCACGGGCTACATCTATCTAGCATACAAAATATGTACCTCTTCAAGTTTAATGCGCAACGTCGAGTTCTCCATGACGGTGCGAACACCGGGAGACCCTGAAAACCATCACACCATCTTCGGTAATTACTATTTCCTGCCTGGGAGACATACTTGTCACCAGTAGTAATTATCCGATCCTCAGAGTCTGTAGACCTGTAGCCGAGTTCTCAAGTCGAACTTTGTTGGCTCCAATAGTTCTTTTCGTTACCAAGAGGATCAGTCTTGATACGAGACTGCACCTGTAGACATGCCGGAGTCGATGACTTCCAGTTGTGATAACTCAACAACTAACCGATAGAATTCATTCCGATGACTCTCTTCTCGTAGAAGAGAGGCCATTCTATTGAATAGTCTCATAATTCTTTGGTCGGCAACTCCTGATTGTTCTATGTAGAGGGGGTGGACCTTTGTGTTGTGTTGGTTGTAAATCCCGCAACTGCGGTACACCCCTTATCATAGTTGCAACACTCCTCGAAGCTTGTTGGCTTCTTCGGTAGTATTTCCAGGAGCTCTAGACTCTTTCCAATCGTCGAAGGGTGGATGTGAATGCATTGGTTCGTTATCCTGAACCTCCTAACATTCATCTCATGACCTTGTGCGAAAACGTCCCGTTACTTACGGCCCATGCCAAAGATGTCTCATCTTTGAAGCCTAGTAACTCCCTGAGTAGTTGACGGATTGACTTTGTTCCACTTCTCAGGTCTTGCCAGAGGTCCCCTCTTATATATCCTGCGAACAGCTTTCGGTCGGACGGACAGCAGCGACGTATACGGTGTTATTCTGACACCTTTAATTCTGTGACCATATAGTCACAGGACGCAACTAAGGTTGATGTGTATGATGACGCGCGGGCCCCGTAAGGGGGCCGGAGGGGGGTGTTGGAGACTGAGATTCTCGATTTCGGGTAAAGTTACCCTACCTAAGGTACTCCTAGGCTATCGGAATCGGGTACTCCTAACATGAGCTCTCTCCTCTAGGGCTTCGCCTCGAATGCCCCTTTGGTACAAAATAAAAATTAAACATTAAATTTTAAATATTAAATAATAAACCTTTAAACATTAATCATTCAAGGACCCGATGAAAGCAGGGTAAAAAACCTTCCGCGTTTGCTTGTCCATGGCAGGAAAACCTTATCTTCATCGTCCTTCCTCTGCCCGTCGTGGCATTTCCGGATTATCGCGATGAAATTCTTCCACCAATTCCCTCGCATTATCCATTCCCGTTGCAGGTTCCCAAGTGTTCTCATCTTCGGAACAACCCTGCCATTTAACAAAGTACCACAGCTCGCGTATCTGTTGATATCGGCCACGGACCCTTTTCCTGTAAGAGCGTATCTCACTTCTTACAATCTTTTCTATCTCCCATTGTAGTTCGCCTTCGATATCTTCAGGTTCCCTGGGAGGTTGTTGTCGGTCTGCTCGTACCGACTCTCTGTAGGGTTCTAACAGAGAAACATGGAATACTGGGTGTATATTCCAACAATCCGATATGTTGAGTTTGAATGCCCGGCTTCCTCGTTTTTTCAGAATCACGAAGGGTCCATAAAGTTTTGGGCTTAACTTTTTGGACTTCCGGCGCGTGCAAATATTCTTTGTGTTTAACATTACTTTATCGCCGGGTTTGAAGTCTGGTTGTTGCTTGGCCTTTCTATCATAATATTTGGCCATAGCTTCTTGTGTCTGTTCGAGTGATTGCCGTGCTTGCTCATGAATCGTTTTTATCCAGTTCGCGTAAAGGGTTGCTCCTGGATTATGCGCTTCACACTCCTTCATCCATTCCGTTTGAGGATGGAACCCATAGTTTGCGTAGAATGGGGTCATTCCATGTGCATTGGTTGCCGAGTTGTTGTAAGCATGTTCGGCTAAGGGTAGGAGCTGATACCAATCGTCCTGATCGTAATTGACAAAACTTCGTAAGTAACCTTCCAGCACTTGGTTGGTTCGTTCAGTTTGTCCGTCAGTTTGTGGATGGTATGCAGTTGACATCCTCCTTTTTATATCCAATGCTTTACACAATGATTCCCAAAATTCTCCTGCAAACTTCGAGTCCATATCCGAGACAATCTCAGATGGTAAGCCATGTAGCTTCCATATTTCTTTCGTGAAGGCGGTGGCGACATCTTTCGCGGTCGCTGTTCCCTCTAGTCCGATGAAATGGGCCATCTTGGTAAATCGATCAACCACCACCATTATTTGGGTACATCCTTGACTTTGTGGTAACTGTGTTATAAAGTCTACAGATATAGATGCCCAAGCTGCATATGGTATTGATAGTGATTAAAGTAGACCATACTTTGCGTGGCGTGGTGACTTGTTGTGTTGACAATCGTCACATGATCGTACGTAATCATTCACCCAATTAGCCAGGCCTTTCCAATAGAAATCTCGCATGATGATTTCGAGAGTTTTCTCTTGCCCAAAGTGTCCCGCAATTTTTGCGTCGTGACACCCCTCTGCTATTGTGGTATAAAGGCTTTGGTTGTTTGGTACGAATAGTCGTTGCTTATAGTACAGCAAATCATCGGTTAGGGTCCAATCCTTTGGGAAAGGTTTGTCATTGTCTCGGAGATTTTCCAACTCTTTTCTTCGCTTGAGCCATTCCTTATCACCTGGAATGGCCTTCAGAATCTGCTCCAGAAATTCGGGGTTGAATTTCTTTAATTCCTTGCGGGCTAGTATGGTACTAGTCATGAGGGTTTGTTCAGGTATTTCGGCTGCGTCATACCAGTGTTTATTCTGATCCTTTGACGCATGGAGCTGGCTGACTACTGGCTCAATTTCCTGGATAGTCATAGCTCTTGTCGCAATATCTGTGCTACCAAATCCCGCCGTACCTCTTTCAGTTTCGTCCAGGTTATCTATTTCCATCATATCAGCGGTATTAATCTTTTCTATCACTAGTTGGGCAATACGATCCCCTTCTTTGATGTAACGGTCCGCGTCTCGGTGGTTGAATAGTAGAACTTTGAGTTCCCCGGTGTAGTCCGCATCAATTACTCCGGCACCTGTTGAAATCCCACTTTTAACGGCTAACCCGCTTCTGGGAGCAATTCTTCCATATGTACCAGCCGGTAGTCCCACTGCTATACCGGTTCCGACTACCAACTGTCCCCTTGCTGGAACTATATCTTCTTGCAGAGCGTAGAGATCATGGCCTGCTGCCATTCTTGAGCCCTTGGTTGGAAGCCTTGCTCTTGTGTCTAACCTTTTGACCCGAATAACGGAATTGGGATCATTCCATTTGGACTCCTCTTGGATGTCGTCTGCACATATATCGCCTTCAGGGTTTCCTGCAAGTAAGCAGATTCGAATTTCCCCTATCTTAGTTCTCGTAACTGAACTGATTTGGAAATGTTCGGGCTTCAAGATTGCTTGTTCGCGATGTGCAGCTCCCTCCTCAGGACGGTACTCCGGCCGTCGACTGAGTGCATCCGGTTTTCCTCCTCTGGTGCCCGGGCAGTAGACAATTTTAAAATTGTAATCTGCGAGCTTTTGTGCCCAGCGGATCTGGCGACCGCTCCAGACCTTTGAGGTGAGGAAATATTGGAGGTTTTGGTGATCGGTGTAGACAGTAACCGGTTTTTTCGGTTCCAACTAAGTATGGGCGCCATTCTTTGAATGCTTCTAGGATCGCCAATAGTTCTTCATCGTGGATCTCGTAATTCCGCTCCGCTGAGTTCAGTTTGCGGGAATGAAACGCCACTGGATGGAGTCGTTTCTCCACAAACTGCGATAAGACGCATCCTAAAGCGAAGTCCCTAGCGTCTGTTTCCACTACCGTTTCTCTTTCGGGAAAGAAATGGTGTAGAATAGGGGCAGAAGTAAATCTTCTCTTAAGTTCTTGAAAAGCTGCCTCTTGTTCCAGGCCCCACCGGAACTTTTTCGGATCGCCCTTCAATGTTTCCGTGATCGGAGCACAGATTTTAAAGAAGTTTTCTATAAAGCGTCGGTAAAAATTCGCAAATCCTTGGAAGATCTGGACTTCCTTAACCGACTTGGGTGGCTTCCAATCCAATACGGAGTCTACCTTTCCGGTGCTCATAGACACCCCATCAACGGCTACTATATAGCCTAAAAATTCCACCTCTTTTACATGGAAGAAGGATTTCTTAATTGAAATCGCGAGTTGGAAATCTGCTAATTTTTGCAGAACCTTTTTCACCAACTCGATATGTTCTTTCTCGGTCTTTGAATAAATGAGAATATCGTCGAGGTAGCAGACAACGCCTTGGTCAAGATGTTCTCGAAGAACTTCATTCATCATGTCTTGGAACGTTGCCGGAGCATTAGCTAGTCCGAAAGGCATTACGTTGTATTCGTAGTGCCCGTATCTTGTCCGGAAAGCTGTTTTCTATTCGTCCCCTTCTTTTATCCGAATCAGGTTATAACCATCCTTTAAATCAATTTTTGAGAAGATGGTTGCACCTGCCACTCAATCGCGTAGTTCCGACATTAGTGGCAACGGGTACTTGTTTAAGATGGTGATCTTATTTAAGTTCCGGTAATCCACTACCAAATGTAGTCGGCCATCGGCCTTCGGTGTGAAAAGGATTGGTGCACCGAATGGCGACTGACTTCGTTTAATCTTTCCTTGTCGGATCATTTCTTTAAGGAATTCGCGTAGGAGTTTTAACTGTTTCTCGGATAGTGGATAGATGGGTCCCCAAGATGGTTTTGCTCCGTCAACTAACTTGATTTCGTGATCGAATGTTCTCCTTGGCGGTAGCTTCGCCGAAGTTTGCAGTAGGAAGAGCTTCTTGAATCCCCAGTAGTGTTTGGGGAGCGAGTCGAAGTTAACTTCATTCGGATCTTCGACAGTCCCGATTCTTCCAATTTGAATCGCATTCTCATCCCACGCTACCGTTTCATCGTATTCGAACATGTCTGCAATTCCTTCGTCTTCTTCTTCCACACATGTAGTTTTACATTTGGGGTCTTTGAATTCCCAGTTATCGGGATCCCCAATGTTCGATAGGAGGTGTTCTGAATGCCACCACCCAAACGGGATAATCATCCCATAGTCTCCTGCTGCTGCGATTTCGCACGCAACTTCTGATAAGTGTTTGTTGCGTCCAATCTCAAGCCATAATGGATGCATATAAAACTTTCCTCCTGAGGAAGATGGTACTCCATCGAAGCCTTGAATTGTGACCAGATTCGGTCTCTCTGTGAACGGAATTTTTAATTCCTTAACGAGGTCTTTATTGATTAGGAATACGTTGGATCCTGAGTCTAACAGAACACGGATCTTCATCCTTTGTCTGTTTGGATTCAAAACATGGATATGAGCATATCCCTCTTGACAGCCATATCGTGTAGGTTTTGGCGTGTCAAACACGCTTCTCTTTGGATGAGGGGTCGAACCGTCGTTTTTTCATTTCGACATATCTGAGGTTTGATAACAACTAGGATGTTTGTTACCGCGCCCGCGCAGTTTCGACCATTCAGGTCTCCTCAGACAAACTGGTTTCCTATTAATAAAGAAAATCCTAAATCCCTACTCGGCGTTTCACCGATACACTTAATAGTGCACAACCAGTTCTTAGGCTAGATGCCTCTCTTTTCTCCCATACTTAGGGCCTTGGTGGTAACGAGGTTGGTTTCTTGCGAAACCTATTGTTCCTCTCCAATTCCTTTTCCCTTAAGGATTGATTTGATCTTCCAACCAGAAACAGCTGTGTGTGAAACATAGAGGTATCCCTGGTGCTGTCCAGCTGGTACAACCTCCCGGATACGTGTCCTGCAACTCCACATATGTTTTCTGGGGTTAAGATCCCAACACGTAATATGGTCGTCCGTATCATCCTTCACCAACCCTAGTAACTAACTGGGAGTGGAAAACGCTTGTGGGTAAGGTCTGCGGAATAACTAGCGTACTGGAGAGACCAACTAGTTTATTCACTGCTCTTGTCCGGGCGCTTGAACCATCCCCTCTTTCCGACATAACTCAGCTTCAGGACTGATAGGTTCGGGAATGTGGGCTTGCGCAATCGTTCAGGCCGATTTCATCGTCATGAATTCGGCAACCCTTCTGACTGGAGGTCTCTTACCCACAACCCTACTTAATATGTGTTAGGAGTACCCGATTCCGATAAGCCTAGGAGTACCCTAGGTAGGGTAACCTTACCCGAGTTCGAGAATCTTGGTCTCCAACACCCCCCTCCGGCCCCCTTACGGGGCCCGCGCGTCATCATACACATCAACCTTAGTTGCGTCCTGTGACTATATGGTCACAGAATTAAAGGTGTCAGAATAACACCGTATACGTCGCTGCCGTCCGTCCGACCGAAAGCTGTTCGCAGGATATATAAGAGGGGACCTCTGGCAAGACCTGAGAAGTGGAACGAAGTCAATCCGTCAACCACTCAGGGAGTTACTAGGCTTCAAAGAAGAGACATCTTCGATACGGGCCGTAAGTAACGGGACGTTTTCGCACAAAGGTCATGAGATGAATGTTAGGAGGTTCGGGATAACGAACCAATGCATTCACATCCACCCTTCGACGATTAGAAAGAGTCTAGAGCTCCTGGAAACACTACCAAAGAAGCCAGCGAGCTTCGAGGAGTGTTACAACTATGATAAGAGGTGTACCGCAGTTGCGGGATTTACAACCAACACAACACAAAGGTCCACCCCCTCTACATAGAACAACCAGGAGTTGCCGACCGAGGGATTATGAGACTATTCAATAGAATGGCCTCTCCTCTATAAGAAGAGAGTCATTAGAATGAATTCTATCGGTTAGTTGTTGAGTTATCACAACTAGAAGTCAACGACTCCGGCATATCTGCATATGCAGTCTCGTATCAAGATTGATCCTCTTGGTAACGAAGAGAACTATTGGAGCCAACAGAGTTCGACTTGAGAACTCGGCTACAGGTCTATAGACTCTGAGGATCGGATAATTACTATTGGTGACAAGTATGTCTCCCGCGCAAGAAATAGTAATTACTGAAGATGGTGTGATGGTTCTCAGGGTCTCCCGGTGTTCGCACTATCATGGAGAACCCGACGTTGCGCATTAGATTTGAAGAGGTACATATTTTGTATGCTAGATAGATGTAGCCCGCGAACACTCAGACGCGGAATATAAATATCGAAGTGCCTCCCAAGCTTTAGACATTATCAAGCAACGGAGAAGAGACCTTAACAATATAATATTGTTCTTACGATTCTATTCTACTTTCTTGTACTCTTAGTAGTCATAAACGAAACGAGTTACTTTCGAGCCTTCCTAGACAAATCTCCGTCTATACGAAAGAATCCCGATTGGCCTAGACAACCGTAAGTCTATACCGGTTGTCTCCGCCTAACAGTATATTGTTAGATCTCCTTGTTACCAAGGCTCTCTACCAACGAGTGAACCACGGTTCACATCACCTCCTCACCGCACGATACGGCGAGACACCAAGTGTCTCGCCCTCTATCCATAAAGCCATTGCCTCCAACACTCCGGCTTGGTTAGCTCGAGTACGAGCACAAAGAGAAAAAGAGATGTCGCAGCCTCCAAAGCAAATCGGTCCAGGGGAACCGATGGATACTTCAGGGGACAACAGTCCCAGCGCCTTCAGTAATCCTACCTCTCTCGATCCAGCTCTTCGAAACCCGAGAAGAGGAGGAAGGACCCCTAGCATTGCACCAACATCAAGAGCAACATCTCCTCATTCCAGATCTACTACTCCACGTCCGAATACCCACGCCGTCGATCTCGCAAGACTCGCGGCCCGGTTAGGAATAGTTATTGGGCAGATCCGTCAAGACATTTCCACCAGTATCGACACCTCCAATATTGCATTTGAAACCCTCTCTGCAGATTCTCAGGAGAATGCAAAAGGGCTAATCAAAGTCCAAAAGCAATTATTGGAAGGACAAGATTTGCATGATAGCGAGATGACACTCGTATTGCAACAGTGTGTCCTGGTGGAAGCCAACGTTCGGGACCTCCAGACCCAGTTGGCAAAGGAGATTGCTGCTAAGTTAGCGCAGCAAGATGCTCGACATGAGCATCACGAGGGAGTAACCTCTCAATTGCAACGAGAAGCCCTAGAAAGAGACCTCACCCTGGAACGGGAGTTCCAGGCATTCAAGGATAACCAATTCCAACAAAACATGACTCTTCGAGCCATGATATCTAACCTCGCCGAAAGACAAGAACGCGAGGCTCAGAGCTACAGTGACTTCACCCGAACGATACAACGAGATCAAACTCGTATCATGGATACTCTCGGGCTACTGACAGAGCGGGTAACAGAGATCACACAAAATCGACCCACTGGTCGACAAGTAGCGTTGGAATCGGTCCCTGAAAGTTGGGCAGAAGCAAGAGAGGAGACTCAACCTCCAGAGGGGCCTTCCCGAGATAAGGGAAAGCAAAGAGAAGGAGAACCTCCCATCCCCGCAGCACCAGGGGGTGACCCAGATGATGATGGGAGTGATGATGAAGGAGGAAACGGAGGAAGACGTGGTGGAGGCCCATCCAGATTTAGCCGCGGATTGACACCCGAACAACGTGGAACAGCCGATGTACTGGCGGAAGCCTTTGCATTAACCACGAAACGACCGGCTGATGCACCCCCATTTTTCGAAGCAAAGCCTTCACAATGCGTTCGCTATTGGTTACTACAATGTGTGGACTACTTCGAAAGAAATCCTAGAACTTGGGATAGTGACCGAGAAAGGGTCATCTTCGCACTAGGAAGAACCAAAGGGGAGTTAGTCAACCCGGTAGCAATGTGGTACCGTAGGGCTATGGATGGACTCCATGGAGTGGAGCAAGATGCCGGCCTGGCAACCTGGACACGCTTCGACCACGAGTTCACAGAACGGTTCGCATCAATCGAGGAAGGACGAAAGGCGGTCCGTGATATGGAGAAAGTTGAATATAAAGATAATATTCAAAACTACGTCCAAATCATGACCAACCTTAATACGAAGGCCAAAATTACTGGCCCCGCATGGCGTCTGGCGATGGAAAAGAAGTTACCAGCCAGCATACGTTTACGCCTGTCCCTAAAGACCTTCGATACCGATGCAGAATGGGAAGCAGCACTCAGGAAGGCAGGCCGAGAAGAGGAGGAACTAAAGGAACGGGACCATCTGTTACGGGATAGACCAAAACCCGTGAAAACTTCTTCCGAAGATAAGAAACCTGACAAACCCAGGTTTAAGAAGGAGAAGCCCCAAATCAAAGGCGGTGGTCCCTCCAAAAAGCGAAGAAGGGAACCGGAACCCGATAAACCGGCGAAAAGACCCGGCGGAGTCAATAAACAAACGCATACCAACTTCAAAAAAGCCCATGAAGGAATTCCCCAGTCCGTCATTGACGAACGAAATAAAGACGGCATATGCACTCGTTGTGGAAAGAAAAACCACGACTACAAAACATGCTGGGGACAAATTAAGGTGTCTACTACAAGGGCAGAGCGACCTACTCTCCCTATTAGACATAGGGCTAGGACGGTAGCTACGGTACACCGTCCCCGCAACATTTCCGCCGCCCAAACACCTAGAGGAAACAAACTTTGGGAGCTAGGCGAAGATGAGGAAATGACTTAGGTCACCTCATATGGCACCAACGGCGACGGCGTTTGGGTAGTCGGGGTTCGTTAGGATACGAAACCGGAATCGAAATTGGGAACCCCCCGGGGCTGGGGTGAAGTTAGTGAACGGAACCAAGCACCAGCGGTATTTTCGTCTGGGTAGTCCGCCAGGGTCAGCGGGAACCAAAATAACACCTTGACCAGGCATCCTATCCATACCAGCAAGCAGGCATATTAAGTAGGGCTGTGGGTAAGAGACCTCCAGTCAGAAGGGTTGCCGAATTCATGACGATGAAATCGGCCTGAAAGACTGCGCAAGCCCACCTTCCCGAACCTATCAGTCCTGAAGCTGAGTTATGTCGGAAAGAGGGGATGGTTCAAGCGCCCGGACAAGAGTAGCGAGTAAACTAGTTAGTCTCTCCAGTACACTAGTTATTCCGCAGACCTTACCCACAAGCGTTTTCCACTCCCAGTTAGTTACTAGGGTTGGTGAAGGATGATACGGACGACCATATCACGTGTCGGGATCTTAACCCCAGAAAACATAGTGGAGTTGCAGGACACGTATCCGGGAAGTTGTACCAGCTGGACAGCGCCGGGGGTACCTCTATGTTGCACACACAAGTGTTTCCGGTTGGAAGATCAAACCAATTCTTAAGGGAAAAGGAATTGGAGAGGAACAATAGATTTCGCAAGAAATGAACCTCGTTACCACCAAGGCCCTAAAGCATGAGAGAAAGGAGAGGCATCCAGCCTGAGAACTGGTCGTGCACTATTAAGTGTATCGGTGAAACGCCGAGTAGGGATTTGGAATTTTCTTTATTAATAGGAAACCAGTTTGTCTGAGGAGACCTGTATGGTCGAAACTGCGCGGGCGCGGTAACAAACATCCTAGTTGTTATCATAACCTCAGACATGTCGAAACGAAAAGACGACGGTTCGACCCCTCATCCAAAAAGACGCGCGTTTGACGCGCCAAAACCAACGCGATATGACTGTCCCGAGGGATACGCTCATATCCATGTTTTAAACCCAAACAGAAAAAGGATAAAAATCCGTGTTCTGTTAGACTCAGGATCCAACGTGTTCCTGATTAACAAAGACCTCGTTAAGGAATTAAAAATTCCGTTCACAGAGAGACCGAATCCGGTCACAATTCAAGGCTTCGATGGAGTACCGTCTCCGTCAGGAGGAAAATTTTATACGCGTCCACTATGGCTTGAAATCGGACGCAATAAACACTTGTCCGAAGTTGCGTGCGAAATCGCAGCAGCCGGAGACTATGGGATGATTATCCCATTTGGGTGGTGGCATTCAGAACACCCCCTATCGAACATTGGGGATCCCGATAACTGGGAATTCAAAGACCCTAAATGTAAAACTACTTGTGTAGAAGAAGAAGACGAAGGAATCGCAGATATGTTCGAATACGACGAATCGGTAGCATGGGATGAGAATGCGATTCAAATTGGAAGAATCGGGACTATCGAAGATCCGAATGAAGTTAGCTTCGACTCACTCCCCAAACACTACTGGGGATTCAAGAAGCTCTTCCTACCGCAAACTTCGGCGAGGCTACCACCAAGGAGAACATTTGATCACGAAATCAAGTTAGTTGACGGAGCGAAACCATCTTGGGGACCCATCTATCCACTATCCGAGAAACAACTAAAACTCTTACGCGATTACCTCAAGGAGATGATCCGACAAGGAAAAATCAAGCGAAGTCAGTCGCCATTCGGTGCACCAATCCTTTTTACACCGAAGGCTGATGGCCGACTACGTTTGGTAGTGGATTACCGGAACTTAAATAAGATCACCATCTTAAACAAGTACCCGTTACCACTAATGTCGGAACTACGCGATCGAGTGGCAGGAGCAACCATCTTTTCAAAGATCGATTTAAAAGATGGTTATAACCTGATTCGGATAAAAGAAGGGGACGAATGGAAAACAGCCTTCCGAACAAGATACGGGCACTACGAGTACAACGTAATGCCTTTTGGACTAGCTAATGCTCCGGCAACTTTCCAAGACATGATGAACGAAGTTCTCCGAGAACATCTTGACCAAGGTGTGGTCTGCTACCTCGACGATATTCTCATCTACTCAAGAACCGAGAAAGAACATATCGAGTTGGTAAAAAGGTTCTGCAAAAATTAGCGGATTTCCAACTTGCGATTTCAATTAAGAAATCCTTTTTCCATGTAAAAGAGGTGGAATTTTTAGGCTACATAGTAGCCGTTGATGGGGTGTCTATGAGCACCCGAAAGGTGGACTCCGTATTGGATTGGAAACCACCCAAGTCGGTTAAGGAAGTCCAGATATTCCAAGGATTTGCGAATTTTTACCGACGCTTTATAGAAAACTTCTCTAAAATCTGTGCTCCAATCACGGAAACATTGAAGGGCGATCCGAAAAAGTTCCGGTGGGGCCCGGAACAAGAGGCAGCTTTTCAAGAACTTAAGAGAAGATTTACTTCTGCCCCTATTCTACACCATTTCTTTCCCGAAAGAGAAACGGTCGTGGAAACAGACGCTAGCGACTTCGCTTTAGGATGCGTCTTATCGCAGTTTGTGGAGAAACGACTCCATCCAGTGGCGTTTCATTCCCGCAAACTAAACTCCGCGGAGCGGAATTACGAGATCCACGATAAAGAACTATTGGCGATCCTAGAAGCATTCAAAGAATGGCGCCAATACTTGGTTGGCACCGAAAAGCCAGTTACTGTCTATACCGATCACCAAAACCTCCAATATTTCCTCACCTCAAAGGTCTGGAGCGGTCGCCAGATCCGCTGGGCACAAAAGCTCGCAGACTACAATTTCAAAATTGTCTACCGCCCAGGCACCAGAGGTGGAAAACCGGATGCACTCAGTCGACGGCCGGAGTACCGTCCTGAGGAGGGAGCTGCACATCGCGAACAAGCGATCTTGAAGCCTGAACATTTCCAAATCAGTTCGGTTACGAGAACTAAGATGGGGGAAATTCGAATCTGCTTACTTGCAGGAAACCCTGAAGGCGATATATGTGCAGATGACATCCAAGAGGAACCCAAATGGAATGATCCCAATTCCGTTATTCGGGTCAAAAGGTTAGACACAAGAGCAAGGCTTCCAACCAAGGGCTCAAGAATGGCAGCAGGCCATGATCTCTACGCTCTGCAAGAAGATATAGTCCCAGCAAGGGGACAGCTAGTAGTCGGAACCGGAATAGCAGTGGGACTACCGGTTGGAACATACGGAAGAATTGCTCCCAGGAGCGGGTTAGCCGTTAAAAGCGGGATTTCAACAGGTGCCGGAGTAATTGATGCGGATTACACCGGAGAACTCAAAGTTCTACTATTCAACCACAGAGACGCGGACTGTCACATCAAAGAAGGGGACCGTATTGCCCAACTAGTGATAGAAAAGATTAATACGGCTGATATGATGGAAATAGATAACCTGGACGAAACAGAAAGAGGAACGGCGGGATTCGGTAGCACAGATATTGCTACAAGAGCTATGACTATTCAGGAAATTGAACCAGTAGTCAGCCAGCTCCATGCGTCAAAGGATCAGAACAAACACTGGTATGACGCAGCCGAAGTACCTGAACGAACCCTCATGACTAGTACTATACTAGCCCGCAAAGAATTGAAGAAATTCAATCCCGAATTTCTGGAGCAGATTCTGAAGGCCATTCCAGGCGATAAGGAATGGCTCAAGCGAAGAAAAGAGTTGGAAAATCTCCGAGACAATGACAAACCTTTCCCAAAGGATTGGACCCTAACCGATGATTTGCTGTACTATAAGCAAAGACTATTCGTACCAAACAACCAGAGCCTTTACACCACAATAGCCGAAGGATGTCACGACGCAAAGATTGCAGGACATTTCGGACAAGAAAAAACTCTCGAAATCATCATGCGAGACTTTTATTGGAAGGGCTTGGCAAATTGGGTAAACGATTATGTACGGTCATGTGACGATTGTCAACACAACAAGTCACCACGCCACGCAAAGTATGGTCTACTTCAACCACTATCAATACCATATGCAGCTTGGGCATCCATTTCCGTGGACTTTATAACACAGTTACCGCAAAGTCAAGGATGTACCCAAATAATGGTAGTGGTTGATCGGTTCACTAAGATGGCCCATTTCATCGGACTAGAGGGAACAGCGACTGCGAAAGATGTCGCTACCGCCTTCACGAAGGAAATATGGAAGCTACACGGCTTACCATCAGAGATTGTCTCAGATATGGACTCGAAGTTCGCAGGAGAATTTTGGGAATCATTGTGTAAAGCATTAGATATAAAAAGGAGGATGTCAACTGCATACCATCCACAAACGGACGGACAAACTGAAAGAACCAACCAAGTGCTGGAAGGTTACTTACGAAGTTTTGTCAATTACGATCAGGATGATTGGTATCAGCTCCTACCCCTAGCCGAACATGCCTACAACAACTCGGCAACCAATGCACACGGAATGACCCCATTCTATGCAAACTATGGATTCCATCCGCAAACGGAATGGATGAAGGAGCGCGAAGCGCATAATCCAGGAGCAACCCTTTACGCAAACTGGATAAAAACGATTCATGAGCAAGCACGGCAATCACTCGAACAGACACGAGAAGCCATGGCCAAGTATTATGATAGAAAGGCCAAGCAACAACCAGACTTCAAACCCGGCGATAAAGTAATGTTAAACGCAAAGAATATTCGCACCCGCCGGAAGTCCAAAAAGTTAAGCCCAAAACTTTATGGACCCTTCGTGATTCTGGAAAAACGAGGAAGCCGGGCATTCAAACTCAACATATCGGATCGTTGGAATATACACCCAGTATTCCATGTTTCTCTGTTAGAACCCTACAGAGAGTCGGTACGAGCAGACCGACAACAACCTCCCAGGGAACCCGAAGATATCGAAGGCGACCTACAATGGGAAATAGAAAAGATTGTAAGAAGCGAAATACGCTCTTACAGGAAAAGGGTCCGTGGCCGGTATCAACAGATGCGCGAGCTATGGTACTTCGTTAAATGGCAGGGCTGTTCCGAAGATGAGAACACTTGGGAACCTGCGACGGGGATGGACAATGCGAGAGAATTGGTGGATGAATTTCATCGCGATAACCCGGAAATGCCACGACGGGCAGAGGAAGGACGATGAAGATAAGGTTTTCTTGCCGTGGCCAAGCAAACGCGGAAAGTTTTTTACCCTGCTTTCATCGGGTCCTTAAATGATTAATGTTTAAGTTTTAATATTTAAAATTTTAATGTTTAATTTTTATATTTGTACCGAAGGGGCATTCGAGGCGAAGCCCTAGAGGAGGGAGCTCATGTTAGGAGTACCCGATTCCGATAAGCCTAGGAGTACCCTAGGTAGGGTAACCTTACCCGAGTTCGAGAATCTTAGTCTCCAACACCCCCCTCCGGCCCCCTTACGGGGCCCGCGCGTCATCATACACATCAACCTTTGTTGCGTCCTGTGACTATATGGTCACAGAATTAAAGGTGTCAGAATAACACCGTATACGTCGCTGCCGTCCGTCCGACCGAAAGCTGTTCGCAGGATATATAAGAGGGGACCTCTGGCTAGACCTGGGAAGTGGAACGAAGTCAATCCGTCAACTACTCAGGGAGTTACAAGGCTTCAAAGATATGACATCTTTGATACGGGCCGTAAGTAACGGGACGTTTTCGCACAAAGGTCATGAGATGAATGTTAGGAGGTTCGGGATAACGAACCAATGCATTCACATCCACCCTTCGACGATTAGAAAGAGTCTAGAGCTCCTGGAAACACTACCAAAGAAGCCAGCGAGCTTCGAGGAGTGTTACAACTATGATAAGAGGTGTACCGCAGTTGCGGGATTTACAACCAACACAACACGAAGGTCCACCCCCTCTACATAGAACAACCAGGAGTTGCCGACCGAGGGATTATGAGACTATTCAATAGAATGGCCTCTCCTCTATAAGAAGAGAGTCATTAGAATGAATTCTATCGGTTAGTTGTTGAGTTATCACAACTAGAAGTCAACGACTCCGGCATATCTGCATATGCAGTCTCGTATCAAGATTGATCCTCTTGGTAACGAAGAGAACTATTGGAGCCAACAGAGTTCGACTTGAGAACTCGGCTACAGGTCTATAGACTCTGAGGATCGGATAATTACTATTGGTGACAAGTATGTCTCCCGCGCAAGAAATAGTAATTACTGAAGATGGTGTGATGGTTCTCAGGGTCTCCCGGTGTTCGCACTATCATGGAGAACCCGACGTTGCGCATTAGATTTGAAGAGGTACATATTTTGTATGCTAGATAGATGTAGCCCGCGAACACTCAGACGCGGAATATAAATATCGAAGTGCCTCCCAAGCTTTAGACATTATCAAGCAACGGAGAAGAGACCTTAACAATATAATATTGTTCTTACGATTCTATTATACTTTCTTGTACTCTTAGTAGTCATAAACGAAACGAGTTACTTTCGAGCCTTCCTAGACAAATCTCCGTCTATACGAAAGAATCCCGATTGGCCTAGACAACCGTAAGTCTATACCGGTTGTCTCCGCCTAACAATATGCCTGCCTGCTGGTATGGATGGAGTGCCTGGTCAAGGTGTTATTTTGGCTCCTGCTGACCCTGGCGGACTACCCAGACGACAATACCGCTGGTGCTTGGTTCCGTTCACTGACTTCACCCCAGCCCCGGGGGGTTCCCAATTTCGATTCCAGTTTCGTAGCTGCTCAGACTCAGATGTTAGGAGTACCCGATTCCGATAGCCTAGGAGTACCTTAGGTAGGGTAACCTTACCCGAAGTCGAGAATCTCAGTCTCCAACACCCCCCTCCGGCCCCCTTACGGGGCCCGCGCGTCATCATACACATCAACCTTAGTTGCGTCCTGTGACTATATGGTCACAGAATTAAAGGTGTCAGAATAACACCGTATACGTCGCTGCCGTCCGTCCGACCGAAGGCTGTTCGCAGGATATATAAGAGGGGACCTCTGGCAAGACCTGAGAAGTGGAACAAAGTCAATCCGTCAACTACTCAGGGAGTTACTAGGCTTCAAAGATGTGACATCTTTGACATGGGCCGTAGGTAACGGGACGTTTTCGTACAAGGTCATGAGATGAATGTTAGAAGGTTCGGGATAACGAACCAATGCATTCACATCCACCCTTCGATGATTAGAAAGAGTCTAGAGCTCCTGGAAACACTACCAAAGAAGCCAACGAGCTTCGAGGAGTGTTGCAACTATGATAAGAGGTGTACCGCAGTTGCGGGATTTACAACCAACACAACACGAAGGTCCACCCCCTCTACATAGAATAATTAGGAGTTGCCGACCGAGGAATTATGAGACCATTCAATAGAATGACCTCTCCTCTACGAGAAGAGAGTCATCGGAATGAATTCTATCGGTTAGTTGTTGAGTTATCATAACTAGAAGTTATCAACTTCGGCATATCTACAGATGCAGTTTCGTATCAAGACTGATCCTCTTGGTAACGAAAAAGAACTATTGGAGCCAACAAAGTTCGACTCGAGAACTCGGCTACAGGTCTACAGACTCTGAGGATCGGATAATTACTACTGGTGACAAGTATGTCTCCCAGGCAGGAAATAGTAATTACCGAAGATGGTGTGATGGTTTTCAGGGTCTCCCGGTGTTCGCACCCTCATGGAGAACTCGACGTTGCGAGTTAAAATTAAAGAGGTACATATTTTGTATGTTAGATAGATGTAGCCCGCGAACACTCAGACGCGGAATATAAATATCAAAGTGCCTCCCAAGCTTTAGACATCATTAAGCAACGGAGAAGAGACCTTAACAATATAATATTGTTCTTACGATTCTATCCTATTTCTTTGCACTCTTAGTAGTCATAAACGAAACGAGTTACTTCCGAGCCTTCCTAGACAAATCTCCATCTACACGAAAGAATCCCGATTGGCCTAGACAACCCTAAGTCTATACCGGTTGTCTCCGCCTAACATCAGAAGACCTAATAGGCGGTAGACTTATGAGTGTTGGCGCACCGTCTATATAGCCTGCATTATGCATAGGTACCCGACACATACGCTGGCCACTATGTGAAAATCAGAAGAGACTACTGGGACGATAGTCAAGACGACTGCAGTTTCAAACAGAAGTCTACTCGTCTCTATAAATCGAAGACCGGTCATTCGAGGATAATAGCGCATCCTACGATAAGACGGAAAAGAATTTATGAGAACGAAGATGGTGTGTAAGAATTCAGGGTCAAACGGTGTTCGCACTTGTTAAGACTATGAGACGTTAGCATACAATCTTGGAAAGGTACTTAGTTATAGGAGGATTAGAAGTAGTCCGCGAACACTCAGACGTGGGATATAAATATCGAAGTGCCTCCCAAGCTTTTAGACATCATCAAGCAACGGAGAAGAGACCTTAACAATATAACATTGTTTTATCTACGAATTTTTATAAAATATCTTCCCTATTACATTACGCGAGTTCTTAGTAGTCATAAATGAAAAGAACGACTTCGAGCCTTCCTAGACAATCTCTGTCTATTACAAAAAGATTCAAGCCTAAGCCTTCTCAAGATATAGTTAGAGTCGGCTTCCGCCTAACAGTATTCCAGAGTTTAACTATAGATCGATATATAAAACTCCCCTGTCAGCTCCCCTGTTGAACCTCTTCTCTTTCTTGTTTTTCTACCAAAGGCTGTACATATATCTTCTTTACTATGATACATTACCTGGAGCTGAATTTCTCAAGAAACCAAGCCTCAATTAATGGAATACAATAAGTTCTTGTTAAACTGAAAGAGCAGTTAGGCATTCCACTTCATTCTCAGCCGACTTCATCACTTGACCTTAACCTCATTGAAAATATATGGAGGATGATGAAGCAAAGAATTAAAGGAGGAAGCACCTTTCCCAAAATGATACAGAGATAAGAAAGGCTGTATGGGAGGAGTAGGGTCATTCAAAGCCCAATAATTGAAACTACTACATCAACAGTATACCTACAAGACTGCTGCAGGTCAAGCAAGGGAAAGAGATGCAAATTGAATTTTACGGTATTTTCTGCATCCACATTTACCGCTTGTACTACCTTGTATTTTTAAAAAATTTCTCCTAATGTTATTTAATGTTGCTTAAGCATACACAGTGCCTTTGGAGGTATGATTTGTAGTTTCTAGCGGTGATTTTTGTCCACAGCCTCGTATCATACGCCATTGCAAAAGTCAACCCAGCTGGACGGACAGGAAAGCAGACTGCAAATTACATATGCTCGAGTATACCCCCTTTCAAGGACAACTTATGATGCGCCAGTTCTGTTTCCGGTACTTTGCCCCTTCGAGCAGATTTTGCCAGGAAAATCCTACAAGGCTAGCGCCCAATACTGTACGCACAGTACTGTACTCGTACTGGTAGAGTATGGCACAGTATTATGCTCGAGTAAGCTAACTTATCATAATATTATTGCAGTAGCGCAGCAATGATTCCACACAAGGAGCGTCAAGAGGGAAGATGAATAGATCCAAAATATGCCCGTGAGATACAAATACCGCAGTAGGTTTTACAAAAAAAAAAGATTCAATGCATGAATACAGGTATGATACTATGAAGCAATGCAAAAAAGGAGAGGCGGAGAAAGAAAAAACTAAAACTCCAGATACTGAGCGGGGGAGAGCGAATAGAAAAAAAAACATTTTTCCCTTTAAAAGCCTCTCTACATTGATTACCCGGAACAAAAAAAAAAAACACTTGCAGGAAATAGTAGTAAAAGAAAATTAAAGAAAAGATAGTGCTTCTATTACGACTATAGGTATCCATCCGGGAGGGGAAACAAGAAAGCAGTCCACCAATATTGGTACAAAGAAATAACCTACTCCTCTAGACTCCAATCCCACCAAAGAGCTAACTTAATTTAATCGCTATAGACTATCAGTATCCATCAAATCGGCTCAGACAAAGTAAGGAAGAGACTCACTAGATCTCTATAGGGGCCAACTGATCAATGCTATAGAGCCAATTCCCGCCCTCCTCCTCTCGAGATAACCTGTTCAGACAGCCGATTAGTAAACAGTCAACGACCACGGGTGATTATAGAAAACACACCATTCGTGAGGCCAGACAACCAAATGCCCTTGGGTCATATCCAGCAATTGCTCCGCAACACCTTTCTCCAACAACGGTTCGCCAGCATGGAAATCCCTCTTTGAACTCCTGGTTGTGCCCCTTCTCCGCCTCCTGGTCGACCCCCCGCTGCCCAGATTTGTATTGGAGCTATAGCTAATGCTTCCAGCCCCACTAGACAGGAGATTGGGGTCAAGTTTTTTCTCCGAGGAATCATGAGAATGGCTTGAATTCGGTGCGCCGGCCGCAGTGCTTGTCGTGGCCGTTGTAACTGCCGTATTCAATCTACTCGATGCGAGGGAAGTACTCCGTGGCCTATTGCTTTCGTGAATGGGCAGATGCTCCGACTTTTCACCCATTAGATCAACGCCCGTGACCCGATTCAACTCATCCTGATTCTGTACAGTGGGTACGGCCAAATCCTTTGCATTTCCTTGGGGATGAGAATTGCCAACATGATGAGCAGCTGCGCCAACCTTCTCCCCAACCTTGTCCCCAAGGGCGCACATTTTCTCCCCAGGGACCGCCATTGCAGCCATTACACCAGGCAAGTCTGCCCCTGCCGGACCCGACTTCCCGGGTGCTTCTTGTTGCCTCCGCATCTTGCTCTTGTCGACACCCTGACTTTGAGAAAACCGCTCGCCATATGCCGCGTATTCCTTGTACGCCGCCCAGGTTTTAACCTCGTTATCAGGCATACACCTAAAGACCTGTCGATAGATCTTGGTATTATTCTGCGCACATGTGTTCCAGATGCCCTGATAGAAAGATTCATTCAAAGGGTCTATAAACATGTCCGGTTCAACCTTGGGCATCTCCATTGTGTCCAGGAGAGGGACAGGGGGCCCGTCCCCAGGTATAGAAACCGGTCGGGTAACAAAGGGCCCACCAATGTCCTGGTCGCTAGTGGGGGGGAGAGGTGGAAGTTGTGATAATTGGGGAAGTCCAAGCTCCACAGAGTTCGTTCTCTCGGACTCAGGCCGAGGCGGTAGACTCGCATTCCCCGGTCCGTCCGGCGACGAAGCCCTGCTCGATGAAATCGCGGAATTCCTGGGGTGGGAAGAAGTAGGACTAGACAAATTTGTAGAAGAGATATTTTGACGATTACCCTCTATCGGAGACCCCGCCCCGGCTAGCGGTTTAGCAGTGATCAGAGTTGGGAGCCTGATAGTAATAGGCGGAGGGCGAACTGCCGGCCCCATTTCCTCAGAGGCCTTCTCGTTTACCGTAGAAGGAGCTCCCAATCTTGCGCTTGCATGCATATTATCGAGCCCGTATCCTCTAATATCGTTACGATGCTCGTGATTTCCAGTGATCCTATTATCCGAAGTCTCTCGCTTTCGAGTCTTGAGGTGGGGGTTGTTCTCCTGCTCCCAGTCAACGTCATGATTGAAACTCCTCAACTCCTCCTGCCGGAGCACCGCCTCGTCTTCCAACGTCAACTGAGATGTAGCCATAGCGATAGAGCCATTCTCTCTGTGTTGCTGTTGTAGGAATTTCTCATCGGCTCCATCGCCCTTGTCAGAGCATTCCCATTCCTCACCCTTGAGATCAGATTCAACAGTATGCTCACAGGCCATAAGCTCATCGACATCGATCCCCAGATGCTCCCTCATGAGTCTCAATCGAAGCGTATGCGGGAATTTTCCAACCCTGAAAGGCTTCCCAGCCATGGATGACATGATAGTATCCGTATCTCTGACAATCGCGGCCACTTCCGAATCCCTGTTCCCCAGCATGGATCGCTCGTTTATGTTTGCGGAACCAATGATAGCAATGCGGTCATCTACCACCATACATTTGGCGTGAATATACAACTGCTCGGTTACCAACGCCTTCTCGGGCCCAATCTTCCCCCAATTCCTAAGACCAAAGAACTGAATAAACTCTTCAGGTTCAATCCCATGCGCCCTTAAACGTCCAAAAATCGAGTATTCACCTCTAGAAATACTTCTGTATTGACACTGCATGATCAATCGGACGCTGGTTCCGTCCGGGGAGTCTACAGTGTTCTGAAAGCCCGGCATGAGTGGGATAAGGACGATAGCCCTCCAATCTTCGTCCTTTCTATAGGCGCGAATGATTCTCTCGACGAGGGCGTCGCCAATCTTGTTCCCAATCCTCGTTCCCTCCCATTCAGTGGAAGTAATAAAGAACTGGTTCTCAATGTAGACAAAATGCTCTGAAAGCTCAATCGATTTAATGTAAGCATTCATGATGCTGCACTCAGTAGTAGCTGGGGTCCCAAGTGACCAGGAAGACGCTGATCGAAGGATCTGTACCTCGCAGGTTCCATCAATCCCCAGAGATTCAAGCTCAGCTTGTGTGAAATCGGGCGGCGGGAGAAGTACCGGGGTCGGTCGTGAAGGTGTTCTCTGACGCAGAAGATAATTCCACCTCTGAACAAAGTGCCTAGTGAGGTCACGGGCCGGCTGTCCGACTACTTGCATATGTATATCATGCCACGGCATCCTCGGAACCCTAGATCGGTCATACATTTCCTCATAAGGTTTATCCAGTGAATAGAAATCTTGAACCCTAGGGTTAGAGTAATCCTTCCCAGGCCATAGTTGAAAACTATCCGGGTCTGCCCTGTTGCTGCCCTCCTCGAACCCGGTCGGTCTATCATCGACCAAGGAGTGCTGGGGTGTGTCCCATCGACCAAAGCATAAATCTATACCACCCAGAAAGGCAACCATATGATCCACAATTAGTATCTTCTCATGATGAGCCCAGAAGAAGGTGGCCTGTCGAATTTGATTCGGCGAGCGTTGAACAAAGACATTTGGGTGAAGATCAAGAAGAGAATATTTGGAGTAGGTAGAGTCAATCGGAATAGCAGCCCCGATATTGCGATAGATGATGATGAAAATCTTAACGCCTTCCTGGGCTTTCCGCTGGAGAAGTCGATCTAAACGCCATTTTTGTGACACGGCGGCGGGACGACGAAGGTACTAAACCAATCAGCCCACACCCATTAACTTAGGTGTATAAGCAATTATGAAATCTTACTAATTCCGGCGACAACCACCAATCATGAATATAAATAACATCTTTAGCCATGCTAATTGCGCGACTAACATTCCACATATAATCACGTCCGTCGACTAACCACTGTGCAAACACCCCGGTTCGTACAGGGGCAAATGCCTCGAATCTTTGCGCATTTGCCCAGTCGGTGTTGTCTTTCATGAGCCTGATACTCTCGGTAAATTGGTTAAGTTGCCTCTCATTCTTGGCCAACAGCTTGAGCGTTCTCTCGGAATTCTGAATAACCAATGAGTGGTGCTGGGGACGCGCCGGATTGCCATTCGCAATTGCCATGTCTTGCGGCTTTTTCCTCAGTGATTTCTTTGCGTTGACCATGAATTTCGAATCCACCAAGAACACATCGTAAATATTCATCTCTTCCGGGGAATCGACACAAACAATGTAACTATGCCTAACCAAAAACCATTTCGGCGAATGTCGTTTAGCCACTGCCGACGGATTCCATACCCTCCGATAATCGCTCCCTTTCGAAGACCGAATTATCAAATACCCCTCCTTCCCATGATAGCTCCCTTCAGCCGCAAGCCTAACACCGAGGGCAGACAACTCCAGGAATTTACACAACCGGTTTGAGTCGGGCCTGAAGATCATGATGCGAATGAGCGAGCGCAAATAATCTTCCAATTGCTGCCTCTGCCTAATGGCAAATCCCTCCCTCCTAGGATTTGGCAGTGATCCAGGGGTACTGATGGGTGCAGTAAGGGTTCCTAGACCCGTAACTATGCCAGTCGCAATGCCTTGCGGAGCATGTTCCCCAAGAAAGTTAGATGACATGCGTCTAGCATACGGTCGCCTCTTTTTCTTTTGAACGGCAGCACCCGCGTCGCCTCTAGCATTTCCCTCGGCCCCGCTATTGTCCGACTCGCTATCATCCTCACTCCCAAGGCCTCGGACACCCCTGAGATATGGAATTGTCGACCGCGGAAACTTGGGGAGCTTATAGGCATCCCTTCCTCCGAACGTTGTATTGCTTATATCTGCAAGACGATACCTCGAGTGCAAATTAACAAAGTCTCTAAACTCCCGGTGAATCACCCATTGCATCCTTGTTAGGCCCGATCCATACTCCAGTTCAATACGGAAGGTCGTGTGAGCCCTGCCAGCACCTTTTGACGTAGGATTTGATTCCGCAATCTTGACCTTGAGTTGTTCCAGAAGGATGGGTATGCGTTTATTGCCATGCTCATCTCGCTGGAACATGCTGGCTAAGATGACAGCTGCCGGTGTTGCAGCTGTCAATTCCGCAACGAGCTCCGCAGACTTTTCACGGTCGACCCTTGATTCCTCCTTCTTCCGTGGCCCCATCATCTTGAGTCCGGCTTTTAAAGCCCTCCATCCACTACCGTACACAGGCGTAGTTGGCGAGGCCTCGCCGCCATCATGGGACCGGCGATGATTGAACTGCGTTATTCTACGGAAAGAAGTTCTCCGTGAAGAATATCCACGATCACTCTGTGTCCCCGCTTCTTCCGGGATATTAGTGATTGTAGCCCTTCTGCGAGGCCCATGCGGTGCCCGCGGCGTCCCAGGGACTGTCCGTGACCCCTCGGGGGTAGCCGACCGGACAGATCTCCCTCCCACTGTGTGATCCGTGTCCTCGAGCTCTTCGTCCCCACCAGGAGCCCCACCAACAGCAGGCGAGTATGGTACAGGTGAGAGAGGACCAGTAGGGGTAGCGCCATCGCCCGCACTCTCTATCGTCCATCCAGATTGTGATCTCCCGTGTATCCCATTCCCCGAACCGAAACTCTTCAGTCTAGAAAAGAACCCTTGCCTCCTGGTTGGCAATGGCGTTTCCGTTTCATCCCCCGTAGAATAATCGCCCGACGGCCTATTCGCTCTCGCAGAGGTAGCTGTCACATCATACTCGTAAGCGTTTTCAAGGGAACTTCCTGAATGATTCCCCGCGCTAAAAAAACCGCCCCTTCTGCGGCGGCCACGTGCAGAATTGGAAGGCCCAGCAGCGCCCTCCACAGGTGAAAGCTCCCAAGCAGTGGTAGATTCAGTGGTGATAGAACTTGGTCTCCTTGGAGTCTTGTAACCCCCGACGTCGGACTGAGCCCCTTCGTCATCGGAGCAATCCTTCCACCGTATGGAATGCCGGGATGAAGGGCGCGACCGGTACCCCTGTTCCTCAATTGCGGCTGGAATCGGCGGCGGAGGCTCCATCTCCACTAATAGCATCGGCGAGACGGGCAAAGAATGACTGCGTAACATTGGCGAGGGTTCGACGCGAGGTACTGGATTCGGCTCTCTCTTTCCACCATTAGAGCCGGAGGTGTTGAGGACTATGGGGGCGAGCAAAGGACGAGGAGGCCGATCATATCGTCGCTGCGCCTGCTGCAGCTGCTGCTGCTCGTCCCCGGATTCCAATGGTTTGGTTGCCATCGATCGTTTTGGGGCTTGATTGCGGCGGGAGAAACGGAAACTCCCGGTTCAGGAGGGACGGACAAATAGGCCGAGAAGGGAAATGGATTACGGGCAGTGTGCTATTGAAGCAAACCGAAAGTCCGGTAAGGGACGGGATTATCTGGAGAAGGAGCGAGAGAGCTGGAGTAAATAACAAGGTTACCATGAACCACCGAACAGGAAGCAAACAGCTACAAGATCTATAAGCTGAGAGGTGAGCGGATGATTACGAACCTTTCCCGAGACCCCCCCCACAAGTCCACCCCCGCGGCCCAGGGAAGGAAGGGAGCGATAACAAAAATTTGAACGAGCGACACGAAAGGAAACGAGAGGGAGAAAAAGGAAAAAAATCAAGGAGCTGGGAAACAATGGGCAGGTGACCGATATGAGATGAAATATCCAAAGCAAGGAGGAGGAACAAGGAAGCAATAAAAGAAGCTGGACGCAACGAGTGTACACTTGTGGAAAAGAAAAAAAATGCAACAAAACAATACCGAGAGATTCGGTTATGAAGTTGCTGTAACGAAATAGAAAGGAGGAAAGAAGGAGGAAAACAAAAAGAGAAAGAAAGCGCAGAGGTGAGGGTTCACCTTCACCGGCCGGCCACCTGCTACTCGGACTCTGTGCAAATATGGCAGGGGCAAGGCAAGTGAGAGTAGCAAAGAAGGGTGCCGGTAACATACGAACGCTCACACACACACACAAAGGCACGAGAGCAACTCAAGAATCTAAGCCAAACTCGAACGCTCTATCCCTAGAGGACCTTTGCTCAAGGAGGCACTGACCACTCACCGCACGATCGAGTGAATGACCCAGTCAAAGCCCCTGCGGTACGGAGATTGCCCTGTGGCGTAGTTGTGGCTAGGGGGTTGGCGGTTGAGCTCAAAATAACGCCACAAATTTGTTGTCGTGCCGCAACTTGCTCGTATTGTAGGAGTACGTATGATACCGGTACACTACCGGTATGTATGCTGTAGACTACGAGTAGACCACGGACATCTCGCTCGAGCAACCTTGCCAACATGGTACGAGTACATATCATGGAAGAAGAAAAGGGAGCGAAAAAAAGTGCTCATATAGTGCACGACTCGGATTCAAAATTCTACCATACAGTAAATTACTCGTATGAACTACCGGTAATATGATACCGGTTACTCTTCCACCACCCATAGATAATAATATAAATAAATCCAAATACCGGAAAAGCCTCCTTCAACTCTCCAATACCAAGCTTTCGGGCGAGACCTAGCTAGCTTTTGCTGTCAGTATTGTACTCGAACGAGTACGAGTAAATTATGTCCAGACCCCTGCTGGACTCCCCAACCCGCATCCACACAGCCTCTGACGTCGCGTTTACTGCCCGAATGGGGACTAGCCTAGACTGGGCCCATTTCACCTTACCGCGATACTGTATCGTACTAGTACTCGTACTGTATCTCCACCATCAGCGCGGGCGGGGCACTTGATGAGGCTCTTGACGGGGGACACTATCAAAAAAAAAGCCTCCAATAGGGTCCCGATACACTCGTACCCTTGAATCTACGGTACTGTCCACTGTCCAGTATCAGTTTCCCCTCGAGTGCCATGTAAAGTGCAATTATCAAGTGCACCTACGTGCACACCTACGTATCATACCTCCATAAAGTCCCCATACCCTCCCTCGCACCCCAAGAACAATACCCGCCAACAAGAACAACGGAAAAACCTTCAGATGGCTGTTTTCAAATGTCTCTGGGGACATGCATTCTAAACATTTATCACGATTTTTTTTCCTTCCTTACTGAATGACGGGGAGAGAGGGATAGCGAAGCGTTTCCAATGGCCAAGTGGCTACGATAGTGCATACCCCTACCTCCATAAATGCCAGCACCACCACTCCCGCACCCGAGAATGTACTCGTATACTACAGTAGGGCGCGAGAAGAGTAAATTCCAATGACGCCGCCTCCTACACACACTGTGGTACGTGTACGTGCTGCGCCGGCACTCGAGTACGGTAGCTTCCATACCATTTATCGCCCAAGCAACCGGACACAATCACGCGGCCGGCCAGGGACCCGGAGCCAATGCCCACGGAGATCATAATTACAACTCTTAGAGTCGGCAGATGGTACACGAGCAAACCATAGGACTATACCATCGCTACCCAACATACCGTATGTATCCCACGATGCCAGACCAAACCTTCCAAATCTTCACCTCCCACCGCTACGACCCCCTCCTCCTGACCTGTCCCACCAACACCACCTACTCACACGACCCGTCCACTCCCTCCCCATTGTACCTCCTGTCCCACCACCGTGACCGCATGCTCTCCGCCGCGGAGCACTTCAAATGGCCACCATCCATCACAGCCCCCCTCAGTGACCTCTCACTCCTGCACAAAACCTGCCTCGCAGCAGTGCACTCCAGCGGCGACTCAAACACCGACTTTCGAGTCCGCCTCCTACTCTCCCCGACCGGCGAACTGACCGCCGAAGCAGCGCCCATACCTCAAGTCACTGACATGACCCGCTTCTTCCCAACCCGTTTGCCAGCGGAGGTGCTCGCCGGATGGACCGTCGTGCTGGATACCCTCCCGACAGAGGTATCCAGCTTCACCAGCTTCAAGACTACCCAGCGGAAGGTGTACGATGATGCCAGGGTCCGAGGCGGGATCGGCTCGTTTGCGGAGACAAAGGAGGTGCTCTTGTGGAATGCGGATGGGGAGGTCATGGAAGGGTCACTAACGAATGTCTTTTTTCAGCGCGGGGGGAGGTGGGTTACCCCGCCGCTGAGTAGCGGCGGGCAGGCAGGCACCGTTAGGAGATATTTGCTGGAGAAGGAGATGGTGGTGGAGGAGGTTGTGAAGATGGAGGAGGTTGTGCTCGGGGAGACTGTCTTGTTAAGTAACGGAGTGAAGGGGGTTTGGGCAGTTAAGGTTGCTCAATAGAGTATATCATATGCAGGGTCCCAGATCATGGGGTGTGCTCGAGTGGGCCGGTTTTAGCGTTTATATTAAAACTTTCATATAAATTGAATATCATATGTCTATTGTCTGGGCCTTCGTATGATACACATGTGCCGCTTGCCGCAGATTACAGCCCAACCACTACGAGTACTCCCTAACTTACAGTATGATACGACCTGACACCCCGGTTGACTTACCGTAGATCTCCGAAGGACCGTTCTAGCCACAGATCCAGCGCGGTCAACCAATAACACTACGGTACTCACTCGTCTTTGCCAAGAATACCTCCTCCACCCGATACCGATATTTTGCTGGAGTCCTCACCAAATATCCAGCCCATGGAGATACCCTTGGCGAAGACGAGTGAGTACTCGTACTCATACAGTTCCACCCGTGGTCCAAATAGACTACCAGTATCATAAATTCTCAACAGTGACCTCTAATCACTGAACCCTCCCACCGAGCCCAGAACCCACGAGCACCGCAACAGCATCGAGTACCGGTAAGCCGTTCAACTATAATACCATTGGCCGGGAATTGTACCATCGAAAAAGCAGAATCACCCCCTGCGATAAAACCGGGTTGAAGAAATCAATACAGCTTCGGAAAAGCCCTTCTGTGCCGTATCACACGGTCCCTTACTAAACCGCCGGAAAAAGAAAAAAGAAAAAAGAGTCCGGAGAGGATTGCACCGCGCCGAAGGGCTTCAGTACCGGTACCCTGTCAACCCGTTCGGAGGAGAACATCAGCCAATAATTAAAATACCACGGACGGGGGGAACTCACGAGCGCCAAACGCCCTCCCAACCCGCACCGGGGGGCATTTGCAACCGTTTACAGGGGCACCGAGCAATACCGGTAAAATTCTACTGTATCATAGGTAAACTCGACCCTCAACCACCCCTCAACCACTCTCTCTCTACATGGCAGTTACTATCCCTAGAAAAGCAGTTGCCACAGGATCACGCCAGAAGAGAACTAGTGGCTGCCTTAGGAGGTACTAGTACTCGTACAAGTTACAAGTTACAAGTATCATAGCGGCGAGTCTAGTTTACCCGGAATTTACGCCACACCGTACGACATCATAATTATTATCATACTAATCATGAAATTGTTCTACCAGTATCAATAAGTTACTCGAGGACAGCATTTCAAGCCTCATGCACGAATAGATTGCAGGAAGCAAGCATGAGAGTTAAATTTATTGTACGATAACTCCTGAGAACGACCAGCAAAACTTTCCCGAAAGTTTCGAAGGGGGCAAAGAGCCTCCTGATGTGCTCGCAAATTCCTCGAGTAGCGGTATGATACAGTATTCGGAAATGGAGAAACCGATTTTTCCTCAAGAGTAAAATTATGACAGTGCCAAGCGATTTCTCCGCCGCTGAGAGGGCTGGCCTGGCTCGGTGCACCTTGCAGAACCGCCAGACTGGATTTTTTCCAGAGCGTTCCCGAGAATCAAGGCCTGGTTACGGTATCATAATCTGTCTACCGGTGCTCGTACCTGGCGATGGATCTTAGGGGCCTGAAACAATGGCCAGCCTTTCAAAGACCACAAGTAGGGGTAAACCTTTCAAATACCATGCGTTCTTGTGCATACCTTTCGGATACCATCCCCCAGGAAATATACCATCCAAAATGTTTCACATAGCGACAATTAAAAAAAATACTCAGAACCTTTTTATTCTACCAACAACCCAAATAAATTTGAAAAATTCAAAAAAAAATACCGAAAATAACTTAAAACCTCTGTGTATATTCCTGATTTTTTCCATAATTTTTGAGGATGGACTGAGACCTAGGGTGAAGGTTTGAGTGATTTGTTTGGAATTCTTGGCGCAACCTACCACACAAAACACACCACTTTTAGGCAAGGGCAGACCAGCACACAGAAACCCTTTCTGACTGCAGAAAAAATTAAAAATCTAACAATTTATTAAATTTATCTTTCCTTTTTGAATTTTATTTTTTGAATTTTTTCTCACCATTTTATGATTAATGAAAATGTGGAGGAATTCTTCGGAAAGGTTTCACTTTTTCGATGGTATATTTCCCGGGGGATGGTATCCGAAAGGTATGCACAAGAACGCATGGTATTTAAAAGGTTTACCCCCACAAGTAGGTAGACTAGGTAAAGAGACAAAATTCAGAACCCAACCCGCCGTACTAGCACAATCTTTCTTTCTCACGCAACATTTCTCATGGCAAAAATTATAGCAATTATTCCCGGAATTTTGTCAAAACTCTGCGACCCTTACTTACGGTACCGATATTGTACCGCATACACGGAGAGACCCCGAAAAATGATCGCATACCGTACTCGTACATACGAAAACCACTGACACACCCCGAGTACTAATACTAGTACAGTACCATGGGCACGCAGAATGCTTTTCATTGGATTGTCAACTGGAGGGGTACTGTACCGGTATGATACTGTGTTAATGTCTTTCATGGCTGGATGGCGGATAACGCAGCGTGGGGGAAAAAAAACTAGTGATCACTCATACTCAGTTTATAATATCAACCCCCCCCCTCTCGAATTTGTTTACTTACTGTAGGTATGTATATATGTACCCGTGGATATGTGGGGGGAAGGGGGGTTGTGAAATCGTCGTTTCATTGTCCAAGGTATGATACAAGAACATCGTATCATATGGGGGATATGGTTCAAGAACTTCAAAATGTGTACAATACCACCAGATCCTAAATTTTCAAATTCTATAGGCTCTACCAATACAAACATTATTGTAAAAAACAGGTTTTTTTTTTACGATAAGATTTGTAGTGGTACAAGTAGAGCCTATAGAATTTGAAAATTTAGGATCGGGTATCATAATAATAATATTATTATCATGCACATTTTGGAGTTCTTGGAGCATAAGAGAGGGGGGTTTGTCTTCCCGAACCTAAATACCCTAAACCCGAGTGAGAATATGTGATTACCCTTGGGCTATTAGGTAGAGGTCTCGAGGATAGGATTTAGGTCCAGGTGTTGCTACGGTTCGTTTGTATCATATTGCGAGGACATCATACGGGGGGAAGACAGTCCCTTGATCAATCCCAAGAAGGGCAGAAAGCAACAATCTCAAGGAAGGAGAAGAAGCCGCACCTCATCAAATGAACCAAACAGTGATTGTGAATCCGCTGCACACAAGCAAGTAGAGTATCTTCCCATTCCTTCGCAAAAAAGCAAAAAAAATCATCAGGACTTTTCCATAACCGGTATTAATTTCTACCCTGGAAAGCATGTCATCCCACCCCCCCCCCCCGCCGATTCAGCCCAAGCACCCCATCTCACTCGCTTCCCAGAGCATCCTCCACGAGCACTTCTCGAGTCATAATATAACGACTTATATGGCACTCTGCGGCCCCACCGGGAGCGTCAAGTTGCGGATAAGTTGGTATGGTAGTCACGTCAGCACCCACTCACGAGTGCTCAAGTAGTACCGCACTTTGTCCATCTGACGGGCATGCCTTTTGCAAACTCTCCTCGGTAAATGGATACCCTGGGGGTTTCGTTACCGTCGGAAATCCTAACGCGGGCACGATTCGCGATAGCAAGCTTGAATGAGCACAGTCATGCGTGATGACCCCAGTATCAGTATTCTTGCGGCTATTTTACCGTTGCAACTTGTGTCACGTGTGGTGTTGGAGTGTTCTGCCGTAATGGTATCGTACCGGTATTTACTCGAGTCCGGTACGGTATCTGGGAAGGAAAGAGTATTGTGTGGGGTGGTAAGACCGGATGATTAGTATTTTGTGGGGAGAGTTTTTTTTCGGAGGGGTTGAGAGGTATGACACTGTGTTACTCGTGTGGGACCAGCATTACTTGTTCAATATATCTATTATCTTGTCTGCCGACCCGACTTGTAAGGCATAAAGTTGCAAATGGTCAGTTACATTTTTGGCGGTGCTGGAGCCTGCGGTTGGTTGATGTTGGTTTCTTACCATCGCTCGTGTTGGGACTCGGACAGTTGATCATTGCAACTCGAGTGCCGTACCGACACTATTCAACTCAGTAGGGTGGATCTGCTCGCTCCACCTTTCTCGCAAAAGGGAGCATCATTGACAGCCTAGCCCGTATACAGAAGCCTTATTCCCCTATCCTGCTGGTAAATGCAAAATATGTAGTATGACATTCTGAATAGCGTTGTGGGAATAATATATCAATCGCGCAAGTACCACCAACCTCAAGGTTTGGCGGAAAGTTGACGTGATTGTAGGAATTTGGAAGCTGCAGGATTTTTTTACGGTAGTCTCCCGTATGATATCATGTCTGGGTCGTTAGAGAACCCCCAAGAGCCGCCGAGCTGCCATCAATCCTGACAACTTCTTTCCACATTTCCCCTCGTCATCGTCCAAGAGGGGATCTTTGTACAGATGGGGGTAAGCTAAAACGAACGACGTCGTTTGGGTATGCTTGAGGGTATGATTCGAGTCTTAGGGGGGTGCTATGCGGTGCCGCAGGGAGTGGAATAATTGAGAATGACGCTACGACGCCCATACCGATAATCCCCCCCCTGGATGAGGGGGGGGATAGAACACAGCGAAAGGGTTGCTTCCAGCCCTCGGTCGAGAGAAGCGAAGAGAGAAATATAGTAGTCTGCACCAAACCTTACCAGGAGAGGCAGCTCTAACGTCCCAGAGGGGTTCTCAATTACTCCAGTTCTTGTGCGGTGTGTACCCTACTCGTACTGGCATCGGTACGATAGTCTGATTGCTTCAGCCACACCCCTTCCCCGCCAGCCAGCGGGAGTGAGAACTGACTATCTACGATACCGGCACCGGTACTCGAGTATCGAGTATCATACGGTGCCAGGCGTGTGAAATCGACCCCTCCCACAGCCAGGAACCAACAGCGAACCTGCCCTAGCAACAACCAACTGTTTTCGAGGAAAACGCTCTATATAACTGCTCGGAGCTGACTCCTCTTTGATTGTATCGACTTTGTTTTTTTGGTTGAGTCAGTCAGTATTGGTTGAGAGCAGCAAGGCGGGTATTTTTTGGGTGAGTGAACACACATACAGATATATGCCAAGGCGCTAAGTTTTGTACTCGCACAAGTACGTATTGCTAGGCAAAGACGGGGGGAACAAGAGGGTTCGTTTTGGGTGCCCGGCACGATATGCTTGAGTACCCATGTCCTGTTCTACGATACGCTTGCACTACTGTGCTCAAGCACTGTTACGGGTTACGAGTTAACGCTACCGTACTCGTACTTGTACCTTCCCCCAATTTACTCCTTGCAGCACTGCCGCACAAGCACCCCAACACGAGTAACAGCTCCGCCAGCTACCGTACCCTTCTCTCTCCTCCTCCCCCCCTTCGCCGACATCGTGGACCTAATCAACCAACCAACTAATCTCGCTTTATTGCCTTCAACCGGCGTACGGATTAAGTAACCTTGACATAGGAACTAGCATCTAGAGCTTTATTATATTAAGGGCACCTTCAAGATGGCTATGGAACAGGTGGAGGTTCCTAGCAGGGTATGTTTGCGACTCAATCCACCACCCATCCACCGGACGACGTTCCACTTTGGTGAGCTAGCTGGCTTACTTCGGGAGAATCACAGTCGTATTTCATCCGCTGGGTAGAGTGCTCGAAGAATTTTACCATCTCTTGGAGTATAAAACCTCATAAAAAGTCGCTGTGAGTAGCTAGCTACCCCACATCCACTATCGGGGAATCTGAAACCCCTAATAGCTAACTCTTGGGGATGTAGGAATTTTGGAATCTTTAGGCATCCAAGGGCTGGGAATCAATCAGCCTCACAGCTCCAACCTCCTCCCACTGCTAAGTCCGATGACGCGTCTAGTATAAAGCGACCGGGTAGCTCAAGGGCTCGGAATGAAGGGGACTGTATTGAGCGGTTACACGCAGCAGGCTTATTAGATGTGTACTGGCATGGAAAAGTGGAAGCAGAGAAAGTCACAACCGGCACGTATCAGGTGAAAGAAGGTGGTATGTTTGCGCTGGTATGAACTCCCCCATGAGATTTCATTCCGCACACCCCACCGCTAATTGGCATTCGGGTGTACTCTAGGTTTTCGACAATACCTTCTCCAAGCAAGTCGCAAAAACAGCTACTCTCGTATTGCTTACCTACCCTTCCACTTCTCCGCCCCCGGCTTCGCACGCCCTTCACCACTTCGATTCCGCCCTTGCTTCAACTACATCGCTGGTCCAAAATGGTGGAAAAGGGCCAGGACATGGACCCAGTGCATCTGTTGAAACGTTCACAATGCATGGGCAAGATGGTACCACTCATGATAAGGAATCTGTCTACTCTGCGCATGGTTTCCACACAGGTGTCCTGAAGAAGCGTAAACGTAAGCGGCATCAGGGCTATGCCCGCCGCTTTTTTTCCTTAGATTTCACCTCTTCAACCCTATCATATTACTTGAATCGGGAGTCCTCGGCACTCCGTGGAGCCATTCCACTATCTTTGGCTGCGATTAGCGCAAGCGGAAAGGAAAGGGAGATTTGTATCGATTCCGGTGCCGAGGTGTGGCATCTCAGAGCAAATTCTGATCGGGATTGGGAGCAATGGAAGTCTGCCCTAGAGAAGGCTGCGCAGCATGCGATGAAAGCCGGCACCACCGGTGATCAGCACATGCCTCTACCGGATGTTCAACAGTCGGCTGCTATCAATACCCAAAACCAGGTAATGGAAGACCGGGGCTGGGCGGGGGTTGAGGCTTTGGTTGGGCGTGTTGCCGGTGTTCGGGATGCCGTGAGAAGGCTTGCAACAACTGCCGAGCAGCCCGCACCGCCTAAAATTGGCGAAGCTGGTGCTGAGGCGAGCACCTCGTCAACGTCTGTTCATTCATTAACGGAGCAGAAGGATAAGGAGCGTAGAAGACCATTTTGGAAACGTAAGGTGAGTGGCGGAACATCGCCTTCGGTTTCTTCGCAATCTCTGCACCCCACATCTGCAGTTGCTGCTGCCGTGACAGCGGTAGCAGCCCCTGCCCTGCCTAATGGAGTGGCTGGAAATATGCCGCTCCATCAAGGGCAGGGTATGGGTGGGCACCTCAATGCGCTCCTTACGGATCTTGATTCGGTTGTTGCAGACTTCTCCAAACTAGTCGCGGAGAACAAACAGAGGAGGTGGTTGAATCATCGCGTATCCCAACATCAATCTGCATCACCGATAGTGGCTTCTAGAGTTAGCATAGAATCCTCAGCATCAGAAGAATTCTTTGATGCTGAGGACGACATGGTCGAAGGGGAACGAGGTAGAGTTGTGCTTCTGAATGACGACGAGGGCTCCGCACGCGGGGCGTCAAGTTCGCAAGGCGTGACAGACGACGAAGAGAGTGATGAAGAAGACGAGGGCTTCGATAATGATCAGCCTCCGCGGTCTGCCGCTAAGTTTGAAGATGAAGATGTCACAGACGCGAATGGGGTGAGGGACTTGAGTCCTTTGCCTTTGGAACCCATAGAGCGACGTGCTCTGGTACCTGCTGCTACCGTGATGCCCCCTAGTTTGATTGGGTTCTTGAGGAAAAACGTAAGCACGAGATGTCACTCATGCTCAATTTGTTAGCTGACTCCCCGATCTAGGTCGGAAAAGATCTTTCAACTATTGCAATGCCAGTATCTGCGAATGAGCCAACAAGTCTTTTGCAGAGACTTTCCGAGCAGTTGGAATATTCCGAGTTACTGGATGAAGGCGTCAATGCTTCTGCAGCGAATGGGGGACGGTTGCTTTATGTTGCTGCATTTGCTACTAGTTCATTCTCGAATAGCAGGGTAAAAGAGAGATCTATCCGTAAGCCATTTAATCCGATGCTGGGTGAAACGTATGAGTTGGTTAGAGAGGATAAGGGTAAGAATACTTCTGACCGAACTAGATTTGATATTCAGGCATTCTGACATCTTCTAGGGTTCCGTTTCATTGCCGAGAAGGTATCGCATCGACCAGTCATCATGGCTTGTCAAGCAGAATCCCAAAATTGGACATTTACTCAATCCCCCATGCCGACGCAGAAGTTCTGGGGCAAATCCGCAGAACTTAACACCTCAGGCCGAGTCCGAATCCACTTCCCATCGACCGGCGATTCCTTTTCCTGGACAATCGCAACCAGCTTTCTCCGCAACATCATCGCTGGGGAAAAGTACGTAGAGCCTGTAGGATCCATGACAATCCATCACGAAAACACGGGCGAGAAAGCTATAGTAACCTTCAAAGCCAACAAAGGCATGTTCGCTGGGCGCAGCGAGGAAGTAACAATCCAAGCATTCGATTCCTCCGGCAACCCCTACCCATTGAGCCTTTCTGGAAAATGGACAGAGAAACTCATGCTCGAGGGCGCCGGCTCCCCGAAGAAATTCTGGGAAGTGAAAGAGCTGGTAGAAAACGCACAGACAAGATACGGCTTCACCAAGTTCGCGGCGGCGCTCAACGAGATCACACCCATCGAGCAAGGCAAGATCCCCACCACAGACACCAGACACCGGCCCGACCAGCGCATGGTGGAAGAGGGCCGCCTGGACGAGGCGGAGGCCATGAAGATGAGGCTCGAAGAGGCCCAGCGAGTACGACGCAAGGAGATGGAAGATAACGGAGAAGCCTGGCAACCCAAATGGTTCGTCAAGGTGCGGGAATATGCCGACGAGGAGATTTGGAAGATCAAGACGGGCAAGGAAGGGTACTGGGAGCGGAGAAGCAAAGGTGAGTGGAAGGGTGTGCCCGTCATCTTTGAGGAGTAGAGAGAAAAGAAAAAGCAAAACGAAAAGCGGAAGCGTGGATATGGGTAGATGGATATATATTCGTAGAGAGAGAGTGTGTGTGCCTCGATTGAGCAAGTCAAAACCGAGTGGTATATATATACTGGCTGGTGTTTGTTTGTCTTATTTACCCCGTTTTACTCTCTTCTCTCTTTTTTTTCTTTTCCTTTTCCTTTCTAGTTTTAGTCTTGATTTGGAGCGAGGTTATATTATGATAGATGGGGGAAGGATTGGGATAAAACGAGAACCTGTTTGAGTATTTATTTTATTGTAGTCAGTCGAGTAAAAAATAGTGCTGTGTTTCGCGAATGTCGCGATTATTGCGATGCTTTCTCCTGCTGCGTGATACCAGTAAATTTGTCATGTTTTTTTTTTGTTTTTGCGATGGTAATAGTACTCGTACTCGTACGAGTGCAGTACGATACAGTAGTGGTCTCATGCGCAATCACTCTATTGACGCGGCTGACGTTCATTACTGTACTGTGCCCGGGGTAAGTTTAGGTCTTACGTACCCTACCGTAGACCCTCCCCACCCCACCTGATCGGTGCGCGTTGCGGGCGGGGTAATAGCACAATAGTATTAGGTATTATTATAACGCAGGAACATGTCTCATAGGGAATCACTCGCGATCGACACAATTTCCCCCGTGTTTCGGGATGAGCGGCACATTTCCTTGTGAACCGTTGGTGGTTTTGAGTTAGTTTCTTTTTCGTTGTTGGTTGGTTGGTTGGGGTTGAGCTGGTTGGCGGAGGGTCTTGTTCAATTGTGAATTGGTTTGGTGGTGGTGTCGGCGGCGGTGGTGATCAAATGAGATTGCATTAAGTTAAGTTGATTGTGCTGTATCATAATAACAAGGAAGGGGGGTGGAGGCGCTTAGTAGAGAGATGGATGGATGGATGCTGAGGCCGGAGTTGGGTGGATTTTCTTCTTTTCTTTTCTTCTTTTCTTTTCAGCTGTTCAGGTTCGAATTTTTTTTTTTTTTTGTTTGCCCCTCATTTAGCGCGTAACCTATCCTCTGTGCTTGTACTCGTACTGTATCATACTCATATAGATGATAAGGTCTCAACGTTTTTCTTTTTTTCGTTTTTTCCAGACATCTTGGTGATGTTGATGTTATGCATCGTAAATCAATTTCTTGAGGAGGAATGGGATTGAAGTGAGGAAGACTTTTCGCTCTTCCTTCCTTATCATCATAACCGCGGTCTATGTTTTGTTGAAGCTTTTACCGTGGTGTGTGGTGACCCCTCCTTTAACTTACTCTAGCCTCTTGCCCCTCGCCTGAGGAAGAGCTCCACCAACCCCGCCATCTATCCATCCATCATCCATCCATCATCCATCCTTCCATCGAGAGAGTTAGGGAAAATCCAGCCCGCTCACCTACCGTAATTTACTGTGAAACCTTAACATCAATCTCCTCCCCTCAACCCCCCCCCCCCCTTCCTCTTCCCTTAGAATTGAAAGGCTTCATTTCTCTATAGTATCATACGGTATCACATCTTTCCAGAGCGGATCTTCCCTGGGCTGTAGCTGTACCGGCATCATACAAGTATCTACCAGTGAGCTACCTAACTGCTAATTGCTGCCATCACTTGAGTTCCCATACCAATACCTTTGCTTTTGTGATCTTCCCCATCTCCTTCTTCCTCCTCTCTTCTCCCCCCTCCTCACCCGCCTATCTACCTGTCTACGTCTCTGCACTGCATCTCCGTCCGTCCGTTGGTACCTACATCAACCCCACCTTTGAAACCTCCTCTTCCTCTCTCCTCCTGCTCCCAATCACCACCACTTCTACCGACAGCTTCGCTTTCGTTCTTTATTCCTTACTTCATCTATCGTTACCATCACCATGGACGGATCTCTCCCTGGGCGCAAGGTCTTCAAGGTCTTCAACCAGGATTTCATTGTTGACGAGCGCTACACGGTTACAAAGGAGCTCGGACAGGGAGCTTATGGGATTGTTTGGTAGGATAATGTTCCCTTCCAGGAAGAAGAATAACAAAACATTCTGCATGGGTGGATGGATGGAAAACTGATGCCTTTATTGTTGTTAGTGCGGCTACGAATGCTGTGAGCGGGGAGGGCGTCGCGGTTAAGAAGGTTACCAATGTTTTTTCCAAAAAGATTTTGGCCAAGAGGGCTTTAAGGGAGATCAAGTTGCTTCAACATTTTAGAGGTATGTTGGTTGGTTGATGTTCTGGCTTTATGCTTTCTATCCATCTCATCTCATCTCTTCCCTGGCTGGCTGCTTGCTCCCGTGTAGGGGATTTCGTTATCTCTTAAAAGATAAAGGTTTCAAAGGCTAATTTTATGGGCGATGAACTGTAGGTCATCGGAATGTTCGTTTCTCATCCCCCGATATGCTGTTAAACATCGTTCTCTTGCTTTGTGTGAGGAGGATGTATTTTGGGCGGAATGTATATTTACTTACTTGTGGGCCGCCCTACGTTTCCGCAGATCACTTGTCTCTATGATATGGATATCCCAAAACCAGATGCTTTCAATGAGGTTTATCTTTACGAAGGTGAGATTAGGGGGGAATCCTCGGTCTCTTGTGTGACTGGTCCTAGATTGCTGACTTGATAAATTTCCTTGTTTTTAGAGCTCATGGAATGTGATCTTGCTGCCATCATCCGAAGGTTTGTTGTCTCTCTGTCCCCTAAAATGTAGAACGGCTAAATTAATGTGAATTCTAGTGGACAACCCTTGACAGATGCTCATTTCCAGTCATTCATCTACCAGATTCTCTGCGGTTTGAAGTATATCCATTCAGCGAACGTGCTTCACAGAGATTTGAAACCCGGTAATCTTCTTGTTAATGCCGACTGCGAGCTTAAAATTTGTGATTTTGGCCTTGCTAGAGGGTTTTCCGTTGACCCGGAGGAGAATGCTGGATACATGACCGAGTACGTAGCTACTCGGTGGTACAGAGCTCCAGAGATCATGTTGAGCTTCCAGAGTTACACCAAAGCTAGTGAGTTACCAATACCCGAGGGGTGGAGGTGGTCGGTGGACCATTCCTCCCCCCCCCCACATGCGTGGAGCAGGGAACTCAGAACGCTAATGGTTCAATCACTCTACCCCAGTCGACGTATGGTCCGTTGGATGTATTCTAGCAGAACTCCTCGGTGGCCGACCCTTCTTTAAGGGCAGAGACTATGTCGACCAACTCAATCAGATTCTCCACTACCTCGGAACCCCCAATGAAGAAACCCTCAACCGCATCGGATCCCCCAGAGCCCAGGAATACGTCCGCAATCTCCCCTTCATGCCCAAAGTCCCATTCGGGCGCCTATTCCCGAATGCGAACCCAGATGCACTAGACCTCTTAAACCAGATGCTAGCCTTCGACCCAACATCCCGGGTCTCTGTAGAAACTGCGTTAGAACACAGCTACCTGCAGATCTGGCATGATGCTCAAGATGAACCGGACTGTCCGACCCCCTTCGACTTCAGCTTCGAAGTGGTCGACGAGATCAGTGATATGCGAAAGATGATTCTGAACGAGGTCCAAGTCTTCCGCGCTGCCGTCAGGAACAGGCCCGTCCAGCACGCCGCCCTCGACATTGCTGCGCTCGGGCGAAAAGACAGTAGTGTAGGTATTCCGGATCACCAATGGGCACAGCAGCAGAGGAACGACGCCCCAAGGCCGCACGACGCCCCCAGACCGCACGACCACCAGATGCATGAGGCGAACTTGGAACAGGAGTTGGCAGGAGGATTGGATGTTATGCATCAGTGAGCCAGTTCTTTTTTTTTCGTTTGAACATGTGTGTGTGTAGAGGGGGGGTGTTTTGCTGCTGGCGCTGGTTGATATACCCGTTCGTTAGCTGGTTAGCTGGTTGGTTCTACATTATACACTGGGATTGCTAGTTTCTGCTCTATTTTGTTTTGTTTTGCTGTACTCTGTTTGATGTGAAGTGGGTTTATCTGTAGAATCTGAATGGGTAGATGGATGGATAGTTGGTTGGTGCGGTAAACTTAAACTCCCTTTGACTCTCTATCTACCCACCTATCGGTGCCCGCGTGCGGGGGGTGATGGGTTTTGTCTCAAGCGCTTTCCTCTTTTACTTTGCCTTGCCTTTGCCCGTGTCGTCCGGCCCCTCCGTCGTCCTCGATCATCCAAGTAGAGTTGGGAGACCATTTTTCTCGTATCATATAATACCTACGGCACGGGAAATGAGTGTTTACTGGGGGCTGTTGCTCTCTTTTCACTTTACACTCTGTTTCTCCTCCGTGACGCTTGCCCTTGGCACAATACAGCGGTCCATGGACTTTTCCCTCCTATTTCCCCGCCCTCGTAGAAGCACTTCCTTCCATTCTTTCCCTACCCCAATTCACGCACCACGGGTAAACCGGGATATCAGGGGCGATGTGTGAGAACAGGGCCATCCCTCCAGTGCCCACCAACAACCGAAACTGAAGCATTGATCGAAGGTTAAGGTTCAAGGGGTAGGCAAATCATGATCCTTTACTCGAGTACTGTGCTAGCATAGTATTCCGGAGGGGGGGAAGTTATGTAGTGGGGTCTAGGGTATTCATTTTGCGATGATGAACGAGTAGATCTTAGATTCTGAATTTTTTTTTTTGTTTTTTAGTGATGATCAGAGGGAGGGGCTAACTATGCTGTTGGCATTCTATTTGGGTCCTGAACTCCTGAGTGAGTGTGTGTTTGTAAGTATATCTTGGCGTACGTCACCTTCGGGGAATTCGGTAGGGGTAAATTACAGGCACTTGCTAGGGATAGGCAAACGTGTAAACACCTTTTTGGTATCATGGGAATGGAGTATCGGTATGTTCCCATACCCACACACAACTCCAGCACAGTAGATCACCGTACCCGTAGGTATCATATCATAGTCCAAAACTCCTCACCAACTCCCCAATCGTCAATAATGCCACCTCCACCACCACAGACCACAAACCCAGATGCAGACGCAGACGCAGAAGCAATACTAACCACCTACCTGGAAAGTCTACCCCAAAGCACAAACCCCACAACACCGGAAGACCAAGCCCTCCTTCGGTCCTTCCTGAAAAAACTCCTCTGCGAAAACCGGCCGGACACACCGGTATCAATACCCACCCTGCTAACGACCTCGCTTCCAACAACCTACCACGTCGGCACCGGCAGGACACAAACCCAAGCTCTGACCCGGGCGATCAAGCGCGCGAGGCACGAGGTAATATTCGTGACGTGCTTCTGGGCGACCAGCGAGTCGCTGGCCATCCTCGGCCATGCGCTGCGGGAGCTGTCCGCCAGCGCGGTATCGAGGGGGGGTAAGGTCCGCGTGCGGATATGCTTCAGTTCCATGTCGGCGTGGCAGAAGGTGAGGCAGGCGCTCTCCCCCGGCGGGAGGAGGATGACGTGGGACGTGTCGGAGCTGGGGCTGCCGGTGAGCGGGGAGCTGGCGGGGTTGGATATCCTCGTCCGGAGCCTGTTCTTCCCGCCTTTCTCCGTAATGCATGGGAAGTATTGCGTTGTCGACCGGAGGCGGGCTTGGATCGGCAGCGGGAATGTCAGCTGGGAGTGCTGGGGGGAAGGTTGTGGGGGGTTCGAGGGAGCGGGGTTTGTCCGCTCGATTCTGGCATATTATCGGGCTGTTTGGGGGGATCATGAGGTGGCGTCTTTACCGGGTTGGGGGGAAGACGTGGTGGAGGTGGAAGAGGAGGAAAACCCGGACGTCCTGGAAGAGGTAATGGAGTGCCCCACCATCCTTCTCCCAAACCCTCACCATTCCAATCCGAACTTCTCCTTTGGATCCTCCATAAAATCGTTAATATCCCTCCTCCTCCCCTGCCCGCCAACCCACCAACTCCTCCTAACGCCACCACCACAAGCGCCGCCAAACACCCCGCAAAACGCCTTCCTCCTAACCCTCCTCTCCCTCGCCAAAACCTCGATCACGATCCACACCCCAAACCTGACGTGCCAGTCCCTCCTCTCGTCCCTCCTCTCCGCCGCTTCCAGGGGTCTGCACGTCACGATAATAACCTGCCGGAACATGATGCGTCTAGAGCAGCTCGTCACGACGCCCTTCTCCACCACGGAATCCTGCGTGAGGGCCTTCGTCTCCTCGCTCCCGGACGTCGAGAGCGGCGGTGGGAACGTGGACTTGGGGTATTGGCGTGGGCGTGGAGATGTCAAGCAGTGGCATGTCAAGGCTTTGGTAGTGGACGACGCTTGGACTGTTATCGGCAGTGCGAACGGTGATCGCGCGAGTTGGTGGGGGTCCGGGGAGATCAATGTTTGTGTTTTTGGGCGGGCGTATGCGAGGGATGTTGGTGGGAGGTTAGAGAGGTGGGCTGTGGAGGCAGGTGGTGTGGAGTGGGTTCATGGCGGCAGGGAGTTGGGAAGTTGAACCTGATCATAAGGGCTCACTCGGTTGTTATTGATAGACGGACTGGAGTTGAACAGGGCCCTTCATACACGCTACGACTAGTGCGATGCGTTTTGGGTGTGGGCGTTTGAAGGTGAAATGGATACCCATCTATACAGTACATGTCCGAAGGTGTCGGTTGCCTGCCTTTCCTGTTGTTTCTGTAGTGCTACCAGTGCATAGCTCTTTCAGCACCCAGCTTTTTACAAGAGGCCTCTGTGAGCAAGAGGCGGGATTCTTTAACGGCTAGATCATTGAAAGATTAGGGTAATTCTAAGATTTATACATGCAAATGAGAACATTCCGGAAGCAAGAATTAGGGCAGCCTTGGTATATCTCGGCGGATTGCTAACGTACTTGTATCACACCCACCCATTCCAAAAGTAAATTTATCCGGAAATCTTTGTCACAGTTCCATGTGGTAGGGGAAACCTTAAACCGGTACCATGTAGTGCCATCTTTGGGTCCTGCACACCTCACTCCAATCCCCTCGGGCAATAGCTCACCCACCCAAAAGTTAATACTTTAAGGGGACATCTTTCTATACACTTGACACCAAATTCCCAGCCTGCTGGTACTTTATACCGAAAGCTACCATCAAGACTGTTGTTGAGAAACCTTAAGGTTTCAAGCCGGGAATTCTTCATAAGGGAATTGTGTGGGGTAGAAAGCTCATCGACTACCACAACTGTGTCAAGATTTCTGGATACTTTTGAAACGGGCAAGTACTAGACATCATGTATTATCCTGAAACTTGGCTATAGCTAACTTTTTTTTTTTTTTTTTTTTTTTTTTTTTTTAATAAGTAGGATAGGACCTTCTATAAAGTTCTTTCAACTTTACAATATGAAAAAGACAATATAGTATTGGCATGTCCTCTCTGCTTGCAGCTGCTCAAAACAATAATTTGAAGATGGTACTATCATAGGTAATTAACAAATACCTACCTATACATGAATATCACAAGCAGAGGAAGCTCTTTACCAATTAAAATTGATATTTTAACTAACAGGCTATCTAAAGTCATTCTGAAAGCCATTAAAGAAGAAAACCATTTAGATAAATGGTCCAGCTGCTAGCAGATTTTCCAGAAATTGGTGGTCACAAGTTATCCAGAATAACATACAAGACATCCAGAACAGAGCTGCCTTAGTTGCCAACATAGCTGTAGTAGCTGGTCACAATGTACTGCAACAACAGATCAACGCAAACCACTTACAAATATTTGCTCTTTTTGAATAGATACAAATCAAAATTGTGAAAGTTCAGAATGAGTGAGTATTTTTTTTTTTACTACCCTCTATTTGTCTAACTAATGTAACTTATATCACAGTAATAACTAGACAGTAAATTCCTGCAAATGAGCTTACATGATTTTGCAGTATAGTTATCATACTTCTTTAGTCTACTATCCAGTAAGTATAATGATACCTCAAAGTTCCTTGGCCTCAGGATCATCAACCCACTAGTATGACGATATTTTTCAAATAACTGGTAAGTTTTATTTCTTCATTATTGTCTCTAAACCTTATCAATGTTTTACATTTAATCGATAGGGAACTAATATCAGGCTATTGTGGACCTCCTTGGATTCCTGGAATTACTTACAGCTCCAACTATTGCAAAGCATTGGAGGTATCATAGCTTGCTGGACTATCCGGAAACTCAGGCTTGATATCAAAAGATAACTTAAAAGTCCGAAGAGGAGTTTTTTTTTATTTATACTATCTTGTTAGTATTTCATAGACAGTACTTTTAGGCCTTCCCGAAAGGTTGGTTTTGATATTATTGCTCGGGAAATAAACATATTATGATACTATTTCTTATTCGGGGACCCTTTCAAGTTTCCCCGGTCTTGTAGGGCTTCTCCACACTCCCCAACACCAACATGGAGAGACGCTCTCTCTTTCTCACAAACTTGTACATAATATTATATTAGTAAGTTAGAGTGAGTGAGGAACTTGGAACAGGAAGCTTGTTGTGTCGGTGGATGTAACATACGATTACCAGTATTGCTGGCTCGGACGTTCTTTACTACCATGGAGTAATCAAACTACAGTAGCAGGAACCGGTTGAATAACAAGAGGGGTTCTGTTGAAGGAGAAGGTGGGGTTCAGGTGACACCCCGTGATCAACCTTTCTCCAGATAATACATACTCGAGTACTCGAGTACAGTCCCGATGAACAGACATGTTTTGCTGTTTTTTCTATACAACAGAATGAAGCAGGGAATCACCTCTGTATACTCAGAGATACCCCCCCTTTTTTTGTGACTTGGACTATGATACCGGTAGTTTTTGCACCCATTATATGCCTACCTATAACCTGATATGGATAGATCCATCCCTTAAAACTCCATCGCTACCAACACCCTATAGGGGAACTGGGAAATTTAAGTAAGAGGAAATATCCGTTTTTTATTGTTCCATATCAAACCGACTATTTAACCCCTCCATCCACCCTTCCGAAAAGATCAAGAACCCCTTTATTGAAGAAAAACGAGAGAGGCAGAGAGAGGGAAGAGAAAAAAAGAAAGGAAGACACAGGAAAACATCAATTACATCGCCCTACTCATAACCCCCCATGCCCTAATCAAATTATCCGTGTACCCAGCAAACAGTGTCTGTCCGTCAGCGCTCCAAGCCAGCGATACACACTCAGGCTCACGTCTCTTCTTGCCGATAGGAATGAAATCAGGCTTGAGCTCATCAACCTTGCTCTTCTTCTCAAGGTCGAAGATGATGATGGATGTGGCGGTAGCAGCGCAGAGCCAATACCTGTTTGGCGAGAAGACAAGGGCGTGTATCTCATTACCGGCATTAAGGCTGTAAAGGTGCTTAGACTCGTTAAGGTCCCAGAGCATGGTGGTGCCGTCCTTGCCGCCAGAGGCACAGAGCGAACCGTCAGGGGAGATAGTGACAGTGTTGATATATCCAGTGTGTCCGGTATGATCGGTTTGAATGCGGCAAGAGGCCAGCTCCCAGACCTTTTTACACTGTCAGTCGCCTATTTGAAAACCAAGGTTGGAAAGGCTATGGGTGCAAAGAATATCATGGGAAAGAGTGTCATCAGTGCGCCGGTGATTGTTTGTCTCATAGACTTTAGATGGAAGTCTCTGAAGTAGCAAATACTTTAGGTTGCATAGCATCCTTTGACACTCCTTCCCTCTTTCTCTTTCCCCAAAAAAGAGAACATGGTGGAATAAACCCACCTTAACCAACTTATCCCATCCAGCAGAGACAATCACCGGGTTCTGAGGGTTTGGCGAGAAACGGACGCAAGAAACCCAGTCAGTGTGCCCCTTATCAGTGATGGTAAACTTGCAGTCACCAAGGGTATTCCAGAGTTTAATAGTACGGTCCCTAGACCCAGACACGATCTGGCGGTTATCGGCAGAGAAGGAAACACTCAAGACATCGTTATCATGGCCGACGAAGCGGCGGGTGGTCTGGCCAGTGGAGAGTTCCCACAGACGGAGGGTCCTGTCCCATGAAGCAGAGAGGGCATATGCGCCGTCGGAAGAGATGACCTTTGTCAAGAGTCAGCAAGAGAGAACAATCTGTAGCTCCAGTTGACGTCGAGAACATACACAGTCAGAAACGATGTGAGAATGACCCTTAAGACTTCTCTTGGGAACACCGTAGCCAGTATCACTATCGCGAGTGCTGGACCAAATTGTTAGCCTTCTGAGCTCTCTGTTCTCTCCGTTTTCTCCCCGTGTCAGGAAACACGACGGTGCTTACAGATTCCAGATGATCAAGGTCTTGTCGCGCGAAGCAGACAAGAGCATGTTGGGGTTCTCGAGGGAGGTAGCAAGGGCCTATGGTGTAAAAACAAGTCAATAATCCCACAATTTCACGCGATCGATTCAATATATCAAGTCTGTCCAAGATCATACCGTGACCCAATCACTATGCCCTGTGCCAATTAAATCCCAATCAGTTCTAATTCTACTTCACCACATCCCCCCCGACCAATGTGATCCTCCGGCAAAAAAGAAGAGGGAAATGTCATACCTTCAAGGGTTCCGCGCAAAACCATCTGCTCAGCTAATTATTCCCAACCCAGGATTAGCAAAAAGGCCAAGCTCCTAAAGTTTCATTCCGGGGGGAAAGGTAGCGGCATACTCATTTTGTGTAATTAAGCAAGCGTTCTCGACGTGATCTGAGTTTCAATGTTGAAGGAAAGGATCGTTAACGTCGTTGAACTGTTTGTGCTTTCTGTGGGGTTGGAGGGGTGAACAGTTTGATTTCTGTGCGAGGTGCCAAGACTGTTCTTTATGCGCTAGCCGTTGCGGGAATACCAAGGTTGTTGGTGATGTGTGGATTGGTTGGCGTGACTGTTTAGGGTGAGGGCTGACCCTGCTTATCTGATGAACCAACGTGTGCATGAAATGTCACTCGGAGAACAACTGGTTGATGGTTTCTCTGGTGGCTATGATACAGTACGATATGATAATAATTATTATGATACCATACCCGCCTCTTTTAGAGCTGAAGCAGCACCTAACAGAAGACAAAACATGTGATTAGGACTGTGCTGTCTGTAGGGTAGAAATAATTCACTCAAAAATTTGGACACTTTATTTGTGAGTTGTTTGAACCTCACTTTCCTCATATTCAGTCACTCGCCTAGCAGGCTAGCACCTCTCCAGGAGCCCTCACACAGAGTTAAGTGTATCATACCAAGACACGGGTCCTCCTGAAAAACCACCCGTCTCCCTATCGACTATAACGTTTGGTTGACTGCAGGGTATCTCTACTCCAAGGGGCTGCAGCTGAAAATTGCACGAACTATATAGCCTGCTTGCTTTAAAAAAAAAATCAGACAAATCCAGAAGTTTTGAAAATATTATGTTTGCGGTGTTCCTAATGACCAAAGTCAAGAAACCCAAAAATTTACGGTTACAAAAGGTCATCTATTCACCCTCCACAAAGGATAGTTGAATATAGTCAACTTTTCAGTGTATCAATTCTACCAATGAGACCAACCCCTCCCAACTTGACACTCACCAAACAGCGCCGTATTTGAATATAACAACCCATCTCCCCAAACACCGCGAACCAGAATAATAATATAGCTTCCCGAGGGACCCCCGTCAGTGGGGGACTGAAAACTAATTTCCTCCCTCCCTAACAGACATGGTACATGCAGTCACAACGCCGGGCACTTCAATCTACAGAATACTTACGCCGAACTCTGTGCTGGAAAGTACTGAAAACCCTCTCCTAAAGGACTTTATGGGTCAGCTTATAACATAGTGTAAAACCAGTACTTCAAACCTCACAAATTCTAATTTAGATATCCCCTCGAGAAGTTGTGGTTAATTTATGGTATCATAGCTTGTGTAGAGCCCTACCAGACGCCTACCAAACACTGCACAAGTACGACACTTCCTTCGCAGGGCCGCCTTTACTGATAGCAGCCTCTGTCCTCCTTCTTTAGGCTTAATTTGGTGGTTGCGTCATGAGTGGTCACTCGATACCCCGACAAAGTGCATTGTGGGGGATCATCGCTCTTATAAGTTACCACTGTTGTTAGGTTATGATAAGATAAGGCTTTTGTATGTCCTGATAGTGCCAAACCCCCAAATTCCCTGGAGTTATATACCTGTGTAGTAGGTTATATCATAATTATCATAGTAGTTGTATTCCTCCTTGTGAGTATCACACATCACACACAAATGCCCGCATGATAAGGTACGGTAGTCATATTATTATGCAAAGGCTCAGGCACCGGAATCTCCAGCTGACCTAGGCATCGCGCTAGAGGTAAGGACAAGCGAGTAATACGGTAGTCGTGATTAATATATTAGTTCCCATAAACACATATATACAGGGAGTGCTGTTAAGGAAGTCGCCCGGTATAATATTATTATAACACCCGCATAACAATAAAAGAAAGCTAAGACTGAAACTAAAGAAAAAATTAACCAGTCTAAATTTTCCAGTTTCAAAAACGCCCTCTAGGACCAAAACACCCCCACCAGTATTACTTTCGTTACAATTACTTCTCCATCCGTTTCTCAAGTGGATTTGCTCCATGGCAACTCCCTCCCAAACTCGCTCACACCATCGCTGGGACAATACGTCAACAACTCCCTCAACTCTGGACAAGTAACACTGTACCCGCCATCCCATCTTCTTCCCGGATTCCGCCCTTGTCGCTTCCTTCGTAATTCCCCATCACTCTTACACCCGTATAAATCTTCGTCCCAGACTTGGCGTGTCCTCGTTTCACCCTTGAGGACTAGGTCGCCGACACCTTCTTCGGGGTCGATTCCGACGAATTTAAAGTTGGCCTCTGGATAGGATATTGCGCGGAGGTGATTGTGCAGGAAGCGGGACTCCTTAAAGGCGTGGGAGATTAGGGTTATTGAGGATGGGTAGGTGTTCGTTAGTTCGTGGAAGCGGGCGATGGAGAATACGAGATTTTGGTAGGAGTCTCGGGCGTGAACTTCTGTTGTTGTTCTGGGGAGGAGGGAGGGGGTTAGGAGATCCAAGGTGTGAGCTAGACGCTGTTTGAACGTTAGTCACTGCGGACGCATATCTGGGGAATTAAATCGGCGAAGTAGGTAGGCGGGTTACGTAGTAGCTTTCAGCTTCGCTGAGAGGTCCTGCAGCGCTTTTTGTTTCACCTCTAAGTATTTATTAGTAGTGGTATAAGCAGATGATAGAAGGGGACAAAACAGAGACTTACCCAGAGAATACTAGCAAACTCTCTGCATCCTCCGATACAGATTCGACCCCAGCCTTGATATGCCGTACATAGGTGTCGACCTCGCCCTTCTGAAAATCTTCAATCATCCTTGTCGCACCTCCTTAGATCAGCTCATTTACTTCTTTCTCCTCCGCTAGTAGGTTCCTGCCATTCATTAAGGTCCTGCCTACCATTCGGTCTCATTCATCCCGTCAATTCCTCCAATCCAGATAGCATGACAAGTGACAATAACCAATCTCTTCACACCCGTAACCTCCCTCCCAAGATTCTCCTCCCTCCACCCGAGATTTTCAGACTCCTCCCCTTCGGCATATTTTTCGGCGAGTTGATCTCGCCCGTTGTCTCGGTATAATACTAGTAGAAAACGTACTAGCTCAACAAATAGCACAACTCCTATAATCCAACCTTTCTTGTAAGGAGCCCATAATCGCCATAGTGTGCTTCGACGCGTCCGGCGGGTAGAGCTCTCGTTATATTGGGGTAGCCGAATGGAAACTACCATCGCAGTGGTGACTGTTGTTATTGTCCAAAGGAGTGAATTTCGTTCGGGTAGGTAGTCAAATGTATTATAGATACCAGGAGCAAAAAAAAAAGCGCGAGGGAGCTGTCGGACGGTCTTGGCGAAGAGGAAGGAAAAAGGTGTTTAGCTCAGCGGTAGGCCAAGCCTTTGATCTGGCTACCACCAGTACGAGGGCAAGTATTGATAGGTAAATTAACGTCGATATCAAAAAGCAGCAAGACCGGGAAAACAAATGATCACTGGCTGCTAGCTACCTAGACTATTACTACTACTTCGAAATAAGGGATAGTCACAATGCTGAACGATTCAAGCATTTGCGAAATATAGTGAGCACACAATTATCTTCCCAATATCTCAGCATATTTACATGATAAAACCCAGACACCAAATAATGAATACGGACACCATCTCAAGGCGTAAAACAACACTCCAACCACCCAAACCTCTAATGATGCTAATGTAAAGCAAAACGGCGCCCCGGAAGAAAAAAAAAGATTAATGGGAATACAGAGAGGGTATTCGGTGGAAAAAAAAAGAAAGAAAGATAAAAGAGGGCTAATATGTAGGTCGTCAATAATAATTTGGGAAAAAAACAGAGTGCAAGGTGAGCGAGGGAGTATGAACAAGTGGGGCATTGGAAAATGGGTGAAAACAGAAACGTGTAGACTCGGGTGAAACAAAGGGAATAACATCTTTCTCAACGCCATGAGCTTCCAGAATCCAAGTAAATAAGCCTTATTGACAAAGTGAATGGCCAACTGTCCCCACCATCTATCGTCCGTGTCCAAAGTAATTTAAGAGTGAGAAAATCAAAACCAATGTAAAGATGCAGCCACACTACCAGAAGCCAAAAGGGAGAAAAGAAAAGAAAAATACACAAAGAGAACAGTGATGATATGGCCTAAAAACAGAGGGGTGAAAACACGACAAAAGTGACAAGCAATCTATAGATCTTCCAACGCTCCGCTTGCCATTCCTCAAACGAAAACACTGCTCTAGTGCGTAATTTGTGTGTGGTATACTCATATCCTCCAGGCTACTGGTTGTGACGACTTCTCTTGTTGTTCATCTGCATCTTTTCAAGCTCAGCCATCTCAAAGAAGTCAAAGTCACCCATGGATCCAAATCGTCTTTTGGTGCCTTGGCTCTTGTTCATGGCTGTAGTGGACGGACTTCTAGAGACCCCTCGGAATCCAGGGATAGATCCGGAGTTAGCCGAGATTCCATGAAATATTGACTTCTGGGCGGCAAGATTTGGCGAAGTCGGCGGAGAATACAGGTCCACGTCAGCCGAGCGGTGCTCACTGATACCAAGTGCGGGAGGCGGTGGAACATGGCGAGGAAGGTCTAGATTCGATCGGAAAGAAAAACCTGGGTTCAGTTGACGGGAGTGAGTGGGGGAGGATCTACGGGATAGTGGATTGAATGGTTGTTGTTGGGTGTGAGGCGTGGGAACCTGAGGAGGAGGAAGGGGAGGAACCGTATGAGGGGCAGTTTGGAGCTGATGATCCGATAAAGGGGAAGCACTGGCCATCTCGGCCCGCTCGGTATCAGTGTTGACGGGCGTTGTCATCTCATCACTGTCCATAGCTTCCTCCATACCAGTGTCCTCCTTCTTATGCTTCGGCTTCCAACCTGCCCCCGGAGCAAGCTTCCTCCGCTTCCCCAAGGCCCATTGCCGTAACATTGCTAATGTCTTTTGGTCCCCACGGCTCTCAATCCTATCGATGAAAACCAGAAAGTCCTCCAGACAATCTTGGTAACCTTCAATCCTTCCATCACGACGTGAACGCTGTGCCTCGTTGGCAGCGGCCTTGTAGAGGTTGGTGACGGATAGAGCCGTTTGTTTAAAGGCTTGTAGTAGTAGAGTTGAGGATGGTCCAGGTTCCGGGTCAGGGGGATCTTCGGGGGAATGGTTCTCATTGGGGAGATTTGAGGAAAGCGATGTCATATCCATATCCATTCGTTCCATTTGTACTATGTTGCAGGAGCTGCGCTAGTCTCTAGGCAGGTTCAAGCGATGCACGTAGTTTCCTCGAGGGGTTAAATGTTAGGCGATTGAAAAAACCCTAATTTTTATCTTAGGAACAGAAGCTTTAGTGGAAGGCAAAACAGCTTATTAATATTGAAATGACCAGGGTTAGTGTTGGGGAAAGGAGGAGGGGAGGGGGGAGGGGGGATGGGCTCCTTTTTTTTCTTCTTTCTGTTCTCTCTTCCCCGAAAGATGATGACGAAAGGTGTAGAAGTGAAAGGTACCAGTAGGCAAAAATACACAGCAGAGCAGTTCAACTTACATTCGTGGTGGTGGTGGAGGTGTTGGTGGTGTAGAGTGTATGGACAACGAGATGTGTGAGAAATGAAGGGAGGGCAGTGCTGGCAAGCAGGTGGACCAAGTGGCCAAGGATCGTCAGGAGGGGAGAGAAAGACAGTCGTTGGTGGGTGGAGTTGTAGTTGGAGGGGTGGATAAAAGATTGGCCCTAGACCTAGACCTACAAGCCCGGAAGATCAGGAAGAGAAGAGAAAGGTCGGCTGGAGTCGAGGCTTGTAAGTTACCGTTAGCGCCACAGTACCCATAAGTTAAATATGAGTGGAGCTCTCTTTGGTAGAAAGTGTATTAGACTATCATGGAGAGTTACCGTACTCCAGCCAAACCTAACCTGAAACCATTTACCGCGATGTGATACGTCGGCCGGGCGTCTGGGTTGTTAAAATAACTTTTAATCGTCCAAATCCCAGGAACCACAGTCTCTGAGGGCTATTGAAGGTTAAGGGGCCGGGGTTGGAGAGAAATCGTTTCCCATTTCCTGCGGAGTGTATAAGGTTAGGTGAGTTAAGGAATGGATACCTCATGTTAACCGGTCGAGAGCCGCGGATTGCGATGACGACAAGTAAGTTACAGCAGACGGATGGTTATCCACAATAAACTTGTATATGGATGGAGTGGAAAGGTTATTTGTGGAGATGTATTCGCAGTTATTAATCCAGCTTCAGCTCAATGTTTGCCAATTGTGGGATAGAAAGTACTATTGAACCACCGGTATCGGTGGTGGGGCGAGGAAACAGCTGGAGAAATGATATCCTAACTACCAGCTTCCGGCAAGGTAATTTCGAGTTCCATGATATACGAGTACTACAAGTATCATATTATTATTATGGTGCTCTCCTTGGTTGAGGGAGGTGAGTAAGCGTGATAGCGCCCTTCTTGGCGGATGTTCGCGTGGTAAATGGAATTTAGGAATTTCGTCGGCGACGCGCCTGGCGCTGATCTGTAGGGCAGGCACAGTACTATACAGTACGCTGCTGGTATCACACTGTACTGAACTTTCTCTTCCCCCCCGTCTTGCCTTCACAACAACACAACATCTCCTCATTCCCAATCCCTTCTTCAAACCAACAACACCTTCTCTATAATACCCCGCCATACAACCCCACCTCATCGCTTCGAAGAAGAAGAAAAATCGATTTCATCCCACTTCTGCTATCACAACCAGCGACTTCTAGAGTCGAGATGGTCAAGGCTAGGAAGAGTAGGATCGTCTCCGACTCCGAGATGGTGGACGGGGTGGCGGCGAAAAATATAAAGCATACCGAATATGAGACGGATGACAACGCTGATATTTCTATGAACGTACGTTGTCTATTTTCCAGCTTACGGATATTTGTGCACTGCCGAGTGCCTAAAAAAACAGGAATATGAGTACTAACAGGCGCGACTTGGTGTTTTTAGGATGCGGATAATGTACGTGCTGTCAACAAACTAATGCACACACACTCCCGATACTTACGCTATTGGATTTTTAGGGGAACGATGGCGGCGACGAAGACGATGAGGACCAGCCGGACAGAGGCGGCGATGATGACGATGACACCTCAGTTGAAGACCCGGCTGATGGACGTCGGCGTAGAACGGCCGCAACGAAAAAACAGAAGAAGGCGTTTGGAAAGAAGAACGATACCCTCAATAAAACAAAGGTATTTCAGTCAGCCAATTGCCATTTGAGGATGGTTGGACGCGCAAGGTTGATTTCATTTTGGCTTCGAGCTCTGACACTTCCGGATTCTTCTAGGAAAACGACTCTATGAAGAGAATCAGATATTTGCTTGGACTCACAGGTAGGATTGTCCTAATTTGTCTACCGCTCTGGCATGGGCACAGCTGACAATTGCCTCCAGATCTGTTTCGTCATTTCATGAGTAACAACCCAGACTACCAGAGGGTGAAGGCAGAAGAGGAGGAGAAATCAAGGCAACAGGCAAAGAATAGGAAAGGTTCCACCGATAATAGGCGCCGCCGAACCGAGAAGGAGGAAGATGAAGAGCTTCTTCAAGATGAGATCGTAGATGGTGGCACGGCGGCAATCTTTACGGAATCACCCAAGTTCATTAAGGGAGGACAGATGAGAGATTACCAGATTGCAGGTTTAAACTGGCTGATTTCTCTGCACGAGAATGGTATATCTGGTATCTTGGCTGATGAAATGGGTCTCGGGAAAACGTTGCAGACAATTTCTGTATGCTCCCCCATGAATGTTTTATTCAGTGCAATAGATACTGACATAAATAGTTCCTGGGTTACCTTCGATATGTCGCTGGAATAAAGGGGCCTCATTTGATTACAGTTCCGAAATCTACCTTGGATAATTGGAAGCGGGAATTTGAGAAATGGACACCAGATGTCAAGGTTCTCGTCCTGCAAGGAACAAAGGAGGAGCGGCAGAAGCTTATCCAGGAACGCGTCTTAACGGACGGCTTTGATTGTTTGGTCACAAGTTACGAGATGATTCTTCGGGAAAAAGCACACCTGAAGAAGTTTGCCTGGGAGTATATCATCGTCGACGAGGTAAGCCACTTGCGACATCCTTAGGGACGTATTGAGTCTAGCTAACAAGCACAGGCACACCGTATTAAGAATGAAGAGTCTGCGCTTGCGCAAATTATCCGTCTGTTTAATTCTCGTAATAGACTCCTTATCACTGGTACTCCCCTCCAGAACAATCTCCACGAGCTCTGGGCACTGCTCAATTTTCTTCTGCCCGATGTGTTCGGCGACTCCGCTGCTTTTGATGAGTGGTTTGAAAATCAGGGTGGCGATCAGGATGTCGTCGTTCAGCAGCTGCACAAAGTTTTGCGACCTTTCCTGCTTCGCAGAGTCAAGAGTGACGTGGAAAAGAGTTTATTGCCCAAGAAGGGTATGCCAGTATTCCATTCCACCTATGAAACAAGCACTTACCATCCTTAGAGGTCAACGTCTACATTGGGATGTCGGATATGCAGATTAAATGGTATCAAAAGATCCTCGAGAAAGATATCGATGCCGTGAATGGTGCTGGAGGCAAGCGCGAATCCAAGACCCGTCTCTTGAATATCGTGATGCAGCTGCGTAAATGCTGCAACCACCCTTATCTTTTCGAAGGCGCCGAGCCTGGTCCTCCATACACCACTGATGAGCACATTATCGATAACTCTGGTAAAATGGTTATGCTTGACAAGCTCCTAAAACGCATGAAAGTTCAAAAGTCAAGAGTTCTAATTTTTTCCCAAATGTCACGTCAGCTGGACATATTGGAGGATTACTGTGTTTTCAGAGAGTACCCATACTGCCGCATCGATGGATCCACTGCCCATGAGGATCGCATCACAGCAATCGACGAGTATAACAAACCCGGCAGCGAGAAGTTTATCTTCTTGCTTACTACAAGAGCAGGCGGTTTAGGTATCAACTTGACCACCGCGGACATTGTCGTTCTTTACGACTCCGACTGGAACCCCCAGGCAGATCTTCAGGCCATGGATCGTGCCCACCGTATTGGCCAAACTAAACAGGTGATGGTTTTCAGATTTGTGACTGAAAATGCCATCGAAGAGAAGGTGCTCGAACGTGCTGCCCAAAAGTTGAGACTTGATCAACTGGTTATCCAACAAGGCCGTTCTCAACAGCAGGCAAAGGCTGCGGCCAATAAGGATGAGCTCCTATCAATGATTCAACACGGAGCAGACCTTGTCTTCAAAGGTGGCAAAGAGAAGGAGGCTGGTATCTCGCAAAACATGACTGAGGATGATATTGACGCCATCTTGAAGCGTGGCGAGGAGAGGACGGCCGAGCTTAACGCCCGATACGCTAAGCTTGGTTTGGATGACTTGCAAAAGTTTACTTCCGATTCCGCATATGAATGGAACGGGGAGAACTTTGCAGCCATCAAGAAACCCAGTATCGGTGCCAATTGGATTAACCCGGCGAAACGCGAACGTAAGGAGCAAAGTTATGGTATTGACAATTACTACCGCACTGTTTTAACCTCTGGAAACAAGGCGGCCGATACAAAGCCGAAAGCGCCTCGTGCACCCAAGCAGGTCAATGTTCTCGAGCATCAGTTTTATCCGCCCAGGTTGGTTGAGCTTCAGGACCGTGAAACGGCGTATTTCAGGGTGAATAACATGGCTCTGAACCAATTTAATGAGGTTACTTGCTAACACATTTCGCAGAAACAACAAGGTTACAAGGTACCTCTACCTGATGGCGAAGCTGACGACCTTGAAGAACGCCAGGTGGCCCGGGATCAAGAGCAAGAGGCAATAGACAATGCAACACCTCTTACAGAGGAGGAACAAGCAGAGAAAGCTCATCTGGCGGAACAAGGGTTCAGCAGCTGGTCACGCAAGGACTTTGGCACCTTTGTCACGCTTTCAGCCAAATATGGTCGCAGGAATTTTGCAATGATTGCTCAGGAAATGGAGAGTAAAGAAGAGAAGGAGGTTCGCAAATATGCTAAGGTTTTCTGGGAGCGGTACAAGGAAATGCCAAACTGGGAAAAATGCATCAACACTATCGAGACTGGCGAGGAGAAGTCTGCGAAAATATCTCAACAAAAGAAGATGCTTCGTAAGAAGATTGAGATGTACCGCGTTCCCCTCCAACAGCTAAAACTGAGCTATTCTGTCTCTACCACCAACAAAAAGGTGTACACTGAGGAGGAGGATCGTTTCTTGCTCGTCCAGTTGGATAAGTTTGGGCTGGACGCGGAAAATCTCCACGAAAAGATCCGTGACGAGATCCGCGAGAGCCCAACATTTAGATTTGACTGGTTCCTTCTGTCCCGCACCAGTTTGGAGATTTCCAGAAGGTGCACCACTCTAATCTCCACTGTAGCTAGGGAATTCGAGGAGAATGGAAACGGCGTAGCTGCCGCCAAGGCTACAGCAGCCAAGAAGGGCAGGGACAGAGAAGAGGAGGAGGAAGAAGAGGGTCCTCCTGCCAAAAAGGGCAAAGCAAACTCTGGCACTGCCAAGGAGACCAACGGGAAGACTGCCAAACAACCTCCAAAAGTACATATATATCCTTCCCTGTATCCAAATTGACATTGTGATCATTATTGGAATTAGGCTAATGGAAAGGCAGAACAAGCAAGTAGAACAAACCAAGAAAGGTGGTGACAGTAAAGCCACCTCAAACGCGACTTCGAGAGCCTCCAGCGTCGACTCTAAAGCGTCCGCAGCGACAAGTGTTTCCAAAAGCAAGTCACGTTCGAAGAAGAGGTAATAAATCCTCCCTCGGTCATACTGGTAGCATCAAAGCACCTTCTTTCTATCACGCCCCTTTTATAGATTTCCAAAAAAAAAAAAAGCAAGGTTGCGTTATCATTCTGCTCCGTCAATCCATCTATCCGCCTGCCCATCGTCCATATTAGACTTTCACTTCCTTCTTTTTTCTTCCTTGGGGCATTTGGCGGTTGGTGCGATAGTGGTGTGGGGCGGAGCAGGCCTCAGTGTGGAGAAGATTCACTGAGAGGCAGGAAGGAAGGAAAGAGAGGGTGCGGCGAGCATTTTCATTTATTTCTTATTTCCCATCCATGATACTCGTTCTATTCTCCGCAGCTTGGTTGATAGTTATTTATTACCCTTACTCTTAGTCTCGGTCTTGCCCTCACTGTTATTACCATAAATTACTTGTTTGCCCGCTGTCTTGTTTACTTGCTTACTTTCGCAAACTCATCCATTTTTGTTTTTTGGGGGGATGGGATATCATACATATATATACATACATGCGTTAAGTGGGTTTGTTAGCTGGTCGGGTAATGAGGTGTGGGGATACCATAGTATCATGTAGTATACCGTACGGTGCTGGTCGTTGTTGGCTGGCCCGCCGGCTGGCTTGCTGGTTGGTGAGTTGGTTGATCGAATGCAGAGATTCGGGAACCTTCATAACGGTAGGGGAGTGTTTCTGACATCACAATACCATAAAGCATTTTAACATGCCAATCCCTCCCTCCCTTTACACGAGCCGATACTCTCCAGAGCCAAGTTACACATACCGGGGGGGCAGAACCAGTCCCCCGATCCCAATCCCAACCCCTAACTCCCGTAGAACAAAGCCCTCCAGAATACCACCATCTATGGAACATACAATACAGCGCAGAACAACGTTATACCACACGTCCATCAAGACTGCCATACCCCGGTAGGTCAATCCACCATAGCGCAGTCTTATATTCGGCCAGCGTGGGGCACGGTATCCGAAAGCGAGACGGAGCTCCCTCTTCTTGGCCGGTTTGGTGTGTGGTAACGAAACAGCAGCATCTTCGACACTCGTAGTTGGCGTTATCGCCGGACACCACCTCGATTTGTGCGTTTTTGATGGGAGGAGAGGAGAGGCAGGTATCGTAGTATAAAGCAACGACTCGGATGCCGGAGTGGGGCGGTGCAGGCCGAGAAGAAGGACTGCGCTGGTATTTGTACATAGTTAGCTAGTACCGGTATGGGAATTGTCCTACCTCGGGGTGGAGGGGGGAGGGGGAGATCTGTGATAATAAGAAGGCGGTGTTTATATAATATTAATGCATTATATACCGGCGACGGAATTGACCCGCAAGGGGGGCCCGCGGCATGGAATAGTGGTACGATACAGTAAGGTTCATGACCAAAACTTCATCTAGTTACGGTAGCAGCGATACCGGTATTGGTACTGTACGATACGATACTGTTTTCCCCTTTTCTCTCTCAGCTCAACAACCATGGGAACAAATGATTGACAGATCAAGTTGCCCGACCCTGCAATCCAAAACGATCTATGATACCGTATCAAAAAAAAAAAAAAATCACCCTGAGCGATGGAAAGGAACTCTTGTATGATAAACTCTTGTATTCCCCATGCCAAACCCAATAATCGCAACGTGCAAAGTATAACCAACCAATTTCTAACCCAAAACCGACGTCAACACCTCCCCCTCCCTCCCTCCCTCCCTCCCTTCCTTTCTTTCCCCCCCTCCCTCCCCCTTGCCCCCCGTACTGTACCACCTCTTCCAAAACCACACCCTTCCTTGTGCTTGAACTCGGTACGATACTTACACGAGTAATGTGCAAAGCGGTAAAAGTGCCGGTAGGGCATATAAGTAGCTTACTTATTAGACCCATTCTCATGCGAGGCCGGAGAAATACCAAAACCGAAACCAGCATCAACTCAATTTAGCATTACACAGCAGATAGATATCAGCACTTTTTGTCGGTTTTTAGCAAGAAAGTGTTGTTGTACGGTATGTATGATATGTATGATATGTTTTATATCATAAACTCGGTTGGGACAAAAATAACTTAAAAACCCACGGGTAAGTTAGTTATGTTATGATAGCTTGTACTACTTGTAGTAAGCATGTCGGAATGAATTCACCACCCCCCCCCCCCACACACACACACCCCTCTCCTCTCTCCCATCTTGCTCATCCATCCTGCCCGCAGCCCGCTTGCCTGCCTTTTTGCCTGCCTGACCTATCCGGTGGCAAAGTCTACAGTGCATCGAGAAGATAAAATTTTAAAAACGACCGGGAATACGGTAACTGACCTTGGGGGGAAAAGCCACTTCTACAGTTATATCATATATGCGGGCATCGGGTATTTTCCCTTTCTCTCACGGGACTTCAGAAGGCGGAGGATCATCATTCATGTATGAATGAATCAAAGGCGGTATGGATAAGTCTAAGTCTACCCTCGATAAACAGGCATTCCCGCAGTGGTTTTGGGAGGCAAGGGGACCCCATTGTGCTCCGTGGGTTGGTTAGTCTAAGTTACCGGTACGGTACCGTAGTCGGGTTATGGAAAGTTATTATTATGATATGCATTGTTAACACAGCCATCATTCGATAGAAGAGGGCCCAAGGAGTGAAAGAAACCCGTTTCACCTCGAATTCCCACTTCCTTTGCTCGATTGATTCGATGAGTTGAAAGGAAGGGGAAGAAAGAAAGGAAGCAAGAAAATGAATCAATCAGCCCGCTCCAACCCTTCCACGCTGACACAAAACGGCACACACACACCCACACACACCCGTGTGCTTTTAAAAACTGGAACGACCCACGCACCGAACGTGGAAGAAGTGCGGCTGAGCATTTTTGCTCTGCCTCGTATCGGTTTTTTTTTTTTTTCCTTCATCAAATGCCAATACCGTGCAAGCCATTTGGAGTAACCTCAGAGCCATTTATTACCATACGAGGGATAGAGAGGAAAAGCCCATTCGGGTGAGCAGATCCTGCTTGCCTGCCTGGTTTGCTTACTGTTCCCAATGCGCTCCTTAGATTTACTTTTGGTATGAGTGATACGCCGGCTGGATGGGCGTTCGGTCAGTTATCATTCAAGTTGGGAAGGAAAGGGAGGGAGTTATGTTAGGGCTTTTTGCTTTGCTTTGGTTTTACTTAGCGTAAGGGTACGGTGGAGGAGGGTCTGGTTCAAATACTTGAGAGTACCGGTAGGGTGGTGGAGGTACTCGAATATTGCCATGATCCAGTGAATGAGTGGTCTAGCGCTTATTGCTTTTGCTCGCTTTGCTCTGCTTTCGGGAGGGGGACGAGTGGCTGAGGTTGAACGAGGATTATCTCCCAGCGCTTTGCCTGCTGGCTTCGTTTCTACTCTCTTGCTTCTCTTCTGTTCCTTCCCTTTTATTTCCTGGAAATCTCTCGCGATCCTTCCCCCCTCTTCGTTCACCGTCTGTTCGTCCCGGCCACCCCCCCCCCCTTATACTCCTTCATAATCCCTCCAACGGGACCCGATTGAAGGATTAAGACAATCAGGATAGTAAAATAAAGTAAAATAGAGTCGGGAGGAAAATAGGGACGCTCGAAATGCGGTTCAACCCCCTCTCAGCCGCACTCCTTTATGGACTACTATCAACAACCATCGTCGTCGCGCAAGAAAACTCCCCTCCTCCCACGAGTCTCCCTCCTACGAGCGCCTCTAGTACGGATGCTCTCAACTCGGCGTCGGCAGCAGCGTCGCAGAGCGGACAGAAGGGGGGCAGCGGGACTGGAAATAATCGTAACTTAAAGGAAGGGGCATCCGCTGCGGATACGGCTACTGAGAGTTCCACTATCCCCACCGCTGGCTCTGCTCGGTCATCGTCAGCAAAGAATACCAGTAATACTGGAGCTATAGCTGGAGGAGTTGTCGGCGGGGTGCTCTTCCTATTGCTTGTTGGCGCTTTGTTATTATTTTTGAGAAAAAGGAGGAGGACCCGTGATCAGTTTGGTTCTGAGGAGAAATCTGGTAAGCCCTCCTCCACTCTTTCGCGGTCACGTATGGTGTACTAACCTCTCACCAGCCGACGAAACGGCGGCCAACTACGACGGCCCATCCCTCCCTCCCGTCCCTCCCGTCGCAGCTTCGGAGTCTCCCCACCCTCATCACAGCCCGGCAGCTCCGAACGAAGCCCATGCTTTAATGTCCCATTATGGCGACACACAACCACAGCAGATGCCCCAGGAAGTCCAACCAGTCATCATGCCGGCCAAGCCATACGACGTGAACTCCTCGTCTCGCGAAATTCGTGGTGGTGATGAAGACGATGACGGCGTCTCGATCAATAGTCCTTCACCGGTGACTACGCCAAGTCCCGAACGACAGCAGGAACAGCAGAGGAGTGTGCCGAGATTGCCGATTTATCAGGGAGGAAGGAGGGACGATGTCGGGGGGGATACGCCGCCCCCGGCATTATAATGTTTTGGTCGGTTGGTGGGTTGTGGCGAGGAAAAAGAGGTGGGGGGAAATGTATTCATTTTTAACTACTTTTTTGTATAGGATTGTATTCGAATGATTGGAGTGTCGATCTTATTCTTTCTTGACGCTCATTTTTTGCTGGATGGGAGATGGTGCTACTGAATTTACTTATTTATTTAGTTCCCGAGTTTTTTTTCTCTTACTTTTTCTTTGGACACTTGACGAAGGTATGATACGCCATTTACTGTACCAAGATGGGGGAACAATGAGTGCATAGGTCGTCACTCGATAATTGGTTGAATTGAGTTGAATTGGGGGGAGCTAATGAGCTACCGGCATTCGAAGTGCATGAGCAGGGAGGAAAGGGGGGCTTTTATGGTCTGGCTGAAGGAATTGTCTACTTGCCACCAACTTCTACTTGCCACCAACTTACTCTCCAAAACGTAAACCACCGATCCATAAGGAAGTGACGGAACCCCCACCAAGTGAGGATATAGGGAGGGAAGCGAATACCGGTATCATACCCACTTCACAAGGACCCACACACCCCACACCCAGCACGCCATAAACCAGAAGAAGTCAAAACTCCAACAACAACCAGGAAACCACCAAACAAAACAGCCTCCCTTTCGGAAATGTGCTCCCCCCGTGGGAACAAGCACTTAAATTAAGTCTCATAACGAGCAAGAATTGTAGGATCCATAAGGTCATGAGTAGAAACAGCGATGTAAATTGTTCTTCCCCCCCCCTCACGATCACGGAGAAAGCAAGGAATGAGGGAGACTATCCTCACTACTGTAAATACCTCCCATTCCCCCCCCCCATCTAATCTGGCCCGCCTCGAGGCAAGCAATCAATACACCCGAATGACCCAACGTCTTCATGAGCGGCTGTGTGTGTCCCACATATCGAGCCCTTTTCGCGAGAGACTTGGGTATACAATTTACTTGGAGTATTGTGGGGGGGTTAACTTGAATTGCTATTATTAACTATGGTGCGGGCGGTGGGCATCACGGCTATCGTTTATAATATCATATAATTTAAATTTATCCAATGGCGGGGTTTTAGAAGGGGTCTTGACTAAGCAGTTGAAGGCGGGGTTGACTGTTTGGGATAGTTTTAGTTTTAATTTGCGGGCTCAGTGGTTGGATTTGCCAGGGCGGCGGCAGGTGGGGGGATTCATCTGTTTCTTGGGTCTGCGGCGGTGGACGATAGGTTAATACTTGGCGGGCAGGCTGACTACTTTTTATATTAAATTTTTATATTCTTTTTCCTTCTCCCGTAGAAAATTAATGAGAGGGACATCAAATTGATATGCTATGCACTTTTGTGGGCTCTAGAATGGTATTGACGCTTAGAATAGCGGGCACTATCCGTTGCCGTGGTTATGCATTGAATGCTGACACCGAATGGATCGCCTGCCGTTCGCGGTACGGGTGTCGGTTAGTGGTCGGGAAATTGTGATGGCTAGTTGAGATGTTTGATGGTGTAATTACTGTATTGTGTGTGCCTTGGTATTTTGGTACGGTATTTTCGAGGGAGAGCACACTGGTACAGCATCGGACCTGTGGTTTCACGAACCCCAGCTGGCGTAAAAATCTAATATTCACATTCAATCCTTTACCATCCAAGGCTCAAACCCTCAATTTCATTTCTGCAACCTCACTCCATTCTGAAGCCTGTCTGCCCAAGCTGGCATTCATTCACCTATCCAACGCCATACCTGACGCCTTCTCACTGGGAATTCTTGATTCGCTCTTGCTCCAGCTTGGCATAGTATCTGTTCGTCCGCTAGTAAGTACTACTCTTCCTTGTCTCCGGTATGGGGGAACGTACGCATCACGGTGGCGGATAGATGGGGTATGGTAACCTGCGAACAAAAGATCAGTCACGAAGCGTAGTGGGGCAAACTCGATAACATACCGTACCAAAAGAGGCATCCGGCCGCTACACCGCAAAAAATTAGTATTACTGTGTCATGTCAAGTAGTGCCAGTGAGAGAAGAGAGTGCGTACCGGTTCCAAGGCCTAGCGAGACCGAGAGGTCGATAATAAGACCTTTGCGAAGTCTTCCAACGATCGGAGCGATGGCCATCGTTTGTTTAATTGGTTGTTTGTGTGGTGATTCCTGCAAAACTCTTGTGTCAGGGGAAGTGTCTTTTCGTAAAGGAGCTTTGGCGGCGAACGCACACTAGATTGCGGTTTTAAGAGAGGCGGGATGAAGTCGGAGAAGAGGAGCGATGTTCAAAAAGAAGCGAGAAACGAAACGGGGCAGTAAGATACATTACTTGTAAGGTGGGACGGGAATTGGAGGGTAGCTTGGCATTATCACGTGATTTGGCATATGTCTTGGCGAGGTTTGGGTTCCTCTCTTAATGTTGGTGCCGTAAATTACCAAGAAAGAAGTTACAAGTAGTCTAACCCCCACACCTGATGTGCCTTGCTCACAACCTCTGACATCCAGCACTACACTTTCTTTTGCTGCCACAAAACGTAACTACCTCCGCGACAAAAAAGTCAACGACGGAATAACATCCTTCGACTTCTTTTCACGCCACGGAGTTTGAGCGGCGGGAAGGATATCAACAACTTGACCGCTACACCGAGCACAAACACGAGACGACTACGAGACGATTAAATGGCCGGTGCGCTCCCACCTCAGCTTGAGATGGATGGCCCAGAGAATCTCCACCCCTTGAAACGCCGGCGGAGAGGCATCGTCCCTCCCCCTCCAGAATACGAAGACGCTACGCCGGTTGTGTCGCAGGAGGTGGCTGCGAATTTGTTGAATAGGAGCGCAGCGATGATACTCAAGTCGGTTGGGTATAACGGTGCAACAACAGTCGCACAGGAGCGATTAAGGCAGCTTGCAGAGGATCGTATGTTTCCTTCAAACTCCTACTACTACATTATTTTTCTAACACTGAACCTAAAGACTACCTCCGAATGCTGCGCGTGATAACCCTCCTCGCAACCTCTCAACGCCGCACAAAGCCCACGGTTGTCGACTTCGAAGATATGTTACAGCACATGGGCATCACCCTCTCATCTCTAGAATCTGAAATGCTCCGCATGCCATCCAAGGCACACACATTTGTTCTCCCGCCTAGCACCCCGCCGCCCTCGCCCACGCCAGATCTAGCCACCTTATTAGGACCAGAATTGGCCGACACAGATCTTCAGAAGCGGAGTGCGTTGGAGGACTTCTTTCCCCCGCTGCCTAGCAAACATACATACAAGGCCACACCACTATTCACGGAGCGGCCAACAGAACCGCGTGTGATAAGAGAACGTGCGACGGAGGAGGCGAGGCTTGCGGAGAACGCGCTTAGGAAATTGCTGGCCGTTAGTGCTCATGCTAAGAATAATGCGCGGATTAAAGGGGATGTGGCGGTTAGTAAGAAGAGGAAGGATCGGGATGAAGCTTGGAGGGAGGCTTTTGATGAGTCGGGTAATGAGCATGGCGGTAGTGGGGATGCGGGGACCAAGGTTAATGGGACCGGCGCCATCAAAATCAAGACTGAGCCGACCGATTCTTTTGGAGGGTTGGCTAATGTGGATGTATTAACTGCGGTATCTGGCCACCCAGTTACCGGCGTCGGGGCTGGGTCTGCAGGAGGCGGAGATGAGGGAGTGGGAGGGGATAAGGAAGGGGATGCGGCATATCTGGAGGTTATTGTTAACGCTGAGAGCAGATACTGGAGGAAAGGTCGAGCAAATGTTAGGAGGAGGCCAGCAACTGATGAAGCGGCGGCATAGATCCTCTTCATATCTCCCTGCCATTACTACTTATGTTTAACAAACCTGTATTTCTATGTAACATCGGCATGAAATGGAGTATAGCGGGGTTTCACTCTTAGTTAATTAGGTCATGTTAGAGCTTTCCATACTTGTCTGTCTAACTAATATCACAGTTCTTTATACTTGTATCCCCATTCCAGCCCCGATCTTCTTCTCACCAGTCACTTGTGATGCATGCCAAGCTGTTATATATTGCCGGGCCCATGGATGATCTGGGCATTTTACTACCGGGTGTGTTGATAACTTTTATGATGCGGACAATCGGTCTCCATCCTGTATCTACAAGACCCCCTGGTGCCATAACTACCATCAAGGGAAGATGTTCCCCTCCAGAACCTTACTGAAGGGGACTCCCATGAAACCATAGCTGCAATACCAGTCTACTTCCCCTCCCCTCCGATCTTCTCTAACCCGGTAACTTCAATCGTCCTCCCGTTGGCACATCTGCCATTCCCTCCAATTAGCATACGCCCCCCCCTCCTCAGCTTAAGCAGGAGATCGAGCCCATACCTTCGGAACAACCTCTCCACCGCAAAGCACCTAATCTCCTCCCCGACAACCCTACAGTCCCACTGAATCATCTCCTTCAACACGCACCCCTTCAAGTCAATCCCTTCCTCCTTGCGAACTTTCTCTTCCAACTCCTCCGGCCGGATCTTCTCCAGATGCAACATGTCCCACGGTGGTAGTAGTAGGATACTGGAAGAGATTGTCTGGACTGACCTTAACACTGCACGTCCTTCCTTTTGATTTTCAACACCAGCACCACCACAGTTCACTTAGCACTAACCTTCAATTCAGCTGCTATCGACAACAACACAGCAGGAATTCACCCTCAACCTCCCAGAGATAGACGCCCTTCTTGCGGCAGCCTACAAAGTCCGTACCCGGCGGCGCGTCCTCGAACTCCTCGGGCTGGGTCCCTGCACCGGTAAAACTACCCTCCTGTACCTCCTCGTCGGTCTAGCAACCCTCCCTGTTTCCCTCGGCGGAAAGGGGGCCTGTGCAGTGCTCCTCGACTGTTCCGGACGCTTTGACGTCGTCCGGCTTCGCAATGTAGTTTCCGAATTCGCCAAACTTGGTGACACCGGCGATGTGGAAGTGGGGCATGTGGTGGGGGAGGCTCTAGAGCACGTACACGTTTTCCGCCCCGACACTGTTAGGGAGTTTATTGCTACTGTTGGGGGGTTGGAGGAGTATTTGTTGGATCGGAAAGGGAATGGGAGCAGTGGGAGGGAGTTGGCAGGAGTTTTTGTGGATGGGGTTGAAGGTTTCGTTTGGGAGGGGTTGCGGGAGGGGCCCACAGATGGTAATACGGAGGCATACACTACTATAATTCAATCACTACAATCTTTGCAAAAAACGTTCTTGCAGGCCCCTATTATTGCAACGAATAACGGTACAATAAGATCTTCTCCGGATGGAGAAGCACCGATATACAAAACCTACCTCCCACAGGTTTGGACTGCATTTGTCGGCGTTAGGATCATCCTCGTGAGAGCTCCTGTGAAGCCGTTCCCGGTGGAAGTGAGTCTGCAGAAGGCATGGATGGAGCAGCAGGAGAGAAGATTAGAGGTTGTGAGGAGGAATAGGATTGAAGGGTGGGTGGATGTTGGCGGGCTTGGGGGTGGTGTTGAGAGTGAGATTGGGAGGTTGAAAGGCGGGGGACGGTTTTCTTTTTCCTTGGGCGCAGGAGGAGGGGTGACATTTGAGCAGTGATGGGTTGGTGGTGAGACAGTTGTAGATCTAGATCTACGGTGCGGCAGCGAGGACGTGAGATGAATGGATGGCGCCTACCTTTCCACTGTCGCAGGAGACAGGAGAGGGTCTACCTGTATTGTGATACGGTAGTAAGCTTCTCGGTACTGTAGGTACTGTATATACAGCAATACCAGTATTCCTGATCTACAGTACAGTGCATCTTCGAGCTCTCAGGCTCGGTTGACATCTCGAATAGAGTAGAGTGCCCTACACTACCGGAGCGGGGGATATTACAATACTCGTACATCAATCACTAGACACCTCCCGCGACCCCTTGGTCCCTGCCCGCTATTATTCAGCATTTATACCCGCAGTTCCTTCCCTTGCTTCGCATTTACACTTTTTATCCTTTTCAAAATGGCAGAATGATCAAAAAGTTCACGTGTGGGAATTTGTGCATCTGTGCTACTATTGGGCGATGCCCGATGGGAAAATGCGGGGAGGAGGCTTGCAATTGCTTGGCTAAATCGTACGTACGTCGGATACGCGATAACAGCTTGGTAGCAGGAGCACAGTAGGAATGGGTTGAGGGAGCCTTGTAGGAGGAGGAGGAGGAAGATGAGGGGGATGGGTAATAAATAAGAATGAGGAAAAATGGGTCTTTTTTTTGGAGCCGAGGTGGTATCGATAGAGTGAGGGGGGTAGTGTCGTGTGGGGGCAGTCGTTTCCGGTGGATGGTGGTGTGTGAGGAGGGTTGGACTGGAGAGTTGGGAGCGGAGGAAGATGAAAGGAATGAAGGGGGAAGGGAGGGAGGGAAGAAGTATGATTGGGTGCGATGGGGGGAGGAAGGGGTAGGCTTGAAGGGAGGAGAGAGGGAAGTGTGTTGAGTTGGAGGAAATTTACTCCACCGAGTGTTCAATCCAGTACTCTTACCCGCGCACTCGTTACGGCACTGTACTCGAGTACCGGTATCGGTACATCCTGGAAGGTGATGGGGAGGCTACAAGGAAAAGATAAGCAAGATTGGAGGATCAAGAGGGAAAAAGTAAAGGTGAAAACAAAAATAAAAGTGAACGCATCATAGGGGAATATCATATCATATCATATCGTGTCACGGATCTTTACTTACACTCTGCTTGAGTACGGTATCTTAAAGAAAGGCCTTCCTTTCCCTCCCCTTTCCTTCCTTTGCCCTTTCCCCTTCTCTCACTCTCCCTGCTACTCCGTGAATGCACGTTCTCTCAAACTTTTCGCTTTCTCTTTCCCGCACACACGCACGCGCGCCTTTAATATTTCCTGGACGACATTTTTTTCAAACCAATTTCTCTCCCCGCAGTATCATAAACAAACAAAACGGGAAGACTTCTCATCCAAAGACCTCTACCCTTCCATCCGTCCATTTCCTTTAAGGCCGCCATCTCGTCGGTTGTCCATACACGGTAGAACCCCCCCCTCTTCGAACCTCGCTCCAGCGTTCGAACCCCACTGGACCTTCAACCCTACACCATACCCGCACCACCACCACTGCCATCATACCTATCTCCCCTCTTCTCCTCCGCCACTGCAACCACATTCATCATCCATTAACCTACTGCCAGCAAACCACGACTGTCACCGAACACCCATACGCACACGCACTCCCACCCACCTTCCCACCTTCCCACCTTAAAACGCAGCCCACCTCCCACCCCGCTGCAACTGAGCCCATTGGTCTCAACAATCCCATCACAATTGTTTCTTATCGATTCACAACTACAACATTGCCTAAGCCATGACTTCGGAACCGATTCCGCCTCTCCCATCATCCCACGCTGTCGGCTTCCACTCGCCGGAGTCGGCATCCCTGTGGTCTCGTCTGTCTGCATATGCTTCTGAGAATAAGGCTGTGGCGTACACCATCGGTGCTGTGGTGATAGTTGTGGGCGCTGGAGGAATATACTACGTCACTCAATCAAACCGGTCTGGGGGCAAGGGGAAAAGGAAGGAGCGGCGGACAGAGAAAGAGAAGGATAAGGGTAAGAAGGTAGCTGAAGGTGAAGGTGAAGGTGAAGGTATGTATAAGGATTCTTTCATAGTTTATCGGGGCCCGTTTCTTCTTTTTTTTTAAGTCACCACCATAAGTTTTTTTTTTTTTTCTTTCTTTTTCTAAAAAAAGGGGGGTCACTAGAACTTGGGTTCTTGTGCTTTTCTTATTTGGACATTCGGGAATAGTTGATTATGACGTAAGTGGTGCTAATGAATTTTTTGTGTGCGGTTTTAGATGTCAAGTCGCAGAAGCCGGAGGAACCTCTCCCCGAAGTTAATGAGGAAATTGTGGAGCAATTAACTCTAGAGGTATTTACTACATTTTTTGTTTCTCGGCTGCTTTACTTGGGAACTAATGATATTTATTTTGTAGCAACGGAAGGACTATGCTGGAAAACTCAAGGCTGCCGGGAATAGGGCGTATGGTAGCAAGGATTTCCCACTGGCCATTGACTTGTATACCAAGGCGATTCTCTGCAGGCCAGATCCAATATTCTACTCGAACCGCTCTGCTTGTTTCAATGCCCTCTCGGAGTGGGAGAAGGTTGTTGAAGACACCACTGCTGCTATTGCTTTGGATCCCGAATATGTTAAGGCTTTGAATCGTCGGGCCCATGCTTACGAGCAATTGGGGAAGAATAGTGAGGCTTTATTGGACTTTACCGCGAGCTGTATTATTGATGGATTCAGGAATGAAGGTGCCGCTCAGAGTGTGGAAAGGTTGTTGAAGAAGGTTGCAGAGGAGAAAGGAAAGAGGATGCTCGCAGATAGGCCAAAGAAATTACCTTCCTCTACGTTTGTGTCCAATTACCTGCAGAGCTTCAGAAACAGGCCCCCACCACCGGGCCTTGAGGAAGACGCTAACATTCCGGAGGGTACTGGTGACTATCATCTTAGACTTGGATTGGAGGCTGTTGAAAGAAAAACGGTCGAGGGATATGAGGAGGCGGGGCGGGAGTTTGAACTCGCTGTGGAGTTGGAAACAAACCATGAAGCGTATGCGCTGAACTGGCGAGGAACTTTCAAGTACTTGCAAGGTGATGCTGCGGAAGCTTTGAAAGATTTGAACGGGAGTATTGAGCTAGACCCTACCATGACCCAAAGCTACATCAAGCGCGCCAGCATGCTATTAGAGATTGGTACTATTTCCCCACTTACCGCGTGACTTGTTTGCATTCTACTAACGAAATGCTTTTTAGGCAATCGTGAGGGGGCAGCGGCAGATTTCGCAACAGCTCTTGAACACAATGCTGACGATCCGGACATATATTATCATCGTGCTCAACTTCACTTTATCCTGTCCGAGTTCGCTGAGGCCGCGAAAGACTATCAAAAGTCCATTGATCTCGACCGCTCCTTTATCTTCTCGCATATCCAGCTTGGCGTCACCCAGTACAAGATGGGCTCCGTTGCTTCGTCAATGGCCACCTTCCGAAAGTGTATTAAGAATTTCGAGACTACTCCTGATGTCTACAACTATTATGGCGAACTACTGCTTGACCAGCAGAAGTATCTAGAAGCCATTGAAAAGTTTGATACTGCTGTGGAGATGGAGAGGACCGCCAAACCCATGGCTATGAATGTGTTGCCGTTGATAAACAAGGCTCTAGCTCTCTTCCAATGGAAGCAAGACTTTACCGAGGCAGAGAAGCTGTGCGAGAGGGCTTTGATCAGTATGTCTATCTTCTAGTCATTCTGGTATTATAACTGACAAGGGGGGTAGTTGATCCCGACTGCGATATCGCCGTTGCTACAATGGCGCAATTGTTGTTGCAGCAAGGAAAGGTGACTGATGCACTCAAGTACTTTGAGAAAGCCGCCACACTCTCCCGTACCGAAGGAGAGATTATCAATGCTCTTTCCTATGCCGAGGCTACAAGAACACAACTAGAGGTAACAGACATCCCCGTATCTCTTCCCCTTCATAGAGCTTTCTATATTAACACCCAAATAGGTGCAGGAGAAATACCCTCAATTGGCAAACCGGCTCCAGGGAATGACAAGTCTGGGAAGGTGATATGTTGATAAGAAACGAAAAAAAAAAAAACAGAAGACAAAAGCCACAATCAATTAAAAATATAAGAAAACTTTCGTGGTCAAATAGAACTTTCCGGCTTGCTTGGTATTGGCATGTGCATGTGCGTTGTATGTGTGCATGTGCGTCGCGTGTGTGAAGCTTGCTCAAATAAAGTGGCTTTTTTAATCCATAGGGGGAGGGAAAGGCATGCAGTTTCTTTTTTTCCTCCCTTTTCACCTTTTTTCATTCCTGTTATTCATTTTACATCACACGTTTTTATTGCTTGAAGTTCATGCTCTGTAAGCTGGGAGAGAGGAGCGGTAAAGAAGCTACGGCATCGTGGCTAGGTGAATCTCTTCCATTTCTCGTGCATATATCTTCCTATCCCTTCATTCTTGTCCATGTATGCCACTCGCCACAGGCGCTAATCGGCGATGTTTCCCGTTACTTTCTAGCTTTCACGTTTCTTCTCTCTTCTCATTTCATTTATTCTCATGTAAAATGTTGCTCTACATATTGTGCTTGCTTGTTTGGTTGGTTGGTTGGTTGGGCTGGCTGGTAAGTGTGGGTGGGCGGGTGTTTTAATGAGGCTGATTGATTTCCTCGGTTCTTTGGTGTATAGTACTCCACTCTTAGTTTCTTCATTCTCGCTTGTTTGCTTCGGTGTATCATTGAACAGAGAAATTAGTCGAGACCTTCATTTATGGCTTATCATAGAGTACAGTGCAGTCAACTTTTCAAAGAAACACCCTCCTCTCCCCTTCCCTCCTCCCATCCATCCATCCAACTACTTCGCTCCAGGTGGCCCATACCCCGGCGGTGCACCCGGCAGCGGTGCCCCAGCCGGAAAACCCCCTGGTGGCGGGGGCATAGTAAACCCAGCACCTGGTGGCGGAACCATCATTCCACCCGGGGGCGGCACAAAACCCGGCGGGACCACCATCCCAGGCAACAACTGCGGCTGAACCCCCCCTCCCGCCCCTCCACCCGCAGCATCCATCCCCGGAAACCCCGGAAACCCAGCGGCAGCACCCCCCCTCCCCAATGGCGGCGGCGGGAACCCAAACGGCGGTGGCGGCGGTGGAACCATCATACCGGGCCTAGCCGGGAACCCGAACGGTGGAGGCGGCAGTGACAACGGCATTTGCAAACCCGCCGCTGCCGCCGCTGCCGCCGCCGAAGGTGGCAACAGTGGGAACCCACCGGCGCCAACGCTCCCGGCGCCCCCGGCTCCGGGGGTGGTCGAGTGCACTGATGGCATGGGCTGCCCTTCCGCCGCGTAGCTGGAGGTTATGCTGTCGATCACGGATTGCGCCTTTTCGTGCCCGATCTGCTGGTAATAGTCCACGACATTGCGTAGATGGTTGCGACCGCTGTTGTGCGCTTTCCGGACGGAGATAGAGTCGTGGGTTAGGTAGACATCGCAGTAATCGCAGAAGACTGGGTGGGAGGGGTTGTTAGCTAGTGTGTGGTTTTGGGGGGAGGGGGGGAGGTACATTTTGGCATGTTTTTGAGGTGGTGTTTAGAGATTGGTGATGTTTTCGTTTTCGTGAGTTGTTTTTGTTCTGATGGTGGGGTTATTTGGTTGAGGTATGATATGATATCTGGCGAAGGCGAAAGGTTTGGAGTTGGGTTGACGTGTGTTGCGCGAGGCTTGGCGGGGGATTGATTAGTCAGTTCATAAAATGGAACTCAGTTGTTTGTGTAACATGGCTTCTTCTTTGTTGCACTTTCTATGATAATAGACCACGGTAGGTTACAATAAGTTACAACATTTCACCCTAGTAGAGTTTGGGACTAACTTAGCCATTCATTGGTGAGGGGTTCTTCTTGGGGGCATTGCCGGAGGTTACATTATATGAGCGGCGCAGTGTCAAATATACGCTTGAACCGGGAGGAATGTGATACCGGTAGTCTATGATAATCTCTTCGAAGTATCATACTTGTACTGGTATTCCATCTTTCCCGGTTCTTGATCCCTTCTCTCCGTCACCTACCAAGCGAAGTCTGCACCTTCTCACCATGTCCAAGAAATCTACTATCGGCGTCGACAGTAACTGTAGAGTCCCGGGAGAAGAGGGGGAAAGGAAGTATCATATATCCCGGGCACGTAAATCCCAAACCACCAAATACACTTCCTAGAAACCACAGTACTGTACAGCACAGTACTGTACTCGTATAGTACGGCAAGGACCTCACAGCTTTAACCCATACCGACACCAACCCAACTAATGACGAAACCACATGATACCAGTATCCAGTTTTTACTGTATTCGGAAAGTATTTATTTCGGGGGGGGGCATCGTATATAATTTCGTTTCGCGATTTTGGGAAAAGCCGCTGTTTGGGTTTTGGATTTCGAGTGCTTGTATCATATAATAAGCTTTTTTGTTTTTTTTACTTCTTTCTCCTTTTTGCAGTGTAGGAAATTGTGGGGGGGGCCGGTTGGTTGGTGGATGTTGCACTCTCCTGTCACCGGGAATGATTTTGTGTCTTCCTTCGTTTCTTGCTCGAGTGATGCGGGAGTGATGCGACAGGGGTTGGGATTCTGTATGATATCTTTGTTGACTTATTATTATTATCATTATTATTATTATTACTACTTGTACTCGGGTATTACTATTCGTCAAAAAGAAGGGAGGGAGGGATTAAGATAGATAGGAAAGCTAAAGGGATCGGTTGAAGTTTCGAATAATCTATGGTGTATAAACCCCCAGTGCCCTCTACCGTCGCGACCACTAGTCCCAACCCTCCTTCTGTCGAAGCGCCGTAAATATCATATAAAATTATAAAGTCTGCTATTCAACATGCGTCGCAAAACCCCGAATTCACCCCCCCCCCCCCTTCCCATCCACCCTCATCACAATCCCGAGCAAGCGCAATCCACTCCCGGGCACCGCTCTAAAATTCACGGGGTCCGGGGAAGCGCGTGGGTATCACAAGTAACCGGATCGCCAGGATCGGGAACTGGGTCGTGGCCGTGTGGTTATCTGGGGGATGATACCGGTGCCGTTGAGCCGGTTTGGGTTCTGGATGAAGGTTTTGCAGAATATTTGTTGCTCTTCCCAACGCATAGGTGAATGAGTGGGTGGGCCGGGGCTGTGTGTGGGTGGATGGGTGAGTGGTACTGATTGGGGGTATCGCAGGTGGGCCTTATCGAGTCGTGCCCTGGCGCACTTGGGGAGGTGAGGGAATTGGTTACGCAGGTTGCGGAGGCGATGTTGAGGACTTTTGGGGCGGTTTTTTGGGGGGCGTGTGGGGCGGATAGGTTTTGGTTTTGGTCCTAGGGGATGATGTTGCGAAGAGGTATCAGAGTGCCTTGCAGGCGCCGAGTTGAGTCGATGGGAGTGTGTCCGGGGGTCTTGCAGCAGTTGCGAGGGGGATACTATAGCGAATTGGAGCGAGTGGGGAAACAAAAAAAAAAAAAAAAGGAGTTTGGAGTTATGGTATCATGGTGGCTCTGTGTTTTGTGTGATCCCTAGAAATTACACCTGAGAAAAACATCGATCCGTGAAAGCGATAAGATATGCGCAAGAAGAACAAACGTATTAGGCAAGCAAGCAAGGGAGAAATCAGGAATACAAGATCAACTTCTCCGTCTGAGCCACTCCACCACTATTCCCAAATCACTTCCAATAGCAAGTGCCCATTCCAGACCATTAGCATCAAGGCCCAACTTCCCATCATCAGCGCTCAATTCCGTGACACGAATATCGGCATTCCTGCCCACTTCAAAGCTGCACCCAACTACACCCTGCCCGGTCCTCTGTGGGAATATAACCCCCAGGGTAAACTCACCACTCTGTCCTTCCGTAGCACTAATGTCTACTGGAACTGGCTGAGCCACTCCGTCAGCCATGTCATTACCATCAGCTAAGAATGCATCCAGATCCATCTCTTTGTCCCCCAACGGTGCCGCCACCACCGAATCCTCCGTTTTCGGGATAATTCCAGCGACGGGACTAAAGCAACTTTTGAGTAAGGCGCTGACATGCGCAAATTGCCTTAGTATAGAGAATACGCCGGCGAGCTCCTTTGGGTGCGAGAAGGGTATTTCGGAGATTTGCCGTGCGGGGATCGGTTTTATGCTATGTAGTTTGTACTCGTGACGGATGCCTTCCTCCTCTTCCATGCCATTGTTGGGAACATAGAGCCTTCGTTGGACACCTGTTGCTGAAGGAGAGTCTGGGAACAGCTTTGCCTGTAGGGTGCCTACACTGAGACCTGGGGGTAAAGAGAGCATTAAGCCGTTGAAGAGTTGCATCTCGTCTTTGAATGGGACTACTACTGGCGGATCTAGGCGAGCGATAAAACGTGCTGGGGATGGCCGGGGGTTGGTATCGGTCATATCGAGAATTCCTTCCAGTGGTGGTTCCAGCCAGTCTGTAACCATGTCCTCACTCTCGCCGAACAAGCTGTCCTCGCTAGAAAGTTTAGCTATGTGTATAGCACAAGGCATGTAGAGGTGGGTAAGTACATGGGCTTCTTGATCTCATCTGAGACCCAGTGGTCCGAAGTCCTCACAGGTGTTATAGGATTCATATTAAAGTCTGACGGGATCTCCTCAACCTCAACCAAGACCCTCCATATTTCTTCGTTGCCGTCCTTTTCGTCTTCATCTCCCCCTGGGATACGCTTCTCCCGCCAGTAATCGATGCTGAGCCCCACTTTCTCCCGAACATGCATTCTGGGTCTTCCATTCCCTTTGCACATTGCGCCAACGCTCCCCCCTTCAAGCGACTCCTTCTCATGGTTGTATATCTTCTCAAGCGATTGGTATAACCCAGTGATGGCCGTGAAACAATTCAAGCTTGGCGGGCAGCTCAATCGATCGGCTCTGGTCAGGCGCTCAAGGTTATCCGCGAAATTGGCAAGTGACGGATTTATCAATGGAGTGTGCACACCCGGAGGCGATAGATTTGCATGGAGAATAGATGCGGCTAGGGGAGCTAGCTCTTCCGAAGGACCAGGAGTGTTCGCGAATGAGAGAGCGACGCGCAGAATTTTGTTGTCTCTGAAATCAATCTGCTCTCGTTAGCTATTCCACTCTCCCGCCAACTGCAACAGCACGAGCATACGTCAAGAAGGAAGATCTTAGCCGCCAGTGACATTTTAACAACGCCATTCACAGTATCTTTATAGCTCTCCAAACTATAATCATTAGCTACGCCAACCCGAGCTAATGTCGGGACGATGGTACCCCATGCGCTTCACAAGTCTCTCCACCCCCTCCTCTGATATCCTCCCCGGTCGCATAGCCAGTAGCTTCAAGATATCGTTCAATTCCTTCTTTTTGCTCCCATCTCCGGGCATTGATATCTGCGGTACCCCACCTAGGGCAGCCATGTCTGGGGAGTTGAAGGCTGATGATCGGTGCCTAAAGTTTAGTAGGTGGGATGGAGATTGCCCAAGAAGTGCTGGAGAGAAAGACATTGCGCCGCCTATATTGGGTGTCAGGCCGGCCATCTTCGGGGTCGTCATTTGTGTGATATGGCGCCTCGTATTGTAGGGCCGTCGATTGAGGGTTGAGTTAGAAGTGGCGGCTCAACAATGTTCTTAGGAGGCTCAAGATGATCTTCAGGAGTAGAGGAGTCTTGGCAAAAGTCGTATTGGTATCATACCAATTCAGACACTTAACCCGAGGGCATAGTACCTTAAAATTGTTTTATAGCATCTTTAAAATATCTTGGGCGATGTAACATACAATTCCAGGATTGGGGCATTGAATGTGGTAAAATAGAGTTTAAATTATGCGATTCATCTGGTCTTCCGGGTTCCCGTGATCCCGTTTGACAGGTGTGCGACCGCCCCTCCCATCCAATGACTCGACTAAATTTACTACAGGTAACTCAACACAGGGTGGCACAAGTTATTGGCAAGATAATTGATGCAACATTATCTAGGTCACTAATTATTAAATACCGGTTTAAGAGTGGCCGGGTCTTAGGGTTCTCATAATATTGTCTGGGTCTTTTGATAGCATTGAGGAACATGCATGCGGCAGATATCTAGTTCAGGCCGAGGGCCACGAGCGCGGTGCTTCATAATTTGGCTAGCTGTATCGGCGTATCGGGGGGTGTCAGGATACGATAGAATAAGCCTATTGAATTATGCGGAGAACAATTGCCAGATGTTTGCCTTTTGTAAACAATTCTCCTCACTTCGATTCCTCCAATCCTACCCACCCCAGCCAGGGCCCAGGGAAGACGCTTAATGCCTTTGGTGGGAGCCTACATATAAAAACTGATATCAAATCAGGGGTTCCACAGCTCTCCGGGCCCATAAATATAGACTCACGGAGTGTAAAGTAATGCAACAAAACTAGGAAGTAGAGCTTTAAGTTAAGGGAATAGGTTGCAAGTTTGGTCTCTTTAGAAATTTGTCATACCGCGAAGAGTTGGGAGCAGCAGCAACTCAGTGCATAGTTAAGGGTCCGAGGGATGAGCTATGCCTTAGCAACTTAATAGATCATATTCATAAATCCATCTCAGCCGGAAAACCCGCCACTGTGTAGCTCGGTTGGGCATATCCACATGCCAGAAGCAATAAAATGAGCTCGGTTACCTTTTATCCTAGCCGAATGGTTAGTGACTGCTATAGTACAGATCTGGTATCACATCTAATCGATATCCATATTGCTGCCTTCCTTCTTCTCTTCCTCCCTTTTGACAGCCTCAACAAAGATAGTGACTTGGTCACTTCCAGTCCTCTCATCTCCAGGGGCTAGCCTAACACCTAGGCTGTCCGAGATACCTCTCAGCCCACCGTCTCTCAAAGCAACAGATAAGCCAACAAGGCTCTGGCTAAATTGAGGGCTGTGCAAGACCTTACGGATAACCTCCTTTTTCTGTGCTAGGGTTGCATTGCGTGGGACAATTCCCTGCGGAAGATTCGAGATCAGATCATCAACGGCTCCAGGGGTCATAGCCGCCAGTAGCGACGTGGTGGTTGTCGGGGGAAGAAGGTCGTGAAGGGAAATCATCGGTTCCTGTTGCCGGTATCCACCGCCACTGCCGTGCGCTTCTCCGGGAAGTTGTATCTGGGAAATAAGATTTTGGAGGAAGTCGCTTTGGCTCTGAGGCTGGGAAGCAGGACTTAAGACATGCCTAGTCAGCTGAATAGACCCCACAGGTTACAGTTGTGAAAAGTGCAAGAACGATAAAGTTAAGACATTCTCAATATGAGCAATGCGCGACCCGTATATTCGGACATTAATTCACAATTCAAATTTCGTTACCATGAAGTTTTCCTCCAAAACAAACAATGCAAGCTTAAAAAAGAACAATGCGAGGGAATAAAAGAGAATATGTTGCAATGTAGGGGAAACCAAGGAGCACCTACGCCCTGCCTCCGTCAGCACCGCCTCTCCTGCTGGCACTCCCCTCCTCCTCAACCTCCTCGCTACCAAGGCCAATATCCCCCATCTCCTCGTCATCATCCTGAGGGCCTTGGAGAGCAACATTGATTCGGTGGACCCATCCGTCATCTCTAGCAGACCAGTGTCCAAAGTCTGTTGACTCAGCCTTAGTCTGTAACCAGAAGAAGTGGCGTTGGGAAGACGATGAAAACTTGAGGACCATAACACGCCCGGTCGTGCAGCCAGTATACTTGATAATTCTTGCATCCCCGGGAACAATTACAAGGTCATCCTCGGCAGATGGCTCAACGGCGCCGCGAGGCTTCCAGCAAAAATGCAAAAGGCCTGGTTTATCAAGCAACGGTTAAAAATAATATTAAGGTACACGAGAAGGACCGGGAAAACGAAATACCATCATCAGGATTGTTATAGAGATATAGCAAGCCAGGCTCAGCCTGCGAAACGATATTTGTACCCTATGTGGCAAAGCACGATAAGCTAAATGCCACCAGTAGTGGAGATGAGAAACAAACATTCTGAGCACACTTGCCGGCTTTGATAGAGATAACGGGTGCTACTGCGGCCATGTCGTATGTTATAGTATTGTAGAGTTGTCAGAAATGGAGGTGGAGTAGACAAGAGTGATGATGATGAAAGGCAGGGCGGTAGTTTAAGCGTGGTAGAAAGCCAAAGTTCCGTTGCCCTCCAAACTGAATTCTAAGCTGCGTGTTCCCAAGCCACAGTTAGTATCATACGGGAACCCAAAATCTGGTAATCTAATCTTAGTTTTGCCTGATGAGATCTAATCAGATCATAACAATCAACATCGCCGTCACGTTGAGCCCTAATCCAGACCACCCACAAATCGCACACATGCCCAGCCAAAAAGTACGCACGGAATTCCTCCAAAGTGAATTCTAGCCCCCTCAACAACACCAAGCGACGCGAACTCCCCCCAACAATCACCTATCGATACTTCAGCAATGTCGGCAGAGAACAAGCAGGTCACGTTTGGGTCCGGGAAGAGGGAAATTCCCGCTCAGAAGGCGAGCAAGTGGTACCCTGCTGAAGATGAACCAGTCAACAAGAAGGTTGGTTCTTTCTTTGACCTTTTCGTTTCGTTTGACGTCGGGGAGTTGGAAGTGGTTACGGGGAAACGGAAGGAGATGGCAGATTAGTAGAGAAAGAAAGCAGAAGGAAGTTTTGAACCTCTTCTCACCGGCCAATTCCCGATGAATTTTTGCAGGAACAGGGAGCGGGGCTCAAAACCCGAAAATCCTGATATCAAATTTCAGAGCCCAAGGATAATAACTAACATGTCCAACAGGTTCGCAAAACCCAGAAGCCCGCCACCCTCCGCCCCTCTCTCAAACCCGGTGCAGTCCTCATCATCCTCGCCGGCCGATTCCGTGGAAAGCGCGTCGTCTACCTGAAACCCCTCTCTGGCGGTGTCATCCTCGTTACTGGCCCCTTCAAGCTCAACGGCGTCCCCCTCCGCCGTGTAAACTCCCGCTACGTAATTGCAACCTCCACCATCGTCGACATCACAGGCATTCAGTTGGATAAGTTTGACGAGAAGTACTTTGCCAAGGACAAGGATGCTAAGAAATCCAAGGAGGAAAAGTTTTTTGAGGCAGGAAAGAAGCCTGAGGTAAGAAATCCCCTCCTCTGAGCTGGGGGTTAGACTATAGCTAACTCAATTGTTTCCAATATCAATAGAAGAAGCCCGTCCCCGAAGTTCGCAAAGCCGACCAAAAAGAGATCGACGCAGTTGTCACAAAGGCCATTAAGCAAACCCCCCACCTTTCGGCTTATATCAGCTCGACTTTTTCCTTGAGCAAAGGCGACAGACCACATCTCATGAAGTTTTAGATTCTCTCTTAGTTCTCCCTTTCCTCCTGTTTTTTAACTAGCTCGACCCTTTTTAAAAAAACTTTTCTTCACATATTTCAATTCTTCTACTTTGGGCCACCGTCGCCGTTTGTGCTGGTGTATGCGGGCAGATAGGTTGTTAGGCAAAAAGGGGCAAAAGGGGAGTTATTCACTTGCATCTTGATGCCACGCAAACAAAGACGAAAGCCCGAAATTCAAACAAACAAAAATCATCAAAATAAATATCCATGATACCAAATAAACAACATAAATGGTATTGGGAACTAAGTTACTTGACTGTCGTGATTTTCCAAGTTCGGATGGTTAACTATAATATAATATTATATTGTGGTTCTTTTCATCCTTCTCTCTTCATACCGTACGGTGTGTCGCAGGTAAGATGTCGGAAAATTCAGGGCAGTCAAGAGCATATTGGAGAGGAGGACAAGGAGGGGGGAGGTGTGTTCCATATGGAGCCAAAAAACTACAACTCATTCTCTTTTTCCTTCACCTGAGCAGGCAGGTAATAATTCATATTATACCGGTATACGGGGGTATGATATTTGTGGTACAGCCCATCGGTTTTGTATGTTTCGCAAGCAGGGGTTGTCGCACTGGCAGGGGTAAGGGTAGTGAATTGGGTACTCGAGTATGGTGGCTCTCGAGTGGTCTTGGGATATTATCGTATTATCCCCACATGCATAATAGTGTAGTGATATCCTCCGTTCTAAAAGCGACATATCCGTACCCAAGTGTAGATGTGGTGATTAGATACCTAAGGGGTTCTGCGGAGTAATGCCTCGCCAAGTAAATCTGTGAGAAGGATTAGCATTTTCAGCATAGTATAAGGTTGTGATGTAGGGAGGAGTTTGTAGGAGGACCGCTCAAGCACTTCATGCCGGATATACTGTATCAAGCCACAATTTGTTTGAACACACTTTGTTCCTCATTTCTCACCTACCGTGTGATTTTTCTCCCGACCGTGATCATTTCGCCATCACCCTCCAGGAGGAAGTGCCTATTTTCGGACTTAGTGATGGACACGAGCATGCTCGAGCAGATTACCGGGGTTACGCTCGAGCATGATCTGACCGAGCATAGCCGATTATGCTCCAGTGTTAGTCAATTGTGATCGAGTTTTCCTCCACCAGAGTTGCTTCTGTGTGTCAAAATGATGGAAGATTTGCTTGTAAGCAGCTTTATTCAATTCGATCTCCAACTATCATACCTGCACCCTAGATAATAAAGTCACTTTAACCAGACACTCCGAGACCTGTGAGCTGGAGTCATTGATGCTATTCCGTTCGCTCGGAGTGCCCACCAAGCACACACCGTCATCATCATGACCTATCACTCGATCCCACTCTCATTTGACCACTTTGGTAGATCTTGGTAGCTGCTCGGACGATCTGATACATTGTTTCACAAATGCAGTTTTAGGGCTGCGGTAAAATGTGTTATTCTTAAGAGAAAAAACAATGATAATTCATATGAAGCGTAGGAAAAAACAAAAACAAAGAGAAAGCAGGCACGAGCCCACGATATAGGTAACTACTGTAGACCATTATCCACGGAGAGGAGGGGAATGCCTCTCATGCGTTCCGTAAAATCCTGGATGCCGTGACAAGGGTTTTTGATTGACACCCATCGCCTTTTTCCATCACAGAAGACCGCTGTGGTTATAGCGCTGCATAGGAAAGGTAAACATTTAAAAAAAGAATCAACTACCCAGAAGAATGCTAGCCCCGGCTCAACTTTGCCCAATGCATCTTATCATCTTCCCTTCCGACACTCCACCAGTGCTTGCCACTGAGGGCCTCCGCGTCATCAACTTTTCCATCATGAAAAGGCAGCTCCCTTCCCCTTACGTATCCGGATGGGTTTTCGCGGGGCCTTGCATGGACTGTTCAGGAGTCTTCTTTGTGAGTGGATGTTCATTTGGAGAGAAGGTGTACAAGCACGCTCCTTCCCTCGTCTGGCTACCACGGTATCAATTTGTGCTGTGTTGGGCAATGAATTTGCTCGGCGGGGTTTCAAGGTTGACACTTGACATTCTGGTTCGGTTTTGTGCTCTGGCAGGCTGGCTGGCTGGTGGCATGGCACTTGCCCTAGGGGGCGAGGGGAGGTTGCCGCATCCTATAGTTCTGCCAAGTTCTCTAGAATTATCAACTATCTCTTCCTGAGCACCGTCTTCATTGCCTGTCCCTGTTATCTCATATTACCACTGTATAGGCTCTAGTTCAAGTTCTATCTCTGGCCAGCGGGAGGAGGATCGCGTAAACGCGATGAACCTGAGAAGTCGTGTTCCAGCTACCGATAATGAGTTTTTGCAGAAAATGAACAATTTCGATAAAGGTACACTCAAGGTGTGTTATTGCATGATATGTGTGATACTTGAGTGCCGTATGATACATGAGTTCGCTGGGCCCAACTAGCAAGTCATGCCAGCAGAAGTGATAGTCATAAAGTATCACTCGGGCATGGATCTTCCGCATGATCTCTCCCTTTCCTCTATCCTCTTTCGCAGGAAAGGCGGGTTTAGTAATCCCTAGAACGCCGTGGGAGGTGCTACTCCTTTGGGGGGGAATGTCCTTGAGGAAAATATATCGCGTGATCAGCGATATGGCGGGCGCAGTGCAGATTGAGAAACTTTGCAGAAGCACCTCCCGGAATTATCGCGGGCAGACTTTGTTTTTTGTTTTTTTCTTGTTTCTTCGAAGGAAGGAGGAATCCTAATCTTTCCTACCCAAGTGGTGAGTGATTGGAGCTACCCCATCAGGTAAAGCCTTTAGTTCACTGGCATTTGAGAATTCGAGGAGGTCGGATCTAAACATGGTAACCCACCGTTCCCAATCCTACTAGGATCGTCGGCCACGTTCCCTGGCAAGCACGTCCGAGTAAATAAATAGCTGGGATCAAGAGGTGGGTGAACGGGTTAATAGGATGGCGCACTTTCAGGGTGTATATTTGGGATGTGTAATTGAGAATGCATTTCTTTCACATTCGCACTTCGCTCGGAGGAGTGCACACCTCCTACACCGCATTCTCGCTTTAGAGTGCGGCGGAAGGAACTGTCGGGCCCCCCCAAGCAATCCTATAGCCCAAATAATATGCAGAATGTCATTTCTGCTTGTTTTTCTTAACCGAGTAACCCTAACCTTGCCAAACGCATGTAAAAACGCCATAAGATATCGGTACTTGAGTGCTCAAGTATGATATAACACTGCCATATTCCGCATGTTTGACTCGCGCCTAGTCCTGCATATCAAACACCGCTCGCGAGAACATCTCCGACATCTCCTTCCCAGTCGATAACTGCTATAATAGTGGGACCGCATTTCTGAGGTTGATTCAGAAACGATATTTTGTCCTGAAGCTGCGAGAACTCTGTTTTAACCTCCCTGGATCCAGCACTAATGGACTCGCTAAAGGCAAGTCGATGGTCCCCAAACCTAAGTAATTAAAGTAAAGTAGACCAAACACATATGGGAAAGAATCCATTGTTAGGTTGTGGAAACGTGAAATGGGAGGTTGGTCTATTTGGGACTCTTTTGCTCGGCCTTATAAGCGCAAGTTCAAGTTATCTACGGATTTTGAATCTTCATTATTACTGACACAGCTAGTAAGTTCTGGCATACACCGCAGACAAAATGTCGAACCCCCACATCCCAAATATTTTTGGTAGGGCTGCGGATAGCTCAATGTCCACACCCACAATGGTAAGATCCACTAAGAAATAGCTCATTAGGGAGGTTCTGCTACGAGATACTCGAGTAACTTGAACTGCCCTTATCACCACAGTAACGACACAAACTTTTCCAAACGCGCGATAGCGTTCAGTGGCTCAACTCTGCACAGTCTTAAGAACCGCTCTTAAATAAAGCAGTTGTACGAGTGAAGGGGTGTTTGCACACTTGTTTAACCGAAAATTGGTGTAGTTTGCACCAACGCTAGTAGAAAGACTTTCAATCCACACCAAGTTTTGCTCTGTGTGTAGCAAAACCTCAAGTGTTCTGACGTTGTTGCAACATTCATGGTCCGTGGTTCGGCGCGAAACAAGCACAGTTCTTATTATAGCCTGCAGCCGTCGTAGCAGAACCTCCCATAATAACAGGTTGCTGATACATTGTTAGTAAGTGTGTGCCAAGCCCGACTGTATCGGGTTTGCTGGAGAAGTAGAGTCTTTTATTATTGTTGTTTTTATTCTTTCTTTGCCCTGTGGGCCGCTATGCTTTGCGCGGTTATGATAAAGGCAAGCAGTAGAGAAGCTTTGCTATTGCTACAGCAGGTTAAGATCGCTTCTCCAATTTGACACTTATCGTTTGGTTGTGTGGACAATTTCGATTATCGGAAGTTGTGATAGCGTGCACCATCCTGAACAGCACTCCTCTGAGCGCAAATGCAGGAAATAAAGCCGTCCCTAGCACCGGTTGCCTTAGTGGTTTCGCTTATATCGCGGTCGACGACTGTGTCTATTCGACTGGGGTCGATTATTGGCGGGCCTGTTCCTGACCCGACAAGGCTTGAACCACTCACGGGATTGGAGATTAGGAGAGCTGCTGCGGGGGGGATTCTGGCGGGGGCGAGGAGGGATTTCCGGGATGAGGGATGTGCTACTATAATAGAAGCGCCAGTACCTATCTACCTTGTTTTATCCATGGCAAAGCGGGGGAGTCCGAATCAATAGCTCGGGGTACATAAACTTTGCCAGATCATCAATATCACTTACGCAACTTCTACCATCTGCCAGCTCCGAAATCGGCTCAACTACTCTTGCTACTGTTAGCGGCTTTGTAGAAACCTATGCTCTCACCCGTTATTCTATATTGGGAGTAAACAGGGCTCGAAGGCAATTTCTAAGACTGTGCCATTGATCGAGAAGGAAATCGAGCAGAATGAAGCGGGGAAAGGAAAGGTTAGAGTGAGTGATTTGGTGATTGGATTGTCTTGCTTTGCTATAAGTTACTGCAGATGAAGACTAAGAAGAGGAGAGAGCTTGAGATTAAGTGGGACTTGGAATGGGATGAGGTGGTTGAAGTTATCGCAGGCGGAGCTAGGAGGAATGAAAACACAGCGGTTGCGGTTTGTGACAAGGCTCCACGGGACGAGACTGGGGAGGGGACTACCGCCTGCTTTGATGTTTCAAGCTTTCCAAAGTGAGTCGCAAGGATGCCGTCTCGCTCGACCCCGACTTGCAGACACCAGGAGGGATACAGTACAGTAGTCTACGAGCGCAATACGTCCCCAAATATCATTCCCTGCCCCACTGCATACCACCCACAATCCCCACCCCACGCCCAAGAGGGAAAAGATCATACCCGATTGACCGCAAGTCAACCCAACAATTGATCGAGATTCGAGATCGAGTGATAATCCATGATTCAATTTAACTAGACTCAAAAAATACTCCCCATTCCTCTCAATCTCAAAAAATGTTCCAAAAAACTCAATAACCCAATTGGTTTAGGAAAAAGACAAAAACAGACAAAAACAGACAAAAACAGTATCTACAAGAAAGGAAGGAAGAGGGAGAGTAAAACCCAACACATGTCACTATAGAGTAAGTCGAAAATCAAAAAGCCGAAGTCAAAGAAAGAAAAGTGAAGAGAAGATAACCACCTCTAACCTTGTTGCATTGCGTTATGGAAAAATGGGGAAAGAGAGAAGAGAACAGGAGCTTTTTGACGAGAAGGAAACGAAAAACTAAACCCCTTGTGGAGAGGTGGAGGTTGGCCCAAGGCAACGGCGGGAAATGGGAAGGATAAGGCCAAATTGGACAAGCCAAAAATGTCGAGCCGAGGAACGGGATAATTTAAGCGAGAGTAATGCTAGCTGAGAGGAGGAAAGGGGAAAAAAGGCTACTTTTCTTTCATTAAATTTTCACCTTCCATTTCTCCAGACCGATTAAGAGCGACACATAGAAAGGAAGAGAGGGTATGAGAAAAGCGAAAGAATAAAAAACATAAAGCAAGACGCAAAAAAAAGGCGCAAGTGGGCAAAAAAGTCATTACACAAAAGTCATTATAAAGAACCGGGGAGGAGAGCGGGGAATAGGGAAATAAAGATGAAACCTAATACACTTCGTTCCTCTTCAGCTTCCTCCCAAACGAGAGTTTAAACTTCGGTCCTTCCTCCTTAAGCATCGACGGAGAAGCATCTGTGGACATGGGCGGCGGAGGTGAAGTGTACTTTAGGAAGTCCACCAAGCTATCTGTGTCGTCTCGCTCTACTCGAGCATCCCTAGCTTGATACTGGACCCTTACTTGCACGCCGCCGTTGCCCATCATTCGGTGCTCTCTCAGATCGGAAGTTAGCCGGTAGGAGTCATGGCGCTTAGCTGATAATGATGGTGGTGGTGCGTTACCCGAGTGGCGCGGCGACATGTGGTCTGTGTCGGAGAGCAGTGGGACGTACTTTGCTGGTCCATCCAACAGAGCAGGGAGTTGGGGGACCATGGGGATAACCCTGTCTGCATTTGAAGCGATGGAGTTCTTGCGGGTTGATGAGCGGGTAAATCGACCCATTAAACTGACTGAGCTGTTCTTCTTTTGCACTGCCTTGTCCCTGGGATCCTCTGGAGGTTGGGGTGGCGGTGCGACATTTCTCAGGAAGTCAATTAAACTCTCTTCTTCTTTCCTCTTAGGAATCACCAATTCGAGCCCAACCAGATCCGGGTCGTCTTGCTCTTCGATATCGACGACCGCGAGCGAGTCCCTGACCCTGGTCTGCTTTCGCTGTGGAGCGGGCATACTTCCGTAATCGTGGGCTCTACCAGAGTTGCTCCGAAGAAGAGCAGTAGAGGAGGAAAAAGACGATTGAGATTGATAAGAATCCTCAGGTGCGGAGTTCAGGCCAAGCCCGAGGCCACCAGGAATCGAATCCACCGGTTCAGTTCGCTCAGGATCTCGAGCGGCGTCGAATTGTGCAGAATCCATTGTGTTGCGGAAAGGAGCGACACTACGGGATATGCGTCGCTGGATGGTATGTTCCCCGTCAACCGGAGGCGTTGTGTTGCGGAAGAAGTCAGCCAATGCTGACGTAGAAGCACTACTAGTGGACCCGCTCGCATCGCGGGGAACTAAATGATTCTTTGGGCGCGAATGTATAGTCGATGGCGAATCAGACCGCTGCTGTTTCATGACCGCTGGAATTATGATTCCACTAGGAGAGGAAAGAGGCTTTGAACCAAAGCCGTCAGCCCGTAGAGTTGTCGTAGCGGACAGAGGCCCGAACAAGCTAGGCATTTTCACGGTTTGGGTGGTGGTATCAAAGTGCCTAGATGGCGGTAGAGGGCCAGCGAAGGCTGAAGTGGTAATGGGAGGGGAGGTTGTCGAACGGAGCGTATGTGTCGGAGCGATGCTATCACCGCTGATTGGGTCTTTCGTAATGATGGCCTTGGCTCTTGCAGATGAAGGGCGCGAACCTGATTTATTTGATGTTACGGTGCGCGGGCGTTCCGTGCCATCTGGTCCGGTGCGCAGGAACTCTACTAGGTCTGCAGTCTGTGTCGTGGAGCGTGGGGACCCCTAAATCAATAGTTATAAACAGTCCTAAGTCCAGGCGATTATGCAAGCCGTACCTCTATTCTCCTGATCGGATCAGGGGTGATTGTGCAGTGAATCGTATCACCACGAGAAATCAATTCCTCAAAGCTACGCTCTCTCTCATCCATATTTGCCAACTTTGCCGACTGCCGTTCACTATGCAAACTGCTGTGACTCTCGTCATCTGATTCTGGAGCCTTTGAGTGGCCCGCACTTCCTACCGACCAGGGAACAAAGCTCTTGAACTTTGCTGACGACTGTGACGTGCTGGAACCAGAGGAATATATTGGACGCTGGGCCTTGCTGAAGCTTGAGGAACGACGAGACTTGTCAGGCGTTGATGGAGATGTCCACACCCGCACTCCATTTGCACGTTCAGACGATATCGAGATACAGCTGCTAGAAGAAGGCTGGACCAGGGTAAGTTGGCCAATCTTTCTATCAGAAAGTTGAGAGTATTGAGAATGTTTGCTACTCGTCGACGACCCCTTTTTAGAGTGCGAAGAATTTCCATTCCCAGTAAGGCTCGCGCCCGGATAGGTCGACGTTTCCGTTCCGGAGCCCTGTCGGTTGATCACAACTAGTTTATCGTCATCCGAAACGACTGCATTATCAACCGCCCCAGTGCGATCGCTAGCAGCAGGTGCAGTTGATGGGCGCTTCGCTGCCCTCTCGGGAACTGGGGGAGGTTGATCTTCTGTGGATCGCGGAGTTTCGACAATTCCGGCAGAATGCATTGACGAAACGTCTGAAGAAGCAGCAGCAACGTGGCAAACTGGACTAGCCGGTGCCCTTCCTACCTCATCCTCCTGTTGTGGCTGATGCATTGAGGTTTCCTCAACCTCCTCATAACGGGCTCGCGAGGAAGACAAAGATACTGGTGGTGCTACAAGGACATCCGAAGTGTGAGCAACCCCAATTTCACCACTAAGATCCTCGTCATTCCCGGAAACCGAATCAAGTTTTTCGGCTGTTTCAGGCGACTCGGTCCCAATAGCCCCGTCCTGTGAGAACTCTCGCTCAGCCTGTACCATCTCAGAATTTGAATACTGGTTAATAATTGAGCCGTCCGGTTGTTCGTATGTTTCGACCACAGACTCTAATTCTTTGCCTGGTTCAGCAGGCCAGCCCTCCTGCCCCTCTGCTGGCGTGTAGAAGGCTTGGTCGGTTTCTGCCGCCTCGCCCGTCTCTACTTCACCTTTGGCTATTTCAAGGTTGTCCAAACCTGTCCTTTCTCCCTCGTCTTCAGCAACTGGATCAGGGAAATCCCCTCGAGTAAGATCTGGTAACGAGCAAGGCCGCTTAATGCTAGGTGAACGGGTAACAAATGGCGACTCCGTAGTCCAGGGTAAAAGGATCAAGCTTTGTGGACGGCGTTTCTCCAATTTGCCCGTGATTTCCAACTCCTTGGACACGTTAGCACAGATCGCAACCAGGGATCGATGCCACGAAACCAGGGTTCTTTCCTTTCCCACACCCAGGAGAAACGTAAGACTTACCATAAGCTCGCCAAGACTCATCAGTTCAACTTTACGGCTTTCTGGTCTCTCGGCATCTCCACCAGCTGGAGGAGCGGCTTCGACGATTGGAGTCAGCAACGCCTCCTTGTTAGCCTCAGGGGTAGCAGTATCGTCCCCAAATTCCACTTCTTTGTCCACTCCTACCACAGGCGCCTCATCCCCCCCAAATGTACCCTTGGCCGCAGAGGGTTCGCCCCTCAAAGTGTTTCCTGTTGTAAGACCGCTTGCGCTTGTCCGGCTGGAGGTACTAGCTCGTCTCTCATGACGTTGTAGGGAGGGAATGGAGAAAGAGCTCCTTCCTCGCACTCGCTTGCGCCATTGTCGCCATAGTCGGCTAAGGGACGGATTCAAGGCCACCTTTTCCGTATCCAACTCCTCAACAACAGGCCTCTCAGTAGCGTCGGACATTTCTCTGGCCTCGTTGGTAGGTAGTTTCTGAGCAAAGCGGTTGATGGCTGCATGACCAGCAACAAGCAGCGTTTGTTCACCCACAAACTCTAAAACAGAGGTGAGCCAGATTGCCACCGCTGGTGAAACAATACCGGGCATGGCACTGTGAGCGTTGTATTGCTGAGCTCCGACTGATCCCTCAAGGCCAACTCCGGAATATACAGCCTCATCGTCCTCCTCCAAGTCCCCCAGAGACGAGTAAACCATGCACCGCAGCCTGGTCTTCTTCCATGTTCCCTCTAGATCCCATGCTCCAGTCGTTTCCTGCGGTTCGCCAATATCCTCGTCGTCCTCCCCATCCCCTCCTCCAAGGTAAGACGCCAGCTCCTGATCCGCACCAGAAATAGCTTCATTTGCAAGTCGACAGCGAAGAACCTCCTCAACCGCTGGCCTCAAGAGCCTGAGTGAGGTCGATTTGGCCGAAGAAAGGAACTCATATAGGAGAAAGTCGAGAAATTGGTTGATGAGCTTCAGCGACGGCGGCGTAACGAGAATGGTAGGAGATCCAGGGCTAACAATTCCCTCATCCTGTAGAAAACTCTCATGATTACTCGTCACAATCCCTGTGGCGGCGGATGCGGCGATATAAGCCGATTCCGGAGTAACTGAAGCCAGTGGGTAACCCATCGAGATGATAGAAGATCCGTGGGAGCTTAGGGGGTTTTCTATGGATCCATTACTTTGACTTCTTTTGTGGGTGAGAGGAGGTTGTTGATGATGCGGCTGCTGCTGCAAGTTGAGGGAGTCCGGTCGAGTAGGTCTATTCATTTTTCTTTGTGCGAATTACGGTCGAAATTAATATGCAGCAGTCGGTAAAAAGTGGCAGAACACGGTAGTAACAACAGCTCTCAACTCGACCCAATCTGCCCGTCCCCGACAAACTCCGTAATAAGTGCGGTGGCCGGCTAGAAATTAAATAAAAAAGGAGTGAAAAATAGACAATATCAAGTATTGGCAAGGCAGGCAGCTCTCCCTAAGTAGCAATGCGAAGAGCGGCTACCAACAAGGTTATCATTAACGGGAAAGCTATTGATTATTTTTTCCTGCCACGATCTGTTTTGCTGTGGAGCTTTTGGAAACAGGGACGAAGAAAGCAGGAGGGACGAGACGAAATGGTGCGCAGCAACAGCGGAACAGAGCGGTAGTTTTTTTCTTTCTTCACTCGTCGTTCTCGGTCAGAGATCAAAAGCGTGTGAAAAACGAGCGAGCGGGAGCTGCCACCGCTTATGAGAACCGTCCGCAGAGGGAAATAAAATGACCAATTGGCCCAGGGGAAAGTGGATTCCTATTCGGAAAAGTAATAGGGGACTGAAGGAGGGAAGGAGGGAAGCAAGGAAAGGAAGAGAAAAGGGCGCAACCGTTGTTCGTTCAGAAGGGGGGGTGGGGGGAAGGGAGGATGGGGAGGTTCAAGAGAATCAAGAAGAAAGCCCTATTAACTTGTATAAGACTGATCAATTATCAAAGATAGTAAGAGTAAGGTACGGCACGGCCTTCGGAAGGGGGTGGGCTTTGGCAGAGTGGCGCACTGATCAAACTTCTCAAGGGAGGGAAGAGGGAGAAGGGGAGAGAGGATAGTGATAGCAGTACTGGCACAGTAGCGAGAGGATGTATTGTGCGGCACTGGTACGGTGAATGCCCAAGCGCAACCCGTAAACGAAGACGGGAGACGAGACGATATTTCTGGGGCGCAACGAGGTTGATTGAGACTGGTATGAAACTGCAGTCGAGTAGTTCGCGATGCCAAAAGCTGGAGGAGTTTCTCGCAGATCTGGGAACGTCCGACTTTGTTAAACCAGGATGAACAGCTGGTGGGGATGCAAACAAGTTGAGACCAACATAAAGGTAAACGAGTCAGGGCTGGAAGCTCCGATCTCGTATACAATGCAAACTAAACACCGTGCCTTTGTTTACTTTCTTTTCTCCTTATTCGTAACTTGTGTAGTTCCTACTCTGAGCTTTTCATTCGATCATAATCAATCATAAGCTATTGCTTTCTCTTCTTTTGTCACTCGAACGCAATAAAACGACGACATACGGCACCCGCTCCGAATAGATTCCCGCCGCTCCCTAAAGCCCGCCCCCAAGCTATTGCGAGGCACACGAACGAACGAACAAACTCCTATCACACAGATCATGCACCAAGGTCAATCAGTGGCGGGGGACCCTCTGGAGATAATATTATGATATGGCATGCGGGGATATATCTTTTTGTCTCCTGCGACGCGTCTCAACAGCTGCTGCACATGACTTGGCCCAGGTGTGTAACGGCAAAACAAAAATTTCATGGGAAGAAACAGCCCTCTTCTCATCACGGGAATTCCCAGAACTGCTGCCGTATTCTTCCCTCCTTGCCCCGCCCCAGCTCTCATAAAATGGTGCCTTAGTAACAGCTTTTGCCGGGGATCATTCTTCGCAAGGCCCGGAGAATTCACTAGATAAGAATCACACCAGAAGGCGATCGACACAAAGAATGCTGGCTACCTACCACATCGTACCTAAAAGTACGAGTACAGATTCACACTTGTGCCAGATACAGCACACAGACCCACACCATACATCATACCAATACTCGTACTGGTACAGTAATTTACAGTTTTCCATCATGCTCAGTCTGGCGCTGCACCGCAGGCTGCTAGAAAATTATGATACAGCACCGTACTCGAGTGCGGTGGTACTGTACTGTGCCCTCCCACAACGATACTTGTACTTGAGTACTGTACGAGTACTAGTACAGTACTCGAGCACTCCCCCGCTTCCCCACCCCACATGTCTCTTTACCCTATTGCTCAAATTCTCATCCCCCTCCGCCCACTTGGTGGATGGGAGGAGAGACATAGGAAAAAGAAAATAGAAGAAAATACGGTACTCGAGTACCGTACTCGTAGAAGAAGAAAAACAGGAAAGAAAAAAAGGAACTAAAAGAAGCACCAAAGAAGCAAAGGTGCAGGACTTGGGGAATCAGGATCCCGGTACCTGTACTCCCCCGTCTTGGCTTTCGGTACTTCCTACCGTACTGACCTGGCTCCTCAAATGCACGCTTAATCTCTGATCTTTTGGCTGGTTGAGGTCATGTCTTATCAAAGTTCGAGATTTCTAACTGCATCTCGATGGGGACGGAAATGCCGTTCCATCATAACATTTCGACATCGAATTCCTCATCTCTCATGAGTCCCGTACCCGTACTGTACTAGTACCATTGACAATATCGAGGCTGTGGGTGGACACGGCTTGAAATGCCTCTTCATACTCGTATGGCGACTCGCTCTCCTTTTTTGTTTTCTGTCTCTCTTTCTCCTCTTTTTTCTTTTCTTTTTCCGGGCTTTCGATGAGATCTGAAATGCGTCTTCCCGGGTACCTAGCTAGAAATTCCGGCCCCATTCTGTGCTGCTGCTCATGTGGGTAACCTTTTTTTATTTTTTATTTTTTCTTTCTTTTATCTCTTTTTGCACTGGGCTTCTAAATTCCTCCTTGAGCACGCCAGCGCTCCTATGATGATTGTGCAATGATGCAGGTTGCATTGGATGCGAAAAAGGGGTTCCCAAGCCCGATGGCAGCACAGGTCAAGCACACCGCGGCTGCAACTAATCCGTCAAATCCCTTTTCTCGTCGCCCTCTTGTGCCTTTTATGTTCACAACTTTTTTGTGGTCTACTCGAGTACTCGAGTAAAGCCGTCCATCCGTACCCGTAATTTATCTTTCAGCACAACTTAAAGTTGACCTTGGGACCATTCCTCGTTGGTACAGTACTTGGTGGTAATTACCGGTAGTCTTCTCCGTCGCTCGCCAGACGGTTGCACCAATAGGGTACGGTGGTGCTTTCAAACATATCAACTAACCCTGTTCAGTCATCAGCAACCGAAAGTCCACCAAGCGGCCTGAACCACTTAAAACGCTCGGACATCCACAATCATAGTAATTCACCCGACTCAGGTTTTACAAGGGCGGTACCAGTACTGTATGAATACCGTACTGGAGCACTCGAATACGGCACTCGTGTCAAAAATTGCCATCAGAAAAGAATCCGGACTCATCCCCGATTTTCTTGACTGAGCAGTGAGCACGACCTGTACTAGTAGTACCAGTTTGGACGCGTACTTTCAGCGAGCTTGGCCTGGCGTGTTTTGATTTTTTATACCACGTTCGGGCCTCCTCTTCCAATCTCCTCATCAATCTTGGCCACCCTAAAAACTGGGGATGTCGAGAATTTCTCCCCCTGGGGTTATCATAATAAGGGGAGAGAAAACACAGCGAAAAGATTCTCTCTCAGCCCTTAGTTGAGACAAATATCATAAAAAAGAGAAACACAATGGACCTTAGGAGGAGGGGAGGGGCAACCCCAGAGTCCCAGGGAGACTCTCGATTATTCCGGTTCTAAGGGTATCCTGCCCAAGGTCTGAGACCACCCGCACTCGTGCCAGTTGCAGGCAAGACGCGCTCGTACCGGTATCATACCGGTGCAAGTGCTCGTACGTACGAGTACAGTACTCGGGGGTAACCATAAGTCGGGCGCACTAACTAAACAAGTATGGCATTTATATAGGAACTAAAACAAAGAGGGAAAGTCGAGTGATCTCCGATGATAAAAATATATGAAGGACAAAAGTCAGGCACACTTTTACAATTTCCATCCCATCTACAAACTAATATGCCGTAGGCCCAACTGCAGTATCAATAACAGCCTGTTATCGTTTTGGCATGCAGTGAATTAAGCTCTCCAATCGCTCATGAGGAATTCCATGCCAAATGGTTCTCAATACCGTTTCCAAGGTGGGAATATCCCTGATTCTTCCCAAGTTTCACCCAATTCCATTTCCATTTCAAGTGAAAGTGCTTCGATGAGGTTTAGATCTGGTGACTGTGCGGGCCACTGGATCTGCTCCATCTCATTAAGCCTTCGGTATCGATTGGCGGCACCCTTATGGCCTGGCGCGCCATCCTCAACAACCCCAACCCAACCGTATTTCTCACAACACTCGTGCCAACAGGGCACCAAATGTGGCTCCATTACTGTCTCCACGTAGAGTGCTGAATCCATTTTTGCCTTGCCAGGAATGAAAGCTAGGTTTGATTTTAAGGTGCCACAAAAAGCACCCCAAATCATCTTTGATTCCCTTCCCGATTCGAATGATGTATTGATACAGTCTTCATGATACACTTCGGTAGCCTTGCGCGTTACCCATGGACGGGACCCAAAACCAGCTGTAGAGAATGTCGACTCATCAGTCCACAAAACTCTCAGCCAATCATCAAATGTCCAGTTCAATCGCGCTTGACACCAAGCAACACGGATGGGTCGATTGGCCGGTCGAATTGCGAATTTCCGCCGTGGGATCCGCCGATGACATCCCATCGAATGTATGACTTGTTTGATAGTACGCGGGCTACATGCATAGTTCATCTCTATACATATCGCATCTCAGCTCAATCAATGTGTCCTTGCATCTTGTGTCTCAAAGGCCTCTAAACGTGCTTTTTCTGCCTTATCAAATATTGGAGGCTTGCCAGTACGTTTACTATTTGATGGGCTGTGTGATACTTGTGCCTGTTGATGGATCTATTATTTCAGTTAGCACAGTTCCTTTTTTTCAAACTCAGACTCAGACTTAGACTCTTGCAACATGTAAAAGAAAAAAAACCTATACTACTTACCTTTTAACACGTTCTTCTGTTAATGATTAAATAATTTCCATTCCTTGTCCAGCTCCATCCTGCCTCATCCTATAAGGTAATCACCTTAATGCATTCATCACGCGTGGTTTCTCAGTGTCGAGCACTTTCCGGATTCTGATCACGTACACCCTTTTGCTTCATGATCACAGTCACAGTCTCAGTACAAGAGTGAGATCTATAGCAGTGAAGATTTGTCTGAGCTTCAATTGTTGCTAATTCTTAGTGTAATGAGAAGATAGACGATAGTCATGGTGAAGATTCATCTGCTTGGTTGAAAACCTAATGCATTTTTTGTAGGTGAGATGTTGTGTCTGAGATTTCAGTTAAGTACTTGGCAACCAGGTGGAAAAAACGCTAAGATGCTTGTGCCACCGCACCGCAAATACCCTTACACCCGAGTACAGTTTCCGACAGCAAGGGTTGTGAATTTATCCAAGTATGGGCGTTCAGACATGCACGGATTCTATTGCCATATACAGTTCAGTCGTACCCCGTTACCCCAGGCGGCCAGAGTCCTGTGGATGCCGTATGTCCGGCACAGAGTGCAATTCAGGGCATTCAGTGTGAAGAAATTTGGGACTCACAGTCCAATCGGGGTTCATTCATGGCTAACTGGGAAGAACACCGCCGACCCGTCATATGGCCCTTGCTCGAGTACCGATAGTATTACTGTGTACCGCATCTCCAAGAGGGGAGCTAACAAAGTTCATGTGGGGAATAATAAACCTTTTCAGTGCAATGCTCTTGGCGAAAACCCTTCCGAAATATACTTGTACCATCAAAAAAAGGGAAACCTTTGCGCAGAATTACTTTGACTTTGGCCTACCGTAAAACTGTGAAGAAAAATTAAAATAAAAAAAAAACCAAGGCAGGGGAATTAAACACAGGTGGCCATGATATTGTTAGTATTAGTCTGCTCTCCCTCTGGGGTGGTGCGTTTTGGGTGGTTTGTTCCACAAAGAGTCCTAGGGAATTCTAGAGTAAATATTTTGTTGCAATATGAAACCTTGTGATGGTATGTTACAGTATCACCAAGAATGGCATTGTACCGTACCGTATCATACTCGTGGAGGTAAAAGGAATGGCACCCCCCATGTTTTTCATGGCATTCGAAAAGGTTTCTCTTCATTCGGGACAGCCAGTGAGGCAACTTAACCTGACGATAGAGATCCAGGACAGCGGGGTGCGATTTTGCGGATCCCTGTTTCCGGGTATTACCTGGGACGAGTCCCGGTACTACCGTACCGTACCACCGTACCGTACCACCGTACTCATAGAGCTCAGCTCCAGCAAAATCCTCTCGACCTTAGACATAGTGGGGTAAATTATCATAAGTTTCTCGTGCCGCAGCCGAACCACTTCGCCAAGAAAAAACATTTCCCACCTCCACAACACTCAAAAGGATATTCGATAACCGCTCCTACGAGAATTATGGCTCTATCGGGTGATATAGTGGGTGATTGTCTGCTAATCCTACTCGAGAGGGAAATGAAAATATCTCAGAGGTGTTTTGGTTCGTGATAAAAGTCTAACTTTTCATGCGAGATACATGTTAAGCACTGTTAATTTCCTTGGCTGGGATGGTTAATTGATAGCTGCCCTGGAGTTAACCGGTGGAGGGACCGTGCCTGGCTGGCGGATTAGTGTGTTATTATCATACCGAGCCAGGAGGAATGTCCGCCTGTTCCGGCTACAGGGGTCCCTGACCATATTTTACCCGTATATCCCCTGAGCTGCCAGCACAGCCCGACTCTCTCACAGTCAGACTCTTTGTCAGGTCCGAGGCTCTGCGATAGTTGAGGAGTACCGTGCTGTGGATGGGTGCGAGTGCATTCAATGAACGAAATACCGATAGTAACTGTCAGAAGGGATCCTCACAAACCGCAACATCACTCACTCACTACAAGTACGAGTACTGTACAGACAGGAAGTCTGGCGAATGGCTTGGCACTATTCCCTATACGATGTATAGTTTCCATCTCAAACTGAGAGCGAGTGAGGAAAGCACCAAAACGCCAAATACTGTGGTACGAGTACCGTATTCTTCAAAAGTTTATATTAGCTTTCCGACACTTCTTTTCTTGATCCCTTTGAATCGACGGAGCCGATAAAAACGCCAGGCCAAGCCCAAATTTCCGCATACCGGTACTTTTGAGAATTGCAAGCACTCTGCCGTGTTCGACAGCAATGCACGTTCTGAATCCGCGTCAGATGGCTTAGTCCAAGAACCCGCCGTGCGGTATCGTGCTGGCCTTGATATGGGTTCACTCACACTCCCAGAGCACGAAGCACAGTAAACATTTCCTGCAATGGAATACAGTGCAATCCTGCAATGATCATCGAACTCTGCACCTATACCTACACATCTCACTCGAACGAAATCTCCCAACGATCCAGCAGCGACCCTCCAAAACCAAAGCCCCAATGGTAGCGTACTCGAGTGCACATGATTTAACACATTCCAGCGGGATGGCCGGGTATGGGCGTGGGTGACCGGACCGGACCGGACAGCCAGGGATTCTGGACTCTGGAGACCTGGCCGTAGGAAATGAAAGGATGGGTTTGGCGTGGAAATTGATCGAGCAGACCGGAAGCTTTGACACCTAATCCCTGGCTGTCCCGTCTCCCACATCCATGCCCGAGCATAACTTTAAATTCTAACTCGAGTACTCACTCGTACCGGAGTGTTGGAAGGATTGGCTTCAGCGGTCTTTTTTTTTTTGCATCATTGCCGGACACCCGGAACGTTCCACTTGTACTCGTAGAGTACCACCGTGCTCGAGTACTGGGCCAGTGAATTTGTGCCACGGCGGGTCGATTGTAGGAGAGAATATGATGCAAATTTTTAATTTTTCTTTGCAGGTGACATGATATCTCAAGAACATGATAATATCAAAAGGAAGGAGTACGAGTAAAACAGGATTGGAAACACTCGTGCTTGAATTAAGTTACCGTATGCGCCATCAACACACCAAAAAACGGGAATTCATGGCGTATTACTCAATTCAGGCGCGAGTAGCCCAATTTTGCCCAAGTTTGTTGGGGCAATGAGAGTTTCCCCGAAGCCCAACTTGAGAGCAACTGGTCCGACTTCTGATGCCCACATTGCCAGCCTCCAGCTTTTCGGTTTTTTTTTTTAATGACCCCGAGCACTGCCGGTACCCATACGTATTCTCGTTCGATCCGGGATGGACATTCCCTGAAACCTTACTAGCCATCGATCTCGATCATCGCCAAAGCCCGCATCACCTCCCACGATGAGCCCGGGGAATATTTTGTGGGCGCAGGAGTGACCTCGCCGACATAGCGGGTATCGGATACACGATACCCGCATTCTCGCTCCGTACTTGTGCGAAACTGTGGATGGCATGTTTCCCTCCCAACAAGCCTCTGAGGACTTTGCAGATTGATACAACCCGTGATTAGAGAGATCCTAAAAGGTATGGGGAGGTGGGTCATATCCCAAAGCCAACCGAGATGTTGGAGCCGAGCAGGCATACGGTACTCGAGTATGCACAGCGCCAATTCAATGCAATGTGATTCCATACTCTACTGTACTCGTACTAGTACAAGTCCCCCAGCACTTGACCGGTGAAAAAGGTAGTATCGATACAAGCACGGTACGGTACGATCACCACCATTCTCGCAGGCTCGTATCGGGGGGTCTTGTACTCGAGCAGATCATTTCCCACCGGGCGATTCCCCAACAGGGAGAATTGTCCACGTCGGATCTGGCGGCTTTGAGTGAAAAAGCCTAAGCAAGTAGAAAACCTGGGAATCCTTTCCTTCCTTTCCATTCTTACCTGGGTTTTGGAAAAAAGTTTATTTTTATTCTTATTTCCCCCCCCCCCACTTCTCCATTCATTCCTGCAGACCATGATGGGGAGGGTCCAACTGTTATGATGGGGTCGAGCGGCTGTCCCAACTCATCATCAGTGGACTATGTGGCAGAATCCTCTCTACTCGTACTCGAGTAGTTTTGGGATTTATCGGGTGTGCGGACCCAACCTGTCCTTGAATTGGTTCTCAATTTTTAGCGCCGACCCTTACCTACCGGTATGTCTCCGGCGCCTCCTAAAAAAGACTCTTTGCACCCTTGAACTTTTCGGATCTGCTCTAAAAATGCGAAGAAAAGGGTACCGTACCGACCTGATTGACGTTCTCGGCGGCCGTGATGAGATGTGTTTGATGGATTGGCGAGGTAAAAATACAAGTGCTGTTACGATAGCCAGTACTCTATTGTAAATTTACGCCCTTATGATATCGTATCGTACCTTGGCAGGAACTCGGTTTCGGCAACTTTATCCTTGAAGGTGTGATCGATAGGATTGGAAGCCGACCCGATATCGCAAAGTGCTGTGGTGCATAGCTCTATCAATTCGGCATCCTCGGTATTGCGCTGATCCATCTATGCTTTAAATTCTGCGCCGCGGGACTCTATCCGAACCCCACTGGAAGAAATGCCAATCGTGGTCGACTACCGTATTTCTGGGGGTTCACGATTTGTTTCAATGCTTTCTTTTCTTTTCTTTTTTTTTTTTTCCCGATGGGAAGTTTTTGTGTCATTGTGCTGCGGCAGTTGCCGCACTTCACCATCCATTCCTAATTGAAACACTGCATAAGCTGGGGGAACCATTCAACAGAACCTTGCAGGAGTGATACAGAATCCGATGAAACACACATACCGGTATCATACTTATTGTTAAATTCGTCATTTGATTTAGGTATAATGTAGGACAATGGGAGCCAATCCTCCCGTCTATCAAATATGGACCTGAGGGGTGGGTGCATCCTGCTGTGAGGCCTAAATTCCTGGCCATAGCCATAACCAATAATACCGGTGAAGCTCTAAAAGTTAAAGACTTTATACCTAAACCCGCAGTATCATGTGTGTGTGTGGGGTCGTAGGCACTCGTACTGATACCTTGATCACCCTTCGCAGAAGATTGTGGTAAAAGGAGATCGAGATGAAACATCCATAAAATATCGCCATTATATGCCAATGTTAGAAGCTGGGCCGCAAGAACCGGTGATATTCAATGCAATCGGAACAAGCATTACCCTGCTGAAGAGATGATCACGGCCATCTCCACAGAATTAGGCATCCACCTGTGGAGGTGGAGGTGGGAAGGGGGGGGGGTTATTGGTTACTCATCCTGACCGGATACTTTCCCCTTCCTGCCTATTCCAGGTTGCCCAAAGGATCGCCCACAATACTCTACTCGTACAATACCATCAATTCTAATCGCCATATCAGTAATTGGCATCGAATCACGTCAACGCATACAGTGATAAATAACAACAATTACCGTAATCAACGGGATCCTCCGCCCATCTTCTCAAAATGCGGTTCAACCATTCATTTCCCTTTCCGGAACATGCAGAAGAGAGAGAGAGAGAGAGAGAGCTCTTGTCACTTTTGGACGTGACCGACCCACGCACCAAAAACAAGTACAGTACCACGTTATCTGCAACCAATGGGAAAATCCTTTTTCTTTGTTCTGAAAATGTTTCACCAACTGCTGATCATCTCGATTAGTTCTAGTTGGTTTGTATCGTAGATTCGGTGTCAAACCAGTTCACGCGTTTGAACGAGTTGACTTGTTGTTGTCTTTCTCGTCCCGTTATATTGCATCGGAACGCAGTGCTTGTGCTAGTACAGTATGCAATGCTCAGCACACATGGTCGGTGTGAATTGAAATGTGTTATTCCTGGCGGGGAAAACTGGGATACTACGAGTACTAGTACAGTTATCTTTCGGGAGTGAGGTCATCATCTTCCTTGCCGTCTTGAAAAAGGATTCGGCGACCAATGTCGCTGTGATTCGGCTGCTTGTGAGCCGTGCGGTATACCATATCTGTTCCTGAGATTGTGAAAAAAAGAAACCCCGAATTGGACGATCTGCTATGATGTGTCGTTGGGATTTCCTCTCCCGGTAAGGTCGAGAAATATATATATCTATATATATTTATCTTGGGATGGGGGGAAAAAGGATTGTGCCTTTTTCTGTGTTTTTTTTTTTGCCTCTTTTCCGGAGAAGGGAATTTTGGACTACATATTATTATTATAGCACGCCGTCTCGATTCCTCCGGGCCAATGGGCAGCAATCTGAGGTACAGTATAGTACAATACCGATACTCGAGTGGGTTCCTTGGGTACCGAGACCCAGTGAAAATCCCGAAACCTTATTTTCGGCGTCGGCGCGGTTGAAGCCTGTAGACATTGGAGTTTAAGTTTTAGTTTCTCTCAAAATGTACTGTACAGTACCGGTGAGGAGCTTGGAATACGATAGCTTTGGCAATGATTTATCAAGACCTGCATTAGGAGTTGGTTTGCAACAGCCGTCTTCTGCATAATATGTAGGATTCCCGCAATTGCTGTAAATGAATAGTACATGAATCCCATGTTCGGGTATGGTACTGTACTGCTGCACTGATGCGTGCTTCTCTCTCTACCCTTGTGCGGCAAACGTCCGTGTCTTTTTGCTTCCGCTACGGGAGGAAGTTGTCCTCGGGAGAAATGTGCTTGTATCATCTTGATCCGGGAAACGGGAAATTTCTTTGAGGGAATATTCTCGTTGAGGCCAGCGTTAACAGTGGGCACTTTGTGCAACGGCTGTCTCGGGCCCGGATTCGTGAGGGGCGGGCAGAGAGAGGGTTTAGTGGGTGGATGGATGGATGAGGCAGACTCATGTTATAAGAGGCGACATTGCTATGATAGTACTTGTAAAGAGAAAAACCCCACATGCCAGGTCTAGAATTTGTCTCAAGGTAGCGAGCGACCTGTATGATAGCACTCATTTGTTTAGGACAATAGGTCCATCCTATCATAAATCTGGAGAGAGCAACTCGGGAGATAAAATCTCGAGTCCCGGGCTTTGATCAAAACCATCAGTTTCTTGCCCCAGCCCCGATTTAACCACCTCCCAGACAGGCTCTATAGTATGATAGTTTCCACTTTCTTAGAATTTGCCATCATATCGGTACCGGACGCAAACTGTGTTAAGGATCAATCCCGAATCATATCCACAAAGACACGGTGGGAGTGCTGCCCGGTAGTACACGTACTGTATACGTACACTACGTACATGTGCGTTATTTTCGTCATGAGGCACTCTCTCCGTGGTTAAGAGTTTGCGTCCAAAAAATCGAGTAGAGTATGAACAGGCTAGACCTGTACTTTCTCTTATTGAATTCCAAAAACTCAATTTATTCCAGTCCCGTGGCTCTCTCTAACTGTGACAAGCCGCACCAACCAACCAAAAAGCTATTACCGAGGGGAACCAATTCATCCCTCTTGTCCCCACCCCAATATCGCTCCCACATCCCAACCCCACGGGATTATAATACCGGCTCCATAGCGAAAATCCTAATAACCCGACTACCGTGGCGCTCGGGTACCGGTACAAGTATGATACTCGTATCAGAGAGAGAACAATTGACCCCCCCACAATTCCCTGTCCTTGGGGCCCGTGGGTTGCATCCGACCCCGTCCGTACCCCAGCGATGCGATTCCATCACGTCTCACATACAGTAAGGTGCGGGGAAACAAGTAGACTACGGTATGCATTTCTTATTCCATTCTTGCGGCAATTCCGGTCTGGTCTGGAGCGCTGGTTGGATGGAGATCATGGGCAAGTTGCCGGGTGCGGTTTCTGGCCTCGCCTTTATTGCAGCGCGCGGGACGGAATGGAAATCCCGGATATTTTGTATTTGTATTGTGAGCCCCCATTCTTTTTTTCTTTTCTTCCCCTTCTTTCGAGCCTTCTGGGATTTTCTGCCCCACATCGGTCGGGATTGTGCCCTTTTTCACGGCTGCTTGTCATCTCGGAGGTGCTGTTCTGTGCCTATGGCGTTGGTTTCGTGGCTGGCGTTGTGTTTGCGCCCAGGTTCTTTCCTTCTCTTGTCTATCTCTTTCCTCCCCCTTTTTTCCTTGTAGGAGGAATATAATTTCACTGGAGGGGAATATAGCATGGTATTCGAGTACAGTACTGAATGAAACCGTCCGGGTGGAGCTCTTCTCTCCCCAAAAACCTTGAAACCTTAGAAAAGAAAACATGTTTTGGTATTCTTTTTCTCACCGTTCTATTGGTATGGGAGTGAGGGCCTTGGATGCTCCAAGAATATGGTAACGGTATGAGATCTACGGACGGTGTTGAAATGATATCCAACGACATGCTCCGTCGTATCGGCAACCATGATCCTCACATCACCCACTTCTATTACCCAATCTCACCGCTTTATCCTCCTGTGCCCTTCTTCCAAATACCAAACGGCTGGTGATATCGGCATTGCGCAGGCTAGCTAAGGACCCCTGCTCTTTTCTGGAAGGGAGGGCAATGGTCCGAAAATAGCTGCCGTGTCGAGTGATGCTCGATGGATCCCACGGGCCGGTACCGCTTGCTTTCAAATTTTTTTACCCCACAGCATCTTTTGGCCCGCCTTCCAGATGCGAGGGGTGGCAAATACGGTAGGTTTAAGAGTCGTGCTGTCGGGAAAACTTACAACCATGTATAGTCGCACCCGCGATCCCGGACGGCCAAAGTCGGAGGTATGTGCCTGGTACAGTGGGCGATCCGGGACAATAGGTCAGGTTTTGGGGCGAAAAAAATTTCATAATCTAGAGGGGTTCATAGGAGATAGTGGTATCCGAATTATCGAGATGCCGGACAGCAGGGTGTGACTGTGCTTATGCAGAGGAAAAGGGGGGCCATTACCGGACATCTCTCCAGTTTGCTATCCACCTCGAAGGGCTCGGAAAACTTGGCTGGCGAAGCAGTCCTTTCTGTGATACAATACTAGAAACTCTGGAAAGGGTTTACCTTTCACAACATCTCACTCGCAGGATGCACCTCTCCAAAACTCGTATCCTTAGCAGGGCGTTATGTACGAGGCGTTTGATATTGGTACTTACTGCTAGAGTCCCACGTGACCGGTCCAAGCTCTCGGAGTCTTCAATCGCTAGATTTGTGAAACTCGTGTCCCATCCTCGGAGACCATTCCGACCCCACCGCCACCACCACCACCGCCCCACATGAAGCGTGGAGGATGGAAGATCATCCACACGTCAGCACGAAGCTGTGATACTCGAGTACTCGTACTCGCACTGTACCGCCTACGAGTAGTAGTACTGTACGAGTACTTGTGCATCCGAGCTATGGGGGGACGGATGGGTGGAGGTACAGATGGATGGATGGGTCGCCTTGGGCCACCACCGCAGCGGAGTTTACTCCTAGTGGCCCGGAGACGGGAGGAGGATGCAACCAAAAGCAGCCAAAAATGCGTCTTAGGAATTTGGGAAACATTTTCTAGAGTAATTGAGATAGCGCAAACCCATTTATATATATACCCTCAGCTCCTGTCCGGTACCGGTGATGTCTCAGGATTACAAAGGTTTTGGGGATGTCAGGGTTAATATCCTCAGCTGGAGTACGGTAGGGCGATAACTTTTGTCGGGTTCTTCTGAAAGAGTGCGGTGGGTATGATACTCGTACGTACAGACTGGGAATGGCACGCATTCCGGTAGGTGATGGGAAAGTTTTTCAAAAACTTGGCTCACAGTTGAACCGTGCTCGGTTTTAGGCAAGGCAGGGTACGGCACTGTGGCGCCCAGGATTTTTCTTGCGATTTTGCCAACTATGATACAATTGAACTGTGCGACAAAGTCGTCGCCAACGTCAGATTTGCCATCCTCCGGAGGGCAAAGGAGGCTTCCAATTCCGCTTCTTCCTGCATACTCCCTTACTCGACACCTTCCATATTCATCATTCGACACTTCAGCACCGGCACTGCCTGTGCGAATTGATGAATGGTTAAATCGGTGAATGTGTGAAAACGTGTGGACATGTGGGTGTGCAGATCAGGGAAAAAATAGGCAAGTAGAAAACATCCTCTTTCCGTAAAAATGGTTCGAGAAATGCTAGCGAACCATTTAAACTATGAACCATCCATGATACCGTACTAGTACTAGTACAAACCCCGATCCCCGCGCTCGGGTATACGAGTGCTCTTTGATGGATACTTTTTAGCAAAAAAAATAAAAGAAAAAGAAAAGAAAACGGTCTGGGGGTGGAGGGAGGGTCACCGTTTTCTGCCACCTTCGGAGAGGATTCCGAGATTATGAGTGAGAGTTCATGATTAGCAGATATGGACAGCGCATTGGCCCGCGCCCCGAGAAAGTGGAACTCACCAAGAACCACAGCCACCCCTTCGTCGGTACCGAAACTTACAATAGGCGCTTTTAGTGGGGAAAGACTATCAACCTAATTTTGTACTCGTATAATACTCGTACCGGTGCAGTGTTTTACGAGTGGATACTAAGTACTAAAAGGAGTCTCGCATAAACAGGTGAAACTCCTTTTCACGCTAAGAGGTCGAAATAAGGTGCGAGATACAATATCATGGATTTTTTTTTTTCCCCACGGAGTAACCATTCTCGGTTAAGCGAATGAATGGCAGAAAGTCCATGTTGATGACAAAAAGCCTACCCTTAAAGGCAAGTCTGCAGTCAAACGAGCTCGTCGTGCATTACGATACGCCACGAGCACTCTTTTGTCCTCCCGGCGTGAAAACTGGTTTCACCAGTAAGTTAAGCTACGATGGGCTCATTCACCGAAGGTTGACCAACCGGTAGACTAGACCACGGTACGGTAGTTGGGCAAACTCGACAGACTTTCGAGCTCAGTGAAAAGTTAAAGGTACTGTACTGTACAGTACCGATGCAGCACCGGTAAGTACTTGTAAAACCATCGTTGTGTTTCTCCCCCCCTGGAGTTGAAAGAGAAAAAAAAAAAAGGAAAGAATTTTTGTTTTTTGGTGCCTGAAGACGGGTTACAGTAAGGGGTGGTTGGCCTTTTTCTTCCGGAGCTCGCCTGGAGTGTCGTGCGTGCCTGTGATTCCTTTTTTTTTTTTCCCTTCATTTTTGCGCCATCGTCAGTTCCGACCCACCCACCGAATGGCGTTTTCTAAACGAGTGCCGGTATGTAAGTAAAACGGTACCGGTGTCATAACTACAACCTAGAGTATTTTTCGGCGGGAGAGGGGGAGGGAGAGGGAGAGGGAGAGGGAGAGAGAAGGTTATCTCGCTTGGACTTTTTCCGTTTTACTTGTATCATAGTTTATGGCTGTCGTGTGTATCGTACAAGTACTAGTACGGGTATTGAATAGATTTTGCCGATTTCGTTTCGTGTCCGAGTATCATATCATACTTGTACCTCGGGTGCAAGTAGGAGTCGTATTTGTGTGTGTGCCCGGCAACAACGAGTCCCCCTTCCTCCCGGGAAGTGGTCCCGACCTTTTTCCCAAAGAGCCAAAAACAAAAAGTACTCATCAATAATCACTCGAGCTTCCTGATCCGGTTTGGCCTATCGCCTAATAATCATAATTGTGAATGGCACGACAGCTGCTGATGGACGCGGACTGCGAGTGAGATGTGGGGTAGACTATCGTAACTGGATGATAACCTAATGGACATAGTTTACCTTTCAGAAAGGCTGAGCAACACCATTCGATTGCTGTATCGTATCTATGATAGCTCTGGCGACTACCAGGGACTTGGAAACTCCCACCCACCCATCCATCCTTCCTCCAGGAGCTTTGCCCGGATATATTCCTGTTCGCCCATGCCGGGAGGAATGAATTTGATTCGGTTTGATAGAAATGGATGCCTTGAATTGTTTGCTCGTTCTTAACTATAGGGTACCCCGTGAGGATCGTTTGGGATATAATATCGTGCTTTTATAGTACATGGGCGGTACTGTGCAAACATACATACTCTGCAGAGCTCGGACTTTTCTTCTTCTCTCCTGTGTTATATACTGTAATAAATTCTTGCCGTCCCATCATTTCACGAAGCAAGAATGGATGAATCCGATCACTGACGGATTCATCCGGACAATATGTAAAATTGACGGGATTGGTGTAGCGATGGTTGGTTATCCAGACACTTCTGGGTATGATGGATCTAAATTATGAGTGGGGGGTTTTGCTTTTGCCAAACTAACTTGTACACCATTATTGAGATTGACTTGGGCGTTTTAAGTTGGATTTGGTAGTGTTGCAATGTGCTTGTTTGTGTCATGCTGTACGTGTGACGGACTGAGATAAATTGCTTGTGCTGTGCCTTCCTTACGTTCGCTGTCATTGTTTTCTGGCATTTTGGTGTGGGTGTTTTCTAACTGCTTGTCGTTTATGGCGATGATGTCTGGATGGTTCTAGCGAATAATTTCACACTTTTTTTTTTTTTTTATAGAATGATGGGGGGAAGGTTTTTTTCTTCTTTTTGCAATGTGAAAAATACGAAAAGGTACCCGTTTTTGATGCGTTTCTATTCCTGCGATTGAATGGTTGTATGTATGCTGTCCGTTAGTTCTGCTCGAGAACGGTTGCTGGAACGGTTCATGACTGGTTGGATTTTATAACATTAAATTTTCGAAATGTGGGTTTGGGTATGATACCGACGGAGAGATCGACCAAGTCTTCCTCCTCCTCCTCTAACTGCTGATGGAGCTTCTTTCTTTCTGGGATTAAGTAGTGCGAGTGCTATGCTAAATTCCTCCTGACATCTGCCAACCTTAGCCATACAGGACCCCTATGATCCGGAATTGGCGTCTCCCCAGAAATGGCCCTTCAAGATCACCTGGATTCTCGCTCACTACTCGGGATGCTCTACAACTGCTTCCACCTTATCCCCACTGCGCCGGATAGCTTTTTTCCCCCAGTCCGAAGCGTGGTATCAGCCGTAGGCTTGATGTTCTCATACTCCCCTTCCACCTCTCCCTCCCTCCCTCCCTCTCTCTCTTCCAGGAGTGGTGGTATAATACACTTACTTACCCACCAGGTGTAGACTTTTTTTTTATACCACCCTACGGTGACTTGGACTCGGTCATCCGTTATCACTCGATCTCAGTCTGGGGTTTCGGGCGATAGGCTTGCGTGGCGTGCTCATGGCCCCAGAAATGCGAGAAGCGGGTCCACTGTGGATGGTTTGGTAGGCCAGACCGGCCACGGAGCATCCGGGCAACCGGCTTGTGATTCCGGGAATACTTAGCAGAGCGGACCGATGCTGACCCCGGGGGAGGATCGCCTGCAGTCCTGGAGCTGCCGTACACGATACTGGGGGGATACCGGCCGAGTCCCACCAGAGCCCGCAGGGGGAGACTGCTTCCGGGGACTATCTTCTATGTCAGATTCTCTAGCACTTTCAGGAAATTGATTTTTTGATATCTTCTGTCATCGAGTTACCCCACCATCAGGGGTAGAGAAGCAAGAACGCCAGTTTTGGAACCATGTGCCGAATTCTCCTGCGTCACGCGAAACATTTCGCCAGTATTGTTCTTTCTTGAACGGAAACGTATGGTGGAGCGTTAACCACGCCTAGTGGATGGAGAATGCGCCATACTTCTAGTGGTGGGAATGCCGCCGTTATCCATGATTCGCTTGATTCCGTCGCGCAGTTAGACGCAGTATGATACCATGCATGGTTCTAAACGTCCTAAAATATGTGGAGTCTTGATATCGGGCGAATTAACGAATTTGGTGATGAGATGCTGATTCTTCAACTCGCTGTATCGGCCTTTAAAGCCATTGCTGCTAGCAGATATTCGGTGTGGTGTAGGGAAATCCAGCAGCCATCACCACTGGAAGTGGTAGTATGGTACGGGTCCTTACACTGCATTATCATATGATACTTAAATTAAATTCTTTCTCGGGGGGGGGGACGCTGTCACCGCTCTTACCGCACACAAATACACTCCTTCCCTTCGGACAGCCCATAGCTAGAGGGTTTGGTCGACCCTGTCTGGAATTATAAGTTGGTGTCATACCACATCAAATACAGTATCATGGCAGTTGCCGGTGTCGTACTCCTCCTCCCTTCCTAATGCCCATTTTCAGCACACCATGAACGTAACGTCCAGAAAGGTTCTTTTTTTGTTATGGTAGCGCTAGCACCCCCAAGAGTAGAACCGACACCCCCATCCTGGCCACATGATGCGAGAGATGGAGAGAGGTGAGTTCGTCAACCCTGTTTACATAAAATCATTGGAATCCATTTCCCACACGCAAACCACAAGTTAAATCTGCGATTTTTGCAGATTCTGTGCAAATGCGGTTGTTTCAATCTCTTGTGATTGTCGAATTGCCGATGATGATGGTGATGGGAAACAACAGTGATAAACTCGACCGGAAGGCGAATTTATTACTCGTGGGTTCGTCGATAGATATCTGATTGAGAAGTATCATAGTTTGCGCAGAATTTCATATCTTCGTCTCGTGCTTGCTGCTGGCGGTCCAAGATGGTGCTATCTGAGCATGTTGTATCCGACGCGTGCTCTCGCCCCGATAGTTATAGTTTTACTCCTACATGCCCGCACCTCTAGCAGTACTAGTACACCAGCACCAACTCTTCAATACACCCTACTAACAAGGAATACCGGAGTGTGGTGACACATACAGTACAGTACTCTCTAAAAAAAAAAAACACCAGTTCCTGGAAAATGGGTAACCCACGTGACCCAAGAATGCCTCCACTACAGCGCTTGGCCCACACCAAGGAATACGGGTATTGCGTTGTATCATGGGGTGCTTTGTCTAGACCGGCAACAGAAATGCTCTTGCCTACATGTACTAGGTAGGCTTGGGCGAAGCGAATTAGGAAGGAATTTTTTCGTATTATTTCGATAGAGAGAGGGAACCACGATGAAGAGGGGGTCAGGTGCAGATATGAGCAGCGTTCGGCACGAGGATCCTCGAAATAAATCCTCACCCCAGGGCAATAAGGCCAGCGGGGCCTAAACGAGAAGGTGGAATTCTCGAAAATTCCAAAGAAATCCTTGGCCGAAAACGGATAGGGGAGAAAGGAAAGCTTGGAAGCTCAGATCAGTTGGTCACAAGGGCAGGTGGGAAATAAGACTGACAAGGAGTGGTGGTGGTGAAGTGGGGGTACTGTAGGGGAATAGGTAATATTCAAGTAGGATGGAAGCATGATGTTTGAGCTGCGCAACAAACATGGCGGCGAATCAGAGCGGTATGTTGGCCTGCTCGGACAGTTCGGGCACGCTATTCGGGACTCCGGGGTGTTATCATGAGCGAGTCCACAATTCTCTAGAAAACAAACTGTGTCCGGGCACTCGGCGGGCGGGGAGTCTAGAGGAGGACCTCCATTCACTGTGAGGACCTAGGTGCTATAAAGACTTGATTCGAGTGAGAAAAGATGAGCCCAACTGGTATCAAATTATGAAAAGGCGAGTGTGATGGTCTGAGGGATCCGGTCCACTGACTTCGAATCTCCCTTATCCCTTCTGCTCTGAGACGCCGCCCGCCAACAATAGCGAGACATCACTAGTAAATCGGGCGGAACTAAAGAGAGAAGAAGAAAAAGAGAGAGAGAGAGCGATGGCACAACCAATGGGTATCAAAGAAAGAAAATCTCACAAGGCCTCCGCGTTACTTAAAGGTCTAACTTAGATATAAGACTAACTGCGAGAGGTGCAAGAGAACCGATCATTTCCATATCCGGTCGTATCCGGTGAGGTCTCGAGGAGGCTCTGTTAGTGTTCCTGTACTAGTACTTGGGCTGAGTATTTGTACCGGGTGAGGCAAAGGATCGGCTCATTCTTCAGGGTGTATAGGCTGTGTGGAGCGTAGTCTATGATGGATGTAGAAGTATATGCAATAGCCTCCGATTCCCGAGGTCCAAACTTGCCTTACCGTCGAGCCGTAGTCTGATAGTCTATTGTAAAGCAACCAAGGCTAGTGGGTGGCTGGAGAAAGAGTAGGGGCAAGGAAACCACACCAGTATCCATATCTTATACCCGTATCACAGCCGCCAATAACCTCCCAGTCTTGTTCTTCCTCCCACTCCAACTTTATCACACCAGGATACCCGTGTTCCGCCACATATCGCTGCTAGATACTTGTTCCTTCTTCATCGGGCGCTGCAACTCCTCGAATCCCACAAACCCCATAGTCTACCGCAGCAAATCCCCAATGCTCAGTTCTCACCTGACGCGACACGAAACAGGAATTCCACAGCAGCAGTCAGTATGCAAAACGGACATCCTCCCGCCTGTCTAGTCTGTACATCCCCCGTGGCGGCAGCCGTGATGAACACCCACCTGTCTAATGTTTTTTTTTTCTTTTTTTCAGCAGCTGAAGCCATAGAATTCCAATATGACTACAGTACAGTCCAAGTATGAAACTATAATATTATAGTCAGTATTCCATTTACCCGTTCATCATGATTAAAAGGAAATACTGTACAGTACAGTACATACCTCGGTCCCCAAAACACCAATGCAAGTACCAATATCATACCGCCTGCACAGGACATTAGTACATCACGCTGAATGGATAGCTGAATGAATTCCCATCACGTCCAATACTCAATAGGCATGTCCAAGCTAATAAATAAATATTATGCTTTCAGCCCCACTCACTCACTTCTCCCGCCCCCCGTCCATGCACAACTTATTGTAAATCCACTGCTCACTACCCGGCAGGTATCCGTGAGCTGGCCGACTACGGTAGGTGGCAGGGTGATTGAGTGGGTAGGGTGGACCGGTGTGTTCATTCGTTCCTCTCCACATCCCTTCTCTTATCGGCTGTGTCACGTTGAGGAGCCCCGCATCCATCTTATGATACAAGCACCATATACACACCCAGTACCCTACGGTACATATCCCGTTATCTATCGTATCGTATCGCACCCTGCTTGTGCGGTTAGAAAGTATGCACCCCCACCCCAGTCCACTGGGGCGGAACCGGGGCGATACAAGTGGAGTGGAAAAGGTGCGTATGCTCTATCGGGAGGGTTCGGAAAACGTTTTTTTGGGTTGGTTAACCCAGGTCGATGGGATGGGAGATCTTGGAAAGTGGATAAAAGGAGGAAACGAAGAGTGTTTGTTATGTGGGGTCGAGTTATTTGGTTACACCGAACCTTCATCCCTCATTTCCTTTCTTTTGGTCACGAGCAGGAGGGTTAGGAGGGGCAAATGGCACATCTACAGTGTTGTGACTGCAATTTTATTTTTGCATTAATAGTTAGACTTCTGTGGGACCCCTTTTCACTCAATGGGGCCCCGCTAACGTTCCTGTCTAAAATAAAAAAGACCAAAGGAAAAAGACAAAACAACCGAAGAGAAGAGACATTAACTGCGCCAGTAAAGAAAACCCGTAATCTAAATGCCGCCGCAAATTGTCTCCATCTGTAACACAATATTAGTAATTATTCTTGAGATGAGATCAAGAAGTTTGGTTAGACTAACCATGATACCAGTAATCTGGTATGGACAAGCATTAGATGCAGGACGTCGATCCTCAAAGTAACCCTTGCCTTCCTTTGCGCAAGACCTAGGGATTCTAATAGAAGACCCCCTGTCCGCGACACCATAGGAAAAGGCATCAATATTTCCGGTTTCATGTCTACCAGTGAGACGGAGGGTGTTGTCATCGCCATAGACGGCGATGTGCTCCGCGTGACGAGTCGAGAGCTTCTGAATGGCCTCCTCGATAGCCTTCATGCCTCCCTCCTCGCGCATAGCCTCGGTAGAAACATTTGTGTGTAATCCAGAACCATTCCAATCTCCGCTATAGATTGTGTTAGAGTTAATCCGCTCTCACCACTAACGGGTGGAAAACTTACGGAATAGGCTTGGGATGGAACGAGATCTTAACACCAAATTCTTCAGCAACACGATGAAGGAGGTATCTGGCGATCCAGAGATGGTCGCCCACTATCAAAGTGTCAGCAGAGTTGGTATGCAAAACTAAGGTTAAACTTACTCTCAATACCGACACACGGGCCGACCTGGAATTCCCACTGGGACGGAAGAACCTCGGCGTTGATTCCAGAGATCTTAACACCAGCATACAAACAGGCCTTGTAGTGAGCCTCAACGATGTCACGACAATAAACTTTGCCAGTTCCAACACCACAGTAGTATGGTCCCTGAGGGCCCGGGAAGCCTCCCTTTGGCCACCCGTATGGGTTTCCATAAAGATCAAAGAGAGTATATTCTTGCTCCAATCCAAACCAAGGCTTCTGATCCTTGTGGGCCTCCATAATCTTGGAACACTCGTGGCGATGGTTAAACTTATTAGGGGCCCCATCCGCATTCCAACACTCAGCCAACACGAGAATGTTATCACCCTGCCTGAAAGGATCAGGGAAGATAGCGACGGGCCTGAGGTAGATGTCCGAGTCTTCACCAGGGGCTTGACCGGTAGAGGATCCGTCAAAGTTCCATTCGGGCAAATCTTCGACAGAAGATGGCTTCTTGAAGAGAGTCTAGGAAGATAGAAATGTCAGCTGAAGGGAAAAAAAAAACAGTGCTGAGGTTGGTTTGTTGGTAGTGGGGTCAATGATGGTGGGGTAAACTATTGGCGATAAGAGTATTGGGGGCCGAGACAAACCTTCGTCTTTGATCTAACGCCGTTGGCTCCGTCAATCCAGATATACTCTGCCTGAATTGACCCTCTCTGATCCAAGTTGAGGAATTTGACGAGCTATTGTTGAAATCAGTTAGCTTGTGTGTGTTCTGGATGTTAGTGATGGGAACATTACATTCGCCGTATTTGAGACGATGGTAGATGTTTCGGTCTGTGTGACGACAAAGTTAGTAAGAGGGTGAAATGAAGAGAAGAGAAAGGGGAGGAGAGGAGAGGCAGAAAGGTATTGCGTACCATGGTGATTGACAGTTTGGCGTGATAAAAGGTAGTCGTGTTGAGTAGAAGCTGTAGTTGATAGTGTAGAGGGGGAGAAGGAAGAGAGAGGGACGGCGGTTTTAAAGTAAGGAATCCCAGACAAAAATGCCAAGACACCCGATTTGGACACGGGAAAAAATCCCCCCTTTTGCTTTTTTTTGGGTGAGGTAGGGTGAGGGCCAACAGGGTTGCCCTGTAAACAGTTTGATTCTACGCCACGCGAGGTGAGAATTTCGACACTTCTATGGGATGATGAGTGGGGGAAGATTGAATATGCTTTTCTCATTCTATATTCTGATATCACTGCTCCGGGGTTGTGTATTGGAAGCTTGTAAAGCTGGTTGCTATTACGGAGAATTCCCCCCACTACCAGGAACTCCAATTTCCCGTTTGAAATAGGCTTCTTGCTCTAGCACCGGCACCTCAATATCACTATGCGGAAAAGTGCCTTGAGACATGCTTCAGGTTTGCTGTACAAGTAGTCTACTACGCTATCTATACATGCAACCACAAACTATGGCCGTTCATATTGCTTTTGGAGGTACTGTAGTTGCATTGTGCTACTGTGCGAGTAGACTTCCTCTCATACCTACTCTAATTCCAAATATACGAGTAGAATGCTGTTGCCTGTACGAGTACTTGAGTAGCCTCGTCCCGCAAGACACTCCGTGCCCCGTGCATTCCCGGTTTTGTCATTATATGTGGGACATACCGGGAATGTACTTTTATTTTCAATATCTGCTCGAGTAGTATTCCTCGCATCCCTGGACTTGAAGCGGCTACGTATAATGGGTGGACACCTTAACAGGCTATCTTACAGTGCCAACCCTACATGCTAATATTCACCACGGAGATACAGTACCATCCAGTTCACCGCTTGTCGCATGTTACACATATCGGCTCTATTGCCAACTTCTCTACTCGAGTACAGTGGCAGCTACTCAAGCACTACGGGGAACCCGCACCACAGGTGTCTAACACCAAGTCATATTCTCTCCATACCTGTACCAGCGAAATACCCTCCCGTTTCTTTCCCTCACTTTCCTCCCCTCCCTCCTGGTCCCTACCATACCGGTATCTGTTTTATTTCAGGTGTTTACTCAAGTATATCTAAAGGATCATTCTAGTATCGTATCAGGTAAAGCCCAATGAAAAATCAATCAATCAATCATATACAGTATATCATCTTGGAACAAATGCACTACATAACTGTTCTTTTTTTTTATCAACTTTCACCGGTGGAAAGCGCCGTTGCAAATAGCGATTAAAAGCCTCGAAGAAAAAAAGAAACAGTAGTAGTGTGGTTGTTTCAGCCAATGGTAGCACAAGAGATAAAAATTTTCGAACATCGTGCATAGGATCAACTGAGGATGCTAAGAGCATTCTCGGTATTTGCTCTCTTCACTTTCTTTCTTTTCTTTCTTTTTTCTTTCAAATTTTCAAATTTTCATTTCCTCTTCCTCCCACCTTCTTCCTCTAATCTGCCCGTGCTAACAGGAATCAGTTGGGGGTCTCAATCTATGAAAGGTGATTCTATTTTTTTCTTGCTTTCCCCAAACCCCTCATTCATTAATAGCAAAAAGAAAAAGAAAAAGAAAAATCCGACAAATGACTTATCAGGCCCCTCCTGATGCAGGGTTTAAGCTCGGCGCACCGAGAGTGATGGACGTCAGGCTGCAACCACCAACTTGGCCGGGGAAGGCTCTTTTCTTTTCCTTATCGGAGGAGATCGTATGTGTTTCCCGATAAGAATGATGCAAGTTCTCCGGCGGCCGGCCCCTCGATTTCTTCTTTCTGATGACCGCAGCCCCCCGCTTTTCTGTCAAAAAAAATAGGAAAAATAAAAATAAAATGAAATTAATACATAAATGTTAAACGTAAGGGGGGGTGAGAAATCGGGATATCTATATACATTCAAGAGAGAGCTTTAAAGCTCTAAAGCACCTTCCCACCCTCGTCCCCGATTCGTACATAGATTGCAGTGGGGGAGTGATATTTACGTTCGTTTCTGACATAAACTCTCAAAGGGGAATCTGTTTTGAGCAGATCTAACAGGATTGTGGTGAGTTTCCCTCGTGCTCGTCGGAGGAGAGCAGACCGTTTGTCTGAAAGGGGGAGAGGGAGAGGCCGGACAGCTGCAATTAGGTAAACGACAACGAGAGCAGAGAGCGGAACGGACAGAGAAGCGAGAGCAGATGAGAGGAGGGGGAACACGGAGAGGAAATTGGCAAAGTGCTGCCAAAGAAAGGAAAAGATCTGAATCAGGAAAAGGAACCCTTACAGAATGAAAATCATCGCATTCACCTCCACTCTCTAGACCTCGGAACCATTACGGTACCGGTAGCTGTACCAGCTCCTCTCCTGGCTCCCCAAGGTACTATATCACACATTCTCCTGCTACACACCAGACGACCTCATGGCTAACAAGTGCCGTATAACGAGTATAATGTTTACTCGAGTATTCCCTTCCATACGAGTACCACACACCACACTCAAGCACAGGAAGAAACCGACCTCCCCTCCCTCTCATTCCCCCCGTTTTCCGTCGTGGTCGGAGTGGCTCAATTGTTGGGAAGATGAAAAGCAGGACCGATAAGGAAGAAGACAATTACGGCATTAAAACCCAAAAGAACCCAGCGGCATGATAAATGGGCTAAAATAAAGGCTTCAAACTCGAACAATTGTCGTCACAAATTTTCCGAACTTACACTACTCGACTACCGTTCCGTCCCCTTTCCAAATACACTTTCTATGGGCGCCAAATCTCTAGAACAGGGCAGTGGTCAATGAATAGATTTCAAAGTGGCGGAGGTAGCATGCGTACGTGTGCATAAGGGTGTACTCGAGTATCGCAGAAGGAATGGAAATATCCTATCTTTACCGTACCTTAAGTTTGCAAAGCACTGTTGCCAAAGGGCATACCAGTATTTGTGTTGATGGTTTCACGGCTGGAACATACTACGGTACTTCCTGCGGAGTGCCGGCATGATAGTACCAGTACCCTTGGTGGGCGATGGCTAGCCGGTCAGACAGTCGCCAAACAGAGGAAACACAAGCCCATGTCTTTGAGTTACTGGTATGTTTAAGTCACGCTTTTGAGGGATTTCTGTGTTGTCATATCGGGTCTTGGTTGCGCTGTTGCTTGTTGCTTTGCTTGCTGCGATTCCCCTTACTGAGTGACGCAGGAGCTTGCTCCGGATGCTCGTGGACGTTCCTGGTAAGGAAAGGGGTTATCCGGGCACCACAACTCTAGCTGGCTAGCTGCTTGAGCAGAAAACTGTGGTAAGCTAGCGTGACGGAATGAAGTGGAGGAGCCGAAAGTCATAAGCGATCAATTCCGGAAGTTTGGACGACTGTACTCCCCTTCCCTTTCTCTTCCCTCCCTCACCAAACCTCATTGAAATGGTCCTCACAAAGACTGAATATCCCGGGGCAAAAAAGAGAATATTTCACGATGTGTTCCCTTTACACTTCGAATTGTGCTGGAAGCCACATGAGCGCTGGGGGGGGGCGAGGATACTGTACTGCTAGAATATGACAGATACCGGTATAGTACCATGACGTCCTATACCGTCGGATACCGTAGCAGCTCAAGGATCGGGCCGGTACCGGGCAAGAAAAAAGTCTACTCCGTACAAGCTAGAAAGAAACAAGAAAGGAAGATGATTTCCTTATGTAGATTGTCATGCAAACCAGAGTAAAGCCAGGTCAAACAGCATACAGAGTAATAAAATCAAAAGTTTCAACTCCCAAACACCGAACCGTGAACAAATTCCCATCCTAACCATCACCCGAAGCTGATGCTCATATCATACTTTGGTATAGTACCCTCGCAACCCCCCTCCACCCCCTCCGACCTGTCGGTACCTGCATAAGTGCCAAGCCCCCCCTCCACCCCCTCTCCCTCTCTCGCTCCTTATCATGCCTACCCACCTCCCCGAACAGAGAAAACTTCCAGAAGAGCGTCCCCGTCCTGTCGGTTCTTGTTTTTCAAAAATCTCAGCCCAATTCTCAACGCACCTTGAAACCAAGCTACCGAGAATCGATCGAGGACCAAATATACCTCGCTGTAGGTACTTGAGTACTCGAGTACTCGAGTACTCGAGTACTTGATTCAGTGCCCGCGGCACCCACGTTTCAGGCCCTGACCCCGGGGGGGGGGCTCCAAAGGTGATGATCTCCGGCAAGGAATAGATTTTTTTCTCCTTTCTTCACTCTAGCTGGTGGAGGAGATCGCGATGGTTTGCCTGCCCTTTCACTTATCCTCCGCTCTCGGGTGTGGCGAACCCCCACATCGCCTGTTTCCTGCTTGCGTTCTGGGCTGGAAATGGTATGAGAGGATCTGGGGGTGGTGGCTGCTGACAGGAGAAACATATCCATCAATCTATCTATCACAATTGTGCATACATGATCTGTCACGCTCATGAATACGTATAAAGTTGGTTTCGGAAGTGGCCGATGCTGGTGATGTGACGTTTCTTATCGGGGGGCCCCGCTGGTGGTTTGGTGATGAGATGGGTGTAATATTGTATCATGTCTACCGGTATGATATTATATTGTTTTGCCGAGGAGGAGGGGGGCGGTTTACATGGATCTTTTTTGGAGATATCAGTACTCGAGTATCGGTACTGTGATACCGGGTGGGGGGACGGTAGGGCTCTCACGTGCTGGTGAAGATTTTTTTCTCGTGCTGGGAGGCATTTAGCCACGGGACTGAATCACGGGGAGGTCGGCTCGGATGGATGGACGAACGAGCGGATGGATGGAGGGGCGGGGTGGAGGAGGGGTGGATTGGGGGAGAGGCGTACGATTACCCCGTTCTGTGCTGTGTGGATAGCAAGATGCAGTGATTATGGGTTTTATCTGGGATGATGCTGAGAACCTGTGTCATGTTGTAATTGCTCGAACTCTGTTCTGAGGTGCTGTACCCGTACTGTGGAGCATGCGACACCTCCTGGGTTTCGCGGATCGATATCGGGATCGTCCTTGCGGTTCCTAGGCAGTTTACACGCAGCACCTGTGTGCTATCGGTGGCGCCGCTGCTAGTGCTTTGAATACGATCCGGGTGCAAGAATCACACAGGCACTCTATTATGCTGTACCAAACATACGGTAGACCACTCTGCATAGTACGGACCGAGCCCATCGCAGAGTAAACGGTTCGGGGAAGGAAGGAAGGATCGAAGGAAGGAAGCAATCTGATTAGATTAGATAGGTGCAGGTGGGGGTTTCAGATCGATCTGATCGTATTTTCACATCGCTCACATCGATCGTGGGAGACACCAAAAACCAACCTGTTGTTACCTGTTTTTTTTCTTTCCCCTTAGTTTTTCTTTTTCTTAAGCAATGCTCTTATCATCCATCATACCATTCTCAACCAATACCCAGATACTAACTTTTTACACGGGTACGAAATAGAGCTATCGGTAATTGAAAAGGAGCCGGTTGTGAGTGGTTCTGTGCAGAGTTTTTTTTTTTCCCCCACCGGGAGCTTGGTCGTTGTTGGGGAGGGTGGGTTTCGGTCGCCAGGCCCAGTATGAAAGAATACTCGAGTAGTGTTGCATGCAACAAAGCGGATTTTTTTTTTTCAGAATTGAAAATCCTGCATAAGCATCTCAGGGCTGAATGCCCCCTTGAATAATATCATAACTTAGAGGCTTCTAACAACAACTCCCTGCCGTACGTACTGCATACGCGCTCGTGTCCACAGAGTTTCTCTCGTATAACCTCAGACGCACCTCAGTCTTGGCAGTTCACTTTCCACCGGAAGATTGCAGAAGCTCTCCGGGGAAAAGGTGTTGCGAATATTCTTTATCCAAGTGGGATTTGCCGTTGCCAGGTTTTGAGAAGTACCGTACTAGTACTGTACTCGTACGAGTACTTCTCGGTCGGAGTTCATGCCGTACTGTACTGCACTGTACCCGAGCCTTGCTGCGACTTCTTACTATCGGTATTGTGGATGCCGGTGCGCAGTGCCTAAACCTGCCTCACCCCCACAATGTCTGAGTGTCATCATCATAATTGCAAAAAAAGAAAGAAAAAACCTCCCCCCAAAATCCCCAAGCACGATATAACCCCCACAACTCTACTGTATCATACCATACCCCGTCGGCATCCCGTTCCCAATCATCCGGTCATCACATCACGCATCAACCGAACACCCAAGGACTACTGTGCCGGTACCCGCCCGCCCCCTTCTCTCTCCCACCCCCCCCCCACCAATCTTCGCGGGAGTTACCTATAATTTAGACACTTCACATCCTCCCCTGCTCTCGTCATATCAACCAAATAATAATAATATAATAACTCAAATACTTCAGACCTTAGCTTACACTGCAGCATCTGCCCAACATCAACTTACCGGTGCGGTTCATGCACCAACTCGGGAGATTCAAGTTCTATAAATATCATACCTCCAAGGCCCAAATCGACTTACTAAGCATCATACGAGCGAGAGAGAGGGAGAGTAGTCTAGGGAGGGGGGGACCTTGTGTCCGGCCCGGGCCGTTTCTACACTTTTGTTTTTTGTTTGATGGGGAGACCTTGTTGGTTAGTATAGGCAGTAGTGTAAGTTACACTAAGGCTGAGGACGACAGGACTGGGTAGGTACAAGCACTGTCCTCGAGTACGGTAGGTTGGTGGTGGATACCATAGATTGGAGGCGGGGGGGGAAAGAGGGGGCGTTATTTATGGAGTGCGAGTGAGGAGGTGTGATTGTGTGTGGTAACTGTAGTATGTCCTACATTCTCGCCCGCAAAGTTCTCACGCCAGTGCTATATGGGCACCCTGATTTGCATGGGCACTTGGACTTGGCCGCAGCGGGTATTACAGTATAATGGTTATAGCGTATCGATATGGCAAAGTTGTCTGTGCGACTTTCCCATCCATCATTCATGCTACCTGCCCCCCCCCCATCGCATAGCGAATTGGTCTCGGTAGGCTTGTGGAACAGCCCGCTACCGTTATTTATCTGGGGGCGGATAAACCCCCGATGATTACGTTTTTCCTACTATATCATACAAGCATAAGTTACGGCAAAGTGGCACTTCGGTGCTATGCCTGGTATTGGCAACCGATCAAGGTTATGGGAGAAACACACGCGCGGATGAACATATCTCCCAGACCGGCAGGTATAATTGAGGATCTCCCTGCCGCTCCTGTCAGTTTCTGACGTAATTTTCCGACGTTTCTGAACGTACCGGTACGGTACGGTAGCTTTCGCATGGTATGGGGGAAAGGATTATCCAGAGCCTCCTGGGGATTTTGGTTGGTGTGTGATGGGAATCGTACAGGTCGGGTTCGGGAATTTGGGAGAGTAGGGGGAGGTGACTAAGGTACTATAGGTTTGAGCCTCTCGGTCGTGCCTCAAGCTTAGCCTCCTTGTGTGTTGTTTTGCACGTTCGGCATTTCTTCCTTGATTTCATCTCTGCGGGGTGGGATAGTAGAGTTGTGGGATCACTACTTATAGATTATGAAATTAATCTCTTGGAGATATCGGTGTTAGCACATATATTATGAGCTGACATTCTGGTATTTTATAAAACTGGTAAGATGATCTTGCCTCTAGCGAGAGAAAGGACTTGCATCGTGCTTGGATGAGGAATTCTTTGAAGTATTTTTGGAGAAAAGTAGATGACGATATATTATTTACTCCGAGGTTCCTGTGTTGCGATACTGATCCTTGTTTCTATGGGATATGTTATAATTGCTCGTGGTGTCGTGACGTTTGTGAATATGACCAGACTTGCATTAGCATATATCAAGGTACATTAGCCTGCATTAAAGACATTAAACAATCAGAAGAGGACATGTTGTATATTAGTAAGAAAATAAATATATATGAAGTTCATGATTGTGAGGGTAGTACAATGTAACTTACAGTTTTATTATCGAGAATATATATCAAAAATGCCGACACCACGAGGCCAAACAACATCTTTAAGTAAAAGAGGTCAAATTCAAGGCTAATTCATACTTGATAGGCCTCAGAAAATGACCTTGGCTTAAATCTCTGAAAAAACAGGTGTTTTGACAAGTACATATTTGAATATCATCTGAACTGCATGCCAGCGAGCCAGTGAGAATGGTATTGGAGATCTCTGTGTAACAGAGAATATTGCTCCTTTACTAATATTGTTAAAAGGATCAACTCAGGCTCTGATGGAGTGTTAGGCATATAAGACCTAGCATAGTGGTATTGTCACGCTTCTGACCATAGAGGTCAAGTGACTTAATAAGATGGTTGCGGCAAAGCTATATAGGAATTAAGATAATAATTTCTTGTTCATGACTTCCTGACCGCAAACCATATAGACCACTCACGATAGTGAGTAGCCGACCGAGGGATTTTCTATCAATTAGATAGAAGACATTTGGCGCTACCAAACTACTTCAGAAACTACCAATACCCGTTCAAGATTAGATGTATGTCGGACGTCTCCAATAGGAGTCCTTCTTAGAGGCAGGAGGTCCAAGGGGAACCACACTTGGATTGGAAGACTGGAGATATATGAAGCCTTTCTATGATACTGGCATATTGAGACTCATGTAAGCATATATTAATTATGCACCAGTTCCTGACAACGAACTTAGCTAGTTCTTGATCAGAAGGGACGATTGGAATGATAGCCATTCGGACTACATTTACATACTTAGTCCATTCAAGCCTAGAGATCATAAAGAGATCATTGGGAGATAGGACGCTATCCTCTCAAGATAAATATCTCGTCTCAATTAAGGTTGAAGTGGTGTACGAACTTTCAGGGTCAAACGGTGTTTGCACTTAGTAGAAACTAAAGTTAAAAGCTCATCGGTACATGTTAGTATGGGAATATTAAGTACTGGTAGATTAGTATAAATAGGTTTAAGGTCTCCAGGTTAGTTAGAAGAATCAAGCAACAGAGAAGAGACCTTAACAATATACTAAGTTTACAATTACGGATCTTTATACTTTTATTCTTTATTATTTTATGAGTCTTCCTAGACAACCTCCGATCTTAAGATTCAGGCCCTAGTCCAACCGATAAGATCGATCTCGGCTACCGCCTAATATGGAGGCTGAAAAGAGTCACTTGGTTGAAACAGCATTGAAGGATGTTGAGCATTGTCCAATAACTTTTGTACAATTTGTAGAAGCCGGTAAATATCTTCTTTTTTTTTTTTTTTTATAAATCTTGTACATATTCTATATAGTTAACTAAATAAATTTGATTAAAAGTAAATTTAGATGTTAGTTGACAAACCGTTTCCAAAGTACTTATGGAGAACCAAATTCATTATCGGAAGCCTACTAAAAAGCCTACCCTCAACACAGTCCAGTAAGCTGCATGTCTAGCATTCTGAAATGAATACTGTTATCTAGATTGGCAGTCAGTAATCTTTACAGACTAGTCATATTTCAAGACAAGAAATCTGCATTGGTGTTGTACCTGAGGGGTACTATGACAAGCTGGAGAAGCCTATAAAGCATAAGGCATTCAATATAAGTTTGCTTAAGGAGTAACTGTAATGTTTTAGAAAGCTATTTTATATAGTAAATCAGGTAGAGTATATTATTTTTTATTATTTAATGTAGTATATAAAAGCTAATATAAATAAAATATTAAGGAAATCAACTTCTATATCATATATATATATTACCATATGAAACTACAAAATAGCAGCAGATAGATACTAGTATAGTTTTACAAAAAGAGTATGAGAACAAGCAAGCAGAAAATCTACTTGCTACTACGGCAGGACTTCCAATCCCATTTCCTAATGCTGAACTAAAGGTTTGAAAGGTAGATCAAAAGGGTGGAATAGATTGATACATCTATTGGGAAAGAATCTTATCACTACTTTCTTATCTGCTCATACAACAAGCTATGGAAGAGTTTCTTGATAGAGATATTTTGATAATAGAGGATAATGTACCAGCTTATATTCACTTTGATCATAATATCTCTCATGAAATATTGGCATTTAAGAAGCAGGTTTGGCCGGTCAATTTATCGGACCTAAATCCTATCGAAACTATACAGACAGAATTTAAGGATAAGCTTTGCAGCAAAATCGGCCCTGCATGACTACTCATGATATTAGAGGAGTACTCGAAGAGGTATGTACTAGTACTGTGATACTTTTCTTTTTAAAATTTTATATCTAATACTTAACTTAGAAGTAAACTGGGATGACTGTTAGGCGGAGACAACCAGTATAGACTTAAGGTTGTCTAGGCCAATCAGGATTCTTTCGTGTAGACGGAGATTTGTCTAGGAAGGCTCGGAAGCAACTCATTTCGTTTATGACTACTAAGAGTTGAAGAAAGTAGAATAGAATCGTAAAAACAATATTATATTGTTAAGGTCTCTTCTCCGTTGCTTGATGATGTCTAAAGCTTAAGAGGCACTTCGATATTTATATTCCGCGTCTGAGTGTTCGTGGACTACATCTATTTAACATACAAAATATGTACCTTGTCAGATTGATTGCGCAACGTCGAGTTCTCCATGAAGGTGCAAACACCGGGAGACCCTGAAAACCATTACACCCTCTTCGGTAATTACTGTTTCTTATCTGGAAAACTCACTGGTTACCAGTAGTAATTATCTGATCCTCAAAGTCTTTCGACCTGTAGCCAAGTCCTCAAGTCGAACTATGTTGGCTCCAATAGTCCTTTCCGTTGTCAAGAGGATCAGTCTTGATACAGAGTTGCCTTTGCATACATGCCGGAGTCGATGACTTCTGGTTGTGATAACTCAACAACTAACTGATAGAATTTATTCCAACAACTCTCCCTTCGTAGAGGGGAAGTCGTTCTATGGAATACTCTTATAATTCCTCGGTCGGCAACTCCTGGTTGTTCTATGTAGAGGGGGTGGACCTTCGTGTTGTGTTGGTCATAAATCCCGCAACCACGGTATACCCCATATCATAGTTGCAACACTCCTTGGAGCCCATTGGCTTCTTCGGTAATGCTTCCAGGAGTTCTAGACTCTTTCTAATTATCGGAGGGTGGGTGTGAATGCGTTGGTTCGTTGTCCTGAACCTCCTAACATTCATATCTCGACCATGTGCAAAAACGTCCTGTTACTTACAGCCTATGTTAAAGATGTCTCATCTTTGAAGCCTAGTAACTCCCTGAGTAGTTGACCGATTGACTTTGTTCCACTTCTCAGGTCTTGCCAGAGGTCCCCTCTTATATATCCTGCGAACAGCTTTCGGTCGGATGGATGGCAGCGATGTATATGGTGTTATTCTAATACCTTCAATTCTGTGACCAAACAGTCACAGGATGCAACTAAGGTTGATGTGTATGATGACGCGCGGGCCCCATAAGGGGGCCGGAGTAGGGTGTTGGAGACTAAGATTCTCAAACTCGGGTAAGGTTACCCTACCTAGAGTACTCCTAGGCTATTAGAATCGGGTACTCCTAACAATGACCTACCTAGAAGATCTAGTCAATCACTCTATTGAATCAATGTCTACTTGTCTTGAAGTCAGTATTGCTGACAAAGGAGGAAATAATTTTAACTTTTAAGTCTCTTTTATTTTTCTTGCTTCTCTTATAATCTTTTAAGTTATCTATTTATTTTGTTTCTACTAGTATTGTAGTCTATCTACATGATTTTGTTTTGTTCATGAAATTTTCTGACTCCTTTCATTGAGAGGGTATATTTAATGTGTAGTCAAGAATGCCTCTCATGTACTCACATGCATGCCAATGTATACTAATATAAAGCTGGTCATATTCACAAATGTCATGACATTATAAGTATGAGGATGAAATTAAGGATGCGTTTTGCAGTTCCTGAGGTTGAAATATAAGGTTCAGAATTAGGTTGTAATGGTATGCTACTATTAAATTTTTATGCTATTGGAGACATTGTGGATGATAGTGTTGGAAATACGTTATCCACCCTATGAGTCATAAGTATGAGTCATGGAATTGACTCACACATGTGACGAGATATGATAAAGGGGGTTTCCTTGGCAGGAGAACCATGTTATCACGTGATGGAATATGTCTATATAAGACCAAGTGTATTTCCCTCTGTTACCACGTACTTTGCTAGTGCAAGCGTGGAATCTTATCTTTATATCTAAACTATACTGCGTTCAACTCTCAGTGCCGCCTTAGTATCTAAGAGACAGCCTCAGAGACTGCAATATTTTCAGATAGGTTCAGTGTTATTTTGGCCATTTAGGCGAACATATTCTGGGTGTTATTGTGGCCTAGTTCTAAGTATCTTGAGATTCTTGGATACTATTAGGGTAGAAAGATAATAAAAATAATAACTGTCGAGAGTAGTAAATTAACAATAACTATTACTGGAGAGCAGAGTATGCAGTCATAAACTATCACTTGGTGGAAAGAAAATGCCAAGGCTTTCAGCTGGTATGATAGTTAAAAGAGCATCAGCAAAAAAAAACCCTATGTCAAATGTGTCAGCTGTATGTTCTGACACAAATGTACAGTTGCTGACATCTTATTCATCCTGGAAGTCCTAAGTGTTAAGTTGAGTCCTAGGTATCTTGAGTATCTGGTGGCGTCTAACCCATCCTGAGTTTATTCTAAGTGAGGATGTGCTAATTTTCACCTCCTCATTTGACCTGGTCAATACTGATCTTTGCTGATATCCTGATACAAGACAGCTAAGAGTCGGAATTATGATCTTAAGCCACATACCAGCTATCGGTATATCCACTAGATTCTAGGAACATATCTAAGGATATCTAATCAACTAAGAGATGCATAGTACATCAGCAAAAATGCTAGGTTGCGTCCAATGTGTCATGTGCATCTGATGCACAGGATGTCTGCAATGCAAATTGTTAACTAGGACGTACAGGGACATGGCAACCAAGGTCACAATGCAGTGGGACGCAACTGCCAAACTCAGGATATAACGGGATGTACCTGCCAAACTCTGGATGCAACAGAATACAATCCTAAAACTCCGGACAAAACCGGACACAGTAACTGACGTCAGAATATATCTCTTAAAATGCAGAATTTACAGGACGCGGTAACAGATGTCAGAATGCTACTCCTTAAATACAGAATTCACAGGATACAGCCAATACAAAACATAACCTATGCTTAGGTTATTGAGAAAAAGGACTTTATTATTATACTATAAGATTTATTTTCATGGCTACGGTAACTAGGTTACAAAAATTGAGCGAGGATACAGAAGCAATTTAAAGTCAAATAGGTATAATAGACTGTGTCTCTACCAGTATTAATTCTGAGTAGACGTCCTTTACACCGTTGGAAAGCTGGTGTCAAGTATGTCTAGGACCCGAAATGTCAGCCAGGGCGTCAGAGTATTGAGGATAGAATCAGACGTCAAAGTCAGCACTTCACCAGGACACAAAATAGACTGTAACTCCACGGATATTGGTGCCAGGAAGACGTCCTTTACACCATTAGAAAGCTGGCATCGAGTACGTCTAGGACACCAAATGTCAACCTGGGCATTAGAGTTTTGAGAACAGAATCTGGTGTCAAAGTTAGCAATGCGCCAGGACACAAAGTAGGCTGTAACTCCATGAATATTGGTGCTGGAAAGATGTCCTTTACACCGTTGGAAAGCTGGCATCGAGTATGTCTAAGACACCAAACGTCAGCCTGGGCTCAGAGTATTGAGGACAAAATCTGGCGTCAAAGTCAGCACTTCGCCAGGATAAATATCACCTCCATAAGAGGCTGTTTTTCCACCAATATTGATGCCAAGTAGACGTTCTTTATACCATTAGAAAACGAGCATCGAGTAGAACATTGCTGTAAAGTATGAAGTACTGCATCCAAAGGATGGCTGAGAGATCTGGCGTCAACGTCAGTACTTTATCAGAGTAATTATCACCTCCATAACAGGCTGTATCTCCACCAATATTGATGTCGGGTAGACGTTCTTTATACTGTTAGAAAGCTGGTATCGTGTGGAACGTTGCTGTAAAGTATCGAGTACTGTGCCTAAAGGATAGCTGGGAAATCTAGAGTCAAAGTCAGTACTTCGTCAGGGTAAATATCACCTTTATAATAGGCTTTATCTCTACCAATATTGATGCCGAGTAGGCGTTCTTTATACCGTTGGAAAGCTGGCATTGAGTTGAATGTTGCTGTAAAGTATTGAGTACCAACCCAAAAGGATGGCCGTGGAATCTAGCGTCAGAGTCCGCACTTTGCTAGAACATAAAATAGGCTGTATTTCCACCAATATTGATGCTGGGTAGACATTCTTTACACCATTGGACGCTCCGCGCCCTCTATTTTCCTGCCACATAGTTTTACAACACCACGTTCAACTATCGTGAGCCCCCCTCCTCTCGGCCCCCTTTGGGGTCCCCTCCTGCCCTCTGCCCCCTTGATGGCATCTGCCTAGGGGCACGGTATCCTTTCTATCCTCTCCCGCCTTTGCTTCGCTTGTCTCCTGTTCGCTTGATGGGGGAGTTATCTGGGTTCGCCCAGTAGTCCCGTCTCGCTTCTGGACCCTCGCTTAGCTTTGGCACGGTCGGCCTCCTCTCTTCGTTTCCGGTCGGCACTGGTGGTGGTGGACGCCCGTCTCCCCACTTTGCACGATCCCCGAGGGGGAACGCCTCGGCTAGTAACTTCGGGGTCTGCCTCTTGGTGAGGCCTGGCCATACCCTCCTAGTCGTCTCGGTTTAAGCTGCGGTCGCCTTTCTCCCCTCGCCCTTCCCTTACCTTACCCCGCTGGTGGGATCCCCTCCACTAAGTGACGCTATCTCTCGGAGAACAAGGGACTACATGAGAGACGCGGTAATGCGGCATTGGTTCGGTTTTTACGGTCGGGTTTTTCTGGGGCCTTTGGCCCTTCCTCCTCTCTACGTCGGGGCGTCAGCTTGCATCCTACTGCCCACCCTCCTTGGCTGGCACCCTACTGCTCCTGGCTGGCACCCTACTGCTTCCCTCCTTTTCGGCCGGCATCCTACTGCCAAGCTAGCACCCTACTGCTCCCTTAAGCTTGCACCTTACTGCTACTTCTCTCTGGGGGGCCTTAGCCCTAGCTCCCTTCCCTCCGGCTGGTATTGCACTGTTTCCGGTCGGTCGGGTTCCATCCTCGTCGAGTGTTCCCCCACGGTGGGGGTCGCGCCATAAATCGGTGCACTTGGTCCTCTCTTGGGCCCGATCTGGGGTTAGCCTGTTGGCGGCCGGCTGTGCTATGGGCGCTGTCCGGTGGGTATGAGTTTGGCTTTCTTTTGTGCCTTCGGGCTGAGATTTCCGGGGGGATTTTTTCTTGGGCTTCCTGCTTTTCCTGTTTTGGGTTTCTTTTGGGGCTCAGTTCGTCTGGGCTGTAGGGGGGGCTTGATTCGGGGCGAGATGTGCGGTTGGCTCCATACCAGAGGAGCTTGGGGTTCTTGATTTTTTGCCTCAGACGGAGGAGGGACGCGCGTGTTTATAGGTTTTGTTTTTGCCATAGCTAGCGCTGTATGCAGGTTCTTGTACCTTAAACAATGAATATATGATATAAAAAAAAAAAAAAAAAAAAAAAGTTCTTTACACCATTGGAAAGCTGATGTTGAGTAGAATGTTGTTGTAATGTATTAGGTACTGCGCCAAAGGGATGGCCGTGGAGTCTGGTATCAAAGTCTGTATTTTGTTAGAACACAAAATAGGCTGTATCTCCACTAATATTGATGCTGGGTAGACATTCTTTATACTGTTAGAAAGCTGGTGACAAGTAAAACGTTGCTGTAAAGTATCGAGTACTGCGCCAAAAGGATGGCTGAGGAATCTGGCGTCAAAGTCAGCGCTTCACCAGGGTAAACATCACTTCCATAGTAGGCTGTATCTCCACCAATATTAATGCTGAGTAGATGTTCTTTATACCATTAGAAAGCCTGTGTCGAGTTGAATGTCTCTGTAAAGTACAAAGTACTGCGCTCAAAGGATGGCTGGGGAATCTGGCATCAAAGCCAGAACTTTTCCAGGATACAAAATAGGCTATAACTTCTTGTAAACTCATAGTAGGCAGATGTTCTTTAGTGCAATAGAAAGCTGTAATCGAGTAGAATGTTGCCCAAAACTATTCCTTTGATGGTATAGGGACTCAGGAGCAATGGTAGTTGACAGACGTGTTGTTGATGTACTGACTGTGATGTTGTGTGGTTGTTCAAGTGTTACTCAATGCATTGCAGTCTTAGAAAATCTTAATGTAATACCCAAGTTACCATGTACTCTTACAATCACAACTATCACTCACTTTTACATTCTACCAGTAGGCCATTTTGGCTGTCAGATCCTTCAAGAGACTAAAATAGAATTTGGTATATCTCATCTCCTATTTTCGTAGATATTTTTAGATTTGGTCATAGTGTCTACTGGCGGTAGATATACAGATGGCTGGTATTTGGCTTGGTATTATGATTAAGACTCTCCACTGTCTTGTGTCTGGACATCAGCAAGGATTAAGACTCTCTGCCATCTTGTATCAGGACATCAGCAAGGATCAAGATCAACCTAGCCAAATTAGGAGTTGAAACTTATTGCATCCTTGCTTAGGATGAACTCATGATTGGTTGAACACTACCGGACGCTCAGGATATCCCGGACGCCGCTGAACATGTCAGGACTCCAGGATGCATGGGACGCCGGTAACTGTACGTTTACGTTAGGATATACAGCTGACGCATCTAATGAAGGGTTTTTTGTTTGCTGATGTACGAAATTCTATTTTAGATGCTTGAAGAATCTGGCAGCCAAAATGGCCTACCAATAGAATGTAAAAGTGAGTGATTGTTGTAACTGTTAGGGCGCATGATAATGTAACTGGAGCACCCTCTGGAAAGATGGATCGCAAGGTTGCGACCGTACCGAAGTATTCTTTCAGAAAGTAAAGATAAAGATAATCAACAGTAGAGTTGAAAAAACCAAAACGGTAAAACTTAATATTGTTAAGCCACAGCTTTACTCAATTAAGTCCTGATCTTGAGAAGTAGTTGATTGCCAGAGTAGAGGAGAACTCGCATATACTTAAGTAGGTTTGGTATGCTGCCAGTTACTCCCCATCACTACTCTGCATTCACAAGCACCCAACTCCCGTGGGCTGTCTAGCTAACCTCCATGGGTTGGACCAAAGATCCTCTGTAGCGAACAAGACCACTCGGTGGTGTTCTAACATCTGCCCAATAGAAGTGGTTTAGCCACTGCATCTTCAATGCAACCGCAGGAGTAAAAATTCTTCATATCGCGATCATAACAGTGGTGAGCTGTCATGCCCGAGCGGATGTTATACCAAATATGGAACTCTCTACCCATATACACTTAGTCTTCTACAAGCATTCGCAGCCCCTGAACATCTATCCGGTTCTACTCATTTCTATATCATTCCGGATGATAGCCACGTAGCTCCCTCGACAGACCCCTTCGGAGGTTGACTACCAATAGGCGCTACCCACAGTCAACCCTCCTAGAAGTGAGTCTTATCGTGACCTTAGACTAGTGTCTTAGAGTCCTTAACGATTCTCCAATACTATTACACTTTCGGGGCAACGGACTTCGGTTACCTCGCCTACTGGCCTCCGGTAACCTCACATACTACTTCTTACTTCAAAGTAGTATTACTCCGTCAGTTCTGGTCCGTTTTACACGAAACCACCTGGAGGCTATTCTCCAGGTTCTCCTCCTCTCCCTCATATATCCTGCAAACAGCCTTCGGTCGAACGGTCGGCCAGAGCGCATATGAAATTATGGCAACATCTCCACTTGGAGACTTTTGTCAGACTTATAGTAACTCTTCATACTGTAGCCCATGATGCTAGGGACTTATAACGGGGCCGGAGGGGGGTGTTAGCAACCACACCTCCAAGTTACAGCTTGTTTGGAGCTTAACTGGTTGTGCGGGAGTGATCCGCACAACCTGAGATTCGAATACCCTATGTAGTTTTGCATGACAAACAATCTAGTAACTTCGCCTGAAGTCCTGTGTAACAAGTTACCCTCAAGGTGATGGTGGTAGGTGAGGATTGCTCGGTTTTACAACAGATCCGTGAAGTGAGCTGTGTGAGGGGTTGTAAGGATGGTGTGGAATCGCACTCAAGAGTGTATAGGGAGGTGACTTGATCGAGGAAAAGCGTAACATTTGTGAGTGGAGATTTACCTCTATATATACAAGATTATGGGTGTACCTAGTTACACACCATACTAATACTATGGAACAATATACTAATACTATGGAACAATATACTAATACTATGGGACAATTCCCAACCAGTAGCCCTAATGCTACTACAGACAATCATCTGCTCTCACTCCCCGAAACACAAACAACTGACTACTGATGGGATTATTACACCATCACAAGGTAGGGTAACTTGGCTCCATAGCAGGGTAACTCATAGCCCAAGGCAGGGTAACTCTAGTCCAAATGTAGGGTAACTCTACCTGGATTCTCCGTTGAGTAATTCAGGGTAACTCCTAAATTGACTACTTGGGTTATCCTACAGAGTAGGGTAACCCCCAACCTTTACTAGTACCTATATACCTTTGGTATGTTCTAGTATGCCCCACTGAGGTACCTAACCACCGGTACCTCCACTTGGTAGACCTAAGTCTACCGCCATCCCTATCGCGGTAGTCTCTTGACACCGGTATGGGTATAGGTTTGGCTACTTGTAATAGTACTCAGTGGAGTCTTGTTACAGGTAACTGGACAGTTTTTCTAAGACTGAGATGCGTTTAACAACCATACAACACTATGGTCAGAACATTAACAACATGTCTGTCAACTGCCATTACTCTTCAGGGCCTATACTATTACAGCTTATATTTTAGGACAACATTTTACTTAATTTCAGCTTTCTATTACATCAAAGACTATCTGTCTACTATGAGTTTCCAAGGAGTTACAGCCTAGTTTATATCTTGGCAAAGTGCTAACTTTGATACCAGATTTTGTCCTGAATACCTGTACATACAGGCTGACACTTTGCATCCTAGATGTTGTAATGGGAGCTCCCTCTGGGTAGATGGATTCCAAGGTTGCTACCACACTGCAGTATTCTTTCTGAAAATAAAGATAAAGACAATTAACAGTAGAGTTGAAAAAACAAAATGGTAAAACTTAATATCGTTAAGTTACAGCTTTACTTAATTAAGTCCAGATCTTAAGAGGTAGTTGATTGCTAGAGTAGAGAAGAATTTGTATATACTTATATAGATTGTATATGCTACTAGTTGTTTCCTATGATTACTCTACATTCGCGAGGACTCAACTCCCATGAGCTGTTTAGTCAATCTCTGAGTCTATAGATTAGACCAAAGATCTACTCTAGTGAACTAAACCACTCAATAGTTTTCTAACATCTGCCTGATAGTAGTATCTTAGCTACTGCATCTCCGATATACATGGAAGAGTAAAACGCTCTTCCTATTGCACACATGTCAGTGGCGAGCTGACATGTCTAGGTGGATACTATGCCAACTATAGAACTTTCTACTCACATACACTTAGTCTTCTACAAGTATTTGCAGCCTCTGAAAATCTATTTGGTTCTGCTCATTTCTATTCCACATATTTGATGCTCATTCCTGGTACTGACTGTTTAATCTTTTTCACCTGTCCACCCCTTGTAACAAGACTCCACTGAGTACTATTACAAGTAGCCAAACCTATACCCATACTGGTATCAAGAGATTACCACAGTAGGGATGGTGGTAGATTAGAGTCTACCAAGAAGAGGTACTATTGGTTAGGTACCTCAGTTGGGTATACTGGATCATACTAAAGGTACATGAGTACTAGTAAAGGTTGGGAGTTACCCTACTCTGTAGCGTAATCCAAGTATGATAGTCAATTTGGGAGTTATTTTGAATTACTTAACGGAGAGTCTAGGTAGAGTTACCCTACCTTCGGACTAGAGTTACCTGGCCTAGGGCTATGGGTTACCGTGCTATAGAGTCAAGTTACCCTACCTTGAAGGTAACTTGCTATGCAGGACTTCAGGCGAAGTTACTAGATTGTTTGTCACGCGAAACTACATAGGGTGTTCGAATCTTGGGTTGTGCAGATCACTTCTGCACAACCAGTTGAGCTCCGAACAAGCTGTAACTTGGAGGTGTGGTTGCTAACACCCCCCTCTGGTCCTGTTATAAGTCCCTAGAGTCATGGGCTACAGCCTGAAGAGTTGCTGTAAGTCTAGCAAAAGTCTCTAAGTGGAGATAGTCCCGTAACTCCGTATGCACTCACGCCGTCCATCCGACTGAAAGCTGTCTACAGGATACATCAGGGAGAAGAGGAGAACCTGGAAAATAGCCTCCAGGTGGTTTCGTGTAAAACGGACCAGAACTGACAGAGTAATACCACTTTGAAGTTAGAAGTAGTATGTGAGGTTACCGGAGGCCAGTAGGCGAGGTAACCGAAGTCCGTTGCCCCGAAAGTGTAATAGTATTGGAGAATCGTTAAGGACTCTAAGACACTAGTCTAAGGTCACGATAAGACTTGCTTCTAGGAGGGTTGACTGTAAGTAGTGCCTATTAGTAGTCAACCTCCAGAGTGGTCTATCAGGGGAGCTACATGGCTATCTTTTGGAATGATATAGAAATGAGTAGAACCAGATAGATGTTCAGGGGCTGCAAATGCTCATTGAAGACTAAGTGTATATGGGTAGAGAGTTCCATAGTTGACATGGTATCTGCACAGGCATGACAGCTCACCACTGGCATGTCTGCCATATGAAGAGTTTTTACTCCTGCGGTTGCATTGGAGATGCAGCAGCTAAAATACTTCTATCGGGCAGATGTTAGAACTACCGAGTAGTCTAGTTCACTACGGGAGATCAGTGGTCCAACCTGTAGAGGTTGGCTAGATAGACCATGAGAGTTGGATGCTCGCGAATGCAGAGTAGTGATGCAGAGTAACTGGTGGGAAACCAAATCTACGTAAGTATATACGATTTCTCCTCTACTCTGGCAATCAACTACCTCTCGAGACCAGGACTTAATTGAGTGAAGCTGTAGCTTAATGATATTAAGTTTTACCATTTTGTTTTTTCAACTCTACTGTTGATTATCTTTATCTTTACTTTCAGAAAGAACACTTCAGTGCTGTCGCAACCTTGGGATCCATCTTTCCAGAAGGAGCCCCCATTACACTCCTCCCCCCCTTCAACCACTTGCTTTATTGTGGTGGATGCTCTTGTTTTGCACTTTGAAAAATCGCATCTGGCATGGGAGGATATAAACATCTGGAAGGGAAAGGGGCTGGGGTCATAGCTTGTTGGGAATGTTCGTTTCTATACTTCTTTTGTTAGCAAGAAACTGGAAGTGCAGAAGGAGTACGGAAGGAAAGGGGGGTGCGGAAGGATATTGGGGGTCTTTAGGGAGTCTATTGTTTGTTCTTTCTTTTGTTAAAATGAGGAGTGTGCAAAGGAGATAGGGAACAGGGAGATGGGGATACAGGAACTTAGAGACTGTAGTAAGGGTAGTAGGATCGATGATCTTTGTTGTTTATTTATACTCCTATCTTTTCAGGTTAATTTTGTCAGAGAGAGAAAGAGATGTTGAGTAAGTAAGTTGATGAGCAAGTTGTTTATGAGAGTGAGAGCATTGACGAGAAAATTTTTCTTATATGAGGATTGTGATGACAGATACGGAAGACACCACATCATCAAATGTGATCAAACAATAAAAGGAAGACCAGACATAATGACACTGTATGATGATAAGAAGATACACGATTGGGTCTTATGGTGGAAAGGACAAGAATACTTCAATTGTGGTATACCATCTACGACACAGGAACAGTTAAAGAACTGTAGAGTTATGTACGGAAATCTGTTCGACGGAACAGTAACGATAGAACGATACGGGCAAGTGTTCACCGAAAGAATCCAAAGACTAGCATGCGATGGATGTGGGAAAGTCCACAATGGACCATGTCTAAGGAGAGTTGCGAGCATGATAGGGAGATACTTTTTTGTGGGAGATGGAATAGAGTGCAGGATTTGTGGAGGAAAGTATGGAGGAGGTAGTACAATCAGACCTGAGGGTTCGGGATTAAAGAGTCACCTGAATTGAAAGGGTGTGAAGTGTGGACGAGAATGGGAAAAATTGTTTTGGAAGGAGGAGATGGAAAGAAGATCAGATTGTGTTAGGCATAAAGAAAATGCACAGACCTCTCGGTAGGGTAACTGCGCACAGACCCTCATTTATCGAAAGCCTAACACCCCCCTCCGGCCCCGTTCTGAGGCCCGCACGTTCTTAGCGAGATTTCGAAGAGTTGCGTCCCATGACTATAATGTCACCTCAATGAAGCCCACTTCATAACACCATATACGTTGCTGCTGTCCGTCCGACCGGAAGCTGTTCACAGGATATATAAGAGGGCACCTCTGGGTACCTCTGAGAAGTGGAACGGAGGAAATCCGTCGGAGGCGCATTGAGTTACTAGGCTTCAAAGTTAGGCATCCTGACTACGGGCCGAAAGTGACGGGACGTTTTCGGTTCGAGAATCCGCAACTACTCCTACAGAGCCCCGGAGGCCATAGGAGATAGATATGACACCAATACCTATCTGAAGGCCGCTGTATGTTGGTTGGTCCTGGAAACAGGATCCCTCGAGAGGTGATTCTCTTTGAGGCGAGGCGGACCGAGGGGAAGCTGCTCAGACTCAGAAGACCTAATAGGCGGTAGACTATGAGTGTTGGCGCACCGTCTATATAGCCTGCATTATGCATAGGTACCCGACACATACGCTGGCCACTATGTGAAATCGGAAGAGACTACTGGGACGATAGTCAAGACGACTGCAGTTTCAGACAGGAGTCTACTCGTCTCTATAAATCGAAGACCGGTCATTCGAGGATAATAGCGCATCCTACGATAAGACGGAAAAGAATTTATGAGAACGAAGATGGTGTGTAAGAATTCAGGGTCAAACGGTGTTCGCACTTGTTAAGACTATGAGACGTTAGCGTACAATCTTGGGAAAGGTACTTAGTTATAGGAGGATTAGAAGTAGTCCGCGAACACTCAGACGCGGGATATAAATATCGAAGTGCCTCCCAAGCTTTTAGACATCATCAAGCAACGGAGAAGAGACCTTAACAATATAACATTGTTTTACCTACAAATCTTTATAAAATATCTTCCCTATCAAATTACGCGAGTTCTTAGTAGTCATAAACGAAAAGAACGACTTCGAGCCTTCCTAGACAATCTCCGTCTATTACAAAAAGATTCAGGCCTAAGCCTTCTCAAGATATAGTTAGAGTCAGCTTCCGCCTAACAGATTGGGATGAGGATTTTAGGTTGGCTATGGGAATTAAGTGGAGCGAATTGTGGTGCAAGGGAGTTTTAAATTGTTGGGGTTGTGGGAAAGGTTATAAGACTGTAACGGGTTTGAGGTTACATGTTAGGCAGGTGGAGGATTGTTTTAAGGTATTGGAAGGGATGATGGTGGAGAATCCCACTGGTTGGGATTAGTTTGATTAAATTTTTGGTTTAGTTTTATTGTTTGTTTTGTTTTGTTTTTGTGGTGTTGTTTTGGAGTTGGGTTGGCTTGCCCCATGGAACGCAATGCCGTAGGATAGAATGCCTGGATAGGAGTGCTTCCTTGTATTTAGTACAGAATATATTGGATTTATTACCCCTCTTTTGATTCCCACCCGAAAGCCTTGGTGTTTTACCTTGGTCAAGTGATAGTTTGTGACGGTGGACTTACCCCCCCATAACGGTGATCGTTAATTTTCTGCTCCGGCAAAGTCATCGTTTTTTATTAAGATCTACTCCTCAACTCCTACTCTCTGCGATTCTATAATCTGACATTATCATCATACTAGTTGGAGTAATCTGGCTGCCAAGTCACCTACCGTAGATACAATGTGCAAATTCTTTTTGACACCCAGGTCATTTTTATACTAACTGCCACCTAGGTCCACAAGCGCAAACTCTCTATTCAACCAATTTTTGCCGCGCCTCACCTAGCCCTCGCTTGGTTACACCGTTGGGGATCCATTGCATACCTTGTCACAACACAGTAAAACTACAACTAGTGATATCAAAAAAGAAGAGCAGGGAAGGGGAAACGTGGGAAATTCGAGTTCGCTACGTTAACACCCAAAAATTATACATTCAAGTAATCGACAGTCATGAGGTCGGTGTTTTACTACTACTCACGCCAATGATGGACCTGGGAATCACCAGGTCTAGAACCACCTTATACACTAGTAGAAGAGGTTGGAGATTTGGTCCGAGCATAGTAATTTGCCTGACAGTTGATGTACTGTACTGTACTGTGTAGGTAAGAGGGTAGTTGTTTCGAAGATGGTCAGTTTTAGAGGCCTCACGCGGGCTCCGAAACTACATCTATTTTTCTCGGGTCTTGACGTTCACTGGGAGGAAGATAGCTGTAGTTGAATAGCTTCTTTTACGAAAACTTCATTTTGAGTGAGAAATGTGGAACAAAAAATCGGATATCAGTGAACTGTATGTTTGGGATTAAATTGGTAGGGTTCCAGAGGCGGACTTTGGCACAATGGTAATTATTGCAGCTTGCGTGAATGATAGTACTGATAACAGATCATGCTGCCTCCTAAAGAGTAATTCCGCGCACCAATTGATACAGGTCCTATGATAACCCCCCTAGCAAATCGACCGAATGATAAATTGGTCCTCAAATTTCTACCCCCCACCGCCCTTACAACGGCCGGACATAATCGATCCAAAACCACAAATCCGCCGCCGGGCAATCCCTACCACCAACCCCCCTGCTAATCTACCATATCGCGTTAGCCAAGTTCCCCTCTAGCTTCGGGGAATAAAGGAAGCGCGGAAGGGATAGTTAGGACTCACTCTCCATTCCCTCCTATACCCACCCCGACAAGCCTGCCACTTCAAGTCCCCGTTTAGGCTCAATATATGTCTCCCCTGCTCAGAGCACCCGATCTCGAACCTGCCGGTGATGGCTCCCGTGGGAACTCTGCTGCTGAACTTGAAGACGTACCCGGTGTCTAGGCCGCCGGGATTCTTCTCAAGGTAGCCTTGCTCCAGGTCTTTGGGCCCGCCGCCGTCGACGTAGCGGTAGATGTTGCCGCCACGGAAGAAGGGGATCACGCTTACGGGGAATGGGCGGTCAGGCGGAGAGATGGTTAGCTGGGAGTTGGAGAGGTAGGGGTGAAGGTTGTTTAGGTCCGGGTTGAGGGACCTGTCGGTTGTTAAGGAGAAGGAGGTGTTGTAGTTAATTGTGCAGCGCGCGGTGGTGGACGCTGTATGTAGAATGAGGAGGAGCAGGAGGGAGAAGAGGTAGTGGGGGCGTTGGAGGTTCATGGTTCTGGCGGTTTGGGGAAAGGTATGTAGATGGCAACTGCGATACCGGGGAGGAAGTTTTCTGTTCTCTGCAATAGTTATATATCTATCCCCAGCGTTGAATAACACCTCAGACTATTGGCTACAGCGGTGGAGCTCCACCGATCTTCCTTACCGGATACCCTCCGGGGAACGCAACACCACACCGTACCTCGTGTAAGCCAATAGACTTAGCCTACTCTAACGATCCTAACCCGCCCACCTCAATTTTCATCATCTCGTATTGAGAGACCATAAGTTAAGTTACACCCCGTGATCGACAGCTGGGCGCAAAACCTTAATCCCCCGCACCCGGTTGGCCACCATCCAGAGGGCAATTATCGGAGAAGTGCGCAGGGCATTATTTTTACACCTCAATAAGGCCATAAAGTGAGGTGACACAGCGCCACTACGCCTAAGCGTATTCTGAAGAGCTCGTGTTTTCGCCGAGGAGGAAAGGCAATGTCTTGGAATCCGAAGCTCCAGTGTTACATGCCGCTGATTATTAAATCCGCAACCGCTCGGCTCTGGGGGCCGTCGAGCAAAGAATCGGGGGGCCCGACTAGAGGCCTCGCGCTTCCCTCCTTGGAATGGCACTGTGCGAGTACTGGTACAGTACAAGTACCGTGCTTGTGTCTCCGCACCAAGAATTGGCACCATTTTTGTGATAATAGCTGCTAAATTTATATACGGGCTCATAGAACGGGCAAACGGGTGCCGATGGCTGGGAGACACGGGTATATATGGTGGACACCGAGGGGCGGCCTGCCCGGAATTTCTTTTTGTGGAGGTGTAAAATTAGCTATGCTTGATATTGTGCCACAAATCGAACCTCGGATGTCGTGCGCCCTCCGTACGGCAGATTGTATGAGAGTAGGAGGCTGTACGGTGAGCGAGTGAAGTGAGGGGGGACGAGTAGGGCTCGGATGACGAAAGTGGGGTCTCGCAAGAGAAAGGAGGGAGAGTCAATCATACAATGACAGGAGGGGAGGGGGGGCATTCTGGTGCGGTAGTGCTGTGGTGATGTGAGGTATCAATCAACGTGAGAAACGATCCTCAGATGTGGCGGGATATTGAGAATGTGCTCGTACTTTTTGTATGATGGATATATTTAGGAGCCACATGGTGGATTTGAAAACTTTGTAGTGAAATGGAGGTCTGACCACCTTCCTTTCGTCTACTCGTAAATAAGTTCTTAAACGGGCTCTAGTGGATACACACTCTCACTAGAAGATTTTTAAAAGAGAAGTGTATCCACTCGCTACAAGGCTGAGATCCCTCATCGGTTCTAGGTGGATAACCGTGGCAAGCGGGGGGGGGAAACTCTTTCAGACTTAGATTTAGTGAAAACTGGGTGAACAAAAATAAACAAATGCTAGATATTTACTGACGCGGAGAGGGAAACCGGAGAGAGGGATAAGTAATAGTGAACTCTATCCCCCGTCCCTAGGGAAGAATAATTACAGCCTAGCAAAACCCCCTGCTTAATTCCCTCGGCCGTAATTCTCGCGGCCTGGGAAGTGCTTCGATGCAGAAACAGAGACGGAAAGAACTGCAAGAAGGGTATCGAAGCGGGGTGCTCAAACCGGTAAAAGCGCAATCTTGAGCAATGAATGCCAGGGGATGCATAGGTGTCGGAGTTCCAGTATGCATAAATTTTCTAATCTGGAGATCCCACTGGTTAGTGATACATAGCTGTGTTTTCGCGATCTTGGATATGATAAAAAATTTTGAGTCCAATTACGCATCGATTAGCGCAGTCTATATCTAGAGCAATGGTGTTTGGTGTAACCTTGTAGCTGTATCATGACGAAACTTCTCTGGACACTTGCCGGCTGATAACTACGACAGGTGCTAGCTAATTGCAGGCGGAATTCTGTGCTTCTCTGCCTTCCATTGTGTTCAACTTTCTCCAATATATTCCAGACGTGAGGATAGAAGGGCACCGTGTCTCGGATGAACGGGGTTACACTGCCGGTAGTGTGTTACAATTTGTGCACCTGCGATAGCCACCGGTCGAGTCTCTGGGGGATAAAATGATTCTACTAGCAAGTCGACTCCGCCTACGAATGGTAAAAGCAGTAAGTTACCCAAGAAATAAAAATCTGGAACAGCGCACCCGGAGATAGCTTAGCAGAGAAAAGCCATTTCTGTATTACTTTAAGACTATATTCGAAGCGGAAAAAGGGGGCCCCCAAAGCTGGGAACATTCTTGATTCCATCATGGTTCATTCCTGCAGTGGCCTGTATTCCGAAGAGGACATTAAACGGGAGATTGTCTGGGGTCACTCCGTCACCCGGATTCCTGATCTGATCTTACATGACAATTTCGCCGGGGGGGTTCCCTTGCTTTTTAAGTTGGACTTGATAGTTTGCTCGCACATTTGGACTGATAGAGACCAGCCTATATTGGAAATATCCGCATCGAGGCACACAAATCCGTGTCAGTGGAATGTCCTAGTGTTAAAACCCGTTAGTTCATGTAAATTATTTCTTTAACTTTCATCAATCCAATCAAGTGAACATCTCAACTCTCAATACAAACACTTTGTCCTCCGCTCCTTACACCTCTACCCCCTCAGTCTAAATCCTCCCATGATAAGTCATCGTTTGCGTCAAGTCCCACCCACTTGATAAGGAATCCAACTACCCTTTTCTCATTTTGTCCGATCGATTATTCTTCGAACTTCATACTCCATAGCAGGTAAAGTATCACGCTGTGATTTTACATGAATGGACAGTAATGGGGCCTGAGGTCAGGAATGATCAATGCATAAATACCTGAGTTGGTCAATATTAAAGCTACCTGCTATTTGGAGATTTGATGGCAAGCCTACAATCTCAGACGCATTGGGTCATTGCTACGGTCTAAGAGTAAGTTCACCCACAAACCATTAGTGATATTCAGCGGGCACTGTAATCTGGGATGTATGTCGGATCCTTCGGCTCCGCTGCTGCTTTTCCGTAGGGTGTAGGTAAAATTTTCATATTAAATTATAACTCAGCACTTTGTCTCCTGTCTGAGAATTGTGTAGTCGATTCTTCTTATTTACCTCCTCCTCTTGTTTGGTTTACATATTCTCCAGCACTTGGCTATAGGTACTGGGAGCCACTGGTGCCCACACGGAGGGTGGTTATCTTTCTGCAAAATCACTAACCTGGCCAGAGGGGCCAGGTGGAGATGTAGTAGTTAATACATCAATATATGCATATAATATCGATTCTCTAATGTTATCTGCCCAGTGCTGGAACATGAGATGCTTATCACCTGGTTAAAAGTTTTCTATCATGAGAAGTGTGAATTCTGGAAGACGGGTTTGGTTAACATTCTTTTTCAGTTAATAAAAAATTATACCAATTAATGTTCCCCTCCCCATCTTACACCCCCCAGAAGATAGTCACACACTCTCTCGCTAAGATAAAGCGAATGTCATTGCTTGTAACCTCTTAAGTTGGGATTAGACTCTATGGGACTCTTAATAGAGCTAAAAGTGGTTAATGTGAACCCCTGAGTAGTACCTAGCTGTAGATCGGTAGGTGGCATTAGTTCGATTAATCTCGAGCTATCTTAGATCTCGTTACGCGGACAAACAGCCTGAGTGGTCCATGTATTGAGTTTTGGGGCGCAGATCTAATGCTGTTGTGAACCTACCAACGAGCTCTCAATATGGTGAGCGCTATGCTCACATGCAACTCCCTGCCGGAGCCAAATACGTGCTTCCTAGCCATAGGATAGCAAGTTGTGATGTGATGCATAGCTAACCTGTAAAAACAACCAATTGGGCCAATGGTTGAACACCTAGATGCTATGGGCTCTCGCGCATAGGGTATTATAGTAGTCTTAATGGCTTAGACGATATATCTTGGAAATCACGAGTAAATCTTAAGAAACACACAAGTGTGGGTCCATCATTGAGCGAAAGACCTGTACAGTACCCAGGCGCTTCTCTAGCAGAACATGCGTTCAATACCAGGGAGATTTGATGCGCTTCCATAAACCCATAAGTGAACCCTCCCCCCCATCCAAGAAAGAAAATTCCATTGCCACCGATATCCGCAGCGAAAAAGACCGCGGAACCCATCCGGCTAAAGAGATTATCAAACAAGAGAAATGACACTCATCTCCGGGTTGGGGTTCCGTTTCGGATTATGGAAAACGCAACTCCAACCCGAAGACGACTTGGGCACACGATGAAAGGGCAGGTGACCGCAGGTCCGATTCGGTCATCGCCTCCATTTTCAACTCCCCGGAGCCCAGCAGAATCGAGTGATAGTAGATGAATACGTGGGCACACACTCTTCCGTCCTATCGACCTTCCCTACATTGGTGTTAGGGAAAGGCGCTGGGTGCACCCTATCCAGAATAGGGAAGTGGATAGAGTAATACCTGTGTCTTGAGTTCCTATGTATTGAGATTCGAATGTAGAGATTCCTTCCCTCCACCTACACCGACAGCTCAGGTCAAGTATCGTACAGGGGGAACTGAAAATTTCCTGCGGGGGGGGGAGGGGGGGGTTTATATAACCCCTTACCTATAATTTCGTATTTGTGTCTATATTTTCACAGAGCTCGTGAAGTAGCCGTTATTGCGGGCACTATTTGTAGCAGCGGGTTTCCGCACACAATTCCGGACCGGCTTTCCTCTGGCCCCTCCCTTTCACAAACACAACCATGGACAGCGAGAACAGAGTAAGCACTCCCAAGGGGGTGGGAAAATTGATCGAGCAACCTCAATAATGGAGGGACTTGTTCTTTTCTTCCTTTCCTTTCTTCCTTCTTTTCGTCCGAGTGAAGGAGACAGTTGCCCGCTTTCCAGATACTCATCTAACGGCGAGTGAAGTTGGCATGTCGTTTCTGTTTCCTCTCCCAACCCGCTTTGCTCCTTTGGCACTGTGTGTGTTGTGGTCTATCAACTTTAATAATACTTAATCGAAACATATTATCAAGGGGTGAGTCGCAAAGTATTGGTGTCCTGGTATCATTTTCGATTCCAATCTGCGAGCATGCATTCGGGTTAGATGGAAAATACCATGAGTGCTCTACAAATCCGAAGAAATAGTACTAGAATTAAACAATGTTACTCCAGAACATACAGACACCAATTAACTAATACTATAGAGTACAGTCGCACCCCACTGTCCCGGACCCTGTTCCCCCGGATATTTTGTTTTCCTGGTTGAAAAGTACTGCAGCTTTAGATTTCCATATAAACCACTCAGGCTCCCTTCGTCCCAGATTTCAAGGCTTTTGGATTTGGATGAGAATTTTAAACTCAGGCTTGTAATCCCTGTCCTCACCATATTTTCACCAGCTGTCCATGATTTGCCAAGACATCACAGAAAATTATTCCAAGATAGTATAACCGGTATGGGTACTGGGTTAAGGATTTTGTTTTATATTCTGTTTTAAGTATTGCTTTGATATTTAGTTCATTTTATGCTTTATTTTAAGTATTATTCTGATACTCAGGTTATTTTACCAAAGTGTATTACTTGATACCTTTGATTAGTTTCATTCATGCTAGACATAAACAGATCTGTGTATTTAATGACCATCCTATTCAATAATGGAAAGGACAAACTTCAGCAGACAGTATTTCAATATACTTAATTAAACAGTTACTTTTTTAGTTTTTCCAGTATACCTTTGAAGCCTCAGCTGAGTCCTTTATTTTGCAGCACTTACCTCCTCTCTGAAAGAGCAGGCCACCAGTCAACTATCATACCTTATATAGAAACGTGATTAGTACCTTGTGAACACATTACAGATCAGTATAAATGGAGAACAGGAAAAACCTATAAAGGAGAATAAGAGGTATAGGATACCTACTGTAGAGCCTAAGGAGAAGGCAACTCCTTCATATAAGAGGTTGAACAATGATAATGTTACCTGTAAACTCAATGACAAAGTAACAACCAGGCAAGAAAGTTAGCCTAACTTGATTTAAAAAATATGGACTTTGTCAACCACAAGCACAGTATTATGAGATAAGACTAGCCAAGTTTACACAGCTTCTGGAATATTCTTAGTGTTGAGATAGAAAACTACTAGCAGTTTCTAGCTTGTCTGACTACCTAAAAGAATGAGCTAAGATTAAGACTAGTAGGTTACAAACAGGTAATAATTGCTGAGAATGATTATGTAATTTCCCAAAAATTCAAGTATTAAATAGGTTAATCAAGATTCAGAGTTGGCGGCTACCAAACAAAATAATAGCATAGTCTGTTTTTCTTGTCTCAATGTATCATACTTCCTTGAGCTATGAACCAATGCTGCTAAGAATACTTAAGATCCAGTAATCGACAAGATAATTTATATCCATGGTAGAATTATTCAAAGAAAGCTTGCAGATATTAGAATCAATTACCCAAATAGTAGATTCGAAATATCTAGTTATTAGTCAGTTCAGTTTAAGGCTTGTCATAATATTAGTATACTGTAAAAGTATGGACTCGGACAGTCTGATGATGTAGAACAGTCTACCCTGCTTACTCAATAAGTCTATTTAGTAAAGCCACTACTAGTGGTACCTTTTTCACTACAACTTGAAGATTAATATAACTATAATAAAAGTAGCTTTTGTTTTCAATAAATAGTTACTATAACATCTATTAAACATTCAACTAGAGAAAGGCAAAAAGCAACATGGAGGAAAAGATAATAAAACATAAATTACAATATTTTTCTTTGTTAATAAAAATAACTTTAATAAGGAAAACCTCTTATTAATTAATTAACTGCTTAAAAAATAGCATTCAAGTTTCCTTTTATAGGAATCAGATGAGTTTAGCCAGTCCTTTCTCATTATATATCAGTGTAACAATAAGACAATAATTTTAATAGGACTTAAATAATATTATAAGCTCCTATATGATCATAATAGACTAATGAAATGTAGATATTTTAATATCAAATTACTCTAGTGACAGACAACTGTCCTACACATTCTCATCTAAACTTACCTTTCCTAAAGTACACTATGCTAACACTAAGGATATTGGGAAACGTAATACTCATCTATTTATAATAATATGTACTCAATAATACCTTTATTTAGTAGACTCTAGTCTACAATCATTCCTATTATAGTAATCTATTGACAATAGTATAGGTATAGGTTTAACCTTCAAGTTCTATAATGACTGTCATTTTTAAAGGTTATTACATCTTTTAAGATTCTGGTCAAAGTTTTCTTGTTACGTAGTAGAGTTTACTTCCGTATAATATCAGTAGTAGTTTCATGTATGACTTAAGTATATAAGTTATTGATTTTATATATTCCAGTTTGATATAACAGAACATACTACTCAGGCTAGTTTATAGAATAGTAGTAAGACTCTGAAGGAACCATATGATATATGTTACAGGACGTGCATCTGTAAGGCATATAAGAACTTGAAGGTAATTTATAGGTAGTAGTCATAGGAGCTGACTTATAACTATTATATAAGATTAGAGACAAGACTACTTCCTTTTACACTCAATCTGGTGGAAGTATCCAAAAGTTTATAAATAACTATTATTTTTTCTATATCAAATTTAATATACCTATATTTTCCCAATTACTTCAAGTTTCACAAAGTAATTTTATTCTCCTCTTATTATTATTCTCCAAGTCTAAACTTGATAATTTCGTTATAATATTATCTATTTGTTCTTGTCTATTTATTTTATCAATGAACTGATAAGTTAGAGTTAGATATTAGAAAATTTACTACGAAAGAAGCTCTAATTAAGGGTTTATACTATCATTTGATAGTAAAAGAATCACTTACTACTAGTATTAAGTAAAATTAAGTAATTTAACAGTAATGAACACATAATCATCTAAACTGGAAAATAGATAAGTAGTACTTAATTCAATAGACTGAAGAGTTCTGAGTTACTAGTAGACAATATACTTTAATTTGAGTTATAAGAAGGCTTAGCAAGAAGTAAGATGTAATCAACATTTGTAATAAATATAGGAGAATTTTTTTAAGTAAATATTCTGCAGCTGTTTTTGTAGTACAATAAAAAGTTCAGGGATATTTTGAAAGAAGGATTAGGGGTCAGTTAATTCCGAAAGCTAATATACTACATAGGTGCCTCCAATTATTTACTGATACCTAAAACTTAGTTGACAAGTCAGGACATAGCTTAAGCTTATAGATGATAGAGTACTGGATCATGTAGTAGCAGAAATAAAAGCAGAGCCCTAACTAACTTGAAGAGGAATAAATTCAAGTTTAAGCTATTCTTTAAACTACTTTTTTCATATGAAATAAATACTACTAGTATTAAATATTGAATTTGCGAATGGTACGATCTGAATAGCAATATAGATTATACGGGCGTAATGTGAAGAGGATATTATGGGCACGTTTCTAGCCAGGAGGTAAAAGGTATGAAGGCAGATTGGTAGAGATTCTTGTCCCTAATTCTCTTATAAACGAAGTGAGCAGTAGCATCTATTTATACAGGTTTGCATCCTCCACGTAAACTCCGTGTAATAGAGAAATATAATAGGAAGAAACATAAGTGCTATCGTGTAAAACCATAACATAAGTAGGAAAAACCTAAGAGCGAAGGTGTTTGATACTGAGAATCTGCTAAGATATTCCCGTAAAGCATGCGTGAATCAAAGAGGGTGTGAGGGAAATTACAATAAGTCTAAAGAAATAATCACGGCTGTAAAGTCCAAGAAAATATGTAAAGATGTTGAAATATCTCATAAATCAAAGAAAGTAACACATATGTAAATCCCTAATCGTTATCACTGAATATTAATAAAATTACGTAACAAATATATCCTAGCTGTAGTAATGTATGCGGTGTTTAGGTATGCCGAAACACTAACTAAGTGTGAGAGAATATACGCTACTAGTATTATCAAGGAAATAAAGTTATGAAACCAATCAAGAAATTTCAACATTAATTCGGTATAGTAAATAAGTATATGAAAGGATGATAATGAAGAAAATTAATACCATAAAATCTCAAATAATTGTCCTCTGCACTATGAAGTTAAAATAGAAATTAGAACTAGGAAGAACAGAAATTAGATTATGAGTAATAAACTCAGATCAAAAAAGGAAAAAAACAGAGGACTAATCAAGAGAGTATATTATTGACTCCAATGTCAACTCAAGACCAGAAAAGTGATCATGATACTAGGAATATATAGTAAACAGTTGTAGATATAGAATAAAGAATATTGAAAGAAAGAGGAAAAAAAAAAACAACCAACTGAAATCATGATAGCAGAAGGTGACAATGTCAGTGAAGACCTCAAACAAAAAATTTGCCAGACACATCAAAGTCCAAGTCGAACTCCTAGCCCTGCCTCTGAGTCTAACCAAGTTTTATTGTAACAGGGGCTCCCTCTGGGAAGATGGATCCCAAGGTTGCGACTGCGCCGAAGTGTTCTTTCTGAAAGTAAGGATAAAGATAATCAACAGTAGAGTTGAAAAAACAAAACAGTAAAACTTAATATTGTTAAGCCACAGCTTTACTCAATTAAGTCCTGATCTTGAGAGGTAGTTGATTGCCAGAGTAGAGGATAACTCACATATACATAAGTAAATTTGGTATGCTGCCAGTTACTCCCTATCACTACTCTGCGTTCACGGGCACCCAACTCCTGTGAGCTCTCTAGCCAACCTCTATGGGTCGGACCAAAGATCTCCCATAGCGAACTAGACCACTCGGTGGTGTTCTAACATCTGCCCAATAGAAGTGTATTAGCTGCTGCATCTCCAATACAACCACAGGGGTAAAAACTCTTCATATCGCGGCCATGCCAGTGGCGAGCTGTCATGCCCATACCGATACTATATCAACTATAGAACTCTCTACCTATATACACTTAGACCTCTACAAGCAATTGCAGCCCCTGAACATCTATCCAGTTCTACTCATTTCTATATCATTCCAGAAGATAGCCACGTAGCTCCCCCGATAGACCACTCTAGAGGTTGACTATCAATAGGCGCTACCCACAGTCAACCCTCCTAAAAGTAGGTCTTATCGTGACCTTGGACTAGTGTCTCGGAATCCTTAACGATTTTCCAATACTATTACTCTTTTGGGGTAATAGCTTTCGGTTACCTCGCCTACAGGCCTCCGGTAACCTCACATACTATTCCTGACTTCAAAGCAGTATTACTCCACCAGTTTTGGTCTGTTTTACACGAAACTACCTGGAGGCTATTCTCCAGGTTCTCCTCTTCCCCCTTATGTATCCTGCGGACAGCTTTCGGATGGACGGACGGCGTGAGCACATACGGAGTTATAGCAACATCTCTATTTGAAGACTTTTGCTAGGCTTACATCAACTCTTCAGGCTATAGCCCATGATGCGAGAGACTTATAACGAGGCTAGAGGGGGGTGTTAGCAACCACACCTCTGAGTTAGAGCTTGCTTGGAGCTCAACTGGTTGTGCGGGAGTGATCCGCACAACTTGAAATTCGAACACCCTATGTAGTTTCACTTGACAAACAATCTAGTAACTTCCTCTGAAGTCCTGCATAACAAGTTACTTTCAAGGTAGGGTAACTTGACTCCGTAGCAGGGTAACCCATAGCCCAAGGCCAGGTAACCTGGGTCCAAAGGTAGGGTAACTCTACCTGGACTCTCCGTCGAGTAATTCAGGGTAACTCCCAAATTGACTACTTGGGTTACCATACAGAGTAGGGTAACCCCCAACCCTTACTAGTACCTATGTACCTTTAGTATGGTCTGGTATACCCGACTGAAGTACCTAACCACCGATACCTCCCCTTGGTAGACCTAAGTCTACCGCCATCCCTACTGCGGTAGTCTCTTGACACCAGTATGGGTATAGGTTTGGCTACTTGTAATAGTACTCAGTGGAGTCTCATTACATTTATGCTGGAATAAAAAAAAATAGGCCTAAAAAAAAACCCCTTACCGAAGTACTACAGATACTCTCTTCCCTAGTGTTCATTACAGGGCCTCCAGGGGCCCGAAAAACCCAGGTCTCTGGCCAAAAACCCCGCCCCAGCCTGCTCCCCAGCTCTGGGCGGAGTGGTGTTTTTTCTCTTTTTTGACCCCCATCCCTACTCCCACTCATGCCCTAGGTGGGCCCCTGCCAATTTTTGATAGTACAGGATAGTAGGGTTGGGTCCCAGAGGCTGGGTGGGGCGGAGAGGAGAAAAATATGCGGGCCCAGGGCCAGTAATTGTGGGGCCTTCGAGAGCAAAACCCGTTCCACCTCACCCTATAACAATCACTACTCTTCCCAAAAGTCAGTCCAAAATCCCTATAAGTTCTACATAATTAGTTATAAACTGGATATTCTTTCATACTAGTATCAAGCATCTATACTATGTAGGCCAACAAAACTATGGGAACCAACTAGAGAAGAAGTTGCAAATCACTGGTACTTCAATATATGGGCAAGAAATCTTACTCAGTGGAAGAAGGAAGAGAGAGAGAAGAAATATGCAACTCAATCAATGGAGCAGTGACTAGCAGTAAGAGGAGGTCAGCAGCAGCAATAAGTAGAGATAGAGTAAGAACTGTTTTTACAGTTTCAGGAGTGCTGAGCACTGGGAAGACTAGTGAGCTGGAGGTACTTCTAGAGAGTATACAAAGAGCTTCTTATAAAGTTATATCCTGAGAGACATCCTCAAGAATTTTGCAGCTCGCATGGATAGTTTTGTAACATCCTAGCATAGCATCATATTAGATTGAGATCTATAACAAATCTTGCAAGTAAACTTGCTCAGGACTATGGAAAATCAATACTTACTTGGATGTACTACAATCATTGAAACTCTAAGCTGTACAACAAAGATATCAGAGAAGGGGCTGTGGGCTGATATCATTTACAAAATATTTTCAATATGGATCAGATACCTGTTCCTTTCAATTATTTACAAGGGTGTACTTACAATATGATTGGAGATAAAACTATTTAGCTTCAGTCAACCAAATCAGGGTAGGATAAGTGCCAAGAGACAATTCAACTTATGGTTTTTGTGGATAGTATTCCTCGGGTCGCATCTCTTATCTTTTTCAGAGAAAGAAGAATTGGAGCCTCGACTCTTGTAGAGAGAGAACTCTACAATCCTTGTATTGTGGTAAAATTCAATCCTACAGCATATGACAATGTAACCAATATTGTTGAATGGGTCAAAGAACAGCTTGTTCCTGTACTAGAAAGTCAGCCAACACTTATTACAATTGATTTTTTTTCTGGGTACAAAACAGAAGAAGTTCATGACATCTTTAAAGTCCACAATATTATCATTAGTATCATACTAGCAGGCTACACAGGAATTATACAACTCCTTGATATCTCCATCAACCAACCTTTTAAAGTTATCCTAAAAGTAAGTAGATCAGTTAAATATATAAAAAAAAATCAATCCCTATCCTACTTACTTATGAGCATGAATATCATATTATTATTTTTTTTTTTAAAAAAAAACTAACTCTAAAGTATTAATAGGAAACATTAGAAATTCGACTTACAGGAATTAAGGATGAGGAGGAGAGGATGCTTAGTGCTGAAGACTCACTGCAAGGTAGTATGGTTGGTCAGTAATGAGTAGCAACAACCTGGATGGTGGGTGAGGCATAGGAGAGGTTTTCGCTAGAGTGAGCAGAGATTGTTTAAAAGATTTTCAAGTTGTATGTCTCTTACTTCCAGTTGATAGAAGCGAGGACCAGGAAATATCTGTTAAAGGGTTAGCCACAGATTTCTTAAAAGAGGGATTAGTAGACTGGAGGATCAGGGAGGAGGTGGAAGCCGACAATCATGAGCTGGAGGAGGAAGATGAAGATGAAATTGGGTTTTCCTATGATTAGATCAGTACTAAGACTTTTAAAACTGATATTGCGTAATCCTATGAGCAATACTTGGCATGACTCACCCCAATTCCACTTCATAGTACAGGAGAACAATTATACAAGATTTTATGATATCCTACTTCTGATAATTCAAGCTATGTAGGGATCTATCATACTACTTGTAGAATCATTATCAAAGCTTATTACTAGTACTTGTATGCCTAACTTAAATAGACTAGAAGCAGTAGGGGTAGCTGAAGTGGATACTATCAAGTATTAATTCTACATTTTTATACTTTCCCTTAGCTATTTTGTCAAAATCTCTGGCAAACTTTTTTCCTTCATCAATTTCTGTGAAATGTATCATAACAGGAAACTGCCAATCATAAATGCAGACAACCCGCATATCCACCCAAAAACCAGCCTATCATATAGACTCATGCTCACACCATAAGTACAAGTACGGGTACGTCATGATACAATAAACGGAGAGGAAGGGATCCGATGGAACCCCTCCCTACCACCCGGAAGGGTGATTCCGGACCTCACTAACTCACTGACTCAATTGACGGTCACGAAAACCCTTACATGACCGCTGGCGAAAGGGCCGATCCTCAACTAACCCCATCGGAACAAGTCGCAGCAGGGCCCATTTACCACAGAACCCCCTCCCCTCCCTCAGCCTCGGCACCTTCAGCGCGGCGGCGGCAGCTCCCCACCGTCGGGGACAGCCTTAGCAATTTGTCGGAACATCCAATCATATCGCACCCCTTCCCACACCCAACCATCAACCATACCGCACCCTCATCATCACCCCTCTCACAAAAAAAAAAACCAACACATCCCAAAACTTGTGATAAAATCACTCCATCCAACCCGAGAAAACAAATATGCAAACAGACATGCAAACAACAGGATAGGTTAGCGAAAAAGATATTGTTGTGTCACAAGTTGGGTTTGAAGAAGCGTTTGTCGGCGTAGAGGTTTGGACTTTTTTGGTGTTTAAATAGACTATATCAAATCCGTCTAATTGAACAGAGCAGGCTGGACCAGGGATGACTTGATATCGTACTGGGGGGAGCTGGGAGTTGTAATCGGTGAAGGGGAAAAGTTGAAAAAAGGAAAGAAATGAGAAAAAAGCTTGATGCAACTACCGGTGCTTAGTGGTGAGAGTATCAAATTGTACCGGTACTTATTGAACAAGTCACTACCTATGATATGGTAGAGTAGCCACACCCATCCATTCCATCCACCACTCACACAGCACCAGTATGCCACAAACCAATACCATCTATCAAAGCTCAAAAACCCAAACCCCTCCTCCCCCCCAGAAAAAAGACCTATCTTCACCCCGCCTCACAGCATTCTCTCCCATCATCCATTCCCCAATCTACCGTATTCCGGCACTTTGTCTCTACTCCGGGCATATCCCAACAACTAACCAACCCAACCCAACCCAACCCAACCCATCTCCGCCAGTCACGTGTAGCTCAGAATCACATCACGCTCCCCAATGCACATCCAATACAAAAACACACCCCCAAACGCCAAGTTGATCCCCCTCGCGTCGTACAAACGTGCTCGCTCGTTCGTTCGCTCCCTCCTTCCACAGCTTCGAGCGAGATAACACCATATGATACGGTACTGTGGAAAAAAACACTTAATTCTGCGGGTAAGTACTGTACTGTAAGTAAAGAGTGAGCCAATAGGACTAAGAAAGAAGAAAGTGGTAGAAAAAGGAAGGAAGATCGTCATGTTCTCTACCGGTATTCGTTGAAACTAGTGTACAAGAAAAAGCAAGGAAGGAGCTTTTTTTTTTTGGTGTGGATCATGCGGGCACCATCAGTCTGTACAATACAGTACAGTACAGTACACTCGAGCATATGAATTTAGTTTTAATATCAGTAAACAGATGTGTGTGATAATATAATAACACAGTATTATATATATATCGTGTGTAAAATAAATAATCAAGGTATCGGTACTATCGCATGATAGATTATGTTATTGTGCATGGGTTGGGGGGAGGGGGTATTGTACTTGTACACCTCATTCAGACCGGCCCATGGGTGAGTCGGGTAGTTTGTCGAATTGTGCCCGAGATTCAATGTAATTTATTATCCTTGTATCGCCGAAAGACTTTCCCTTACCCAGGAGCGCAGTACCAATATCCTTTTTCTTATCCTCTTCCAGCTCTGCTGGCGGCGGTGGTGCTGGTGGCAGCGACGCGGGGTAGTGCGGGCGGGTTTGGGCCGTAGGGAGGCCGCGAGAACGACTAGGTATTCCTAAAATTATCGGAGCGCAAAGCCCCCGGATCATCCTCGAGCGTGAAGTCGAGTTTCTCCATCAATTAGTTAGCCCCCACAATGATAGAAAGACGGAGATAAATAGTAAAAATTCTCACAGCCCCGCGCTTCGCCAACCCATCCGCCCGATTCCACTTCCTCGGGATCAACCAGAACAAGACCCGCCCCTGAACATCCATAATCCCTCTCAGCAAACGATTCCACAGGTCTGCATTCGGCACCAAACCCTCACCCAGCATCGAGCCCTCGCTCAATCCTATTCCCCCCACCTTGGAGGCATTCTTCTTCCGCACCGCCTTGGAAGCATTCTTCTTCCACCCCGCCTTGGAAGCATTCTTCTTCCACCCCGCCTTGGAGGCATTCTTCTTCTTCCGTCCCGCCTTGGAGGCATTCTTGTTCCACCCCACAGCCCGCCATTTCCAAGCCCAATTCGTAGCCCCTATGACAACATAGCTGGAATCACTAGCGATAATCCAGCTGCCCACGGCAGCACCACCGACGCCAGTGGGAGAGGTGACCGCGTCGGCAGCAATAGGTTCGCGAACAATCAATTCCAATGCACACACCGCGGCCCAAAGTTCCGCTCTGTTGTTTGTTGTGCCGACGGGTAGCGGACGGCATATATTCAGTAATTCATTGGGCGAGCGGTAGACGCCGCACCCGGCTCTGGCATCCGGGCTTCCATTGTTGATGCTCGTGCCGTCGATGTAGATTAGGGTTTTTGTAAAGTCGTTAACATGATAGAGGGGTGAACTTGGGCTTTCTAGGGTGCTGGGAAGGGGCTGGAAGAGGTCTTCTGGGCTCTGGTTGAGGTCCTTAGGTTTGAAGATGCCAAGGGGCAAGGGCAGATCTAGAGTTTCGTGTCTATCGCGGGAAAAAGTGGGGGAAATCGCATGCCGCGGCGAGAATATCCGTGTTAGTAATGATATCTCTGGGCGAGTTTTTGAAATACCAATTGGCGTGATTGTGGAGTGGGAAAGGATACTTTGCCGTCGTAAAGGGCCGATGGGGCAGTCGAGACGAGTGGAGCGCCGGTGTGGGGAGATTGGGAGGTGGAACCTTCGGAGAAATCGCCTGGTTTTGAGGTGGCAGTTGGTGAGCGGTGTGTTCAATGATGACATTCCCTTTATTGCCTTTGGTAGAAGTTTCATCATCAAGGTGGGTGTTTGATCCTGGATACTGTACGAGTACCACTGCAACTGCCGAATGATCTGATCCTCAATCCACTCATGATTTGTCAAGTTATGTAAGAGGTTGGTCACATGATATCGAGTGTGCGGTTCGCTTATGATAAAGTTTTGATTTAAAGTTTGCCATGCCGGATCTAACCACATCCGCAAATTTAAAGACAAGTCATCCAATGTCAATGCGTCATGAGAAAATAAAATGAAATTCAATAAACGCCCTCCACAAAACATGAGAGCATTCCTCCCCCTCATCCTTGAGGAACTTTCCTAAACCTTCAATTCGTGATGTGCCCTTAGGAACAAGCCGAGCAATCGTTAAAATATCTATTAAAGAGAGAAAGAAAAGCAAAAAAGGGCAGGAATATGATAGGATCCTTGTAAAATCCCGATGTTTACTCGGCAAGAGTAATCAGTTGCCCTTCCGTAATAGCCAATCCACTCTCTCCAGAATCACTTATCCCGCCAAACGACTTCTGGAGTGTATTTCCATTGGAAATTCTATTGAGGAGGGAGAACCTCCCACCAACCGTGAGACGCTCTATGTTTGGAGAACTGGGAAGCGCAATCCCCCCATTACCGTCTTCTCTAGTCAATATCTTTTTGATGCTACGGGTGTCCAGCTTCTCAGTGGAGCTAGGGGAAATCCTACTTCCACGCCATCTCATAAAGCCACTAGCAGGAGTTGGAGATAGTGATGGTGGCGGCGTGGAAATCCCTTCCGGCTGCTCATGAGAGAACTTGCAAGAAGGCCAGTAGTCGCACTCTCCGAAGCGGAGGAAGAAGGTACAGTGAGTCTTGATGTGTTTGAGAGGGTCTGTCGCGGACTGAATACGGCCCGGGGTCGGGCAAGCTATCACACCTAGCAAGTCGCTAGAGGGCACTGTAGGAGGAGAGTCTTCAGAGGTCTGAAAAAATTAGTCTAGGCAACCAAGGAAGAAATAGTGCGAAATGATTTCAAAGATAAAAGAGTGCTTACATTTTTCCCCTCCTCACCCGTGTCACTTTTTGGTGACGTGACTCTCCTCCACCCACCCTCCATCTTCTTGGGAGTGGTGGTACCATCGGCACCACTGCTTCCACTGTTTCCTCTTTTCAAGCAATGATATTTCTCGCCCGTAAAAGCGCTAGATTCATTTTCGTGAAGATAGAAGCAATCCTTTCCGCGTTTACACCCGATTTTGCGGTGGAAATAAGCGCAGAGTTCGGTTTTCTTGCCTTTGAGGTTAATGTCGTAGGTATCACCGTCCACTGCAACACCCGCAACAGCAGTTATACCACTACCACTACCGGCTTCACCACTGTCGGAAGAATATTGATTAACATGGTCTTCGTCAGTTTCGGGTTTGCAAAGTGTATCTTCTAGAGACCCGGTGCCATCCGGGGCCTCAACAGAGCTTGCCTTCTGCCACTTTTCTGGCCTCAATGGGGTCTCATGACGGAAAGTGCAATCGGTACCCCACTTGCAAACAGCGTCACGTAGGAAGGTTTGGCAGAGATCCTTCTTGAACAAACCTGAAGCCTTCAGACGAGACTCGCGAGCCGTAGGAGCTTCCGGGAGCAGGAAGGAAGGCTTTCCGTTCTGTAACCTGGCCTGCGAGTGATTTGGGTGAATGTAAAATCGATCATTGTCCAGAGTTTCCTCTCCTCTCTGAGAAGCAGAGCCAGTGTTAGAACCGGGGATAGCACACGTGTGCGCTTTCCTGGCTTGACTGAGACAGTTGTGCGGCGGATCCGAGGGAGTGGTCCCAATCCTGTCCTTTTCATCATCACCATTTTCAAATTCCCTCTGCCCACAATTGGACAGCAATTTGTCCCTATGCAGCTCAGGGCTTTCCCCTCCGGACGATTTTGCAATCTCCTGGACAAGGGTGATGCCGCCTATCATGTCAAGCGGAGGAATGACCGTAACCATTGCTGGAAGGTCCTCGGCAGCAACAAGAGGACAAACTGAACCGTCCTTACGGAACAAGAGATATCGATACCGAACCTGCAACTTTTCTGAATCGGGAGAGCTCATTTGGGGGCCGTGTGTTTGAGCTGAGCTTTCTGCAGGCATTGCTCAATTTGAAATAACACAACACTAACAAATATCACAAGGGTATATACGATGTACGAGTATGCTGGCGGTGAGATCGTAGAAAATGAGGTATAGGCAGCTAGCAATAGCTGAGTGGGAAGGTGAATCGTTGGTACATATGATTGAATAACAGGATATGGGGGGGGGAGTGGTAGAGAGGTGGAAAGGTAAGTCTCTTATTACGAAGAGATGATTGTCACAACCTTCTCGGCTGCGTCCGCTACTACTCCCGCAGCCGGTTGTTTGTTAGGAAAGAATGAAAAGGAAAGAGCAAGGGATAGAAGGAATATTACATTTAAGTGGTTGGGAAAAGGTTTTTTATCCTCTCTTTCTTTTTTCTTTTCTCCCCCTCTAGGGAGGAGAGGGTGCGTGAATCTGTGTTTGGTGGCTAATGGAAGTGCTTTGAGGGAAGCAAACAGGTAAAGAGACCAGAGGGGATCTGAGAGAGCAATGGAGGATGAAGAATTGGAGGAATTGTGTGATTGTATGAGTTTATGGGAGTGTGTGTGTGGGGGAAATGTGGGAGAGACTGAGTGGAGGCGCCGTATGTGAGATCAAGGGGTTGAGCATGTAGGAATATGAATATACGCTGTATGGAAATATAATACGTATGCTACATATCATACAAAGCAGGCAGGCAAATTCGCACATACCGGTAGACCGCTGCACCGATACACTGGTGCCCAGTCTGAAGTACAGAGAGGCCAGACAGGCCGACAGGCGAAACGGGGGATAGAAGTAGGAAAGGGCAGCAAAGCAGTTAGCATCTGATAATATATGAGACTGCGTGAAGCCGACGTGGACATGCATTTAAGGATGAACGACTCTTTTGCTAGTAATTTGTAGATGAATCTATAGGGAGAAGAGAGGGTAAAAAAAAGTAAAAAAAAAAGGAAACCTCTACCGCATGCAAGTTTAGAGAGCCCCGATGGTAATCGTGATTGTACTGTGCTTGCGGTGAGTTGCTTGATTGCTTGCTTATTGCCGGTTCTATATGATGGTGATCGTGTGTGATGCGGATATCCGTATAACCCTGGATCAGTCGTGGTAGACCATTTTCGGCTTTCCTATGGGAAGATGCCGGTAAAGAGGATGGCATGGTAAGTTAGGTAAAGAATGGGCCGGCTCGTTCTGGAAAATACCAAGTAGATAGCCAACTCGATTCACCTGTGTGAGTACTTCGTACATACATAATACATGCTGGTCATAAACACATGGAAATTCGGTGCCATATCGCAGTCAGGTAGGATAAACTGGAGCTTCCCTACCACGCCCCAGTGGCAAAGCGTTCATCCTATCTCACCCTCTCTCTGGCAGAGCTGGAAAGGCTTGAGTGGTGTGCAGTGAACTATATAATGTACTCGTACGAGTAGGGGATGTGGGTTGTAGCCAACGATGCTCAACTCCCCACAACACTACTTCTTCCCACACCCAACCTCAACCCTACCAAGCATCCACCACATCTCAATCCCCATCGGCCGGTAAAAATTAAGGGCGAACAAACACCAGCAGAGCTAACCCGGGTCCGGGGTTGGGAAACAAATCATCTCTTACCAATGGCGCCCCTCCTGTTTTTTGTTGTAGGGAGTGAGAGACAATTTTTTCTGGCTGGAATTCGCCGTAGCCTACCACCTCCTCAAGTACCGTGGGTACCGGCAGAGTACTGGCCGGTACTGTAGTGGCCCCGTAGCAAACATTAGACTACCCGGCTAATCACAGGCCACCATGAGGTAAGCTTGGGAAAGCTTTATTCAATTGATCCACGAATGACGGTAGTGGTGGGACAGCTCGGGCCACCTATTCTCTTTTGTGAGGTGACTAGAGCCAGTGGCGATTGGCAAGTGACAAGGAGAGGGTTAAGTCTTATAACATATTCCTGGTGCCAAAAATGCGGTCACTATGCTATGGGAGTGCACGATCCCTCTCCTCCGAGTCCAGACCAACGGTCACCAATCCCATCTCATCATTAAGTCTTAGGCAGTACCAGGAGAGTTTTTTAATGCAATTCTGTCTGCCCCGTCGCCGCCTAGATACTTTTTCTCTCTTTCTCTTCGTCACTCTCCCCTCTGCCCTACCCCCACTATTCCAGCCCACCACGGCCGATCCTCTCTGGCGGGAATATAATCTTCTCACCGAAGGGTTAGTTGAAATACCTGTCTTCTCCCACCCAGGTCCGGGGTCTTATCTGTAAGCTCCCTTACCTTGCTTGTTGCCTGCGCCTAGAAAAAAAAAAAAAAAGAAACGCACACACAAACTCTCTTTTCCGCTCACCCTTTTTCCCCTTTACTAAAATAAAGTACCGCCGCATCACATATCGAAATATATAAACACTTTTTTTTTTTTTTTTTTTTTTTTTTGGCTCTCCTTTCGTCTCGAAATTGTTAAATCGGTATTTTGAAAAGGGGCACGTTCCCCTAACAACCTACTGGTATTACAACAATGGGACCACGAGGTGCCCTTCTCCTGGTTGGTTTGCAAAATGAATTCCTTGACCCCCACATAGGTCGTTGTCTCATGACCCCCCCGGAGCCCGGCAAGCCGTCCTTTGTCGATAACATCAAAAATTTCCTCCCTCATTTCCGCGCAAGGGGTGGCGACGTCATCTGGGTACGTTCCGAGTATAGAAAACCACGTGATTGCGAGGATCCCAGGAACGATGAGGTTGTACTTCTTGTCGACGATGAGGGGTATTACGTGGATGAGGAGGAACAAGAACCTCTACCGGAGGCTAATACTCAAGAGGGCGCTAGAAGGAAGGGTAAGAGTACCACTACTCCTAAACACGATGGACAATTATCCCCTTCCACCGCCAAGCGCAGCAACACCACAGCAGAAGAAAATTATGTTGCCACCCCCCAGTTGCATACCGACGCATTTCTAGCTATTGAGAGTGACAATCCTCCTTGCGCTCCTTCTTCAATTGAGAGTGAATTCTATCCTCCGCTACTTCCCGTGATACAGACACCTCCGGACCGGGTCTTGATAAAGACTTGGTTCTCCGCATTTAAAGACACGAAGCTTCTCGAGACTTTGAGGGGGAGATTTATCACGGAACTCTATCTATGTGGGACCATCGCAAATGCCTGCATTCTCGCTACAGCTGCTGACGCTGCAAAGCATGGGCTCGAGGTCACCATCTTGACGGACTGTGTGGGCTACCGAAGTGAGATGGCGCGTGATAGAGCTATGCGAGTTATGATTGATGATTTTGCTGTTGAGGAGGTTCGGAGTACCCTGCTGGCCAAAAGTTGGGAGAAGACAAGAAACAAATCGAAAGGGGTAACTGGGCCAGCACATGCTGGCGTTTCAGGAAGTCTAGGGATGAACGTTGGAGCAACTGGAATCTCAAGGGAAGATTTAGTCAAGATGGTGGAGGGATTGAAATCAGCTACGGCCCAGAGTGCACGAAAGGATGACGCGAAAGCAGAGGTGGAAAAGTTGCTCGAAGTTGATACCGAGAGCTCTGGTTATGAAAAAGAGGACTATGATTATGAACGAACGAGTGAGCTTGGAGAGCTGAGGCTGGATTCTCTTTCGCTGAAAGACGGCGATGCACCTCAGCCACTGGATTCTGGTGAGTCAGCCGGGGCAACGGTTGAGGGAGGGGCAGAATCTCCTGTTCCTACCTCTCCCAGCCCAACCTCTGCCAAACCTCAATCGCCCATTCAGGATAAAAATCCGATAGAAAGGGCTCCCGCAACCAGAGAACCGGTGCTGCGTAAGCCTAGAATGGCTAGCCGCAATAAAAAGTTCCAGTCGAAAGCGCCTGTCCTGGGCCAGGGCGATGTGTTGGGTGAGGGTGATTCGGAGGTGGTGAATAACATTCTACCGGCAGATCTAGCAGATGTGGCATTTGAAAGATTGAAGAAAGAGGTTGCATGGAGGAGCATGTATCATCGTGGGGGGGAGGTTCCACGGTTGGTTGCTGTTGAGGGAGAAATTAGTGATGATGGGAGGTAAGTTTGAAACATAACCTTATTTTCGCGCAAGGGCTCTGGGGGGTCCCCACATTTCTAGCAGCATTTCGGACTCACTATGTTTTATAGTTTCCCCATCTACCGCCATCCAGCTGACGAATCCCCTCCTCTGCTACCTTTCTCAGACACTGTTGGACTCATTCGGGAGTATGTCCAAAGGGTGCTTAAGCAACCAGTCAATCACGTTCTGATCCAACATTACCGAGATGGAAATGATTATATCTCAGAGCATTCTGACAAGACTCTGGACATCGCGAAGGGATCCAAGATAGTCAATGTGAGTTTGGGAGCTCAAAGGGTCATGATTCTACGCACCAAGAAGGACCAAGGAAAGCCAGATGAATCCTCAGGTGCGGAAACGAACCCCGATAAATGTAAAACGAAAGAATCGGCACCACAATCCTCACAACGGCCAACCCAACGGATTCCTCTTCCTCATAATTCAATGTTCGTCCTTGGTCTCGAGAGCAACAAAAAGTGGCTTCACGGAATCAAGCAAGATAAACGCGCGGAATTTCTTAAGACTCCCAAAGAACTATCCTATAACGGCGAACGGATTTCTCTAACCTTCCGACAAATAGCTACTTTCCTTTCGTCAGACGAAAAGACTATATATGGCCAAGGAGCTACCTCTAAGTCCGAGCATGAGCCACGGGAGGTCATAAACGGCGAGGGACCTGAAGCCGAAAAGCTTCTAGAAGCTTTCGGCTCCGAAAACCATCAAAGCGATTTCGATTGGGACACCTATTACGGCGCCGGCTCGGACGTCCTCCACTTGAAGGAACAGGTCCCAAAGCTCTTCTTTGTTAGAAACGATCCTGGCGGTCTGCGGGTGAAAATATGCCTCCATGAGAAGGGGATACGATTCGTTGACCATGAACTTAAGATCACCGAGGCGCAGGACGAGACTCAAACGCCTTCCTTCCTAACCCTTAGTCCACATGGCCGCACTCCGGTGTTCATAGATATTGACAAAGAGAAAACTACTGTCTGCGAATCTCTCGCCATTATCCAATACCTAGAAATGTTCTACCCCTCAAAAGAGGATAAGTGGCTGCTCCCATCGTTAACAGACGAGCGTGCAGCCTTTGCCCGTGTCCTGCAGCGAATGCAGGAATCCGAACAGCTTGCGACTGTCTTGAAACATTCGCACGACGAAGGGGCCGTGGAGCGGGAATTCGCGATATGGGAGGAATATCTTTCCAAAGCCGGAGGACAAATTGCAGGAGACGAGTTTTCCCTCGCAGATATAGCAGCGTTTCCCGTTATCGATCAATTTGTAAAGAGGACTGGATACAAGATTGCTAAGTGGCGTGAAATTGAGGCCTGGTTGACCAATATGGGGTATCGAGAAAGTGTTAGGGCTACCCGGTAGAGTTCTGGGCCGGGCGCCGCGGAATGGACTCGAGATGTTTTTCTTTTTCCGTTACTCCCTTCCATTTCTTTCTTTTTTCCTTTTTTCCTTTTTCCTTCTCAGTTCTTCCCGGGGGCGTGCGGATGGCCCCTTTATCCTTTATTGAATAAAATCGAATTGGTACCAACGATCGGAGGGAGAATAGCTGTTTTTATAGCTTCCTTTTACTTTCTTAGCCACGATCTTATATGCCAAATCTGTCGAGACTAGTCATAAGAAGTGCCTCCGCAATTTCGCGATGGGTCTTCAACTAGAGGACTCAAAGGGAAACATACCGGTATGGTGTGGTGTCATAATGTTGATGTTCATACAAATAATCCCTGTTTCACCAAAGTTGCATGAACATACTCGCCTCACTTTTTGCTCTTATTGTGAACTACCGTAGTAGAACAATTATGGGAGAGGATATTTAGCTCTGCTTGTTAGTTTTAAAATGGAGGGTTTTTAGGATTTGTTCGGAGTTTCTGTTGCAAATTCAATTTTTTGACGTAGATTGGGGATGGGCAAGTGTGACACTGTCCAGCAGAGGGGGACACGGAATCATAGGCGTGAAGAAAAATATTGGAGGTTCTACTACTCGTATAGAATAATGGCGATGGTGCAACGCTCCTACAGGCCGTAGGACCCGGGCATTTTTGACTGGAGGGGCCCGTTTGAGATATCATGGGTTCTTTGACAGATCAGTGAGCATTGGTCACTCTTTGAGTGAATCTATTTACGGCTTGTAGCGTCCCACACAACCGCAACGACATAATATTATTATATTATTACTTGGTGCTTGCGTGCAAATTAAGCTATGGTGCAACTGGCATTGGATTTGCTGCGTTCCCCCCCCCCCCCTCCGATGAGCCCATAACTTGATTTGCACCCAAGTATTATAAGAGTAATAGAATATGGTGATAGAAGTGTGGGTCGATATAACAGGCGCATGCACCATTTATATTTGACAGCCAATCACAACCAACGTCTCGAATTAAAGAATCTGATGTAGAAATAGGAATTGTAGGTAGTGAGGATACAGTAAGGGGGATGAAAAAATTAAAAAAATCTAATATTTAGTACATCAGAAAAAAGAGTCTCCTGCATTGTGTACCGTCTGTAATGCAGGATGCAATTAGATACTATAGGAATAGGTGTTAAGCTACATCTACTAAAATATAGGATATATTGAATGTGATTATACACGACAACATTAAAACATATCTATCAAAATGAAGAATGTATAGGGTACTGATATAAAACCACTAAATGTACAAGATAGAAACTACTATGAGTCTAATTTGTAGACAGGCTTGAAACTGGTTATATAGTAGAAACTTCATTCCTCTTTGAAGTATTATTAAATTGATTTATTATTATTAAATCTGAAATACAAAAGTTATGCTTACCAGATATATGAACTGCCCACTACTAGTATTCTTAGATGCTAAATACCAAATAGCTAATAACCTTACAAGTATTAGTATAGTGCAGATACTCTTTGCTAAAGTAAAAAGCAGGTATCAAGTATTGCGTTTAGGATATCAAGTCTTAGCAGCATTATCTTATTATCAAAGAGTCTGAGAAATATAACTTTAAAGAAAAAATCTAGCTTTAAAGTCAGAATTTTAGCAAAGTAGATATTATTTCAAAACAGCTAGTGACTATATAGGTATTAGGATTAAGAAAATATATTTTAGTATGCTTCAAAGTTGAAGTTGAGTAGGATTGGGTATTACAATCTAGTAAGTACCAAGCATTTTACTAAATTTTGTGAATAATATGATCTTAATAGTAATGTAGACTATGTAAATACCAGTGTAATATTAAGAGAATATTACAAGTACATTTCTTAAAAGGAGATAAAAGGTACATTGTTAGGTTGATAAAGATTCTTGTTCTGAATTCTTGTAAATAAAGTAGGTGAAAGTATCTATACATACAAGTTTACATCCTCTATGTAAACCTTATGTAACAGAAATATTATACAGTAAAATATAAGTGTAACTATGTAAAGCTGTATTATAATATATGTAGGAAAAACACAGGAGTAGATATGTTTGACCTTAAGAATTGGCTAGGAAAATCCTATAAAGTATGCATAAATCTGAGAGAGTGTGAGAAAACTTAGGAAGTAAGTGTAAAGAAATTATTATAGAAGTAAAGCCTAAGAAAATACCAAAGATAACAAAATTGTTAGGAGTACCCGATTCCGATAGCCTAGGAGTACCCTAGGTAGGGTAACTTTACCCGAGTCTGAGAATCTTAGTCTCCAACACCCCCCTCCGGCCCCCTTACAGGGCCCGCGCGTTATCACACATATCAACCTTTGTTGCGTCCTGTGACTATATGGTCACAAAGTTGAAGGTGTCAGAATAATACCGTATACGTCGCTGCTGTCCGTCCGACCGAAGGCTGTTCGCAGGACATATAAGAGGGGACCTCTGGCAAGACCTGAGAAGTGGAACGAAGTCAATCGACCAACTACTCAGGGGGTTACTAGGCTTCAAAGATATGACATCTTTGGTATGGGCTGTAAGTAACGGGACGTTTTCGCACAAGGTCAAGATAGGAATGTTAGGAGGTTCGGGGTAACGAACCAACGCATTTACATCCACCCTCTGATAATTAGAAAGAGTCTAAGGCTTCTGTTGACACTACCAAAGAAGCCAACGAGCCCTAGGGAGTGTCGCAACTATGATACGGGGTGCACCGCGGTTGCGGGATTTATGACCAACACAACACGAAGGTCCACCCCCTCTACATAGGACAACCAGGAGTTGCCAACCGAGGAATTATGAGAGTATTCCATAGAATGACTTCTCCTCTACGAATGGAGAGTTGTTGGAATAAATTCCATCAGTTAGTTGTTGAGTTATCACAACTAGAAGTCATCGACTCCGGTATATATGCAAAGGCAACTTCGCATCAAGACTGATCCTCTTGATGACGAAAAAGACTATTGGAGCCAACGTAGTTCGATTTGAGAACTCGGCGTCAGGTCTAAAGACTCTAGAGATCGGTGAATTACTACTGGTAACGAGTATGTCTTCCAGATAGGAAAATAGTAATTAACTGAAGAGGGTGTGATGGTTTTCAGGGTCTTCTGGTGTTCGCACCTTTAGGGAGAACTCGACGTTGCGAGTTAAAATTAAAGAGGTACATATTTTGTATGTTAGATAGATGTAGTCCGCGAACACTCAGACGCGAAATATAAATATCGAAGTGCCTCCCAAGCTTAAAACATCATCAAGCAACGGAGAAGAGACCTTAACAATATAATATTGTTTTTATGATTCTATCCTACTTTCTTGCACTCTTAGTAGTCATAAATAAAACGAGTTGCTCTCGAGCCTTCCTAGACAAATCTCCGTCTATACGAAAGATTTTCGATTGACCTAGACAACCCTAAGTCTATACTGGTTGTCTCCGCCTAACAAAAATATCCTATAACCAAAAAAAAAAACAAAAAAACACATATAATTTCTAATTACTATCATGAAAATTTAATATTAATAAAATAGGACAAAGTATATTTTAATAGTAGAAATGTGTACAGTATTTAGATTTGCCAAAATACTAACTAGTAAGAGAAAAAATATTATGTGCTATTATTACTAAAGAATATATATATAATAATATTATTATGAAATAAATTGGGAAATTTCAATATTATATACCTCATGATAGAGTAGAACAAATCTGACAAGGTACTCAAGTAATATTATTCATTTACAATAAACCTTTATCTACGAACTATTTTTATTAATTAGTTTTTTTAATAGTGGTATAACTATAGGTACTATGGTCTTCTGTGATTTTTACTATTATTCTTGAATACTCAGGCTTATTATAATAATAAATATTTATAACTAAATTTTAAATATACTTTGTTAAGTAGTTAGTATTTCTTTTTAGTTTGTACTAAGCTATAGCTAAGAAGAGTAGTCTGAAAACCTACTTAGTTAATAATATAGTACTTGATTACTATTTAATGGCCTATTAAGATCTCTGTTATTTATTTCACTTAAAGTCCTAATAGCTAAAGACTTAAGTATAGCTATAGTTTAGTCACAAAAGTCGTTATTAATTGCAACATTTATACCAAAAATACTATTTTTTTTACTGCGCAATTGTTAGGCGGAAGCTGACTCTAAATAATTGTCAAGAAGACTTAGGCCTGAATCTTTCGTAATAGACGGAGATTTGTCTAGGAAGGCTCGGTGTCGTTCTTTTCGTTTATGACTACTAAGAACTCGCTCAATCGATAGGGGAAATATTTTTATAAAGATTCGTAGGTAAAACAATGTTATATTGTTAAGGTCTCTTCTCCGTTGCTTGATGATGTCTAAAAGCTTGGGAGGCACTTCGATATTTATATCCCGCGTCTGAGTGTTCGCGGACTACTTCTAATCCTCCTATAACTAAGTACTTTGTCCAAGATTGTACGCTAACGTCTTGTAGTCTTAACAAGTGCGAACACTGTTTGACCCTGAATTCTTACACACCATCTTCGTTCTTATAAATTCTTTTCCGTCTTATCGTAGGATGCGCTATTATCCTCGAATGACCAGTCTTCGATTTATAGAGACGAGTAGACTCCTGTTTGAAACTTCAGTCGTCTTGACTATCGTTCCAGTAGTCTCTTCCGATTTCACATAGTGGCCAGCGTATGCGTCGGGTACCTATGCATAATGCAGGCTATGTAGACGGTACGCCAACACTCGTAAGTCTACCGCCTATTAGGTCTTCTGAATCTGAGCAGCTTCCCCTCGGTCCACCCCGCCTCAAAAAGAATCACCTCTCGAGGGATCCCGTTTCCAGGACCAACCAACATACAGCGGCCTTCAGATAGGTATTGGTGTTATATCTATCCCCTATGGCCTCTGGGGCACTGTAGGAGTAGTTGCGGATTTTCGAACCGAAAATGTCCTGTCACTTTCGGCCCATAGTTAGGACGCCTAACTTTGAAGCCTAATAACTCAATGCGCCTCCGACGGATTTCCTCCGTTCCACTTCTCAGAGGTACCCAGAGGTGCCTTCTTATATATCCTGCGAAATGCTTCCGGTCGGACGGACGGCAGTGACGTATATGGTGTTATGAAGTGGGCTTCATTGGAATGACATTATAGTCATGGGACGCAACTCTTCGAAATCTCGCTAAGGACGTGCGGGCCCCAGAGCGGGACCGGAGGGGGGTGTTAGGCTCTCGATAAATGAGGGTCTGTGCACAGTTACCCTACCGAGAGGTCTGTGCATTTTCTATATGCCTAACAGCAATAATTTAAGTACATGTGAGTAAAGTGATTCAATTCTCACTAAAATAATAATTTTAGATATTCTAATTCCAAGATTTAAATTTTAAAGTATATGGTTCAACATTATATAAACTTGAACTCTAGTAATATAGAAAAGATTATATTAGTATCAAGTATTTTGTTATTTAAGAGCCTATATAAATTTTAACAACTAGATTAGATTTTAGAATAGGTCATGCTAAGTACTAAGAACTGCTCACAGAATAAATAACTATTACAAAAATATGAATTTCAGAGTTCCTAGGCTCTGGCTGTTAGCTATCTATTAGAGCATTTTTTATTTTAGTTGATCAAGAGATAGGAATGGAATTGGTGGTTTTTATTATCTTGAATTTAGACTATTAAATTTTTGATGTATTTTAATGGTACTTAGACCTGCCAACAATTACCTCTATCCAAGAACTATACTAATAATCCTTTATTAATATACTTTCAGTCTGAATATATTATAATACTAGTGAAAAGCAATATACTCTTTCTCAGACTAGTAAATGAGAATGTCTATTCTACCTCTTCTGCTATAATCTATCAGGCTCTACTAATTTCAGTCTCAAATCTTTTTTTCTTTAAGTTTGAGTGGTCAATTACAACAATCTTATTTTTGTATATTTTCTGTATTAAGAAAATCAGGAAAAGTGATCCTCAATAATATAGTGAATTTTTCTATACTCAAGCTTAATATTAATCATTTTTTGCTTTCAAATGAGGTATTTAGAATACTTTTAGAGAAACTATTAAGTATATATATAATTCTTAGCTAGTAGTAGTAAAGTAGGATAAAGATGAGAGTATTCTAGAATATAATTAGCATAGGAACCACCAATACCCCAATACCATATAGTGAGAATTCAATCTCATCTACTCTGTTAAGAGGATAGCAAATTTTCTACTCAAGCCACAAGCTACAACTACCAGTTACCCACTTGCTTGCAAAGCACTCTTCTAGAGTACTTGGCAGCTTGATATGATTTTATTGCTTAATATCAATTGTGACTTAATATTACTTTTTGTAGCTTAATAAAGTTTTTTTGTAACCTAAAAGTAGTTTATAATTCCTAATTTATTTTTTAATATCATAAACAATTAGTTTTGATATTTTCTTTTTATAGGCTAAAATATCATTCTTCAGCTGACAGGTACTCTGAAAGAGTACTCCAGGTTGCAAGTAAGCAAGCAGCCGGGGGTTATGGCTGGGAGCTACAACCTTGGCACGAGTATTTCTGGACTGTAGACAATTTCCTGTTTGGCGACATGTGTTTCTGATGAGACTAACACCTGCTGAGTCACACATGAAAAGGCAGTTCTGGAAGATCAAATTCAGCAGTGATGGTGGCAATACTGACTTTTATTCTCTGCATACATTGCGCTGGACACTATGGGGGTCGGGATATTGGTTTGGTTCAATTAGCTCTGGAAACACTGGGTATGAGGGAGAATCTTTCATTGCACTGTTACTTCTCTTGAGCCGTTTAGAACTCTTCGGGAGTGCCACTGTCTTCGAAGGTTGCTTACTGGTTGTGTCTTTCAAAGTAGTGGGAACCTTGGCGCGGGTACTTGTTACATTCCCTATCTATCGTGGGTGGCAGCTGATCACCGAAGTTCCTTTCTTGTCTGCTACACTGAGCTGCTCGGGCATAGTGTGCCGGTGCTCAGGTTGGTTCAAGCAATGGTCGTGGTAGTCATGGTGATGGCCGTGACGATGATGGAGAGCCGCTTTCTGGGTATTGTCATACGACAGGTGCATGTCACTTAAGCGAAATTAGGCTCTTTTCCGTGATATCCTTTCCTGGCTGGAATTTAATGTGTGTCTTCTGGGCAATATGCGTTAAGTTTCTTAAGAAATGAACGACTGGCGGCAATTAAAGAAAGATAGAAGAAAATATCTCTGATAGAAACTGCAATAAGGCTGCAGACTGGCTGCTTTTGAACACGGCATGTCAAGGTTCCTCCGTTCGGCTCCACCGCCCATACGCACTTGGCTAGACACACCATTTACTTAAGCGCAGAGAATTGTTAAGCTTCAAGGAGAAACACAGCCAGTGAGGCGAGCCGCGAGAGGCACAGGAGGAAGCAGTAACGATAGGATTCACTAGGCCTACCAAGACCTCAATCGGGAACCATATGAGGAACCGAACGAAGCATAAGGAGACTTTGCTATTGATATTGCTTTGTTGTAATTCTTGTTTGAAATTGTACTTCTTGCTTGATTAAGGCTCTACCGGAGGGCTATCGGGTCCTATTTATCCTACGGGAGAGCGTGCTACAATCATACATGACATGAACTTCGCACAAGAGAAAAAGAAAATCAACAACAACAATACTACCCAACAGAGCAGTAAAGTGAAAGGAAACTCAAGCGAGAAAACCAAATAAGTACTACAATAGAGTTCCCGAGGAAACTCTACTGTAGTCAACTGTGTAATGAGCTCATGTAGTGATGAACCCATACCAGCAATTCTGTCGTAGTCAATGACATTACCCGATCCATATTCGGAAGTCGTATTACAACATGCTGCGGCTGTAATCCCTTGAGTGATGGGCTGTGACCAGAGCACGGGCACTGGGGGCCCAATACCGACCGAACCAAAACCCCGCCCCGACTTGAACTTGCGAATGCCCAGAGTAGCTAAGAATGGGCTGGGATATAAGTATCCAATACGATCACCATTCTCCAAAGCTCTGGGGGAGCACTTTAGAGGAACAGGAAGCTGTCGGAGATGACCGGAAACCCTGATTCCCTGTGTCAACCGACAGCTGACGCAGAATCAAACAAAGAAGCGCCCCCCCCCCATGCAGCAGGCAGCCGAACGCCCTGCGCTGGTGTTCCCAATTTCGCAGAAACTCGGCACTGATGATATTCCTGTTAAATCAAAAAAAAAAAGCCCCAGCCGTTAAGCATGAGCCCCAGACTCGAGGGAAACCTAGATCCGTGAATTTATGGACAAGGGGGAGGCGACTGGGATTGGGAGAAACGCGGTATTCAGTAAATAGTGTAGGTATTGCACATCCCGGATCCGTCATTGATTGCTTCCCCAAGCCGTTTGCAGGTTTCGGTTGCTTTAAATACTTCTCCGGGTTTTTCCTGAATTTTGGAACCGGTGTGTCTTGCCATTTCTCCCACTAGGGCAAGGAGCACTTTCGTGTTAATTTATGTTGCTTGGGTAGAGAAATTTTTCTGCAAACGGACTTGAGGTTTGAGACATTTGGGTCTCTGTTTTCATTAATTCTGGGATCAGTTTTCAGTTTCACTACTTTAATAGTCGCATCTGAAAAGTGGAGGCCTAGTATACTAGTAGAATTGAGAGCAATGGAATGGCCTTGTAGTCAAATAAGGGACAAGATCTTGATCACTGGTGGAGGATGTTATAGAGATCGATGAGAAGAGGATGGGTGAAAGGTAGAGACTATATATATTTGAGCACTTTGAAATGAATTTGGAGAGAGGGGAAAGGTGTTCTTAACACATCCCCTGCTTTACATGTCCTCTCTACAAAACTCTCGAACACCTCCATAATTCTGTAGGTCCATCGCTGTTTTGCATCAGTCCTGATAGAGATGAGGGGCACTATGGTTTCTGATAAAAACGCCAGAGCTTGACCACTACAGAGGGAAGAGGAAAGAGGCGGCACAATACCAGCAACGCTCCCTCAAAGAATACCCGGGTTGTAGTAGTTCAATAACGGTATCCGGTAGACCCAGATTGAAGCTAGCCTTGTCGAATAGCTCATATATCGGGGGAGGTAGACGAGAAGCATGGGGGGGAGTATTAGAGTACTGACCGATGGTCATGTGTATTCCGCAACACTTCATTGCAAAGTTGGGCTTAACCCTAAGCACAGGAATTGGGTGCAGTATGTTGTAATCCCCACAGGTCTCTTGGAGCTCTGACTCCAGTTGTGTCGGGTAAATCTTGCCATGGGTCACTAGTATTGAGTCATTCCCAAAGACCGGTTTCCAAGTGTCCGGAAAGAATAGGAGATGGGCCTTGGATAGTGTCCCGTTTACTATATGTCAATAATACCGGTAGATATGGTCAATAATAGATATATCTTGCAAACTCAAAAAAAAGAAGTTGAGAAATCATGCTCGATCACTCGGAAGAATACAGATATACGCAGTCCAGAGAGGGCATTGTCGTGTGAGCCCCAGAGGTTGGACTGGCCGTTTGCGGGAATTTTCGAGCCCCTGTACAGTTAGGACGGAACACATTGACCTCTGCATGACCTCTTCTGCCTGTGTCATTGACCTTTAGGTTTTAGGCTGTATCACCTTAATCTGGTATCAGACATCAGGCATCGATTTTATCATAGTTATTGGGTATTTGGGAATAGAGGAAAGCGAAAGGGAATTAGGGTTGCAAGCTGGGGAGTTTTTTTTGATAGGAGGGGCCACCTCTTCTCTCACTCTTTTCTCGTTTCTTTCTATTTTTGAATTTGTGTTCTTTTTTCACATTTATCCGTAGCATATAAACCCTCGTCTGTTATACGCTGCTTCTGCTGCAGCAGAGCCCTACCTGGCCACCTTCATCGCTGTGCTGCCTTTTACCAGGTTGAAATCCTGGAGGTATCATATGTCTGTGGCCACATGGACAAAGCCCTCATGCGACATAGCTTGTAGCGCATTGTCAATTCCTATCAGAATCAACTGAGCGGGCCGGAACCTTGCAGGGGGTTTATGGATGTGACTCAGCATACGTTGTGACCCCGGCTAAAATTTATTCCTTAGCGAATAGCGGACAGCGAGGGCACAAATGGATCGTATTACTAGCACTATAATTATCATCCTATGCCAGCTCAGCTATGGCAAACCCTGGTCTAAAAAGATTCAGGGTTCAATTTTTAGTATATAGTAATACCTGCAAGGCAACTAGGTCTTTTAGGGGTCGATACTCGATAGCCTTGAGGTCTTTTTGCTAGTGGTGGGGGTATGATACGTAGAATCGCTATTGAGATGTGTCATGTCAGCGAGCACTCTCAATGGGGCAGTAGGTCTGTCATGAGGGTAGGACGGGGTTTTTGCCCAGGGGTTCTAACTGAAGGATGGGGGCGAAGACGTGCCCAGATAGTTTGAAGACAATATTATGGTATAATAATATCGTGATAACATTATCTTAGAATATTACGCTCCATGTGGCCGGCGGGGATTATTTCTGGGAAAGCTTGCGGAGGGAGCTTACGGAAGAAGGAAACAGTGAAAACCTGGGTCCTTGTCCCAATCTGATAGGCCATCAAGGCTGTTTACTACCATTAGTATCACTATTTGTTGGCCAATAACCTCTCGTGGGATTTATGCCAGTAAACAAAAATTCTATCTCAATACGGCTCACATCATGAAAGAGGCTACACAAATTATCTTGATTTTACGTCAGCTAACACGCGCTGGCAGTTAACTTATCCCTTAGGTACGTTAGCTAAAACAACAGAGAAATAAGAAAACAAAAGAAAAGCTAGGCAATTCCAAACACCCTAGGACCATATGAATGGTATGATTCACACAGCTGGGTCGACGGTCCCCCACGGTCTCCTCCCGGCATTGCTTCTAATCAATCAATATTTATAGACCTCCCCCCCACATCCCACATGGTCCTCCGCATGTCCCTGTAGTCCACTTTAGGCCCCCCCGAACCATCATGGATTCTTATAGCCCTTGGGAGAAAATCTGTACTCCACTACCCCCACCTCTGGTACTGGGACTGGGACTGCAAAGTGGTGTTTTACCTTGTCCGCCCCCTGTTCCTTACCAAAACCTGCCGTCCTCGAAGGTCGCAGGACCGGACGGGCTCTTAATAGTGGCACTTTCCGAACTAGTCTTCCTGATAGCCTTCGCATGGGGCCGTCCGGGCCCAAGCTCGTTGCCAACACTGAAATTCGCATCGAAAGGCATATCCAGGTCGTACCCTGTACCCGGATCCGCTGCTAAAAGGCCTCCGCTGAGCACTTATCGGTTTTTCGTGACTACAGAGAATTGAAGTACGGCCACTCACCACTGGTGCAGTAGTGAAAGAAACAAGAAAAGGATATGGGAAAATGGAGTTTTGTGAGGGGGCAAGCATAAATGGGGTTATTTTAGTTTTTACTAACCGAATCCGGGTGATTGTAACCAGACAATGAGCTAATTTGTCTCTTTTTTCTCCTTGGAGATGTTTGATGGGTTTTATTCTTATCTAACCAAGAGAGGCACCGACGAGCCAGCATTGTTTCACCAATGGCATTGCTTCTAAGAGGGAGGCAAGCCAATCCAAACCCCGCGCGTTTAGCAAGACATTTGGAAAGTATCATATCATATCAGCTGCTCGCCTCGAAACACCAAGTCGGGATGTGGGCCAGAGCCAAGGCAATCCCAGCCCAAAGAAATACAATCTCATTCCTATCAGTCCCAAGTCCCTCCTTATCTTCCCAGCGCCCACTCCTTTGCTAATTGCGCCTACTTTCCCAGCCTAATCAAAAACCCCTCCCCCCTATACCTCACATCTCGGTGATATCAATCCCATCTATAAGCCTTCTATAACAATCTTGTACAGGAGTATTAACACTCCCCGCGTGGTCACGAGTGATCACTCGACACATTGTCACACTCTAAGCCACTATTGTCGTATGTGAGTATTGCTTTATACTCTTAAATGCTTCACTCAGGATACTTGTTGGCCTTGTCACCTAACTGTTTATCGTTCTTCTTGTTTTTTGTATTCTTTTTACTCTCCTTGTTATTCTTGATACTCATGTATGCTTATTGATCGAACTTTGCTGCTTTCCCGTTCAGGGTGTCATGCCCGAACAACTCATACAGCTACGCTGCATCTCTCTCTGTATTTTAGACAACTCGATCATTACCGAAGAATCTACCTTTCTATTATTACCCTCTCCCACAAGTGCTATTGCGCATTGCTACAACCATCATCTATCCAATCCATTCCCGCAACTCCTGCCCCATGGCCGGTTTTCTGGCGGAATTTCAGCTTGTCTACTACAATCCGAAACACCCAGCCGCCCGACAATCTAAATCTTAACGAGCTAGTGTTACTAAAGTTTCGCGGTGCTTGGGGCATGGACAGGGGTATTCGGATCTCGTATTCGCTCCAGTCTCATGTAGAACATACTTTCCAGGTTTACGCATCTGTCCGCCCGATCTGGGTGATCTTTGCGGGTATCTCTAATCCATCCCCATCACACCTTATTGCCACCTAACTTAGAGATCATCAAGACCTCCCATCCGCTCAAGCCTCAAAAGGAAACTGTTTCCCAGGTCGCTGTCTCCGCCTGCCCGATTAGATGATCTTGAGGGTGGCAGTAGCTAACGCCGCCTCGCTGTGCTTAACGGCTTTTTGGAGGATTCCAGGGTCTCCTATCAACCCCAAACCTCATAAGGAACAAGTTCCCGAAGCTGCTATACCCGGCTACCCGATCCGTGTGATCTCTAGTGATAGCCGATAGTGCCGCTGCGCCGTGCTATATTGATTGCTGAAGCCTATTAATGTCTCCTACCCGCTCAAACCGCCTGAGGAACATGGTCCCCAGAGCATTGTACATGGCTGCCCGGTCGGGCTAATCTGGAGCACTGCTAGTCCCGCCTCGCCGGCTTTGTAGCTTGCATGCAGAGACCCCAAGCGTCTGGGGCCCCTACAGGCGCCTGCCAGACTCCAGCCTCAGGCGCCCCGGCCGTGGTTCCTCAATCCACCCGACGGTGCGTCCATTCTTCGGAAGACTGCGATTTTAAGAGGGTCGCGGCTGGTCCCCAGAGTCCTCTAGCTATCGGTAACTCCTCCATATTGCCTGTAGGGGCCCGTCCGTCAACTGCACATTTCGTGCCCCACACTCCGAATTGCGTGCCACATGTGTGGGGGAGGGTTGTGGACCAGAATACGGTAGTAGAGACCGATAGTCAGCGGGTATGGTTCTGGAATCCTCCGGATTTGTATGTGCAATACTAGGCTACTAGGTATTATTGAAGGAACGCCTTTTTCCACAAGAATCCAGTCAATGCTGATTAACAGTATTCGCGATTTGTTTGCAAATACCATATATATTTCCACTGCGGTTATAGCTCTCGGAATATCTGCCCCTACCAATACTAAATAGTTATAAATATATCCTCTTACCTTCTCAATTCTTACTACCTAGGTTCACCTTTTCTCTCATACACCAATACGGTCGAGATAAAAACTTCTACCACTACCTATTATCCCTACTTCCATGTCGGAAGCTCCACCCCACTCCTCCACTGAAAACCAAAGCTCTTTACATCCGGGCGACTGCCTCAGATATCTTACCAACGTACTGTAATGATAGTACAAGTTGTCCGTATGACTTGGATCTGGAAAATAATGACTCGGCACAAAGTAATGCGTTAAGCTCAGCTCCATCTGATCTTCTCACTCCAACCATAGGGAATAGTCCCCCTCTCTTCCTTTTCCGTCGGTAACCGCCAGGTTCTGCCATACGCCTTTCATCCTCTTGTGCGAACTTACCACCCCCAGGCGCTGTCTCATTCTACTATCCTCCGTTATAACCAAAAACTTCCGATCACTTAAATAAACCAAATATTCCCACAGTTTTTTAGCCTGCGGTTACTCACTCCTTTTCATTTAGGTCCTGTAGCTGCCACCTGTCATCATTAGGGGCTCGGTATATTCTGCAATTTGAGTCACCTACTGGTATAGGTCCCGCCCGTCCTAGGCAGCCATCTGGACGGAAGACAATATGACTGTCCATCCCGTCCGGACCTGAAAGCGGACGGGCTGGGCGCTTGGGCCCATTTCTTGCATGAGGTATCGTATCAAGATCCCCTCTCTGCTCAAACCCTGCAAAAACATGGCGCTCAAACGGCTCAATGATCCCATTCGAGCAGAGCCACCATGGTGCTCGAGTAATAAGCTCCTACCGTTTGCCCAACCCAAGGGATTGCTCGGTTGAGGTCACTCAGGACTCCTTGCGGCCTGCCGTACATCTCACCAGCAACAGGTGCTCTAACGGTTTCGTGGTCTCGTCCACTTGGGTTGACTAATCTGCGGTAACCCCCCTACCGACCCTGCAAATCTTCGGAATAGCGTCCCCAATGACTAGCGGCGTAGTCCAGTACCGGTACCGGTAGGGGGTATTTCTGGGCGCCATTGGACACCTCCTCTGTGGCATCTATCCATAAAGGCTCTTTTTCAAAGTCCCTTAGTGAAAGATCTGAGAAACAAAGATTAGCCAGTATAAAATCAGCCAATATAAAATTAGCATCCATGGGACATGGGGTGTGTTTCCGGGCCTCCTACCGGCAGCCAGTCAACGTCCTTTAACCGGAAACCCCCCCGCGCCCACCGTTTAGTAAACGAGTTAGACTTTTGGATCACTGTGCTTTCAAAGGGGGGGTAAAGATAGTTTTCGGGGTCCCTTCCTCATTTCCTCCAGCGTAAGAGGCCATGCAGCTACTAACTACTATCACTATCTTCAGGATCCCCGGGGCTCGCCATAGTCCATGCTGTGGAGAGAATCTTGATGTACTCGAATAGTTCGAGATCGTAGGGAGTGGTAGGGACAATTCCAATTAGCGCGGCTCGCGAGTGAACTGAGCTCTCCTCCAAAATCTCGAGGATAAGTGAAAAACCTGGTCGGCAGGTGATTTGAGACACTCGCGCAAATATTCCAGCCCCCCCCTGGATCTCCCGAGAATTGCTTAGGCTTCTGTGCTAGTATCTCACCATTTATGACACGTGTAGTGTCGCAAGTAATGGTGTCGACTTCTTCCTCCCCTTTCAGGCAGATTGTCGTTGCGGGCGAGCCAAGTGTCAAGTGCTCTCTTAACTTTCTGGTGCGGGCCGGTTCGGCGTATTTGCTGAGGGAGTTGCTTGCACAAAAAGTGATGTAGTAATACACAAAGAGCAAACGCTGCACTCCTCTGCTATCGTCTTTGGAAAAGAAATATCAAACTATGGTGTCCGGCCTGACCTTCAGATACAGAACAAGGAACGAGCATATTGCGGATTCTCCGCAACCAGGGTCCACCGACAGCCAGAGGAGACCCGATGTCTTTTCGAGCCAGTCCCTATACTTTGGATGCTCGGTACCCCAGGCGCACGTTCCGCCGGCTAGGGACGCGCCGGTACCCCGGTGATTGTAATGGATAGTCATTTTGTTGTTGGAGTTGATATTGTGGGAGCCAGAGTTGCCGCTGCCGTAGCCCTTAATATGGCTATGGGATGTAATGAGGATAGCCACTCGTATTAACGGCTAGATACCCCAATATATGCGAGAAAGGTTTTAGGAGCATATCGTCGCAATGAGAAAAGATCTTCAGATGATGTGTCCGAGGGCGGGGCGTTCATTTTGTTCGTGGGTTCTTGAATTGGGAAAAGTTGGGCCGTTCAACGTCGGCAATGAAGATGTCTTTCTAGAATGGTATCTCCAATTAGTTGAGCAGGAATAGAAGGGACTAGACCTTTCGTTTAAGAGGGCAAAAGAAATACCAGTAGTCTGCGTTTAACCCCGCACCTATCTATCATTCATGGCGCCTAAGCGCCACTCCGCAGCCCAGGTATCATTTGATGGGTGATTGTGTTTATCTTCAAACTCAGCTATCATAATTATTTAGATTATATCTACACACTCTGTCATGTTCGCAGATTCATGTCAATGCTGATCCTCGATTCAGGACACCACGCCTTTACTCGAATAACTCAAACGCTGATAGTAGAGGACCTCGCACCCTTCACCATTAGTTCGCCACGGCGAGCACGCAGGCCAAGGTTTGCGGGCTACGGACCACAGGGTGGTCTACAAGTCGAATCCACGGCCCAAAGAGAACCGCTACTACATCACTGAGCCCGACAAAACAAGGCAGGCGAGATGACTACCGATGAAGATCTCGCAAGCTAAAAGCAACCCCTCTCCCAACTTCTCATTGCAGCACCGACTGGCCCATTGATTGTGGGTTTCCTCATACGAATGGCGGAAAATCCACAATAAACTAAGTCCTTCATCCTATGCAAGTACTACCATGACAAGAACGCGCAATTCAATTCACCACCATATGCCAATATCCTTGCAATGTTGAGAGTCTTATAATGGTGGAGAATAGCAGTCAATGACTGATTGCGCAGCGGTGGGAAGAAACACTAAAGGACTATATGGTGGCTGTGGTAGGACGTGCACAAAAGCGTATGGTAAGGTAAAAACAACTTCGCTCTCACTTCTCTAAACTAACGGTAAAGACAGGTGTATAAGTAAAACATAAACAACGTATCCCCATCATTCCATGAATCACCACACCTATCCGTATCTCTCCAAACATGCTACCCTTTCCTCCATACACTCCCGTGATAACAAAGGAAAGACATGTCCGGAGAATCTCCTGTCAATCTCTCAACCTCCACACTAATCTATCGAACATCGGAACTCTTCGCCAGACTCCCGAAACCTCCACAATCTATCTCAATCGACCAACGTCGATCTAGAAGCTTCAACAGAGAGAACCCAATATCAGCGAGCTAAAATCCATATTTCGAGCTCCCTCCAAAGGATGAAAAGTCGTGAGAAATCCCCCCCCCCCCACAGTAGGTGGAGGCAAACATTCCAATGCCGATTGAACCTAGAAGCACGCCGTTCTATCCCAGAATGAAAACACAATATAATATGCAAACAAGACGACCACCGGAGTATGGAGCCTGCCGGTCTTTCAGCAACCCGAATTGTACGTGCCCTGTACGAACCGGTAGTGTGAGCCTCCAGAATGGTGCAGAATGGTCGGTTTTCCAGAAACAACGCAAGAGATCTGGTCCCCTCCCAAACCCACCCAGTTTGGCACTGTGCCGGATGCACCGTTCCAGGTTCCAGTGGAGAATGTGCGACTACAGTAGGCACTTACTCTTCTATGTGAGCAATTGGGCACAGTGCAAAACCCCGTTCCATCCCAGCTTAACGCTAGCTTTTGGAATAGTCTACCTCCTAGGTGGTTTCTTGGTGCGCTTTAAGGAAATCCAAAGGAACAATCAATATCCTGCTAGGGGAATGATGTCTGTACAGCTCGCACTCTGCACTGAATGGAACATCATCTGCCGGGATCTCCCCAAGTCGGATACAGGCTACAGACTGTGAAATACTATGAGTATTACTACAGACCATGCCGTGATACCAGCAGGAGATCTTCTCAAAAGATCGGATAGGCTCTAGAGAGTTTAACCACCATACTCTGCCAACCCGGCCATAGGGGAATGAATATAGCTCTTCCCCACAGCAACCCATTGGTGTATGATAGCAATAATATATCCAGGTAAAATTAGGATACCTGTTCCGAACACCCGCAGGAAGCCAACAACTGTCGCAATACCCTTAGCAGGTGGGATTCAAACCAAACACTATCCATGGGACCTCTTCCTATAACTACACTTCTCCACAACCTTTTTCAAATTATTCATAGTTACCAACCTATAAATCTAAATCAACATAAAATTGCCCCCTTCGGAGATCTTGAGTTCCAACCCGGGACCTGTGTGATACGTACGCACAACGAATACTACTAGCCTTTTGACGATTCTCTCGCCCGAAGCTCTAACCCCCCGCCCCAAAATACCCTTCCTCCCCCCCCCCGAAACGACATGGCACCCAATGAGACCTAGTTTTCATACACTCTGTTCTGTAAACGACGCTCTCAGCTGACAGACGGTAACCTAGACCCGAAAGCGTAATCTGGCCTTCAAGTTGCCACATGAGCAATCTAAATGATGCTAACAGGTAGTATCCTTCCTCACAAAGTAACAAATGTTTCTTCAAGTAGGCAATATCAACCCCGTAGAAAAATAAATATATTTGAGCCCTTGAAATTGAGTAAAAGGGACGTTGGCACGGCGTGATACCCTCTGATTGAAGGCTAGTCCAGCGCCCACGAAATCTAACATAGTTACCGAGTGACGAACTATGATTCCATGGATTCAGCACCAGCTAGAAAAATTACCCCTTCAACAAAACTCACTTCACAACCACCGCCCCGCTAGAAAGAATTGATGTTTGGTGGTCGAAAGCCAGAGCGTGCCCCTTTGAGGACTTTTGCTCTTGGTAATCTCCCCCAACAACTCAACATACAAGAGTAGCATATGACTCGCCCTACATTGGCTATCGCCTCTCTGACTAGAAGTTGTCATAGGCACAGGAAACTTTACTATCGGAAACTCCAAAATTATTTTCCAGAGCCGGCAGCGCAGCTCCCTCCCTAAGAGATAATAGTTGCTAGTTCTTGAGAGAAGCTCCCATTTTGCCGGATAATAACCCAAAGCTGTATATGCAGTGGGCGGGGAACAAGTCTTAGTGATTTCTCCTTTTCACACCAAAAATAGGCAAAAACCTCACTTTTTAACTGCCGGTATCTCACCGAAAACTGGATCTTCTGCTTCCCAGATTCCGGATTTAAAATCATTTGATCTGTATTATAAAATCTCATGATTCATTTGAAGTATATCCATTACAAACAAAGGCCCCACGAACTGGTAAAGTTCTACCATCACTTAAGAGTCATCTCTACCACCAATTTCCTAAGACAATTGCCTCAGCAACCCCTCACAACAATGTTCCAATCTTCGATGGGCTATAACACAATGGGGAAGTGACAGACAGCAGGCCCCACACAAATAATCCCCCCTCCAATTGAAAGAAATTGATAGTGCAACCTTTTCCTGATGCAGATCACCCCTCCGCCGTAAAGAGGATGCAAATTGATAGTCATCTAGTCGCCCGCAACTACTGCCAATGCGTGGGAAACAGTGTCCTCCCTGAGGGCAGGCACCACCAAAGGTCCTTTTAACGTCTTAGAATGGGGAACCCACAGGGCTGTAGGGAAACCTATTGCGCTTTTGCTAGTAGCAGGGTATAGAAGGTGGTTTGGTAACTCGGATTGATTTCTGGCATTTCGGAAGCCTAGTTGCCAACAGACGAATGGTTTCTTATGGTAGGTGGCTGTAAGAGAACTTTTGGCTGTTAGAGTTGCTGGAGGTAGCTAACGTTTTGCTGCTGGTTGAATGAAAAAAGAAGTTTCATGAGCGTTGTGGGTTGTCCTAGAGTTATCCTAACTTTAGGAGAAGATCCTCCAGACATTTCTTTCCTTTGTCGCCACGGGAGTGTAGGGGAACTGGGACATGCGTAGAGGAATGGAGCTACGTGTGGTCCATAGAAGGGTCAGGACGCTTTTATTGTGTTCCATATATACTCTCATCTCTACCGCTATGATAGCTCAAAAAGAAGAGCAGGGCAAAGGAATTCGCACCTTCCCTACACACTCTCCAAAGCGCAAAGTGAATCCCTCGCTTTTAAAAAACTAGGATCGTCAGGTCAGGTTCTGATCCTTTTCCCCATGGAGCGGTGGGGGATTCGATTAACTCAAGCCCTAACACCAGGGGAAACCTTGGGATCATGAAATCTCGTTCGAAGAAATACCAGATATAGTCCAAGTTGGATGGGAGGTATGACCGCCAAAGAAAGTTGGTCTCCAACTGCGGGAAAGTGATGGGATATAGAATAGGGAATGGCAAAGGGGTCTAAGTATCAGGGCGATGTTCGGGCATAGAAAGTAGCAATAGTGGGGGCAGTGACCAAAAAGAAATATACTCGAACAGTATTCTGAGATAGTATGACAGGTGTATTTCCAGATCCGTCGCTCGCTGAATCTGGTACGAGTAGAACGGTCCAGACACTTGGAGAACCCAATATCGTGGTTTGCTAGGCTACTAGAATACACAGGATCACAACCCATTTTCAGACAACACCTTTACCTCTATCCAGCCCCCCCCCCCCCATGCACACACACGTATTCCAATCTACAACTTCTCGAACCTCGTCTTCCTTTTCCCCAGCGTACCCCCGACCGCCTCGCCGACATCCTCCGTCTGCAAAGCGGCCGCATTCCATGCCTGCGTGTAGGCCAGTCCATCCGCAACCGTACGATCAACACTCCAGTTCACAATCGCCTTAGTCCCCTGCACAGCAACAGGGCTTTTAGCAGCAATCAGGCTTGCCATCTCAATCGCTTTGTTTACAGCAGCAGCCTTATCACTCTCGACGGCACTGACAAAGCCCACGCGGAGCGCCTCCTGCGGGTTGAACATGCGCGCGGAGAAGGTAACGTCTTTCACCCAGGAGAGGGACCCAACGACCTTTGGCAGGCGAGACAGTGTGCCGACGTCCGCGGCTAGCCCTATATCTACCTCTTTCACGGCAAGTTTAGCGTCCGCGCTTGAGATTCGGATGTCCGTTGCGCAGGCTATGTCGATAGCGAGGCCCAGGCAGAAGCCGTGGAGGACACAAATTACGGCTAGGATTTTACCCGGGGGTTAGCTTTGGCTCTCCCAAGGAGCGGGGTGAGGAGGGTAGGGAACGTTTTTCACACTTCTCCGACGCAGAAACGCATTCTTGGAGTTCGACCACGCTGCGCCTAATCCCCCAAGCTTTCCGCGCACCGTCGCTACCGGGAAAGGCGAGATTTGTTTTTTGGATGTCCAGGCCTGTAGTAAAATTTGACCCCGCGCCCGAGAGGATTATGGAACGGATGTCTGGGGAGTGCGAGAGTGTGTTGAATACTTTGGCGTATTCCAGCCACATTCTGCATGATACTTAGTCCCGAGGGTGGAACACTGGTGGAGGGGGGGGTAAGGATGTAGGTAGGTACTCTTGGTAGAATGCATTGAGCTTCCCAGGTCGGTTTATTTCTACGTGAGCTACGTAAGGCGCTGGAAACGTTACGTTGAAGTGGTTGTATGCTTGAGACATCCCGACTGTAGCGTGCGCGTGTGCGTAGGTTCTAGCAATGGTGGGAAAGAAGGGTTCAAGGTAGGGAAGGAGGAAGAGCAGAGTAATGCCGAGTAAGGTTGCGGAAGCGAGCAACCGATATCATAAGCTGAAGCATGTATTGTACTACGAGGGTGACCTCGGCATTCACACGCTAATGTGCGGTGCAATATCATACTATGATACCGGTGTTGTGAAACCCCTTACACTATGATCCACTACCAGCACCAGTTCACCAGTGGAAACCAGCCCGCCAGCCCCCGATAGGTTTATCTTTTAACAGGCCAAGAGAATTTCGAATACCGGTTAATGAGGTCCAACCCGTCCAGTAGCAGCCGCTGATCCTATCATGTCAGGGAAACGCTACTTGCCCCTCTCCGAACTCAGATCACAGAGCTCGCCGAAATGGTGGATTATAGTCTAAGGGTTTTTGCGGTAACAGTACCGGTGTGGGACACAGTGGGGGGGTGGATGGAGGTGATTAGTAACTTATATCTTGGCGTCACCGCAAACTGATGGCAGTAATTTATCCCAGTTGGCTCTGATTGAGCTTTCTCACCAACTTCAGTAAACTTGAAGGGATGCCTCAAGTATATTTCAGAGGGAATGATTATACGGCACCGTTCCCGAGAGAAACCAGTCCTCATTGTCTGCCGTTGCAGCTCTATTGCCGATGCCTGGGGTCGTTCATACTAGCCCACTCCCACCAATCACCCTTCCACGCCCCCCGAGTACCATACCCGAATACCAGTATCAACACATGTGCTCTGCCATGCGCCTGGATCGCTGTGGGGATCGGTCTACCGTACCTGCAACAGATCCTCACGTTCTATCAGCACATGGAGTGCGGTAACTCCCGCCACGTTTTCAAAAGACTTACACCGATAACTGATATAAACTGATTTGAATATCGTGGTGGTCGACCTTTAACCTCACTACCAAGACTAAGGGCTTGTTTGGCACGCCAACTTTCGTAAGGTCCGTAGCGTTTGGCAGTGTTATTTGAAAGTCATATAATTCACAGTTTGAGAAGACAAAGACATGGAGCTTAAGAAATTATTGGAATTCTTTTATGATGATAATATTACTGGTATCATAATTATCATCATGCCATATAACAATATATTATTATTTTCTCCTCTCCTCCTTCAGGGTATAAGCCCAAGTACGAGTACAATGACTATCATACTCCTTTTTCCTCCACCTCATAATATCTTAATATTATGATGTTGTAGTTCCTTAAGGTGTCTAGAAACGCATATTCTACAAACCGGGGTTTGGCACACCTAACAAAACGCAGTTTGGAAACCCCTACAAAAAAGCTAGCGCACCAAAAAGGGCTTAAAATTCAAAAAAATACTCTCCTCTCCCCTTCCCTAAGACCCCTATCATCATCGCCACCCATAACCGACATATCCCGACCTCCCCCTCCTATCCCCTCCTACTCCTACACCACTTCCACAAAATCTTCTCCTTCATCAACATACCCCCACGCCCATCATCAGACCCATTGCCCACGGACTTAAGCCTTGGAAGATAGGCGGGGCACGGAGCATCGATCATTTCTCCCTTTTCGTTGAACCCGACTGGATCATACTCTGGTAATTCCTCATCCCTACCAGCATCCCACTCACTCCACCCTCCTTTTCCCCCTCCTTTCTCCAAATCCTTCCCTGACCCCTCCCCATCACCACAACCACCGCTATCACCAACATTGTCCCTTTTACCCTCTTTCCTCTCCTCCTCCTCAGCCACTACCACCGCTATTCCGGCCCTAATCCCAGTCTGCATCTTCAGCCCCTCTCCCCTCCTCAGCACCTCCAGTGTCCGCATCACTCTCCTCCTGCCCGAGGTGAGTCTCTGCCTCTGACGCACACGCACCCTGCGGCGCCCGTGAATTTGTCCGGCTAGCCTCGCTGCGCAGCAGAATATTAGCGAGAGAGCCAAGACAATGCAGAGGATTGTCCCGAGGGCAAAGAACGTGGCGGTCAGTGGCCGGTTGTACTCCTTTATACGGAGGTGATCCGGGCTCGTGAGGGGCTGAAGACCACCGGCAGAATCTGGGAGGGCCTGAGGGAGGACGGTGCGGGGTAGAAGTACTTCAAAGGCTCTCATCTTGAGGATAGTTGGTGAGATGAGTTTCGGATAATGTCATGAGATGGATTGACTGGAGGCCTAGAGGGGAGAATGGAGGGAGGAGACGATGGAGAGGGAGTCGGGGCAAGATTGGCGGATTAGCGGAGCTGATAAGGTAGCGTGTGGGGAAGGCCATGAGGCAACGCACTGTAGGTGCGCCACCGCATATTCTTAGAACAGCACTTAGCCACAGATTCTGAGACGGGCACTTTCGGGACTTTATCGGACACTCACGATTGGGTTGTCGCTCGGCATTCCTCTTGGGAGGGTATTACGTGGAGATACCATCACTAAGATCAACGTCCTCAAGCATTTGAGCAGGTTACATATCCACCCACCCCCCCCCCAGCCTCCCCCAACAGCCCACGCCCAAGCACTCGTAGTGTAAGATAGATCCATAGTGCGTATTCCGAACTAACTGTCCAAGGAAGATCTAGCCAAAATGTTTAGTCGAGTGACAAACTATGACACCAGTCATGTCTACTAAGGTATGCATATGCGACACCTGCATACCACCCAGAAGATTTTCCCAGCCATATTGCACATAGAACCAAAGATCAAAAAAAAAAATCGCCCGCAAACACCAATTTTCACTAAAACAAAATCCATTAGCCATTCCGATATCAGCGGACAAGCTACGATACAGATCCGGGAAACAGCCCCCGAGCTCTAGGACCCGCTATAAGGCGGTGGATTTCCCATTCCCTCCGAAGGCTCATCATCTGAAGATCCCTGTTCTTCTTTTTGGCCAGCACCATCATCATCCCCAACTTCACTAGCAATGACAGATGCCTTTCTTCCTTCCCGCTGACTGGAACCACTACTCTCACTCTGATGCTCCCTATCTCTTTCCCGCTCCCTAGCTCCCTTCTTCAACCACGCCTCTTTATACCTAGCCTTCGAGTCCTCATCCTCTTGATCCCACCCAGCAATCTTATCCGTACTCTTCGCTCTCCTCAACCCTCTATCCTCCATGGGAGACGCGGAGCCACCATCTTCCAGGCTATCATCCGCAGAATCTACCCTAACTGTCCCATCCTCGTTAAATATATGTCTGCCCAGAACATTCGGTTCTCCCGTTGGCCTCCAGGCGGCAGGTAGCGGGTGCTGACACCACGTGCACACACGATGCTTCTCGGACGAATTATGCGGGTTATCGCAACCGTCGGTGGCGCACACCCGTTTGTTGTAGACTAGCTCGGAACGCTCGATGGCTCGGCAGGAAGAGCATAACCACCCGTCCTTGGCAACACACTCGCACAGCACTGGTGCGGCATAGTTGACGAGATCTTGCGGGGTCAGGTCCGTGTCGGAGAAGTCTGTGGCAGACCAACAGGTGTCGCAGAATGTACGGATGCGGTTGGAGTAAGTGCCGTTCTGGCCAAAGAAGTCGGCGCGGACTATGCATGTCTGTATTCGCTATGTCAGCTTATGTAATAACGGCGAGTTGTGAGTTGTTATTATGAGGGGAAAAAACCCACTTCGCAGACAGGCATAGAACAGATCCTGCAACCCTTGATTTTCTCGCCCTTTATGTGGTCTCTCTCGGAACAATCCAGACTCGTTAGGCTAACCAGACGTTCCCAGTATGCCCGCGACTGGAGCAGAGTTTCGCGGATAGTACTCGATGTGCGCGATAGCTGTATCACTGGGTTATTTGTCAGCTCGATCCCTCCTCTTCCGCCTAACCGACATTACCGAGAAAGTCGGACAAGTAGAACAAAAGACAAACAAACAAGAAACCACATACAGTCGCCGGTAGTAATCATCTTTGCAAGTTCAGTAACGACAGTATAATGCGAGAACAGCAACGCCAAAGTATCAAACTTTGGCGGGGGGTCAAGTTCGTCGACAACCATCATCACAGCTTCCTGGAAAGAGTGCAGAGAAAGGGAGGGCAAGCAAGCTGATTGTGGTCGTAAGCTGAAAACTTAAACCGTTTGTAAAGCCAGAATCTTCAAGGTTGAATACCAGTGAAAGAACAGATGAGCTGACGAGCTGACGAGCTGATGAGCTCCCGAGTCGATCTTAGTTCCAACCCGGTCAAATAGATAGCTTTCTCTCAGGAGTATAACAAACAGGTGGTGATGCGATGCGGAGATGCGATGAGACGATATCGCACGGTTGTTAGTTGTCAACGTGTAGCCTTCCGCACTCAGACAGGGTTGCGTTGCGCCGCATAAAAGATATGTATCATGCTCGAGCATTGGAGCGCAGCATTCAAGTATAGTATCATACCGGTATGATACGGGTATGCGGCTGAAAAGGCGGGACTGCCCGTTGACCAGTGAGGAGATAATCGCCAAAAAACTAAGGTTTTGGGGGATGGAGGCCCCACCCGTCATGACTGCCCTGTGCCCTAGCTTCAGCCGGTTTGTGCCTATCATACATGCTTGTTGAGAAGAATATTTACTATCTAACTTACCAATACCACCAAGACAAGACCGCCGTATAATGTTAACAGCTGTGCGAGTACGATACTGCGCTTCTAGAGTTAGCAGTTCCCTCTCTCCCTCTAGGGAAACTAGAGAAGGTAAGGAGCGGTTCTTTTCCTCGTTTACCGTTTTTTTATCCCCCCCCCCCCCGAGACGGTGAAATATCATGAAGGCACGAGGTGGGGGCATTCCAGGAAGGAGAAACCCGCGAGGTGCCGCGAGGTTTTTAGTATAATCCCAGATAATAACCCTAGACGAAGCAAAGACACATGGAACCACGATGGTAAAGCCAAGGCACAATGGCTGCGATCAGCCTCTAGCTGTGATTTCCTGTGGCTGTCCAGTGATGGCGCCTGACTGCTCGCTTGGTGTTTATTGAATTGTTCCAGATAACTTATCAGAATATCTTCTACCAACCATAAAATAACCGTGCCCATGCTATTGGGGAAAGGGGAAAGGTTCACTGAGGACGCTAGAGGCGAGAAGATTGAAGAACGAGTGACAATCTGTGCGATACACTAACACCTGCTCGTCTAGTGATAGGCCGAGACGAAACCCAGCCAATATCGTAGCCAGGCTCTTTGCCAACGCTCGAAATTATTTACCCATTCTTCTAAGCAATACTTTAGGGAGCTTTGTGTGGACCACCTCACCCATTAAATTACTATCAAGGCTGGGCAATAGTGAGCTGAAGGGAATACAAGTATAGTATTTGGGCCAGCAAAAGTGTCAACCCAAGCGGTGGACTATGGGTTTGTTGTGGGCCCATGGGGGTGGGAAGTTGCTGATACAGTGTATACATCTGATACCCCTTCTTTGACCCAGCAGTACCCCACTTCCCTTGAGAAGTATAATGTCTAAGTTAGCCATCTATTGCATTTGGTGATCCAATTGCTCTGAAAGGGTATTAGTTAAGATATCCCAAAGTGAATCCGCGGAACTGCCATGATAAGCACCATATGTTCCCACGAGTACTTAGCCACTAGGAAAACATCAGCACCCATGTACGTCCATTCATAACCCCCTAAACCATGGACACATGGATCATCTTTGCCCGCACAATCATAAGCCATGCCACGAGCACCTCGCCGTTCGGTAGCATTTGCTTCAGCACCATATCTCCACGAGGGCCTACCTAGCTCCTCCTCATCTGCATCGTCCCCTCCCTCTCCATATCCACAGACGGCACAATATCCGCATCCCTCCTCTCGTACCTCCCGCCAAGGTCAGAATAGAAGCCTTCAGCACAGTCGGAGCCAAACTTACTCACAAGCCAGGAACCAGAACCGCCACCAGAACCAGGGTCAGAGTGACAGACAGAGTTACTACCACCAAAGAGGCAGTGAGAGTGATAATTACAGTCTGCCCGATATAGACGATGAAGGCGAGGACGGCGACGAGGATGAAGACTCAGAAGGTGTGATCATGGCAGTTGATTACAAGAGCCGGAAGATTGGTTGCGCATTTTACTCGACGGTGGATCAGAGGTTGAGCTTGATGGAGGATATCGAACTACCAACCTCTGAATGTTTGGAAGCTCGTAAGTTACAACCCCTTGGCGCCCCAACTATGAACTGATAAGGGGGCAGTTAAGTTCCAGATCAAGCCCACTGTTTTGCTGATTGCTTCCCGGTTTAATGAGACTCTGGAGAAGACTTTGAATCCCGAATATAAAGGTATCCATTAGTGATTCCTAGGCCACGAGATACTAATGCTAATGGAAGATGAATATGCGACCCCGTATCACATCTCCATTCGCCCGACTGGAGAATTTTCCTACGAGGCAGCAAGGAACAAATTAATCTCCATAAAAATCGGGCAAGTAGACGGTCCAATCCTAACTCTCCAGACTCCGGGCGATATTCACGACATAACCACGGACCAGAAAAGACGCGGAAACTTACTCCGGCTTGCCGGCTGGGTTAACGTTGATAGCAGGATTAGCGTTGGATGCTCCGGGGCTGTTTTGACCTATTTGCAGAGGAAACAGGCAGCAACATCGCTGACTGATAGAGTTGTTTCTGTGGCAAATCTCGAGATGTGGAGCATGAATGACACCATGTGAGTAATTGCGACCTTTGAGCCCTTCCTTGAGTGGGAGGGCTACTAATAGGTTTAGGTTTGTCAATGCCGATACAATGTGTGCTCTTCAGATATTTGAGGGCGAGTCGCATCCAAATTTCCTAATGCAAGGTCCTCATGGGCGGGGGAAAGAAGGGCTCTCACTCTTTGGTACGTAAACTCTACCTAGAAGGTGGTATTTCCCGAATGGCCCTAACTTGACTTTAGGAATAATGAACTTGACACGCTCCCCCTTAGGACATACTATGCTGAAGCAATGGTTCCTACGGCCGTCGCTTTCTATAGAAGCTATCAAAGAACGGCAGGACTCTATTTCAGCTTTTCTAAGGCCCGATGTTTCCCACATGACACAGGTAATTGGCAAAAGCCTACGAAAAATTAAGAACATTCCAAAGATACTCGCTGGTTTAAGAAAGGGTCCAGGCCGGGAAGGTCGGAGTGGGGAATGGAGTGCTCTGCAACAATTTTGCTTTTACGCTCTCAAGATCAAGACCTGCTTAGAGGAGATGAGCGGAATAGGAGGATTGCAAATAATCAAGAAGGTCGGTCACTTGAAAAACCCCACATAGGCCCTCACTAATACCCCTAAGGTCGCCGAAAACTTTAACGTACCTTCACTCCAAGAGGTTGGGCAAATGATCACCGAAACTATTGACTTTGAGGAATCAGTTGCTTTGCATCGTGTGGTATTACAGCGAAACATAGATGAAGAGCTAGACGAAATGAAGCGATTGTACGATGGGTTGGGAGACATGTTAGGCACAGTCGCCAGAGACATTGCCAGAGACATGCCGCTTGACGTTGCAACATCCTTGAACGTTATATTCTTTCCACAAATTGGATACTTGATTGTCATCCCCGCACAGGGCACTGGAAACACTACATATGGACTGCTCAACGACCCCTCGGGAGGGCCTGCATACGCCCAAGAGGGATGGGACCTTCAGTTCTGCACCGAGACCAACTGGTACTATAAGAACCCACAAATGAGAGATCTGGATGGCTACTTCGGAGATTTGTATGGACGTGTATGTGGTAAGCTTTAGCAGGACAAAATTCCTTGTTTCCCGAGTGATATTTAATGTTTCAAAGACAGAGAAATAGAATTAGTTCATGCTATGAAATGCCAAGTGCTACAACATGACGTTGCTCTTGCCAGTTGCGCGATGGTCTGCGCAGAGCTTGATTGGTGGGTTAAGGTAAATTAGAAAACCTATAGATATTGTTGACAATTGAATGTGGCAGTCTCCTAGCTATGGCCGAAGCTGCGGAAAGGTATAAATTTGCATGTCCAGTTATCGTCACAGACAATGTGATCAATATTAAAGGCGGCCGGTTAGTCTCATTCTGGCCTTACCAACCGACATGGAGACCGGCTAAGAAAGATATATAGGCATCCACTACAAGAGCTTTGCGTCTCTGCATATATTGAGAATGATACACTCCTTGCTGGGGGAGAAGGGACATCGGGAGAAGTGGTGGTTGAAGCACCCGATAATGGAGGGCCGAGGAGCGCCGAAAGATCAAGAGCAGATATTTCTAATGGCGATGGAGAAAATGCGCCTAGCATGATGCTCCTTACTGGCCCTAATTACTCGGGGAAGAGTGTTTACCTGAAGCAGGTCGCACTAATTGTTTACATGGCCCACATTGGCAGCTTTGTACCCGCGAGGGATGCTGTGATTGGCTTGACGGACAAGATATTGACTCGGATACAAACGAGAGAAAGTGTCTCTAAGGCATGAAGTGTATAGATATACCCCCAGTTATGGAGTGCTAATTTCTTTGAAGACTCAAAGCGCGTTTATGATCGATCTCCAACAAATTTCCAGCTCACTGAGACTTGCCACGAGACGAAGCCTTTTGATTATTGACGAGTTTGGGAAGGGCACAGATTCGAGTGGTTGGTCTCGTTTTTCGGCCATAGAGCATTCTAACAGTTTATATAGACGGGGCAGGGTTGGCCTGTAGTGTATTTGAAAATCTCCTCAGCCGCGGCAAAGATCGGCCCAAAGTTATATCCGCTACTCATTATCATGGTAAGTAATTTAGCCATACCTCTCTAAGAGATTACTAAGATTCTGTCCCTAGAGATTGCCGAGAACGGCATGCTCATCGATCATACTCATCTCCAATTTGCCCAGATGAAAATCCTCTTGGATCACAAAGCTGTAGAGCCGGAGGATCAGATCACTTATATGTATAAATTGGAAATGGGCCGCAGCACCAGTAGCTTCGGAACTATGTTAGTCGCCCTGCGCCGGTTGAGCTATGATATGAATCAACGGGTTAACCGCACACACAGTTGCGCGGCACTCAACGGGATTCACCCAGCAATTGTGTCAAGAGCAGAGGACTTGATACTAATGATGGCGAGAGGCGAAGATTTGGTGGCCGCCTGCGAGATACTGAGCGCAGGAGAGAGAAAAGAACTCGAAGAGGCCGTGATTAACCCTACCAACTATTCCACAAGTCTTTTCTAACAACCACAACACACAGGAAGCGGTAGCAAGAGCATTTGTGAAGGAAGACTTCGACAATGATGACGACGGAAGTAAGGACGCCGAAGAGCCAAACAGCGAGACTAGAGAAACAAAAGAAACAGCAAGAATGAAACTAGCGAGGGTGCTGCAAGGAGTCTCTACTCTAGAAGACTACATGTCGTAGAAAAGCCAACCTGCAATGAACCCCCATTACGAAATGGGGCCAGTGATACGAATACAGGCTATGTGGCGAAACCGCAGATTATTTGCAAAAAATGAAATCGTGCTACCCATGAGAAAGCGAAAGCGTGTGAAATGAATGAAGCAACAAATTGTAAGCTGAGAATGATAGGACATGGCAGCACAGGAAGATCAAGCCGTTACGCCACACATCCGGCCAGTGGGGGCAAGACATAGGACAGCAAATAGAGAAGATATGCTTACAGGAGAAAAAAAATGAGCCCGATGCCTCGCCCGAAGAATGAAAAAAAGGAAACACCTAAACCAGAACGATACCGACACATTTTCCAAGCTCTCCGATTCGATCACTATCCCATCCATTCATTACTTTATTATTTTTACCATTACCTCAATGTTGTCTCTCATCTGTGTATGAAATACTCCAGTAGATGCAGGAACAGAAGTAGAATAAGCAAATTACTTTGGCCCCCTTCCTCCCCCCCCCCTTTTCCTCGACGACAACGGTAAGCCTCTTCCACCTCCACCCCTCCCAACGCCAGTACTATTACATCCCCGTCCAGCACTACCACGACGAGCCTGATTCAGGGTAGCCGGCGGTCTCAGAGGTATGGGGTGGCGGACACTAGTAGCCGGCGGCGGTGGTGGTGGTGGTGGCGGCGGTGATTGTACGCGGGGGGGGGGGATAGACGGCGGTGGGGGGACGCGGGAGTAGTCCACTCCTCGATCTCTGTATCTAGCGCTCGGGCCGGAAGCAGAAGCAGTGGAGGAGGAAGAATAGTAAACGCCGGTGGAACGTCTAACAGGTGGACTTTCAGATCTTCGATCACACCAGTCTCTACCCCTATTGCGCTCCCAGTTTCGGTCTCTATCTCGGTCCCTATACCGATCAAACTCCGAATACCCACGGCGGTGGGGCGGCGACGGGCTTCTTTCCCCGGCTCTTCTCCTTCCCATCATCAATTTGCTACCCCCACCAGTATCCCTCCTCTTATCCCTATCCTTCTCCCTCTCCAGTGCTCTGTACTCCCCAAAAGGGTCGAATTCTTCGCTTACATCATAATCCCCGGGCCTTACAGCGCGGCCGTAGGCTGGCTTCTTCGCCTTGTCCTCGAGCTCCGCAAGAAGGTCCTGCTTCTCACAGAGCCATTCCTGTGACGCGTAGTCGCCATCGTTGACACCGGAGAGAGAGAATATGCCCGGGTGCGAGAGCGCAGGGAGGAAGGGGCAATCGTCGCCGAAATGCTCGGTGCCCGAGCAGTGATAGCAGTTGGCATTTATGGGGCGGAGCGGCGTAGGTGAGGCTCTAGTGGCAGTTATGGCTATTGGTGGGGAGGGGGCTGTTTGGGGAAGTTTACGCCAGTTCTGTGAGAAGGGCCAGTTAGTTAGGTTAGGTGGGGGGGGGAGCTGGCATACATAATCCCCAAGCGACACCTCACTGGCCGGAAGCTCCGGACATGCGTTGGAGAAATGTTTATCCCAAACACCGCAATGCTCGCACTGTGCAACACCCGCCTTATCGTTAGCCCCTCTTCCTTCGCCATTAGTCTCACCCCCAGTGATGGGAAGAAAAAACCTTCAACAAACGACAAGTCCGCCCCACGTGCCCAACGCTCAAACAAACAGCGCATATGATTGTCTCCATAGTAATTCCTTTACTAGGATCTTCCACTTCCTCAAAGCGCTTCGCGTCAAGGCGAAAGCTAGCCGCTGTAATACCTTTTGTAGACGCAAATAGTGGTCTAGACTCCTCATGGATGAACGGCGGCGGGGTGGAGGTAGCGTGGTAGCGCAGTTGGAACACAACGGCCTCACGATCAATTGGAACTGGCGATTGGCGGTGTCCGTCCTGGGCGCCGCTGCCGCCGCTACTGCTACCGAGGGCGGGGGTGGGCGTGGGAGAGGGGGACGGAGAGGAGGAGAGGCCAGGTGAGCTTAGCGGAAGGGTGCTATGTCTGCTAGTAGTAAATACTGGAGTCTTAGTGGCTGAAAGGGAAATATAATTCTCCCCGCCCTCCTCCTCCTCCTCCGCCTTAACCCCAACTTGTCCTTCCTCCCCCGGCGCGAGGTTAATTTCCAACCTCTCATATCCAGAATCGTCGGTCTTTCCCTCGCCACCCTCCTCCTCCCCCTCCTCCCCTACTTCACTGACATCAGAAGAAACATTACCAAGGCTAGCCCCGCACGGGTGATCTATTGAGGCCTTCCATTGGGCATGTCCCACACGATGCCTTTCCCTGCGTTTCTGATTTTTCGCAAGCTTTCGCAGAACCTTCTGTGGGAGGTCCTTAGTCCCTTGAAGGATTTCAGCTGTGGTTTTCTTTGCTATCAATTGGGGCTTTGGGTTTGGGGAGGAGAACGTTGCGTTTGTGTTTGTGCCAGTGGTGTGGGTCAACGTTGAAGAGGGAAGGGAGAGGGGACTGGTCGCGGTGATAGCTAAGTAGGGGGGGGATGACACAACAGTGGATATGAGTTCTTGTTGTTGCTGCTGGGCTTTGCGGGTCGCAGAGTCTTTGTCCTCATCATGTTGATATGCACCTCCAGAAGAGGGCGAAGAGGATGATTTAATCTCTATAGTCACGGCGGGCGCCCTCCTGCCAATGTCCTGTGTAGCGGTGACCAATTTCTCGCCCCTAGCAACTGCTTTCATAGCCTCTTCCCCTGCTCTCCTCTCTCCGATCGCACTACCCTTCCTGCCAGACAGATCCTTTCTCCTCCTCTTAGACCTAGTCTTTTCAGAAATCCCGCCCTCAGATTCACTCCCCTTATCCTCCTCCGACATGCTAGTTTGCGTAGTTTTTAGATCCTCACTGGGAGAGTACCCATCGCTGTCCCCCTTATCATCACACTCGTCGCCCTCATCATCGTCATCACCATCACAATCATCTCCCTCATCCCCATTTTCACTTTCGAAATTGAGAGAGATAAAATCTTCTGAGTTCTTGTCAGTTTTCGGAGGCGGACGGGGGATTACTACCTCCAGTTGTGAGCGATGGCGCTTACGCAAGTCGGCGTTTATAGCGCGAACCGCGGTGGTATAGTTTCTCTCCATCCAGTAATCTTTGCGTGGGAATAGGTGTTAGAAGGAAAGAAAGAAAAGCTGTGGTGGTGATGGTGGTGGTGGAGAGAAGGGGCGCAGGTCTTAAGAATGATGGTAAGGTGGCTGTTGTTTCGTTCGCAATACCGGTACTCGTAGGTGTACTAGTACTGTACGGTACTAGTATATTCAAGCCTTGTTCCTCTGTGAACAAGCACTAGGTTAAGATTACTCGCAGAGTGTGAGGGCCACAGCGCTCGCGCGGGGTTAGACTCTCATCACTGATGGTATAGAAATTGATATGATTCGACTACTGCCACACAAAAAAAAAAATTGACCATGAGAGTTGAGAGGAGGGGGGGTAAATTAATAGTGGGATGAAAGATGGGGGATGCAGACCTCACCTCCAAAAAACTGCCAAGAGATCATGGATGCAGGGATTACCGGTATTGAGTAATGGACAAAAGCGTGATGGAAAAATACACCATTGGGTCGCTACAACGACGACAAGGAAATTTGAAATCCGGTGAGGGAGAGGAAGAGGTTATAAGATACCAACACTAGTATCACCCTCCCTGCCTTACTCTAATCAGTGAACCTACTCTTTTTTTGTATTATTCTTCTTCTTTCTCTTCCCAGAATGATACCGGTGCTTGGTGGGCCGCTTGTTTTATGCTGTGATGAGAAACAGTTTGAAATACCATCCATTGTAGGGGATTCATATCCTGTACTGTACTAGTACACTACTGTAGTGTCTGAAAAGTCCTCGTATGATACGGTTACAAGCAACAGTATTATATTTCAATTCAAATGGTACATAACCCGATTTATTAATAATAATTTCACAAATTAGCAGGTAATAGAAAATCTAGAAATTTCACTATTATCCAATTATTGTCAATTTTTACACCAAGAGGAAGTTTATAGAAAGCTAACAATAGTTGATATAAAACTATTTAATGGATTAAGTGATCACATAAAGAGTTTTTTTCTGGGATTTTTATTTACTACAAAAATTAAATTTAATAAATAATTTAGAACTCTTCAAGAAGCAATAAAGTACATTCTATATCTTATGTATGGATAAACTAACTTGCTATTCTTTTAGATTAAACCTTTTAGAGAAAACAACTATTATACATAAATAAAGAAAGAACAGAATTAAAATATTTTATTATTAGCTCTAACAATATATAGGCTACTATAAATATCAGATATTCATTACTTTGGCTAATATCATTAATATACTATTTTAAAAATAATAATCTAATAATATTATTTGATTATATTTTCTACTATATTATAATTATTTGAGAAAAATTATTAGTAGACATTATATTTCATAATCACATAATAATATTATAATATTATAATATAGTTATTTATTTTACAATTTAATAGTATGTTTTAAATATAATAACTTATAAATACTTTTATATTATCTTAATTAATACTCAGGCTAGTATATATTTAAAATGTATCATCCAGTAAGTAATCAAATCTGTTATTTTTAAAACTATATAAAAATATAATTATTATTTTTATTTTTTATTAGGTTTTAAAATCTCCTACATATTATATATTTTTCCCAATTAAACATACATGTATTTATTTCTAACACTAACTTTTCCTATGTTCTAACCTTAAAAAATAAAGATTAAATTACAAGTTAAGTATTACTATATTTATAAATTAAGAAAGTAGAGAACATAAAAATTTAATCATAGTAGAAAAATAGGTGGATTGTAATTACCATATTATAATATATAAGAACCTTTCAGACATAATTATATAAGTACTAGTACTGTTAGGCGGAGACAACCGGTATAGACTTACGGTTGTCTAGGCCAATTGGGATTCTTTCGTATAGACGGAGATTTGTCTAGGAAGGCTCGGAAGTAACTCGTTTCGTTTATGACTACTAAGAGTACAAGAAAGTAGGATAGAATCGTAAGAACAATATTATATTGTTAAGGTCTCTTCTCCGTTGCTTGATAATGTCTAAAGCTTGGGAGGCACTTCGATATTTATATTCCGCGTCTGAGTGTTCGCGGGCTACATCTATCTAGCATACAAATTATGTACCTCTTCAAATCTAATGCGCAACGTCGAGTTCTCTATAATGGTGCGAACACCGGGAGACCCTGAAAACCATCACACCATCTTCAGTAATTACTATTTCCTGCCTGGGAGACATACTTGTCACCAGTAGTAATTTTCCGATTCTTAGAGTCTATAGACCTGTAGCCGAGTTCTCAAGTCGAACTCTGTTGGCTCCAATGGTTCTTTTCGTTACCAAGAGGATCAGTCTTGATACGAGACTGCATATGCAGATATGCCGAAGCCGATGACTTCTAGTTGTGATAACTCAACAACTAACCGATAGAATTCATTCTGATGACTCTCTTCTCGTGGAGGAGAGGCCATTCTATTGAATAGTCTCATAATTCCTCGGTCGGCAACTCCTGATTGTTCTATGTAGAGGGGGTGGACCTTCGTGTTGTGTTGATTGTAAATCCCGCAACTGCGGTACACCTCTTATCATAGTTGCAACACTCCTCGAAACTCGTTGGCTTCTTTGGTAGTGTTTCCAGGAGCTCTAGACTCTTTCTAATCGTCGAAGGGTGGATGTGAATGCATTGGTTCGTTATCCCGAACCTCCTAACATTCATCTCATGACCTTGTGCGAAAACGTCCCGTTACTTACGGCCCGTATCAAAGATGTCTCTTCTTTGAAGCCTAGTAACTCCCTGAGTAGTTGACGGATTGACTTCGTTCCACTTCTCAGGTCTTGCCAGAGGTCCCCTCTTATATATCCTGCGAACAGCTTTCGGTCGGACGGACGGCAGCGACGTATACGGTGTTATTCTGACACCTTTAATTCTGTGACCATATAGTCACAGGACGCAACTAAGGTTGATGTGTATGATGACGTGCGGGCCCCGTAAGGGGGCCGGAGGGGGGTGTTGGAGACTAAGATTCTCGGTTTCGGGTAAAGTTACCCTGCCTAAGGTACCCCTAGGCTATCGGAATCGGGTACTCCTAACAAGTACTATTTAGTCATCTCTTAATACTGGTATAAATATAGATTTAATCTTTTATAACTACTACTATTCTCAAAGAATTACTATATTATAGAAATTATATTATATGAGTGCTAATATGTGAAAACTGGACTACACTACTAAGCATTAAATCAGTCCCGATACATATAATACTTCTTAAGCCTATAGAGTATGATCTGATGGTCTTAAAATATATTTATTATGATAATTGGTTGTTTTATTAGCTTTCAAATTTTGAATTTTGAATTTTGAATTTTTCTTTTTTTTTACGCAGTTGAATAGGTCATTTCTTAATCTACCTAAAAAATATTTATAAAGCCATCATATAGTTAGAATTGATTGCTATAATAACTTTTATGTTTTCAATAAAAATTTTCACTAATGATATATTTTACAAAATTAAACTATTCTTTCTTTAAGTTTTCATTATAACTATATAGAGAAAGCAATTTTAATATCATACTAGCTATATTACTCAAATAATACTATTATATTATGGTATTCTTGAATTAGTACTAGAAAACTTTTCCATAAAATTACATTAAATTTTATGAATTTTATAAAAGTGTTATGCAGTGGTTGCTATGCAAACTTCTAAGAGTAATAACTCAAAACCAAGTTTAAGGTATCTGGCTAATTTTCCCATATCAATACCTATATCTAAAAATATTTTCCAACTTTTATATTTTCCTGATTTCTATAAAAAGTCCTTCATTAAATGCATATTTACTAGTATATGTGTAATTTAGTATGATATTACCAAGTACAAACATTAATATTAAAATTTAGTACTTATTTTAATTTTAATTTATTTGAAAAAATACTTCAAATTTCAACTTTATTAAATATGCAAGAAATATCAACTCAGAATTTGTATTTTTTTGAAACAAATAAATAATAGCAGAGATTTTGCTTCTATTTCCCCTTAATAATTATATTATAATTAAAAATCTAATAAAAACCAACAAAATTTTGCCGAGAATCATAAAACTCTACTACAGACCTCTCTTCTACTCCAGGCTCCATTAACTTAAACCTTTGTTAAGGGGTCCTGTTCCTATATCAGTTCACGCGACAGGCAACGATACTTCTCTTATAGTATCTTATGACACTATATACTTCGTACTAATAGTGTGCCTTCACACTATTACTTTTCTTCGTCGTTCTCGTATAGTGTGCGTTCACACTATTACCTTTTCTCTTGTTACACTTAGTAGTCGTAGAGGCGTTCCTCTTCTACTAAGTTTGTGTAACTATCGTGAGGTAGATAGAATAAAGTAAATTCGTTCTTAAAACAATAAGTAGGAAAATAACTTAGATGGTTGCGTGAAGAACTAACTAACTCGCCTCTGAGGACTCCTTATATAGTCCTTCCCTCAACCCGCTTACAAATCAACTCCTAGGCAGTCTGCCTTGCCAGTCTGCCTTGCGCAGCCCCCTTGCGCAGCCCCATGACCTCTGAATAGATCATGTGCGTGAAACATAACATAAAAACATAACATAAACCTAACGAGTCTGCCTTGCGCACAGCCTCGTTGCATAGCCTCCTTATGCAGCCCCGTGACTTCTAAATAAGTCTCGTGCGTGAAATATAACAAATAAAACCTCAACGAGTCTGCCTTGCAGTCTGCCTCGTTGTATAGCCCATCATAAATCACATGACCTCTGAATAGGTCAAGTGCGTGAAAACATAAATCATAACATAAAACAAACTGCATAATAAAAGAAACTCATAAACCAATTTCGTAACCAATGAAACTTACTAGCTAACTAATGAAATCTACTATGTCCGATCTAGAATCGTGACAACCTTCTTTACTAGTAGTAAATTGTTATAATTATGATATTATCATAATAAAGTAAAATAAAATCATGAAAAAGAAAAAATTAAATCTTAAAAACAGATCCAATCCAACAAACCCTTAATTTCTGGTTCTAGCATCTCCAATATCTATGATGTGCCAATAATTGGATCAAAAAGGCAGTGAAGTAGGTGGAAAGTATTAGAGACCCTCAGCCCTTCTGCTTAAAGATTTGACTTATTTTGACTTATCATATTTTCCCCAATATCCACTTACCCAAGTCTTGACAAGCAAAATATCTTGGCGTGGAAGTGGGCGTAGTGCGAGCGATGCGACGACTCGACCACAGCAGAGCACTAAAGACTACGGTACTCTACTCGTTCAGTGTGCTGGTACGGTACGAGTATACGAGTATATGAGACAATTTTACCCTTCGGTATACTTGTACTTGTACTCAAACATATCCCCTGTGATAAGACGTATAGTACTGGTGCTCGTACTATTATTATGTACTGTACTCAGTGTGTAAGTGGGGTACAGCGGTATCACACTCATACCGCCTGGCATCCAAAATTATCATCTCCTTTTCTATTCCTCATACTCACGAACTCACGAACTCAGATAGACTATTGATAGGGTTTTGGTATACTCGTACAGTCAAGCGATGTTGCCAAGAGTGAACTGTAGAATTGCTATCGCGGCCATCTGCAGGTACAGTGCAGCACCGTGCGCTTGAGTGCGGTACAGTACTAGTACAATACCTGGTGTGAAGCGTATTATGGGCTCGATCGCCTTTTTTTTATTTTTTTTATTTTTTTATTTTTTTTTGATGAGTGGTGAGAAGGAAAAGAAAGTTTCGTTTGGAGAGATGCGCGGTAAGCGGCTTGCTTGAGGGTGTCACCATAATTGAGCTGAGGCTCTCTCTCCTCATCCATAAATAGTACGATAGAGTAATTAATGTACTCGTACTCGTACCACGAGTACAGTACTTGTAACTTACCAGTATGGTAGGGTAAAACACCAAGGGAGTTCCTCTATCATACCGGTATCGGGCACTCTTAGAGCATGATGGTGGCCCAGTTTCACTCTAAAAGCATCGTAAAAGAGTGAATTGACCCGGAAATTGATGCTCTAGAAGAGAGCCGGAATCGCGCTCCCTCTCCCTCTCTGACCCTTCGTTATTTGAGTGCCTCTTTTATGATACTTCTGTACCCTTTCCGACCCGAGATTCTTCCTTCCCGATTCCGCCTTTCAAGTCTTCACATTTTCCCTTCTCACGCGTCATCATCCCTCTTCTCGCCTTCTCTCTCTCTCCCTCTCTTCCCCTTCTTCCACCTCTCTTGGTGTTCGATTGACCCTTCCACCACCTCTCCCTACAATCACTCTTTTAATTATTGACCTTTCACCCTTCTTCCCTCCTTCTATTCTTTTTTTCCCCTTCTTTTCCTTTCCTTGACCTACCCTTCCACCCCCCGCACGAACTGTCACCAAAAAGGAAAAAGAAAAAGCCAAAAAATTAAAAATTAAAATAAAGACCCACACTCGCTTTAATCCCCCGGCCCTACAGTACTACAATTGCTGCCCTTAACCCCCTTCGCTCTCTCATCAATTCCGTTTCGCTTCCGACACCCGTGTCCTTTTTGAGATCTTCCGGTTCTATTCAGCCTCCGGAGCATCTCTCGTACACCTCCTTCCCCACAACCTCTGCTATCATACCCATTCAAGCTTACTCAACCCGACTTCCTTCCCTCTACACTCAGCCTCATCCCTATCTCTGAGCTCCTCCCCACCTCAGCTCAACCCAACCAGTCGCCTTATACGGCCATCCCCACCACAAGCTTTCAAAATTCCTTCTCTTCTCCTCCCCCGCACAACCCCTCCTGGCGCCATGTCGGACGCCGCTCATGGACGGAGACGTCGCTCAAGCTCGCTCATATACACCGAGCCTCCAGAGACGATCGAGCAGCAGTCTGATCAAGCTGCTCTTCCAAATTTGAATGCGAGCTGGGTCAACAGTAAAGGTACGGCTAGCTGCGGAAGCGATCTGGGGAAAGGGTGATGGGTAGCTGACGGGGGATTATTGCAGGTGCTTGGACGATCCATGTCGTCTTGATCATCGCTTTGAAGATATTCTACGATACCATGCCCGGAGTGTCACAGGAGACTAGTTGGACCTTGACCAATATCTCCTACATGGCTGTGCGTATTTACCCGTTCGGTTTCCACTTCTTACACTGCTTCCGGGAGCTTGGAAGGTTATATTTCTACGTGGTTTGCACTGGAATGGAGATGCTGACGAGTATATCGGGATGTCGTAGGGCTCTTATCTTATGTTTCATTGGGTTCAGGGCATTCCTTTCGAGTTCAACGCGGGGGCATACGATAATCTCAACATGTGGGAACAAATCGATAATGGTGATCAGTACACTCCGACGAAGAAGTTTCTATTGACGGTACCGATAGTATTGTATGTTTTTTTTCTTCTTCCTTGCCCTGTCTCTTCATTCTTCACCCCTTTACCGGCGGCTTCTCGGGATCTTCCAGCTTCCCGTGGCTTGTGTCCGAGCACCGGATGTCTCGGGACTAGCTCTGTCTTATAGGGGGGGGGCTGGGCTGACTTCGTGGACCATAGGTTTTTGATGAGCACACATTACACACATTACGACCTCACTTATTTCATCATCAATTGTTTGGCGGTACTGGCCGTTGTAATTCCTAAACTACCTTCCGTGAGCCCCCCTTGCTGCTATCGTCAGATGTGGTATTTTCGCACATCCGAGAACAGATTCATCTTATCGCCCTGCGCATGCAAGTTACACTTAGCCCCAGAGTTACCTTACTAACTTGATGTATAGAGCCACCGCATGAGAGTGGGTCTTTTTACGGTTCCCGAGGAGTAGGGGTCGTCCTCAGCACGAAATAAAGACTGGTTTGGGTTTGCGATTCAATTCGCTAATAAAAAATAAAAATAAAAAAAACACCGGCGTTGAATTGATTTTTACTGTTTTCTCACTAACTAATCTCCTTGTGCTCTGTGTCCTGGCATCATTTCCCCCTTCTCTTTTCCGCGTGGTACTCTCATTTTCGGGCTGTCTTAGGTTTTGTCTTTTATCCGTTTTTTGCTCCGAGCACCGCGTCGGAGACCATCTATACGAATCTCCTCAGGGTTTTCTCCATATTTTTTCCCCCTCCAAGTTTTCAGTCTTTGTTCTGCTTCGGCCTCGTACTTTTTATAACTACTACAGATTTTTTTTCTTTCTCTTTTTCTGATTCCGTTTTCTTGAGTTTTGGTATAGCGTTAGCTTATATTCTATTTTTTCCTCTTTTTCTCTTTCTTTCCTCTTGGATTGGGGCAGTTTGGATGGGGCAACGTAAACGGATGTACGAAACTAAGGGAAAAAACAACATAAGGATCACTCGTCACCACCTTGAATCTCCTTCCTTATTCAAGAGCATGAGTTGGCGTATATCATACCCGCACCACCAAATAACGCTGGGAAGAAGTTTATTTTTTATTTTTTAGTTTCTACTTTTTTGCTTGCTTTCTTGCATGTTTTCTTCTTGCATGTGTGTATATATCTAAAGGATTTCTTGATCGCCTTGGTGGGGGGGGGTAGGGGTTCGGTTGGCCCTTGTGGTAAATGGCGACGATGAGGGCAGAGAAGCAGGCAGGCAGTCGCCTTTACGATAAATCGCGCCATGACACGGCAAATAGAAAACGTGATTGATTCGTCCCGAGTATGATACCATACTTACAGCATCAGTACTACTATTCTCAAAAAAAACAAGACGATCATCCAGGACCGGGACCGGAGCGGCGCCACGAGTGATTTCTTGTGATAAAGAATTAACCATCTAGCTGTGTTCTTGCTTGCTTGCTATCGTGTGGCAACACCATATAACGCTTCCCTTTCCACGCATGATACGAACGAAACCGAGAGACTATCGTAAGAATAGGTTGTGGACTCGCAGCTCCGTTGCTAGTTCCTAAGGCGCTGGAAGCTATGGTGAGCAGTGGTTATGTCGACTAGTTTTGAGCTGTTTGAATTGACGTCCTTCCTTCTCTCTTATGATAGTATTGTGGCAAAAGGTCTTGGTGGAAAGAGCTTTTCATACCAAAGGCAGCCAAATTCAACTACCATACCCACACAGTTCATGACCTACGATACATTGTACCATTATTATTATTGTTTTTCTCCAAACCGACTTCTTGCACTGGTCACTAAGTCACTTTTGCTCTCTCCCTTACTCCTAGGCCCGTTGTTTTTTTTTTATTTAGTCAGCCTGGTGGGAATATGGAAAAAGTTACACAGTGTCAACAAAATTTCCATTGCAACTGGTACAATACTGTATGATAGTGTCGACTTTGAAGACTAACAACTCAAACCCATATATGAAATTAACTTCACAAGTGGTGATACAGTGCCCTGCGAGAGCTATCATACAATGAATATCAAAATGATTGAAGTATGGTAATCGCAGGTGCAAAAATGGGGGAGTATTTCACCGAGACTTTTTTTTTTTTTTAACCCAGGTACGATACCGCACTTTTCTATATTATAATAATAATATTATCATTATTTATTTATCTGGCTGAGCGGGAGTTGCCTTGCCCGAGTTTTCCGGTTACTTGTACTGTATTGTACTGTACTGTATGATACTCGAGTACAGTACGAGTACAGTATACCGATATTCTCATTTCCTCCACTCTTATATACCGGTTACGAGTACTGCATAATAATACTCCTACGGTAACTGTAATTTACAGTTATTCCTGCCCCCACTACCGGTACCGTAACCGTAGTATGATACCCGCATGCGTCAATTATTTCGAAGGATAATATTGCAATCCATCGTATCGATGAAGGGGGTATCGTAAGTATGAACCCAATTATCGGTTCCCCCGAGCGAGCTAGCGAGCGTGTTTCTCGAGTACTGTACTGTACTGATACGGTACCGCGTTCTTTTTGCCAGCTGGTATGATATAATATTATCATACCGGTATGTACAAGTACTGTACTTCTTCTATCTATTTCACAGATGAGAATCTCATACCGGATATAAAATAGCTATTATGGAACTTTTTTCTCTCTTTTTCTTTTTTTCTTTCCTCGCCCGTTCGCTCATAACTGTTGACTTGACGGGGTCCCGATATAGTACACCAATCCCGATCCCGGCAATTCGTCGGTATTGTAAATTAACTGGTTATTGAGTCGGATCGGCGGGTGATGTTGTACGTATAAGTTACTCGTAAGGTGCAGTCCCGACCGCAAAAGTGGAGGAGGAATAACTCCACGGGAAATCTCTCGTGGTGAAAGAAAAAAGAAAAAGTGAAAAAAAAGTGAACCCGAGTCTTGATAATGGGATAATTTAAGATTTTTAGATCACACCGTGGATAGATGAGGGGCAGCAAATTACGGGTATCATGATTTATCGGCTTAGATAAGAATGGCTTTTCTTTGTCTCTTTCTCCCGGGTCGCGTTAGACTAAACGAAATATCACAAAAAGTGTGGAGTGACTCACGTGATTAATTGGCTCAAATTGGTTGTGAGTGATTGGCGGTGAAGGGTGTGTTTGCGTGTGTGCACGGTGTTTTGGGCTTGGGGACGCGTACGCATGGTACTGCACTTGCGGGAGCGTGTGGGCGGTGGATAGGGAAAGGGAGGGAGACGCTTTGTGAGATGGTCTGAGGAGTGAGAGTGGGATTAGGAATGGATGGTTAGCACGGACAATCTTCCGCTGATCTCGGTCTCATATCATACGTCGGTCTCATATCATACGTCTATCGACTTTTTATTAAGTTCTTACTACTTGGCTTGGCCATAGATGCCGGTGGGCAGATATAGATATGAGCAGAGACGGAACCTCCCCAGAAATTGGTGGGTATATATTATATCAGACAAACAGACGGGCAGGACAGACATAGTAGTAGTTGCAGTCAGTAGTAGCTTAGCGAAACCAGGGAAACAGACCACGACGACATCAAACTCCAGCATGAAAAAAAAAAAAAAAGACTTGAACCCGTATCGTGACATATTACCCCCCAACGCCCCCCCCACAGCTTACAAGCACACAACTAATTCCTAACCCTCTTAACAACCTGGCACTCCAAATCCCCCTCCTCCCCCTCCTCCCTGTCATCCCCCCTATCCTTATCCCCACCCCTCTCCCTTCCATTCCCATTCTTCAGCTGCCCCCGCACCCCATTTCCCGCCACCATCGAACTCCTCTTCCTCCCACTCCCGTTCCCACTCCCATTCGTCACCATCTTCCTCCCGTCACGCTCGCCCTCAGCGATCAAGGTAACCTCATACCCCTCGCCCGGATTACTCAGATTGTGAAACGAAGCGTGGTGACCACAACCGTCGCATGCGAAGCTGCTCGCGGCTTGTAGCGGGTTTAGCATGAAGCGGAGGCAGGGACAGGAGGTGCTTAGGACACCGAGCTGGTGAATGTTAGCAGGGAAGGCTGGAAGAGGGAAGGGTGCCGGCGGGGGGGGAAAGGGTACTTTGTGGACACATTTGCCGCGAGGCACTTGGTAGTTCATTACCGACCAGATGTTTGTTGCGGGCTTCGCGGGGGGTGTGTGGTTTAGGGACATTTTGTTTATTTCGCGAGCTGGGTTTCTTGCTGCCTGGAGAGTGTGGCGTTGGTCGGGGTGGTTGTTTTGTGCTCTTGGTTGTTGTTGCGACAGTTGTTGGGAGGAAGGCGGAGGAGGCGTGGATAAAAGTGAGGTTCTGCACGCACGGACGGATGGATGAGATGGATCATGTTGTTTGTTTTTGCCAAGAATTTTAGATTGAACCTTGATCATCACGTGTCACTCGATTAGCACCTAGTATGATAGTACTTTCTAGACTTTAGAGAAGGTGGGGAGGAGGGAGGGGGCACCTTGTGGTTTAAGTTTAGGCGTCGTCGGAGAGCACATATATTGACTAGGTCTGAGGATTTTCGGAAGGCGGGTGTAGCTTGCTGGAAATTAAGAAGAAGGAGTGACACTTGATAAACTTGGGGATTGTTTCAAGGTGCTATGATACCATGACCATCATAATATTATTATGATATCATACTTAGTAGAAAGAAATCTAATAATCCCCACTAGACTCCCCTTTCCACGCTAAGCCCCACACCCCCTTCCCAGCATTAAACGGCACAACAATCTTATCCTTCTCTCCAATCTGACTAACAACAACCTCATCCCCATCCCTCCTCAGTAGAATCCCCACCTCGGCACCGAGCTCCCTCTCCAACTCCTTCTCCCGCACTTTATAAAACCTCCTCCCAAAGTCGCACACGAACCCCCTCAACATATCCAACTTCCCCACCTTATCGAATGCCTCAGCGACAAACTGCACAGCGTACGGCTGCGTAAACACCCCAGCGGCAGTCCTCCCGTTCTTCGCCCCAATCTTCATTTCCCGCGGGTGCGGCGCCGAGTCCGTTCCCAGGAAAAACTTTGCATCCCCGGACGTGGCCGCCTCGACGAGTGCAGCGCGATCAGATGGGAGCTTGGCAACGGGCTTGCAGAAGCAGTGCGGGTTGTCCGCCCATTGGTCTATCGTGAGGAATAAATGATGGGCGGTGATGGTTGCCGCGACAGTATCGCCACACTTCCGGACCGCCTCTACTGCCGCTGCGGTGGTGCAGTGCTCCAACACGATCCTTAATTTCGGGAAGCGGGCGTGTAGGTCTAGCAATGTTGGTAGGAAGGTCTCCTCGGCGTTTAGGATCGTCGTGGTCTCGCTGGATGGTGACTCCCCGTGCAGGTTTAGTACCAGGTCGTGCTTTTCCATCGCCGCGAAGACAGGGTAGTACTCCTCGTACGAGACCACGCCTGCTTCGGAATTTGTCGTCAGGCCCTTCGGGTAGGACTTTACTCCTATTATCCTTTTTGTGGAAGCTGCGTGTTCGATTACTGCCGGGGTTATCGCCGGGCAGAGATATAAGGTCATTAGGAAGGTCACGGAGGGTTCAAGGTCTGCGAGGCCGGAGTGGTAGGAGAGGGCTTGGGGTACAGTTGTAATCGGAGGGACGAGGTTTGGCTACGGAGAGTTAGTTCTGGGTTCCAGGAGGATGAGGGGGAAAGAAGAGGAGGGATACCATGACATAAACGAGTGATACTCCGCCCTTTTTGATCGTGGGAACGACGACACGCATCATATCTCCTTCGCGGAGGTGAGTGTGGAAGTCTGCTGCTGGAGGGAGTTCAATTGTGTCCATTTTCTTCCCTTCTCTCTTAACAAATATCCCGTAAATATGGTTAATGCGCAATCGGTGGCGGTTGGAAATGATTGCGATAGAGGGGTTCCAAGGTGGGGGAGGGGACCCAAAATTTAAGCATATCAGGCCAACCCTGTTTATCAGAAGAGGCTTGGCAGATAATTGTAGGGTAACCAACCAACCAACGAACGCAGTGTCAATCCCTCAGCATGCTATCCCTGCGTTACAATCCTCGACAAACGCAGACAACGAACCGAGAGGAAAACCTTCTCCCCTCCACCCGCATAAAATAACTGTTGATTGATCTACATCTATCGACTTCGACCCCTTGGGATTCCATCTCTAGTCGGCAATTCCTTCCTCCCTTGAGCGAAACGTCTGAAAGCTCCCTGCTGTAGCTAATTCCCCCGGGGACCCAAATCCCAAATAACGGGGTAGGGGGTTGAACGAGCTGACGAAAAAAGATGGCCCTAGACTCACTGCTCAACCAACCCGTTGTGATAGACAATGGATCGGGTACTATCAAAGCTGGCTTCGCCGGTGAGGACTTGCCGAAATGCTTCTTCTCGTCGTTCGTCGGTCGGCCGAAACACACGCGTGTGCTTGCCGGTGCGTTGGAAGGGGATGTGTTCATTGGATCGAGGGCACAGGAGCTGCGAGGGCTGCTCAAGATAAAGTACCCACTTGAGCATGGGATCGTTACGGATTGGGATGATATGGAGAGGATATGGCAGTATGTTTATAGCGAGGAGTTGAAGACTTTATCCGAGGAGGTGAGTTTGGGGTAGGATATATGGCCGTCGGGTGGTATAGGAGAGGTTATAGAAGGGAGCTAATTGTGGGGTCGGGGCTGGGGGAGGAATAGCATCCGGTTTTGTTGACTGAAGCACCTTTAAATCCTCGGACAAATAGAGATACCGCTGCACAGATATTTTTCGAGACGTTTAATGTGCCTGCCTTGTTTACTTCTATACAAGCTGTTTTGTCACTGTATGGAACCTTAGCTCTTTTATTAGCTTTACAAGCTCCATTGGCGGTGTTCCTAGCTAATTGTGGATCGTTAGGTACGCTTCCGGCCGAACAACGGGTATCGTTCTCGATTCCGGAGATGGTGTTTCCCATGCCGTTCCTGTATACGAGGGTTTCGCGATGCCCTCTTCTATCCGCCGGATCGACGTTGCCGGCCGTGACGTGACGGAGAACCTCCAAGTCCTGTTGCGAAAAGCCGGAGCTATATTCCACACTTCTGCTGAGAAGGAAGTTGTCCGGTCGATGAAGGAGAAGGCATGCTACATCGCGCTAGATCCAAAGAAGGAAGAGAAGGAGTGGGCTGGTGGTGGGTCCGCGAGAATCGAGGAATACAGACTCCCGGACGGACACATCCTCAAGGTGAGACTCCCGATTCACCGCCTTTTTCATTCATGCTAGCGTATGGGCAAGGATAGTCTGGTGCACGAGAACATCGCTGAATTGCGTGCGTCCCTGCCAGCTCGGTTCAGAAAGATTTAGGGCTCCGGAGATTTTATTCGACCCTGAAATCATCGGTCTCGAGTACCCGGGCATCCATCAGATTGTGGTTGATGCCATTAATAGGACTGACATGGACTTGAGAAAGTCGTTATTTGGGAATATTGTCCTGTCCGGTGGCTCGACGTTAACGAAAGGTAACGTGTGCAACCCACCCTAGACCAGGGTTTCGCGGGGAAAAAAAGCCCTGCACTTCCGGTTCGACCGGAGCTCAACTACTGCGCAGTAGTTGTGTTTTATATATATAATTCTTCCCGCCTCTCCACCAGAGTTTAACGGCTGACGGATGAACTCATGGTGTGTTCGAACGATAGGATTCGGTGATCGACTGCTTTCTGAAGTTCGGAGACTAGCGGTTAAGGACATGAAAATCAAGATCTTTGCGCCTCCTGAGCGGAAATATAGCACGTGGATTGGAGGTTCAATTCTGGCTGGTTTGAGTACTTTTAGAAAGGTTCGTACTTTCATTGTTTGGAAATTCCATCACACCACATACCACACACATACACACTTTATTATGATCTTATTATGATCGATTTACTCCTACGCTTTCTCTTTCTTCATGCATATACCGACACTACCACATCACGCCTTTTCACCGGTCGTTGATCTCATGGTCGCCGGTTACCGTCCTGCGTTGTTACGTTTCGTACCACTGCCCCGCATATCTGTTACGAGAGGAAAATTTCCCGCCTCCCCCCTACCTTTGCTGCCTGCCCGCCTTCCTTCCATATTGGAACCCTTGCCCCTCTTATCCTCTCCACACACCCGCACACTTCCATCCCAATACCGCACAACCCACACGGTGAAAAATATGCGTCACCACTAATTATACCATGATGCTGATACGGTTATTTCGCAGATGTGGGTCAGCATCGACGACTGGCACGAGAATCCGGAAATAATCCATACGAAGTTTACTTAGACCTTTTTTATTTCTTATCACCCTCTTCCCTTCTCTTAGTTGGCGGTTATTGTTGTTCGATAGCAAGCGAAAGCCAGATTTACCATTGTTTACACGAGCATCGGTAGTTAGCCTCCCCCAGTACCCACCGTAGCCAAGTAGACAAGGAGAAATATATACCCAGAAACAACTTCTCCCTTCCCCTCTTCCCTCCCTTCCCTCTCTCCCCCAGGACCAATAAATTTTAAAGAGAAACCCACCACACCGTGTAAGGGCTGTTGTCGCATTGCATTGCATTATTCATACCACATTACGTTATATTTTGCCCAAAACTCCCGGACAGGGTACCGTACCGGTAGCCCCATAATGGCATACCGGTACCGCATCATTTCACAAGCGGGCAAGTGAGATCTTGTGCTGCATGTACTAGTACTCGAGTACAAGTAGCCCACAAGTACAAGTAGCGTAGCGGAAAGAAAGAAGGGCAAACCATGAGTTTATTATTATCATTATCATTCATTTATGCACCTAGCTAAATGGCTATGGCACATCTCTCTCTACACAATCCTTTCAACCAAACTGCCTTCCTCCCCCATTTCTCCGCCACTGCTCTCGTACGAGTAGAGTAACATTTTCTCCCTGCCTCTCTTTGCCCGCTCCACGGGCCATTTCCTATACTTACCGTATTCCAACCTCGAGTTTCCCCCTCTCCCCAGTGTCACCTGGCTGCACGTGCCCTATCCTCCTGGGACACACACACGATCTTTCACCAGCTTGGGAAAAGCCGGCCAAAACTTTATCGAAGCATCCTTCCACCCCTCCCCCTCACCCCTTTGACTCCCTCCATAAATTAAGGGTTTTGGAAAATCGATACAGTAGTTTTAACCTTTACCCCTTTTACCGGTACGTACGAGTACAGTGCCGGTAGTATACTCGAGGATCGCAGTATCGTACTCGTACGGTATCTATCGTTGGATAAAAATGCGGGGTACTTTACGGCACGCCTGCCGAGGGTTTCGCTACGGCTTGCCTTGTGGTGGTGGGAGGGTGGAAAGCCTCTTGAAGGCGCTGCACAGTAAATTTAATCATACTACCGGCACTATGGGTATTGCAGGAGACGGGAGCGTAACAGCGGGTATGAAGGGTAAGTCACTAAGTCTGTACGAGTACTCGTAGACTATAACTTTCCCCTGATTGGCTCCAAGCCCCCCCACCCCCCCTGTTGACCGCTCAGGGAACGGCCCCACCGGTATCTCCCGATCCCTTCGGTTCCTGTTTTGCCAACTCCTACTGTAGTTTCCGATCTCTGTACGAGTACGGTACGGTAGACACACTCGAGGACTGCAGGTCCAGGGCAAAATGTTCCGGGTCTCACAATGTGAATAGCGGCACTTGGTAGGATACCGTACCGGATTGTATGATATGATACTCGTCAATGTGCTGTATTGTAATTACACTATCATAGCAAGGAGAGACAAAGCATAGGAATAAGGGACAAAGCGTAATGAGAATGGAGGAGAGAAACTCGTGGCAGTAAAGTACAGTATAATGATAGATAGGTCCCTTATCCCTTCCTTACTAACGAACCACCCCCTTCCTTATCCTTCAAGGGCGAAGGACCGGGTAGAATGGATAAGGGTGCCAAGGAAATAAAACTTGGGTAAGGCAAAAAAATAAAAATCCCGTATCTCCAAATGTCCAGTTCAGATCCTAATATCCCTTGTTTTTTTCTTTTCGATTTTCCTTAAGATACCAATCGACAAACGGAAACATATTAACCACAACTACTCAAGGGGGGAAAGAAAGGAAAGAAGTATACGGAAGAAAAAAAGTTATAAACGCCGTGCACAAGTCATGCACCAGACTCCAAGCAAATCCCCATTAGATAAAGAAAGAAAACAAGAAAACAAAACTAAAAGAAAGCCCACCAACATAAACTTTTTCCTTTCTTCGATTATTAAAACCCTCCTCTTCAACTCTAGAAGTCTCAAATCTAAGAGGAAGATCTAACTCTAGCAATGCTCCCCCAAACCCTATCTGCGCCACTCCTCAAGCTGTGCGAGGAAAACCTGGGCGACGAGCTGGGGGAGCTGGTGCTAGATCTCGGGGTAGAATCCGGGGACCCAGCGGGGCTAACGCTATAGTGTGACCTGGTAGCAATGGCCTCCGAGGGGACGATGTTGCCAGCGCCGCCGCGGCCAATGGAGTACACGGGCGCGTGGTGCTCGTGGAAGAGACGGTCTCGTTCGAGTTCCTCATCGAAGGAGAACATTGCTCGCTCGGACTTGGGCTTGATGTTTCCGGCGCCGCCGCGGCCGCCAAAGAAGACGCGGGGGGTTGGAGGGGTGGCAGCGGTTGGGAGGGCTGTCGCGACAGTTGCGGGGAGGGAGGTAGTGCTCGGGAGGCGGCGGTAGTTGCCTGCGCCGCCGCGGCCGGCGTGGTAGTAGGAGCCGGCGTCGTGGACGGGGGCACCTTCGGTGAGTTGGAAGGGCATTGCAGTTATTTGGTGGAGGAGGAGGTGGTGGTGGTAGTAGTAGTTGTAGAGGGAGAAGGCAGAAGCTTTGTTTAAACGCTTCTAGTTGAGCACTAAGGTAGGAAGTATCGATCGCTTTATAAGATGGGTAGTAACAGTAGAAGCAGAACAGCAGCGAGGCAGTAGCAAATTGTACCGGTGGTGGTGGATGGTAGTAGGTAGTGGTAGGTGGGCAAGGTTAAATATATAAGTTGCGGAATAGTAGTCTGAAGGTCTGAGTCAATGGCTTTAAAATAAAAAGCTATCCAGAGTGGATACTAAAGAGGCCTTTATATTCCAGGCGAGGCCTGCCCTGACGATCCCGCTAACAGCAAATGGGGGCAAATTGTGCCCCCAAAACTCTTTAGTATGTCGCCAGGCGGTGGCTCACCACCACATCATCCATTCCTCACCAACCTCGCCCTTGCGGCATAGCTAGTTGAAGGGGTAACGATCTCGTGACAAGGGGGGGTGAATGGTTGGTGGTGGGGAGGGATGGCTCAAGCATGAACCGACCGGCAATGGAGCTAATTCTCGCAAGAACAATACTGGTTACCCCATACAGTGCAGGCATTTTTTGGGGGGTGGGAGGGAGCAGGCGCCGAGTAAGGCTCCGGGCGTACCAAGCGCAGCAGGTGCGTGCGGTACTGCACAAGTTTGGAGAGAGGGAAAGGGTTTTTTTCTCCCTTTTTCTTTTGTTTTTTGTTTTGCTTTTCATTTAGGATCTACCGTACTCGAGTGCGAGTACCGGTAGGTCGATGTGGTCGAGCAAGCTGCCAAAGTCCACGGGAACAAGCCAGCCCATCAACAAACTATCCCAGATCCAATGCAGAAGAAATTGGATTGGCTGAAGGGACAAAAGAAATCTGAGGCAGGCAAAAGAAAGGTAGGGTGTGTATGCATTACTCGTCGAAAGGAAGCATAAACTTTTTTTTTTCTCAGCACCGACAACCCATACACAAGCGCCAGCCCATGCTGGAAGTGTGGTAGACTGCCCGCTTGTTCGGCGTTTTCGCTTGGAGATGCAGATAGGGTTCAGCTACAGCTAACTTTAGTAGAAACCAATTCAGCTGTGGAGGCATAAAGACGTAACGTCCTATGGCAAGGAGTTTTGATTCGGTATTCCATCGAACATCGTGAAAATGACGAATTTCCTCCCCCCTGAATTTATTGCTTCCCATCCCTTCCCCTCGCCTACCGTATGATGGAAAGAAAGAAAAGAAAGGAAAAAAAACTGAGAGCTCTTGTAATATTTGAGGTCAGATGGTTGGGTACCTTGATGGAAGCACAAATTAGCGTACCCAGTGTAACAGCTAATGTGAACAACAGACCGCCGTTTCGCTCCATTCGCACTAAGAGTCTCTTTGTGCGTACGGTACGAGTACGAGTATTTTCCCACCGGTACTCCCCTTCCCTAAATTATCCTTTTCCCACATTTACCGTTCCTGGTGGGTCCTGGAGAGATTTTCTCTCGTAATCGACAACCCGGAATTGGAAAAGAACAAGTTTCGCCCCGTCATTTTAGTGACTGTACTCCGTAAGGAGGGATGGCGAATTTTGACGGGGGACGGGAGGGGAAGCCTTTTCCTCTACATCATCATCGCAAGCAATCGAGAAGAGGCATTAGTCTACTAACTTGGAAGAAAAAGACGCTCTCGCGATGAACGAATGATCAGACGGATGCCGTTGCGGTGCCTCAATGTGGCGGCGGGGTGATGGTGCTGAGGAGAGAGCACTTGAGAAAGATTTTTCTATCGAAGTTGTCAGATCCACAACGTCATCCCAGACAAACAAGCGAGAAAAATAGAAGCAATTACCAATAAGAAAAAGTAAACAAATACGCTTGCGCACTAGGATTGGCTCCCGAAACTGCCAGGCTCCCGCAGGAAGTTAGCGAACAGTTAATTCAGGTTAACTGACAAAATAATCCCCGTCTTGTCCAATGCACAGGGGGGACATCTTCGCGCAAAGTCAGGGATTATTTCGCGGGTGAACCTAAATTAACTGTTCGCTTACCTCCTAGGATTACTTGTGAGTAACTTAAAGTACGGTACCGTACTTGTACCCTCACCTGGCACCTGTACGAGTACCGGTGGATCCCAAGGTTGCTCAAGAACTAACAGCGTGCAAGCTCCCTATTGGGAGAGAAGGAGAATTTCTTGCAGCATGGCACTAACTTATTGGTTGTCTGTGTCCTCTTAGTATGATATGCTGAGAATCTCTCACCCCTCCCAAAACCTTCTCATTCTTCCTCCCAGCTGCCCTGGTACCTTAGACTACCGGTGCTCCCCCGCCCCGGTCCAGCTCCCGAGCAGCGTTTGCCATTCGTGGCTACCAGAGGTGCGGGCAGAGAGCTGAGAGACCTCCCACCCTCAAGCTTGAGTCACGGTACGAGTAGACTACTCGAGTAGGCTGGCTGCAGGAGGAGGCCTCCTCCGCTCGTTCATGATTCTATGAATAAGATATGATACTCGAGTAGGAGGGCACAAGGATAAATAAATTATATTGAAGACCCACGAGGCAACGCGCATCGCACACAGTTGCCCCAAGCTGCAAGGTACCGCCAAGCTTTCATTCCTGGGATCGATGGCGAAATTTTTTTTCCTTCCAAAATCTTTTCTAAAATGCGGGGAAAAAAATTTCCTGAAAAAGAAAAAGGAAATGATGCTACTGTACTGTAGTCAGGTGCCTAAAACGGTAGGGACCTGCCGAGGTTCGGACTTCCGCGAAGGGATTTGTTGGTGTCAGCCTGAAATATTTCCATGGAGCTCTCATCCAAGACGCCTTCTCTTTCAGCTTTTTTCACGCTCCCTTTGTTCAGGTTTGTTGAAAAGATGAGTGAGATCTGTGATCTCCGTTTCAACCTGCTGGGAAGTGGGAGATCACTTGATGCAATGGAGCCATACTTCAAGTATGATATCGTACTGGTAGCTGTTTCTCAGCTTTCATCAAGGAGCCGAGAAAAATTTCATTCTCAACGGACACCGTTGCCGTCTGCTTATGATCCGGGAGCTGGCAAGGGATAACCAGGGAAACCAGCTGGAAACAAAAAAGCAATACGAACAAGCAATCCGGGCAGGGCTTATCATGCGAAAGAAGCGAGCAATGTATTTTTGTGCGTTTCATTTCTTTTTTTTGTCACCGACAATAACAAGAGAGGCTCTTGTAGCCTTCTGGTATTTCCTTGAACATCGTCTTCCCATCGAACCCTGTAAAACCGTGCCCTAGGAAAGGGAAAGGGGAACACAAAAGAAGAAGAAAGAGGCGTATGGCCCGCAGAACCTTTCCAGATGGGAAAAAAAGAAAGAAAAGACTTCAAACAGTAAGAAATACAAAGGTCATGTAATAAATCACTGGCGCAACAGCTTGCTACTCAAATAGTTCACCGAGCCGTCCTTCGTGTGGCCCTTCCTCTAGAGTACGGATAAAAGCATCGTGAGATTCAGGGAGGCGTCAAGCTAGCTCTTGGCGGACAGAAAAGTTTTCACCAACGCAGCTCCTGCATCCTCATACGGTACACATCAGCACTTGTAACGGACATCGTGACATCGTGACCATATGACGTCTCATCTTTTCTCATTCCCCTGGAACCAAATTACCGGAGGGGGCGTATGCTGCTTACCCATCATCAATAGTAGATACCTAAATATGGCTCTCTTCCTACTGTAGGCTCCTAGTAGAAGGATCCGGGAAACTAGAGACCTGCGTAGAAGTTTTCCATCTCTATCAAAATTAGGTTTGACGGTACCGCCGGCCTTCCTCATCAAGTCGAGTTTCGTTGGCGTAAATGGTGGGTACCGCATCTACCATTTTCACAACGGGGCTCTGGTTAACAACACCAACTCGAGTACTCGTACAGAGCTATCCTAAAAGCGGCTGGAGAAATAGAATGAAGTCCGCTTAGAACCGAAGCCCGTGCCCTGAAACTGCCGACAAGGCGGCGAGCGGCCGACAGTCGTGCTCTTTTTTCATCGTGCATTGGCAAGGTGGAGGGAGCACTGGGGTGCATGGAGAAAAGAGCTCAAAAGTTGGGAAAAGGAAAAATAAAAATAAAGGGTACTGCTGGTAAAACATACGCGAAGTTGACCCTCCATCCACAACGGCTGATTCACCACGGGTCGTCTGTGAACGAACGCATCAAAAGAGGCTTTCCCTGTTGGGATGAAGTGTGATCGTCAGTCAAAATTCGGCACGAGCCACATTGTACCGTACTCGAGTGGTCAAGGGAAAATAGCAATGATGAAATCCATGCTGCATTAGACTGATCACTGGTGCGCCGTCCACCCGCCGCCGTGTCGCCTGCGGTAGCCTGTGCTAGTGTTCCCCCGCAAAAGCAAGGGGCAGGAAGGGAGCTCCTCCACTGTCGGTGGCTCTCATACAAGCCTTGAGCGCACAACAAAGAACTCGAAGAAAAAAACCATCGTGACTTTTCTGTTGTGGGCAACAAACTCACCTCTGTAGGACCCGGTACCGGACTCTCCCACCCCCCCAAATGGAACTGATGGAATTGCCGCATGGAAAAGTACGCTACATCGTCAAAGTATCGATTGTCAGCAAGATTCGGTCTAGATGAGTGGTTGACTTGTCAAGGCTCAGACTTACTCATTCACAGTCGCTCCACCAGACCTAATGTTTTTCAGGACTACACGAACAGCTCAGTTCTTGCCCCCCAACAAATTTTCAAAGTGGTCCCCTTACTTTTCTCTTCCTCCTCCTTTTCCCTGGTGAAAATGTACAATGCCAAAGGGCAATCTCCAACCTTTCTAGCCACTGATATCATGCTATCCAAATCTTCAACAGTGAGCATCGGAAGCAGAGGCCCAAATATCTCCTCACTCAACAAGCTGTCTTCCGGGCTGGTGATTTTGACTAGAGTTGGTTCGATGAATAATCTCGATTCATCCTGCTCGCCACCGTACAAGATCGTTCCCTTGGTATTATTCAACAGTTCCGTGATGCGGTGAAAATGTCTTTTGTTGACGATGCGTGCTAGATCTGGTGACTTGGATGCTCCCTCAGGGAAGAATTCCTTCAGGGCCTGGATGTATGCGCCGACAAATTCGGCCTCAAGAGAAGGGTGTATAATGACATAGTTGGGGCAAAGGCAAACTTGTCCCAAGTTGTGAACTTTCCCCCAGGCAGTTCTTTTCGCAGCAAGCTTTGCATCTGCTGATTTGGTGATAATGCACGGATTCAGGCCTCCACTAAACACCGGGAAAGAGGTCGATTAGTCTGGGACCTCGGTCATGTCGGAGCTGCCATCAATTCGGTGACAGCTTACAGTTCTAGAAGCACCGGGGTCAAGTGTTTTGCTGCAGCTGCAGCAATGATACGACCAACCGCGGCATTTCCTGTGTAGCAGATCTTATCAAACCTTTGGTTTAGAAGCTCGGTCGACTCGGGGATGCCACCGTTGACGACAGCATAGGCTTCGGGGTCAAGGGCGCTCTCTACGATTTGAGTGATGATGGCTGCCGAATTCGGAGCTTGCTCTGATGGTTTAATAACGGCAGTGTTTCCAGCAGCAATCGCACCTATGAGGGGAACCAAAACCAACTGAGCTGGGTAGTTGAAAGGCTCTATACCGGAGAGTTGAGAGCGTCAGCCTAATATAAAGCATGGAAAGGGGAATATATTTGTCAAGAATATATAATATAATATATATCTGGCCTAGGAGGTGAAAAAGCAATAAAAACCAACTGTAACAGAAACCAAGATGCAGCACGTGCAAGCACTAGTACATACCCGATCACCAAAACCGCTCCCATGGGCTCTTTCCGAATACGCGGGGACAAGACAAGCCTGTGCAGAAAGGGTAAATCCACCTTGTCATCTGCAGCCCATTTTCTGAGATTTTTGAGCACGTAAAGGATCTCGGCACCAATCCAATCTATTTCTACTGTCACGGCCTCAAAATAAGGCTTGCCGAGGTCAGCATTAAGGGATTGGATGAGCCGTTGTTCATTGTCTTTGACACCCCAGTAGAGTTTGCGTAGCTGCTCCTCACGATAGGCAAGAGGATGCGTCTTGAGCGATGTGAAAGTGTTTTGGACACGTGAAACTGTCGGGGCGATGGACTCCACCGGAGTCGGACTGAAGGGGATTAAAAGATCGGAAGCCATTTCAGACTTTAGATTGGGTTCGGAGTTTACTTGCTGGCAAAGCGGAGAGTTTGTGGTGGTCGTGTATGTATGATGGCTATACGGTGGTTTTTGGTTTGAGAGAGATCGCTAATAGTCAACGAAGCCTTAAGATTATTAGACGGAGAGTTGGAGGAAGTAGGAGGACTTGTATCAAGAGAGGGAAAGAAGCGGGCTCTTTAATTCTAGCTTGATCAAAGGTATTGCGGAGCTGAATAAAAGGTTGATTTTGAGTTTGGAATGGTCCAATTTGTGCTCCCTTTGAATTGATATATCATAGTATCGTAGTGGTTGCTCAGGTCTGGAGGTCCTCCACCCGATTGCTGTCCGGGCCGAGGCAGCGGGGTCAGGGTTAATCACCATTATATCGGCGGGCCAGATGAAGAAGGTAACATGTGCCTGCTTGTTTCCAGCAAGTGCCAATAATTTGGACCGTATCATAGATTTACCGTTGTCGATACCATTTTGTATTTAAGTTAAGCAAGTTAATGTTGTGTCTCCATCGCTAAAGCTAGAGGATCTCGGGGCATTTGAGCTCAATCCTCCAAGGGAAGGTGACGTCTGATCCGCAGGGTGCTCAAAAGGTGCGGCGGGACATTGGTTTTTCCGATTGGCGGGGCCGACGGGTGTGTTTGTTCGCTAGACGCCACGAACTGTGCCACGTTCCATTCTGCAGGGCAACGAGCCGACATTCTCCATTTTATCCTGTACGAGTAGTCTAACACCGTGTTTCTCCAGAGTCTGCATCTTATCCGTTGGAATACTATGTGCGATTGTCGAAAGAGTTAAGACGTTCTGACTTCTGAACGGCTATAGTAGTGGCAATTGCTCCATGGAGCGACATGAAATGAAAGGAGATGATGGTGGCCTGGAGCTAAGGCAAGCGCTATTCTAAGGTTTCGTGCTGATACTTATTGAACATTCCAACCAATCCCCCGCGGCACAGAATATTGTTATCCTCAGCCTCAAAATGTGAAGGTAAGGAACCCCCACAACAGATAAAAAAAGCTTAACGTCATGGGGAACCTCCTGGGTCTTCCCATAGCTAAGCTACTGGAGCCAAGCTTGTCTTATCCTAGGCAGTTTTCTGTTCCTAGTGCTTGTACTCGAGTAGCTTGAACGTAGATAGGCCAGGGCTGCACTGTGCTCGAGTAGAGTACCGTACTACGATAGTACTCGTACAGTGCTCGTACAGAACCCGTGGTGGGAAGCAGCCCACATTATCACTACTCCTCAGTCATCTACTGCCCCTTACTGGTATGATATTACTCTACCGTAAGTGTAGAGGGGAATTCAGCCTAACTAGGGTATGCCTTATACTGTACCATACCCTTCGAATACGTCTGTTTTGTGAAAAAAAACTCTTACATGGAAACTAACCGGCGACTTGCGGTCTACTTAATTACGGCACAGTACCACCCGAGGCGGAGGCTTCCCGGGTAGTGGTACCCATGCACGGGAAAGCAAGGCCTCACACTCTTGACACTCTTGGGGACAACATCCTGACATGTTTTTCTTACCTTCCACCTTCCAAGAACCGGGCAAAGAGAGCCCTGGTAAATTTATATGTTGCGACCACTCCTCATTCGTTCCGCCAGCCGTCATTCCATTTTACTGCGCTTGGGGGAGGTCACCGGTTTTTCCATTTGCTTTACTGTCTGCCCGACGGCCCAACTGAGTCAACTCCGGTAGCAACCCTTCACAAAATGTCATTCGGTGCAAACTTTAAACAATCCCCGTTATCTCTATAAATTCTGCGCCCCCGGACGCCGTTAGCTCAGCTTCAATTCATGAGATTTAAGGTTGCTCCCCGGGGACTAACTTGACAACAGTCGTCACAGAGTCGAGGAGCCCTATACCGGTAGATATCCACCCGCCTATCTATAGTACCTCTTCATTCAAGACTTCCGGTGAATAAATGGAATAACACTCCTCTCCCACACAAACCCCAAGAAAAATGACAATAGTGACCGAGTCCTCCCCGGCGAATGAAGAATTCCGTCCACCATGTAGGTATTATAAATGACAGAATCCCAAGCCAGATACATTTTCCACTCCCCCATCATCACCTTCACTAGCAATATTCAACACAGCGCTCCTGGCTGAGCTTCTGTACACGTTCGTTATTTTTCTCTATCCGATTTCCGCTAGTGCATAAGTCTTCTTTTCTCACTTCATATTTGGTTTTTTTTTTTATAAAAAATAAAAAATACACCACATACTACCAGGATGCTCTACAACTCTGCTCTCCTTCTCACCCTTATTTCTACCGTCACCTCACTCCCACCAGCGTCCGATCCATCGGAGAATGTGACCCGCTCTAGCGGAATACTAGGAGCAACGTCAAGGGTATTCACGGGGCGCGAAGACCTGCTGGGGCGCCCTCTAGTACAGTAAACGCGGGATCACTCATCCCTGCCATCGGAACGGTAGTGTCGGATCGCATGCGTGACCGCCAAAACTGTGCTGTGCGTCCCGATCTTGGATTCGGAGGATTCTTTAACTCGTTGGATTCTTACCCGCTTTTGATTGGAGACGGGAAGGTCCTGAACGGGACACAGGGGCAGGAGTTGGTCACCAAGGGGTGCAAGACTATGATTCCCGAGGGGCCAAAGAAATTGTTTGTCCAGCTGCTGGGGGTTGGTTTCCCGTTTAGCTTGGAGAGTGGCTGACTTTGGTGGCGAGCAGTACGAAGAAGCCTGGCGAGAACGGTGTCTCGACGTCGATTTGCATCAAATCTGCCCCCGAGCAAGACAGGAGCAGGTCCAGTAATAGCCTCGAGGCTCCCTGGAAACATGTCACCAATGGACTCAAATACAAGGTCTACATCACTCACCCGATCCGTGGTAACGTCGGTGACGTCGAGGCTTCTCGCGAGGACTGCGAGAAGAGACTGAACCAGGTCCTCACCGAGTGCGCTTTTCTCGGTGCTGGAGGGTATGTTCTTGAGAAGAAGGATAACAAGGAGCACCTTTACTATGGCTTGTCTGTTTCGGAGTGTGATGGGGATCTTCCTATTGTTTGAAGGAGGGGGTGTTTTTACTTGAGCTGGATCTTAGTTTTTTATTAGCTGGATCTTAGTTTTTTATTCTCAAAATTAGCGGGCATTGTGTTATTGATTCAGAGAGAAAAAATATCTTTCGTTAGGACCTATTGACATATATGATCTTTACCCTAAGAGTTTTTATCCCTTTCCGGAAGTGGAGTTAGTTTGGTTAGGCGTTAGGATGCTATACTCGAGAACTGTAAACTCATAAATTTTGACTCTCGAAGTTGTGATAGAACGTTTGTACGAGTGACTCTTTATGAACTTTATCCACGGAAGTATGCGAGCCTATGCACGGACACTCAATTAGCTAGAGCACTGAACCTCCGGGCTCCTTTAGAATTACGTACCAAAGATCACCGGACTCGCAGGATTGTTCCAAGAGAGGAAGAAAAGGACTTGATTTAGTCAAATCCTGAGGCTATGCTGTTCTCAAGTATGATACTCTAACCGCGGAAATCCGGAGGCCAGACCACTAAACACCGGGGGTCAGCAAACCAGAATTCCGTGACCTGGCGGCGTAGGTACTAGCTTGAGGAGGCGGACAGGCCTGGATACTATCACAGGTTGTTAGTGAGACACTGTTGAGAAACCGTATCACAACCACATGTACAGTACAGTACTGTACTCTATTTGTTTACGATAACATATTGGGCTGGGAAGCGGGTTAGACACAGAAGTAAATCATTTTGAGTGTGAATCTTGCTCAAATTCTCACTACAGAATTTTCAACAAAATCAAACGTCGGAATGCAACTCTGAAAAGGCAAATATAACACATGGTACAATACTGCGCTATAAGAAACATCTCCTACTCTTCTGAATTTCTTCTTCCTACTGTTGGACGTCGGTTGAGATTTCCAGATTCCCAATTTTTGGCGCTCTTTAAACTAACTGATCCCTTCCCCAGTATTCTGTACGTACTCAACATGTGAAGTTATGGTGTTTCCAATGCGGATCGCTCAAGTAAGGCATCAAAGACTTCCTCGACTCTTGGCATTGACTCAAGCCTGACATTGTGTGGAAACGCCAAATCAACCAACCTAGGGTTTTAACCCCCGTGCTGGACACCACCGACCGTCACGCCCACAACCAACCTTCCCTACCAAATATTATCACAACCGTTATCGGAACAAGTACACCACAGCCAACGACGACGACGATACCAATCCAACCGCTAACGCACGGCCGATTTTTAGCTCCAACGTATGTCCCCTTCAACTCCCCTCCAAAAAAGACATCTTGGGAGGTTCTATTAGATTCCTGAAATTAACGTTCGGTTGAGCGAACCTAGGTAAAATAAACAACACTCGACAATCATGGCTCACGAGACAGTTTGGTACTCTCGCCCTCGCTCCTACGGAAAGGGTAGCAGATCATGGTATGTTTTTTCAACGCTATGATTTTATATTTTGCGGAATCAAGGGCTGATTTTCTGGGGGGTAGCCGCGTATGCGCTCACAGGGCCGGTTTGATCCGTAAGTACGGACTCAACATCTGCAGACAGTGCTTTAGGGAAAAGTCCACCGATATCGGTTTCGTCAAGGTATGTTTCTCTCTGTGAAGTTTCGTGCTGGGCATGTAGGATTGGGATTACTGATCTTCATAATAGATGCGATAAATCATGTCGGTTCGGCGGCTGGGGGCGCAAGGGGGCCCCCCGGGGGAGTTTATAAAATCTGGGAGCGGTATTCTCTTTTTTTCTCTTTTTTCTCTCCCTAAGTTTCCGTACACAGAATGTTACCAAATCAATGAACGGGAATGTTTCAATGGGATTGGTGTTTTTGAGGGCTTTGGATTGGCAGATGTGAAGATCTCTAGAGTGCTCGAGGGCCGATATCAGTGATACTCTGGCATGCGACCATGGCGGTTCTCTCGAGTTCCAAAGCCCAGAATCTCTGCTTGATGTTTTGGCACCGCGGACTTACAAGTATCAGCAACTACGGTGGCTAGACTATGTTCACCGACACCAGTAGCTCGACCAGCCAAGTTTGCGAAACCTCGCATTAAGCCTCCTAACAATATTAGTTGTCGTATGTCAAATAATACTGTAATGCTATGATAATATTGTGATAGAGAAATCACAAACCCTCAAATGGCATTTCCAAAGTTCCAAAGTCCAAACGCCCCACCAATACGCTCCACTTAAAAACTACGAAGGTATCGTAATATTATCATGGCAAGCAAAAGGAAAAAGATTCTCACGTGATACCCTGTCTTTGCGAGAATTTACGCGTTCATTAGCACAACCCTAACCCTGTCAGGTACCAGAGACTTTCGAGACAACTTTACAATCACCTATGGCACTTTAGTTACTCGCCTCCCTCGACTCCTTCTACTACTCCCCGCGACAGCAAACAACACTTCTTTTAACTCCTCTTCGTTATCCCCTCGAGCTTGCCGAATGCCACCAGTAGTAAGCTTCTCTCCCCACCAGCCCCACTAATAGTTAGCTATATGAGCTAACAACCCCAGACACCAAGTCCCTTCCGCTTCATCACCAAGCCTTCCCAAAAGCCTAAATCTCCGGATTCTACCACATCAGACCCCACATCAAGCTCTATAACCCTATACCTGCCCTCACCGCCACCCGCTTCCGCTTCCACCCCCACTCCCACGCCCAAACCAATAGCAACCCCAAAACCACAATTCGCCCCATCAAAACGCTTCTACATCCCGACACCCCGAACCCTCCCTGCGCCAACTCTCCCCCCATCGCGGCTGCCACCGGTAACCCAGCCCTCAAGAGCTCAAACACCAAATTCAGCATCCCCACCATTCTTATCCACAGCTCGCCGCTTTCACGCCCCATCACCAGCTCTAGCCAGCACCCCAGCGCCCGCACGGGCACGCTTTAGCTATGCCCCTAGTGGTAGCGGTAGTACGCAACCGACCACACCAGCACCCCCACGCACAACCATTTCGTTTAAAAAATCCTACCACCGCGACTCAGTCGACGCCGGTATCCACAGCGAAGAAGAGCCCACTAGCCCCCTCCAAAAGAAACGAAGACTCCACCCCGGTGAAGACATAGAAAGCGCATCCTCACCACCACCCTCGCCGCACGAATCCGATACCGAGGAACCCCAGGCGGAGAAGCTACGGAATAGGTTCTTATTCACGCCTACGGCTACGGCTGTTGCTTCACAAGGTCATACGATAGTCAGTTACCATCGCAGCATCCAGCCCCCTCCCGGAAGAGGAGAAGGGGGAGGGGGAAGAGGGGGGGAGGAAGCGATACCACTAGATTGGTCACCCGCTAAAACTCGTGCTGCAAAGCGCTGGACTGCCGGGGGTCTGGCGGCTGAAGTTGCCGGCTGGGTTCTTGAAAAGGGCTCCCTCGGCGTGCATGCTGGTGGGGGGGGTAGGGTGGTGGTTGCTGGAGTGAAAAGCGGTGATGGGGTATTTGTTGTCAAGGGAGAGGGCGAAGATGCGGGGAGTTTTCTACTTCCGATTGTTGCGGGTGGTGGCATAGGCGGGGGGTTGGCAGTTGGGAGTTTGGTGGTTTATGGGTCGCCGTGGTGGGAGGTTTTGGTTGATGGGGTGAAGTTTAGGTTTTTGGTCGCCTGGAGGGTGGAGGAGGGGGAGGGGGAGAAGGAAATGCGATGATGATTATGGTTATGATTACGATGGGGTCGGCCAAGTAATGAATGTGCTTTTACGATAAGCGGGGATAAACAGACATCGGAGCATTATCAACGTGGTATCCTCTAATTATTTCATGAACACTCGCGAGATATTGTAGTCCCATATCCTACAAACAGCAAAGCGCCAGAAACCCCTCCATCCCTTCACGTAGCTAATCACTAATGCAAAAGTAATAAACAAAAGAACTGAAAATATAGCTAGACGGACAGGTGGACAGAGAGAAAGAAAACTTAGGTAAAGCTCCCCTTCATCAGCATCCCCAAAACACCCTGTCTCTCTTGACCCTGCTTTTTCCTTTCCTGCTTCCTCTTCAACTCGCGTTCGTTCTCAACCTTAGCCCTAACTTGTTCCCTCTGGTGGAAATTGATAGAGCTAGACGCCTTCCCGCCCCGCTTGATCCCCATGGCACCCTCCATAGATTTACCACTGCTAGCGGTAGCGGAGGAGGCGCCGGAAGAAGACCCCTGAGAATCACCACTTGTAGAAGACATGTTTGTCGTGGCTCTGCGCAGCAGACTTGGAACTCGGAATTGGGTTTCGGTGGCTGACTGGAAAGCCATTTTCGCGCTCTCGCTCATGGCGCTGTTGGATCTTGAGGCGGCGACACGGTCTATGACCACTGTCGCTGCTGTTCTGCGGCGTTTATGCATGAATGCTTCTGCTGGCTCGCCGTCGTCGGAATCTGAAAGTTCGACCGTTCCGCTGTCGTTTTCTTCGATGAGGAAGGATAAGGTCTGTAAAAAAAGGGGGGGCATGTCAGTCATAAAGCATCACTCGATAGATTTTATGATGGTGAAAAGTTTTAACCAACCTCTCGGACATCTGCGATGGATGGCTTCTTGGGTCTTGTGGTTCTACGGGTATTAGAGATGATGGGTATCTTGCTACTCTCCCCAGCGCCGTGTTGCTGTGATCCGGAGGTTTCTCCGTAGGAAGCTCTTGCTTCTGCGACTGCTGATACTTCCCGTGAATCGTGGCTTTGGCTTGGATTCCAGCTTTGGCTGTCTTCGAGAAGCCCCAAATCGATAAACAGATCTTCCTCGCCCTTATCAAGAAAGTCCATTTCGTCATCGCGGTCTCTATCCTCGATTGCACTCAGGAAAGCTAGCTTCTTGGGATTCGTCGCAAGTTTCTCGATATTGCCATCAGCCATCAATGCCTTTCTAAGTTTTGCCATCTGCCGTCTCTTGGCTCTTCTCCGTGCTTCACCATCGTCATCATCCGAGTCGTCGAGGTCAAAATCGGCGCCCCGTTTTTTCCGGAACAATCCTGTCTGAAGGTCTTTGAACAGTTTACTGACATCCTTCTCATCCTGGGCTTTGTCCTTTTCAGCCCAGAAGGCTGCGATATCGTCCTGGTCGACAGTCTCCTTTCCTTCATCATCAATCATTTTCTCGACGTCGCTGTCGTGTCCGTCCCCCACTTCATCGTCACTAGCACCGCCAATACCCGCATATTCGTCCTCAGATTCCTCAGCCTGTTCATGTACCATCTCCTTCGCTCCGCTTTTCGTTTTATCAAAGTTTTCGGCCGTTTTTTCCTTCTTTGCAGCCTTTCTCATGACATCAAAAGCGGTCTCTTTTTCCCCCATATCCTCTTCTAGCTTTCCCCCGCTGTCACTCTGTTTTCCGTTCTCATCCTCCTCCGTCATAGCCGTAAGATCCGCGCCTCTCTTCACGAGTCTCCCCCTCTTTCTCTTGGGGGGCTGTGAGTCGGGTATTTGCATTGTCGATGATGGTTCATCCTCATCAAATCTCAGAGGTGCTGGGCTCGATGACCTGACAAATCCGTCATCTTGCGTAGGGTCAGGAAAACTCGACATTTGTGTAGACGGCTCGTAGTATAGGTCTAATGCTGGGAACGAGGGCTCCTCAATCGGCTCTGAATCTTTGTCACCCCTTTTCTCAACGAGCCCCAAGTCCAGTATGTCGTCCCCGAAATCCAAGGGGCCCTGTGAATTTGGAATCCCTTCCCCTGGATCCTGTCTTAATGCTTCTACCCTCTCCTTCACTTTCCCCGGGCTTGCAATGACTTCAGCGCTTGGAGGAAGCCCACTTAACCCATTAAAAAGCTGTGTCATTCCTACAGGAGGAGCCTGGGCAATTTTGTTACGGAAGATAGAGGGAATCTTAGACTCCGCAATCTTCTTCTCAGACTCAATCGTATCGTCTTCACTCTCCCCGTCTTCACTCTCCCCGTCTTCATCTTCTTCCACAATGCGCGATTTACTCTTCCGTATAGCCCTTCTCTTGAGGGTCTTGAAAGGTGCAAAATCGCCATTACTCTCGTCTGAGTCCTCACCCGCTTCTTCATCAATATAGGCAGCTGGCATCTCAGATAACCGAGGAGTCGGTGACATTAGGTCATTATCTTGAGGGCACAGTGAGGGGAACTCTGGGCTTCCTGGGCCATCCACAAGTCCGTTCTCACCCTCATCAGAGAAGTCGTTGGGCTTAACGGCCCCTTCATTTTCATCCTCATCCTCATCTTCCTCAGAACCAGATAGTATTTCCACGATATCTTCGTCTTCGAGCCAGTCACCATCTTCTTCATTGTCTTCGTTGGGGTCCATGTCATCTATAGTGGCACCCTCTTTCTTGATACCATCTTTCTTTTCCTCCTTCTCTCTCCTCTTGATGGCCAAGGCTTCTTTGCGTGCCTTCTCCATGTAATCAACAGCTTGCTGTTCGGTTTTGGCTTTCTCTTCAGCAGTTAGGATAATCACACCTTTCGCTCTTAATTGTTCAATTCGCTCTTCGCGTTCTTGCATCGCTTGCTGTCTACCTTTTTTCCGCAGTTCCGCTTCAAGCTCACGAACGGATAGCTTAGGTTTCCCATGAACCTCGACCGGTGGCTTCACCCGCCTCACTCGACGCAGCTGATCGACCATTTTCTTACGCTCGGAATTGGCAATTCTCTCTTCATCTCCTGGCATTACAATTTCAAGGTCCGAATCCGAATCAGAGGCATTCTCGGCAGGCCTGTCCGGAAGAACAACTCTGACAGGTGGTAGAACTAGTCTGGCCCTTCCCGGCGATACGATCGCTTTCCCTTTCCCCTTGTCAAGCGCCAAGGATCTGACCTCAATAGCTTTGCCCTTCCCTATATTAAGTGCGAGTGTGGAGCTTGCCTCTTCCTCACCAAACCCTTCCAAAGTAGCCCGAGCTTTCCCTTTCCCTTTGTCGAGCTTAGGAGCCGTAGTAGAACCATCTATACCCACCCGGCCGGATTCACACTGCACTAGCCCCTCACTAGTCGACGGGCTTTGATCATCAATATCCATAGCACCTGTTGCGACATCCGCAGACCTCCCATCTACTTCCGGCAATGGGGAGGAGTTGGGACTGGACTGGTCTGTAGGCTCGGTTTCAGATCCGGTAACAATTGAACTGAAGCTAGGTATTAGAAATAAATTGGAATGGTAATCCATACCTTGAGTTTGGGTCAACAGGCACTCTGTCCTTTTTGTTTCCATCTTGTTTTTCAGCAGGAGTCCTAAAGTTAAACTTCTCAAAGAGACTCTGTTTGGTAATTGTTTTCTTTGTCCGTGCTTGATGCTCGAGATGCATATTTCTAGCCATCCTCTGAGACTCCCGATGCATCTCTTCCAATGCCTTCTTCCCGGACTTCCGCCTCGGAGGTTTTTGTGACAAAACCCCCAAATCATCATCGTCTTCTTCGTCCCCAGATCCACATCCCAACTGAGCGTCAAGTTGTTTCCTCTTCATCCTCTTTTCTTCCTCCAGTTTCTGTTTCTCCACCTCCGCTGCTTGCCGTTCCTTCCGCTTCTTCTCGACCAATTCCAAGAACTTGGCCTTCTTCTTCGGATTTGTTGCAAGAAAGTTATGGACACTACCCCCATCTTCTCCCTCGGTCTCACTGGCCGATACAGGAGTAGTGCTTTTGGACCGTGATGGGCCCTTTTGTTTGGGGGATTCTGTAGATCGTGTAGAAGTGGTCTTTGGAGATGCCTTCGGAGGTGCCTTTGGGGTTCGTTTCCGCCTTGGTGTAAGAATAGGAAGGTCGTCGTCGTCATCGTCTGTCTGCATGAGAGCCCTCGAAGAAGATGCTGACTCGTCTTCTTCATCACCCGATTCCTCATCCGAAATGGAGTCTCTTGAGGCCGTCTCCTTACTCGCCAATAAACTCCGCTTCACACGCTCATACGCACTATCGCCGCCTGCTGTGTTATTTTCGGTGGTGGGGGGATTGGTAGCCTTTGTGCCGGATGTACATGGCATCATTCGACTTGCAAGTTTGCCTTTTGGCTTGTAGTCCAATTCGATCTCACTATCTTCATCTGCAGTGTCGCCATTCCCATCGCTCTCCTCATCGGTAGGTTCCATAGCTGCCAGCATTGCCTCAACTTTTGATTTAGGCGTAAGAACAGGCGAAACAGAACCATCCCGTGAAGGTGTGCCGGGGGGAGACATTGCCATAGGCGTAGTAGTAGGTGATCTTAGAGAAGACATGATGGGCCACTCCGGTTGAATATATATTTTGTGAAGGAGCGCAGCGCATTCGTTGCGGGGTTGGTGGAGGAGGGGAGTTTGATACCCGAATTGTCCAGTCGAGGACGAAACAGGACGCGACGAGAGACGCGTTGAACATTAATCGTGCCAAGAGCTTTATTGGCGTTTTGGGGTGCACATGAGTAGGAAACCATTAACCGGACAGACAGGGTATATTATTTGGTTGGCAAACCCGAAACAACTGTTCCATAACTTCTTTCCAGACCTTGTGTAATACAAGTGTGATACTCGAGTATATCATACTCGAGTACCCCAGTATGATAATAGCTTACCGGTGCAGTATCATAGAGTATCATGCTCGTACTCGTACAGCAATTGTGGCTCGAACAAACTTCTCAGTGGCAAGCCTTTGGGTCACGTGATTGTGGTTCTCGAGTATCGATGATGTCCCGACCAGAGGTTTGAGGTATCATAACTTTACAACATCCAAAACCCTCAGGATGCGCCTGCTCTTTTCCATGAGATATTGGAAACTTGGTCGCCAAATCACAGCACAACATCCAGCACGATACAGTGAGAAATCACATTTCCAAGCGGCGGATATGACGGCGGGATATATGTTTGTTGTTCGGGTAAAGGAAAGGAAAATTTTTATTACTCACGCATAGAAAACGAATGAGACATCTCCCCTCAAATCGACTCTGGGAACAAAAATCGAGGAAACATCTTCTAGCACACATACCGGAAATGATATGCGCATGTGAGATTCTATATCTACCTCTGAACGCTCCGCGAACAAAAGCGCCGGGAGAATACCAACGATTAGATTTGATTCATAGAAATATCCCGTTTTGGTTCTAATCATCTAAATTGGTCTCTGGGTGCATTAATTATTTGTCCTTGAATAGTCTATGATGCTACTGTCCCGCTTGGGTATAAGTACCGGTACCACCAACTACCCAGTGGCTACGAGTACTTTTCAGACCGGCATAACTTGCCCAGTTTGCTGGAAGTTGGCCCCGCCCGCCTTCTTCTTTTTTTCTTCTTTTCTTTGTATACTCACAAACCTTACCCAACATACTCGAGTACAGGGCACGGTAGGCCAGTGAGCACTGTACTGTACGTTATCAGAGGATCTCGAGCCTGGCGTATTTAGTTTTGCGAGTCCACGGACGGTTACGGTATGTACGATGCGATAATAATGGGAAAAGGGTGAGAAGGATTTCCTAGAATAGCTCACTGCCACTTCCTTCGTGTTGGTTTACTTGTCTCTCCCTCCACCCTGGCCATTCCAGTGAGAAGGAGAAAGCAAGGAAAAGAGTGCTGCCCAGACCTGTCTTGTTTTTGTCTTGGTCCCTTTCCAATTCGCCTTTCTCTGGCTGGCCTTCGGGGCGCTTCTGTCATCCCATTTTTATCTCAAACACATACCAGGACTAGTACGGTACTGTACGAGTACAGTACTCGAGCAGAATGTTCAACAAGGCTGCCACATGGAAATTGCTCCATACACCCCCCCCCTACAAAAACAATACCTACAAAAGAGCGCAGCACAGGTACTTCTACTGTATATATTGGGCTGTGAAGGTACTTTTCCTCAGCAATTGAGGGGCAATCGGGTGGCTCGAACATCACCCCTGAACGACTGGTTGAACAGGGAGTCTTCTTCAGACTTAGTTTATTTCACTCTCCCTTTTTCTTTTTTTTTCTTTTTTTTGTCATTTTCTCTGTTTACCTTATCTCTCGACTATCCTCGCCGCTCGTTCTACATCCTATAGACGCTCTCTCTCCCGTACCAGTACTTTGCGTTAGCTCCTCTCCTTTTCGTCTATTTATTGCTCCTGCGTCCTTCCATTCTTCCGTTAGAGTAGCTTTTGAGTGATTCTCTCCACGATACCTTTACCGTGCTCTATTGCGCTTCTCCATTCTACTCGACTCTGCTCCCCCCTTGCTATTTATCACATACACTCCTTTTGAGTTGTTTTGATATCTGCCCTCCCACAGTAGTGTTACATTACCGGTGGGCGGTAGAGAGTGTTTTCTATCATTTCGCCCGCTTTCGCTAGCAGCCTATTTTTCTTTTCGATTTACTTGAAGCGATTGTGAAGCACCGGTAGAAACCACGGCTCTGCGCGCCCCTCGCGTTGCTCCTTTTGGAAACTTTGGCAAGTTACAGCAACGGAGGCCCTGGCCAACAAGGATCGTCAATTATCAACTCATCCCTCCTCTCTTCCTCCTTTCTCTCCCACCCCCCTCCTCTGACACTGAGGGTTCAACTACCCCTCCCCCTCATCATCTCTCAAAGGCCCTTACCTTCCCTGCGTCTGGTATTTGTCGACAGCAGGTTCTCCTGAGCCCTACCGTTTCCAAACCCCCCCTCGGACACACGAGCTGCGACTAGTACTCGTACTCACATTTTTTTTCCCTCCTTTCATCCTAACCTTCCACTCCCCCATCCACCTCCGCCCAACACTCCTTAAATCACAACACAATGACTGAGGAACCTGGCTTTAAAGGCAAATCGCTCAAGAGAAAGAATGTTAAGGGGCTAAAGCTCGGTGGAGGAGGGGGTGGTGGAGCTCCTGCCGCAGCCCCTTCTGTCCCTGACACCCAGGCTCCTGGCGGAAACGGGAGTAGATACTATGCCCACAATGACCAACTAAGTGATCAACTCAGCACTCTGGAAATCGGTGTCGAGTTTAAGCTGGATTTACGTGCGGAGGATTTGAAGGTGGTGAATGAATTAGGTGCGGGGAATGGAGGGACTGTTAGCAAAGTCATCCATGCTCCAACAAAAGCTTTAATGGCAAAAAAGGTTCGTCATCTCGGTCCCCAGCCGTGTTGATGTCCTATAGAATTATATTAACAAATCGGTGAAGGTCATCCACATAGACGCTAAGCCGTCGGTTCGGAAGCAGATCGTTCGCGAACTACACATCATGCAGGAATGCCATTCCCCTTATATTGTGTCTTTTTACGGTGCCTTCCTCAATGAAGGGGATGTGGTTATGTGTATGGAATACATGGATTGCGGGTCAGATATTAACCCCTCATTGGGCTGTGTGTGCCGCGCCTTGTGAATACATTCACTGACATGGTATAATATCACAGATCTCTTGATGGTATCGCCAAAAAGATTGGCCCGATTCGCATCGATGTTCTTGGAAAGATCTCGGAGGCCGTTGTGGAAGGATTAAATTACCTCTATAATGTCCATCGAATCTTGCACCGAGATGTCAAACCCTCAAATATCTTGGTCAACTCTCGAGGCTCCATCAAGCTGTGTGACTTTGGTGTTTCTGGAGAATTAATCAACTCGATCGCCGATACGTTCGTCGGTACTTCAACTTACATGTCCCCAGAGCGAATCAAAGGAGCCAAGTACTCTGTCAAATCAGATGTATGGAGCTTGGGACTGACCCTGTTGGAGTTGGCCATTGGGAGGTTTCCTTTTGACGCAGACGGTACAAGTGCCGGGACCCGGGCCAGTGCTGGGCCGATGGGTATTCTTGATTTGCTTCAGAAGATCGTCAACGAGCCTGCGCCCAAATTGCCAAAAAACAAGGCATTCCCTCCTAGTTTGGAGAAGATGATTGAGCACTGTTTGATCAAGGATCCGGAGCAGAGGCCTAGCCCTCAAGAGCTTCTGGTAAGCTACCACTCATTCGAGAAAATACCCAATGGTAATTTGCTAAACAGCTTTTTGTGAGCCGATAGGAAGAATCATTTATGAGAGCGGCCAAGCAGACCAACGTGGACCTCGAAGCTTGGGCTCATATTATTCTCGACAAACCTCTCAATCGATCCTCAAGATCCTCGCAATTGATCAGCCCCGCCCCCGTCCACCGAGAGTCTCCGGCTCCACCGCGTCCATCATCACGTGGTCAACACACTCCCGGGAGAAGAACCTCTACTACTGAGCGTAGCTCAAGTGAACGAGGTACTGAAAGAGAACGGTCTGATCGCGAGCATCGCGTACCTCCGGCCCCGCTGCAACAGGCACCTTTTCCAACCCGTACAAGCTCGCACGGTCCCGGTTCTGGAAGACTTGAGGAGGTGAACTACCACTGCTCAGGTGATTCGTCCAGAGGCAGCCAGTTACCGCATTCAAGGTCCTCCCGCCAAGCTCAATACCGATCGAACACTGAACCTGCGGGGCGCTCGGCGTCAGATCGGAATGATAGCAGAGAGAGATGTGCTCGTGGCCAAGGTAGTGAAAAGGAACGCGAGAGGGGACGCGAACAGGAGTACGTGCAGGGCACGATTGGGATCGGATTTGAGGGCGCACGCCAGCCAGAAATGAGGGAGAAGAAGAAGCAGCCGCCTGTTGGCATTATGAGCTCAGGGGGAGGTCTCTCATTTGTCGGATCTGGTAACGCCATTGGTTCAAGCGGTCCTAATGGAATAAGCAGTGGCCAGTAGGACAGGCTCAAAATCAAGCTTATCAAATATTTTGATCACTATATTCAGTAAATGGGGGGGTTTTTTGGGGGAGAGGGGTTTGCCAAAGTTTATGGTTCCATCATGTGTTTTGTTTTTCATTTTCACACCTCTTTTCTTTTCATTTTCGGAGATATCAAAGGGTTCTGCTTGTTACTTCTAACTTTTTCCTCCCTCTCCTCCCCCGTTCTCCATTTATTATTTGTAAGGCAGATTCACATGGTATGGTACAGCCGGGAAATCATTTCTCAAAACAAAAAAAGAATTGTCCTGTCACTATTCCTCTTTTCTCATGTGATGGGTTTTTTGTTTGAACTTGCATTTGGTGGGGTGCCAACGGTTTGTGTCTTTCGCTATATTTGAGTTGAGCTCTATCTTTCTTATCTTATGATATTTTGATGTTGAAATTCCTCCCTATTCCTTGGACAGGCGGATGGGAGTGAAGATATAGAATTGAACAGATACAAGGAGATGATGATGATGCACCGGTACTGCTAATGGGAGTGTTGTTGGTATAGGAACTTGATTTTCGACCACCAGTGCTCACTCAGGGGGTTATCGCACCCGTTGGGCTGTGATCGCGGTGCTGTAGTAGTGGTTCAATGTATGGTATGGAGTGGAACAGACCTGCACAGTCTGCTCCTACGTCGAGAGAATTTGGCAAGTCTTTGCAGTCTGATTGGTCATGGTTTGTTTGCGGTGCCTACCGTACGAGTACTCGTACAGTATCCACCGCGCGGGTACCGGTACTGCACTGCACGTATCATACTTGCGACACTGGAACAGGCCGTATGCATGGACCCTACGGTACCCGGACCCTCGCTGTAGAGTTTTCGACAAAATCGCGTCTCCGGGTTCGGCCCAAAGAGGGCAAATATAACATACTAGTACTAGTACATTGTGCTCTTCCGGGTTTCCTCTTACTGTTGAATGTCAGCTGAGATTTCCAGATTTCTCCTACCCCGGCGCGTTCTTAACTGATTCACTTTTCCATTTGGTACCCCAGTCCAATGCTCGAATACCGTACGGTACATTACTCCCGTTTCTTACCCATTCACATGTTAAAACCCGCTTCATGCGTACTAGTACTGTAAATACCTAATATCTCGATCTAACGACATTGCAAACAATCAGAAGACAACAAACAAACGAATGAATAAACACAAACAAGAAGTAGTAAAGGTGAAAATGTCATTTCCAAACGCCCATTCGTAAGAAGCTCCTCATCCTTCCTTCCTTCTTCTTCTTCCCCATGACCTCCTTTGCCCCACTACCATCAGTGGGTTGACCGATGGATCACAACCTAAATCTCACCGTCAAGCAGACCATGCTAAAAACCACCAACCCCTGGATCCACCCGTCAGCGCCATAAACCCACACATACGCCGCGGCGACAACGCCGTACAAAGCCCCGTTGATTACCAGCCACACCGGCAGCCCCTTGAGTACGAACCACGCCAGCCTAGCATACGGCACTTGGGCGAACGCCTTCCAGAGGCTTACTCCGCCTTTGACTCTGCGGATGGGTATGATTGGGTCTACATGCGGCTCCAGGAGCGATGCGCGGACGCGTGTGAGGGCGAGGTAGGAGGGGATGACGAGGAAGAAGGTTGAGAGGGGGGTTAGGATGTACGGGAGGTAAGTGTAGTGCGGTGGGTATTTGAGGAAGGGGAGTTCGAGGGTTGTTAGGGTGAGCAGGCCGTTGAGGATTACAGAGGGGATGGTTGCCAGGACAGAGGTGCCGGGGGTGTTGGCGTAGCGGATTAGCCAGGTTGTTGGTTGGGGGTGTGAGATTTGGATGCTGGGGTTTTGTTGATTAGTACTGTTTCTTTTTATTTTAATTATGGGAGGGGAACGAACTGGAGGATAGTCAAACTCAGCCTTGAGACTGCTATCAAGGATATTGTCCCGCCGAGAACCCTTCCAGCGACTTCACTTCCGGCCCAGTACTGCAGTTTCGGGATGACAAAGTTCCCGACTGTTCCATCGAAGAAAGAAAGTGCCATGGCTCCGATGAACCCTCTCCAAGGCGCAGTCCGACCACCAATCCTGCGTAAATGTCTAATAGTCCCCGCGACGCTGTCTGTGACAAACACCTTTTCGCTTCGGGGGATCAAGGGCTGTGTCTCCTCATCTCCTCCCGGTTCCCGATCCCGATGGGATCTTCGGCTCCTACTCCTTGGTGGGGTCGGCGGCACCGAGGACGAAGAGGGGGGAGAAGAAGTAGGTAATCCGGTCACTGGGTCCTCAACGACAAGTAGTGCGATCAGTAACTCGACCGAGTAATTAAAGCACACGGCGAGCACGCCCGCAAGAACGGATATCGCAACCAGCGCAGCTAGTTGTTCTTCTTGGCCCTCCTCTGTGCGGGAGAAGGTGTACATTAGTGTGTTTTTGATGTACCGTTCCATCTCTACTACTCGTCGTTGTCCTTGCACAGTACCGGTGAGAGAGATGGGCAACGGCAGCGGGAGAAGGAGGAGGAGGAAGGGAAGGCGATGAGGTGAGGCGATGAGGTGAGGCGATGTTTGTGTAAATACTATGGTGAGTGAAAAAAGAGAAAAAAGTATCCCAACTACTGGTACCGATGAGATGTGTAGCCGCTCACCCCCCTCCCCCGTGCTCTTTTAAGCTTTGCTTCACTTTGCTTCATCGGGCTGGTGGGGGCTGGCGGGAGCCAGGTGGCATGGGGTGTTTCGCGCGGGTGGCTCGGTGGGACCGGAGACGGGCAGTGGATCCGCGGAGGATCCGGGGTGGGGTGGATCTTTTATTCCTGGGTTGGAGACCGGGTTGTTCTCTGGCCGGTGGACGCTTTGTTAGCGGATTGGTTTGCTGCGGAGTCGAAGTTATGGAAAGTTCTGAGATGAAGCGGTGTGAATCTCAGTGCTCCCAGTCGTCCAGTCCGACGACCGTCGACGGCCGTCCCGCTACAACTGGACGGGACCGGACTGACCCCGTTGGACGGCAGCCGACTATAATTGGCCACTGCACCCAGTTATCATAAGACATACACTACTGGTAGTATGATACCACAACAAGTTAAAATTAAAAAAAAGATCAAAAATAATATGTAAAATTAGTACGAGTAAGTGAATAAATAAACAAAATAGAGTAATATTATGGTATCCATAAAAGGAAACCCAGTGCTAGCGCCGTCCGACTGCCATCGCCCCGTCCAGTCCCGTCTTTTGTCGTCCTGACCCCGTCTTGGACGGACTGGACGACTGGAACCACTAGGTGTGATAACTTTACTGGTATTCCAGTTTTCGAAGCAAGGTCACAAGGTGGGTCCGGCCGATTTGTGACATCATCAGCAAATGGATTGGATCGGATCCTCGAGTGAGTGTTTGTGATGATGGCATGGTCAAGTTAGGAGGAAGGGTCAAGTTATCTGTGACGCTGTGAGCAATGTGGTATCCCACTGCCAAGTTATTGAGAGTAATGAACAAAAGCTAGAGTTAAAGCCGCCACATCCAAATCTCTATAGTTGGTGCCCGTCTGTCTACGTTATGTGTACTATCCACCCAGAAACTGTCATCACAACCATAGCAATTAGCCCAAAACGCCGTTTTTCATTAAACCCTCAACACCTAACCTCGATATCGCCAGCTTTTGTCAAATACTTGACTCCTTTGTAAGGTTTTACGCCCTCTCCCAATCCCTTTCCGCCAACAACCTTCAAACTATCAACCTTAACACCACTAGCCAACCACCCTTTCACACTAAATGCCACTAGAGCACATCTCGGCATAGCCATTTCCATTTTCCTCTTCGCTTGCCTTTCTCTCTTTGCCTTCTCTTCCTCGTTACCACCGTTGACCCCGGTTGTCCCCGCTGTCTGAACGTCCTGGTATTCTCCATTGTCTACAGGTGCCTCTTCACCCTCACTTTCATCTCCGCCATAACTCTTGACGACCACACCAGTTCTAAGTGTGGCTGTTCCGGAGAATGCACTAGTCGTGGGTATCTTCCATGTCACTCTTCTGCCTTCATGTTGGAACTCTCCTCGCGAGCACCGTGTGCCCGTGAGTGTTTTAACGGTCGGGGGAAGTGGGAAGATGATGCTTACTTCCTCGACCGTGGGGTTGTTGCTCGACCCCCCAAATGCTGGACTCCGACTAGATCTGGGACCAAATGGGTTTGCTGAGAGGGTGTTGGCTGTGGGGGCTAGGGAAGCAGTAGAAATGAAAACCCGAGCTTCGAACTCAGACGACTGTGGTCCGATTGCAGTCTTGAGCTCTACGCTAACAGGTAGCTGCGGCTGTATTGCACTTTTTGGATTACCGGAAGGCAAAAGGTCGATCTCATAAGATGCAAGGACAAATTTACCGTCTGGAGGAACGAAAGATAGTTCCCCCGGCCGCTCCTTCCATCGAGAAAGCCGAACACACGGGTGGAAGACGGGAAAGCCTAGCCCCCCGGATGGCGGGGCACCAAGCTTTTGTTTATGATTGGTAGGTGCTTGAAGTGTCATTAGAAGGTCAGGGATACCGGACAGTTTGCAATTAAACGCTATTGTACCGCTTGAACGCGCAGATAGGAAGCGTCCAGAGGGTGCAATAGTTGCTGTGATCAGCTCTATTAGATCCACGTAGAGTTCATTGTTGGTATGACGGACATTGGAACGACGCCAGGGGATTGTGGATAGGGTTCTAGTTGGTGAGGGAGTAAAAGATGAAGGGATAGAGGCACTAGCCAACCAACTTAACAGTGGATAGGTATTGGAGGAATATCGGATAAACTAACCTTGGTAGACCAGTGACGCTTCCTAAGAGCTTGCCCATTAAACTGGGCGGCAGTACCACATCCCTCAATGCATTCGGTTCCGTCGTGAATGGGAACCCGTCATCACACATCTCGTTCAGCAACTGAGCAACTATGTCATAGTTTGCCTCAATTTTGCTCCCCAGCAATGGGGATCCCAGGTAGTCTTCGAGAACATTAACCACCCGATGCAAGAACTCCGATACTAGCAACGGTTCTATCTCGGATGTTGCGGGCGAAAGAAACAAGAGGTTATTATGTATTATGTTGAAAAGCAGAATAGGGGGTGAGGTCGTTGGCAGATATATTAATGAGGGACGTGGGGACGGTTGAGCTTTGTAGAGCGAGTAGAGGGAGGCAGCATTAGTAGCTGGTCGTGATCTCCATTCATGTTGTAGGATTGGTGTTGTAGCCGGGGAAAAGTTGTCAAAGACGTACAAAGCTTCGACGGCACTCATGTCTTTGCGAAGGTGGTAGTCGGTAACAAAGCTACAGACGAATTTGCGGAGCGAGTGGGGTTGAAGTGACGTCCGAGACAACCAACCACGAGGTGTTCTTGGCAAGATTTATGGTGTTTCTTTTTTTCCCAAGATACCGATGCCTCCTTAGCAGCCTCAACTTTCTCGATTCATTTCCAGCATACCGGTAGAAAACGAAAAAAGAATAAGAGAAAGGAAAAACATGGGCAAAGAGGAGATAAAATATCTACCAGATACCCCTGTTCCCCTGAGAAAAGCCCTCGCAGAGGATATGAAAGAGGACTGCTTGCCATGTAGAGCAATCGGTATCAACACTTCACCCGTCTTTCTTTCTCTTATTTTCCTTCTTTCTCTCCCTCTTCTGACCTGGCAATCTATCAAGGTTCTACTGCGTTCATTGGCCTTGGGATCTACACGTTTTTTTCCGGTCGTTCGCAGCTTCGAGCACGGGAGGCAGCAATATTAAAATGCGGAACGAGGTGGGGAATTGGAGCACGAAGGTTAGGAATCCATGGGATAGCGGTGACCTTGGTGGGATTGGGGGTTTACAGGATGGTCATGTGAATTTGTTTATAATATTATACATTCCAGTCTTGCTTGTGTGCCCGCCTTTCCAAGATTGCCGCGTTTTTGGCGGGCGGCGGGCAGCCAGGTTATCTATCGTAGACTCAAATATTACTATTGTATCATACCGGTACTCAAGTATATGCCCTTGTATGATACTGGTAGAGTGAAGAGTGGGCTCCTCACGACCTCGAGGGCGGGGGGTCAGTAGTCAGAGGGGTTATCGGATGATCGGGTGTCTGGTCTTGATAAGTTGTGCAATGTCATAGGAGTGGTTTGTGAGGAGTTCAGCTCCCAGAATGTAAATACTATCATAGTATCATAATATTATTAATATTATTATCATAATATCATACTTGTAGCACTCCATGGGTCGTCTGCGATCCCATGATCCTGCATAAACATTCGGTGGCTACCTGTAGGCCGTACGAGTACAGTGCCGGTAATAATATGATACCGGTACCGTACTTGTAAGCCGCCAAGCCTCGCCAAAGCTCAGATCAACAGGGTGCCCGGAGACGAACATCCCCCAGGGTCCCGAAATACGCAAGCCCTTTCCCTATGGAGCCGCAGGGCCACGCCCCCCCACCTCTGGATTTCCGTACCATAATGTTATGATACCACAATAATTATCCATCGTTTTGTATCCCTATCATGCCGTTTATCAAGTATGCTTACCTGTACGGCACTCGTACTACTCCCTCCCCCCCTATCCCCCCTTCTCCCACTGCCCCCGCTGCCCCCCCACTCCTCTCCAACATTCCCTTCCCCCCGAGCTTATTCGTGGTGGCTTTGCACCCTCTTCAAGATTGACATCTACATTCTCTCACTCAAGCCATGGCACTTTTTGCAAGTTCGTTCAAATACAATCTGCGAACTTTGAGGGATAATCCACTCGGCGAGATTGCTGGCTCTCTGGGAGATTTGGGGACCCTTCTACCTCTTATGACGGCCCTCGCTGCTGGAAAATCAATCTCGCTAACTGCTACTTTGATATTCTCGGGGGCCTTCAATATATACAATGGTGCCTTCTTTGGCGTACCTATTGTGGTACTTGATCCCATCCCGTGTTTTTGTATCGCCCCGGCGTCATATGGAGGAAATTTGTTCCATAGGGCTAACCCAAGTAGGTGCAACCCATGAAAGCCATTGCCTCTATCGCCCTCGCTCGACAGCTATCGATAAAGGAAACTATGGCGGCTGGTATTGGTGTGGGCATCGTGGTCATGTTGCTTTCCATCATAGGAATGATTGGGAGGTTAACCGACCTGATACCTCTTCCTATAGTCAAGGGAATCCAAGTAGGCGCAGGTCTATCACTCTGTCTAAATGCTGGCTCTATGCTTGCGGACCTTGGCCTTAACGGGTCCAAATGGGATGATAACCTCTTTTGGGCTATCAGCGCCTTTTCAGTACTCTATGGATTTTCACGCCTGCCCAAGTTCCCTTTTGCTCTACTAGTATTCCTCCTGGGTGGTATATTTGCTGCGGTGGAGGTTGCTACAAGTGGTGGGAGTTTGCCAGCCTTCGGATTCTGGTGGCCGTTGAACCCAACGATACCGACACCAGATGAATTTGCAACTGGGTTCGGGACAGCAGGCGTGGGCCAGATTGCGTTGACAATATTGAATTCAGTGATTGCTGTGCGCTACCTTTGCGAGGACTTGATGCCCACCAGGCCTGCACCGTCAGTTACGGCCCTGGGAATATCTGTTGGGCTCATGAATTTGACGGGGTGCTGGTTTGGGGCGATGCCCGTCTGCCATGGTATCATATATAGATCCATTCATTGGCTATGTTCGGTTAGCTAACTAGTGGGCTTCTGCTCGAGCAGGCTCGGGTGGGTTGGCAGCACAGCATAGGTTTGGGGCACGGTCGGGGGCTAGTGTGATGCTTCTTGGACTAGTGAAAGTTGGAGCTGGATTGGCATTCGGAGAATCGCTCGCTAGCTTGCTGCAGCGATTTCCCAAATCTCTACTAGGCATCATGGTATGTTGAGAGCGTTGGGGGTTACTCGTTGTATTAGGAGTCCTTGCTAAGATCGATTTACATAGGTATTTGCGGCTGGAATAGAACTGGCTTCAGTTGCAGAGAACCTAAACAGTTCAGCCAAAGATCTGCTATGCCCTGCCTCAGTGGCGCCAGGGACTGAGCAAGCTCGGTCGGCTGTTTACCCCCCTTTGAGGGTATTGACGGATCGCGAGAAGAAGGAGCGATTCTTAAATATGATGGTCACTGCTGCCATGACGCTGGCCTGTAAAAATACCTTGGTGGGATTTCTAGCCGGTTATTTCTTTTGGGCTCTCCTCCGGCTACAAGATAGGATGGAGAGTTTGGAAGAGGCAAGGGCATCGTACGCTCCTTTGAATGAAGCATCTGCGCTCTTGGGACGATAGACGGCTTGCAATGAATGGCGCACCACTACAGTGGTTTTTATAGACTTGAGCGCACTTTAAACTTGTTTTGTTAGGAGGTTAGACTCGGCGCAATTATTGTCTGAGAACAAGCAGCGCCCAATCAGTAGCCTAGAAGTCTCAATTCCAATAATTTGAGTCCTACCGGTAGTTTGAGTGCTGAGTAATGAATGACTGCGCTTGTTTGGCCTCTGAACAAAGACGTTTGGCGTCGCCAGGGCAACCGTGCCCTGTTGGAGTAAACACCCAACCGCACTGGAAAAGTCATCATCTTCAGAGCAGCAGTTTCTCTTGTCGTCCCCCTCTCACCTACAACCATAATTTTAGCTGCCACTGCCCCCCGCTTCAATTATTTTACTACTAAAACGCATACAATTCAATCGCCATGCCTCCCGCAGAAAAGACAAAGAAGTCCAAGACCACAGATAAGTCGAGAGATAAAGAAAAGGTGCACAAGCTTTCATTGAAAGGTGATTCTTTCCCCGGTTAGGGTCGGTGCGCAGGCAAGGAGCTAACTCGGTTCTAGGCTCTTCGAAGTTGGTTACAGAATTTGTGAGTATTGATTGATTGCCTGGCAGGGCAGTCGTCGCGAATTATCCGGCGGGCCTTTTGCTAACCCCCACACAGTTTGAGTACTCTATAAACACAATCCTCTTCCAGAGAGGAGTGTACCCAGCAGAGGACTTCACTGCCATCAAGAAATATGGTCTTAACATGCTTGGTAATTTCCATTCCTCCTTCTTCCTCTCTCTTAGAGACCTTCGCCCGATAAGCTAACGGACGCCACGAGGATAGTCTCCGCCGATGACCAAGTAAAGGCCTACATCCGCAAGATAATGTCCCAACTGAGCAAGTGGATGCTCGGCGGCAAGATCTCAAAGCTGGTGATAGTAATAACGTCAAAGGATACAGGCGAGAATCTGGAGAGATGGCAATTCGACGTACAGCTTCAAGGCAAAGCCAAGAGTCCTGCTGTTGTTACTGTCGCCGCCGCTACCACCGACGGCTCTAGCTCAACGAGCAAGGAAAATTCCGCTCTCGTTGCGGCGGCACCAGCTCCTGAGAAGACCGAGAAGGAAATCCAGGAGGAGATCCAGAGCCTCTTCAGACAGATCACCGCGTCTGTCACATTCCTGCCCATGCTCGATGGGAGATGCACTTTCAACGTGCTTGTCTATGCGGATGGCGACGCCGAGGTCCCCATGGAGTGGGGTGATTCGGATGCCCGCGAGATTGTCGGGGGGGAGAAGGTTACGTTAAGGAGTTGGGGGACTAGCAGTCATAAGGTCGATACTTTGGTTAGTTATAAACTTGCTGATTGACTGACTGATTGAATGATTGATAAGGGTTTGGGTGGTGGTTTCTGGGTTTTCTATCATACATCGTGCTTCTCGGGTTGTTGTTCGGTTTGTTGGTATTGGGGTTATGGTTGTTCTTTTTCTTTTTTAAGGTGGGCTGGAGTGGGGTGGTGTATACCTGGTTCTTGAATTTATAGATACCGGCCTGCTTGACGCAGGAGGTCTAATATTGGGGGTATGACATGTGCCGTACTTTATCGTGCTAGTAAATTAATTGGTAACAGCACAGCTCCGTTGAACTGCTGTACTGCATCTCATCACAATTGCTCACTCGCACATGTGGGTGATTGCACTTTCTTATCGTCCCCTCCTCCCTAACACAAAACCCCGGTGAATCCATACGGAGCATTCGGTCACTTCCACCATCACCTACTGGTGTGACAACATCCCGATATTGACGACCTCGAAAAAGCCTAAGCGATGCTCTGCAAATCTGGGAGTTGCCCAAATCCCCCAAATCCCGGGATGAAATCATGAGGGTTCGCGCGTGGCATCTTCCCCCAAACCCAACTTGCCATTGTGGTGAACTTACCCTCCTATGATACGTGTAACAACAACGGACATCAACTCTCGAACTATCCTCAACAACCACACTCGCAACATCAACCAATCAACCAAAATACTATTTACCCTTCCCAAACAGAGGTACCCTCCCCCTTCCTCCCCCTTCCTCCCCGCGGCATAAAAACCCACCCCCCCCTAGTCCAAATGCCCCCACCCTACCCCTTCCTAGGAGTAATAATATTCCTGTCGGGTCTTCTAGCATACTTCTTTACACTCTATTCCGGCATGAGTTCTTCTGTGGATGGTGGTTGGCGGTGGAGGGAGGTGCGGAAGAGTAGTATTGTTGGCTTCTTCGCGCAAGATTTGGAGGAGACGGATCCAGGGAGATTTGATTGGGTTGGCTTTCGCTCTATCCATCTTGTAGACGGGGGGGCTAACAGTGGGTAGATTGAGAGTGGGTTTGGGTTGTTGGATGAATTTGATGTTCCTGGGCTTGAGATGGAAGGGGGAGGGGGAGGGGGAAGGAGAGAGGAGTAGGAAGTGGGGAAAGTTTCGGAAGGCTATTGGCAGGTTGAACAGCCAGGCGCCGGGGAATACGGTTTATAAAGTGTTGTATTTGGCTAGGCATGGGCAGGGTTTTCATGTATGCTCTTCCCTTTCTCTCTCTCTTGATCTCGTTGGGGATTAGAGATGCTGACGTTTTTGGTAGAATGTTGCCCGTATGTTCTGTTTTGTTTGATGGGAACATGACTAATTAATGATGGCGGCGTAGAGGAGTTTTACGGTACCCATCTTTGGGATGTAGGGGGTTCATTCTATCCAGTCATGTATTTCAGGTTGGGTGAGGGAGGCTAACTATATTGTCGAAGTGTCATTGGTCCTTGCTGGATGGGAATGGGACTTCCGTTTGGGTTGGTCCATCCATAGGGTCGGGCTGCGGGGTTCTAGAGCTGATGTTGATAACAGGCCGATGCTGAGCTCACGAATATTGGTGTCACGGAAGCTCAGCGAGCGAATATTGCTTGGAAGGACCAGATTAAAGCCGACGTCCCGTTGCCGGAGAGCTACTATTCTTCTCCATTGAGGTATCCAGATCCTTTGTTGGTTACGGACGTGGCTAACTAGGCCAGGCGTGCTGCAAGCACCCTTGAGATAACCTGGAAAGACATCACTCTGAACAACCACAAGACTCCGAAACCCATTGTCAAGGAGGTCAGTAGCAGAGTGATTGGTGGATGGAGTTTCGAGCTAAGGAATTATAGGAACTCCGCGAGACGATCGGTATTCATACCTGCGACCGCCGGAGTTCCAAAACCGAGATTGCAGAAAAGTTTCCCGAATTCGTCTTCGAGAAGGGCTTCCTAGAGAATGACCCGTACTGGACGCTCAAGTGGAGGGAACCTGACGATGTACGAGACATCAGGTTGGGGGAAGCCCTAAACGACATCTTCGCCCATGACAATAACACCTATATCAGTATTACCGCTCATAGTGGGGCTATCACCAGGTAAGTCCCCGCCTGCCGATCAATGAGCCGATTAGGACGGAAACTTTTGCTGACAAATTTGGTGACAGTATGCTGCAAGTTCTCGGGCATAGACCATTTAGACTTCAGACCGGAGGGATGATTCCAGTGGTTGTGAAGGTTGAGTTTGTTCCAGAGCGTGGGCCAACACCGACCAGCGTCTCACCTTCGTATGGAGCGCCAAGTTGCACAACAGACCCGATAACAAATTTATAGGCCTGGAGGTTGGTAGTGAAAAACTGTATGAAAATGTACCGCATCAAGACGGAGGGTTTGATTCTTAATATATGAAATATAAAGAGCATACTTGATAATTACCCATGCAGGGCGTATCATACAATGTGAATGAATTTTTTTTACCAATGAGGCGTTCTCTAACCGCCTGTTTGAAGCTGAACTCGACCCCTTTTTGGTAGAAAGCTGTGGAAAGCCGCAGATGCTTGAACCCAATCGCTCAGCCCCGACCGCATAAAATTATTTAGTTATACGCCAAGATTTACTTGCTTTGGGTGCCGCCACACCTCCAGACGCTGACTCTTAAAGAACACATCCAACCTCAATCTTTTCTCCCTTGTCTACCTGTTCCGGAACTCTTAACCTCCTTAAACTTCCACCTCCTAGCTCCTTACCACTGTGACATCCGCCCTAACACTCTTACACACATATTTTCCACTCTACGAAGTCTCGTTCAACCACAGCTCAACATAAAATGTCTGACGATTGGGAATCTGTTACCAAGATTGGTTCCAAGGCTAGTGGTAACGCTCAGCGTGCAACAGTAGCGAGAACTCAGTCCGAGATCAACGCAGCCAGAAGAGCCGGCGCTGTTGTTGCCACTGAAAAGAAGGTACATGAATGCGAAAACCTACAAAGTTTTGACGGTTGGAGCTTGAGTGCTAATATTCCCGCAGTATGCGACCGGGAACAAGACCCAGAGTACCGAAGGCCAGCGCTTGACAAAGGTCGATCGTGAAAACGAGGTTGCTCCGCCACCCAAGATCGATCAGGGCGTTGGAAAGGCTATGTCTAAGGCCCGCCTCGATAAGACTCCCACCATGACACAGAAAGACCTTGCGACCAAGGTTAACGAGAAGCCTTCTGTGATCAACGATTACGAATCTGGCCGTGCTGTTCCCAATCAGCAGGTTCTTGCTAAGCTTGAACGTGCACTTGGGGTGAAGCTGAGAGGGAAGGGTCAGTATTATCATTTCCATCACCAAAATTTAACCTTTTCTTAAGCCCTTATATTATTTCCTCCTTGATATACTAACGACATGTGACAGACATTGGTGCTCCCCTCGGTCCTAAGAAGAAGTAAGGTTCGCGGTTTCTTTTTTTCTTTTTTTCTCTTTTTTTTGTTTAGCGGCACGGGGTGAAGGGGTTGTTGGGTTGAGCTATAGACAACGTTGAGCTGCAAGAAGTATTTCGACTGGTTGTGGTGCATTTGTCGCCTTTACCACCGAATGTTTTCCCCTCCTTTTGTTTTCTTGAAATCTAGATGATAAGAAATGAAATGGTGGGACTGCGGGGCGTTTTACTTTGTCTTTCTTCGAGTACCTAGATGTCATTACGTCTCCTTGAGTTCATTGATAGAAATACCTTTCTCGGGCTATCTTTTTTCTTCGTTTCTGGAGGGGTGGAAAACTCAATGATGGAAGGTTGGCGGTTGGAGCCGTGAGTGAAGATGTGTATTGGTCTGGTGTGGTTGGACTCTTTCAATAGAAATAAGCTGGTATGATACTGTATTATCCCATGCCCACTGTGATATGTTGGTGAGCAACATTTGGGGGGGTGCCGTATTTACGCAGCTATCCATTGTCTTGTGCCGAATGCCTATTTTGTTTTGGTGCGGAGGGCCGTCAGTAAGTGACCTTGGGCTCCTCCGCACCCTCACTGACCGTCACTAGACTCCTACACCAATAATACTATTCAAGATAAAGACTACTTATAGAGAAACCGAAGACTTGCTATTTTTAAACTGAGCTTAAAAAAGCGTGGGACGAGATGTGGGAAATGCCACAGAACAAAGACCTACTGAGCGTAGAACTGAAAGTTACCTTACAGTACTGGTGCTCGAGTTAGGGTTCCCAGCAATTGGGCTGCATCTTCCAACAAAAGAGCGGATAGAGTGACTTTTAGTGACGCGGATATACGATGGAAGCGTCAGAATTTTGGGCAAACAATTTCTACTTTGTCCTACTGAATTGTACTAAGCTGGAGCCGGGGGGTGGGGGGTCGGATTGACTCCTCCTCACCCTCAATTGCTTGTATGTTCGATCTTGGCTTGTCAAGTGGAAGAGTTTGACGTATTATCATACCTCTGAGACTTTGGGACCCGAGCCGGTTCTCCGGGAGAAAAGTAAATTAGAAATTTAGGATTGTATGGTATGATACAGTAATCCCATAGCGTAAAAGCAAAACAAAATACGTTAAACACTGTCCACTTGATAAATTTAGTTTAGGGTTGTGGACATGGAGTGTTTCACACATTGCTAAGAGGAAATATCATATCATAGTAGAAAAAGTCACCCTTCCTCCACCTCTTCTCTTGCTTTTCTTCCTTTCCTCCCAATTGCCCTTATCCCTCCGATATCTGATCATCTCTCTTTGCCTGTCGATATCTGCCCGACTGTCCGTCAATCCCCCCCCCCAGTGGCTCATCGCGATCACTGGTCCCCGTTTGTACAACCAGATCGGTGTTCTTTAGCTAATGCAAAATTGAGAACAGGAGGAAAAAAAAAACCCACCTCCGGGAGGGAAAAAAAATCAAATCGAGCTAGACAGTCAGTTTTGTACCAGTGGAATCGCTTATTAGTATCTCACAAAATCTTCTGACCTCTCATAGGTTACTTGTACACCCCCTGTTGAGGACTGGGGCTGCTTTGGTTACCCACTGCAAAGAAAATTATACTTTTTTCCATTTCACCCTACCCCTCCCACACACACGTTTGCAATTTGCCTGCGGCTATCGTACCCCCGCGCTTCCATAAACCGTCATCTTGGCCTCGGTACTTCTCAGGGCTGCCCTCCTCTGGGGGGGTGGTCCGTTGTTGAGACGCTCAACAACACACTTCTGTTCTGGGAGAAAGTTAAGAACTCTTTCACTCGGTCACCCTTATAACAACCACCAGGCTCCCACCATCCGACACCCGTTTACCAGAAATTTCTCAACTACTCGGTTCGAGATGGTTGCTGAAAGAATCGACGGTACCGCTGTTGCGAAGAAGGTTCGGGATAGAATCAATGAAGAGATTAAGAAGAGGCAGGAGACTAATAAGAGGTTTAGACCTTCCTTGACAATTGTACAAGGTGAGCGGTCCTGTCCTTCATCCTATTTTTGAGTCAATTTTTACTTTCTCTCCTCTCTGGGGATTGCCCCATTACCTGCGGTCCGATTGGTGTTTGTTGAACAAGAGTTTATTTGAAATATAGCTGCTAACATTATTTTCGAAATTTAGTTGGTGATAGATCTGATTCATGTATGTGTCACTGTTTTTCTGCGGGTTTGCAGCGACTTGAGATGTTGCCATTCGCTTTTAGTTGAGTACTGATTTCACCCCATTATCATAGCTACATACGTGCGCATGAAACTGAAGGCTGCTGAGGAGGTTTGTCTTACGGTGTTTAGTGGCATGGGGCCAATCCTGCTAACGCATTCATCAGGCAAACATCACATGCGAAATTGTCAAACTTCCCGCAGATACCACTGAAGCTGAGGTACTAAGGTCCAAACCTAGTTCAAATTACTAGAACTAATGGTTGGGACTATATAGCTGTTAGCCAGAATTGAGAGTCTGAATGACGACCCTTCAATCCACGGTGTCCTGGTTCAATTGCCAGTTCCAAGGCATATTTCGGAGGCAACGGTTACCGCTGCGGTTGATCCTTCGAAAGATGTCGACGGTTTCGGTGCCGTCAACGTCGGTGACCTCGCCAAGCGTGGTGGAACTCCTATATTCACTCCCTGCACACCTAAAGGTGTCATGGTTCTTCTAGAAGAGTATGGAATAGATCTTTCCGGAAAGCACGCCGTAGTTCTCGGAAGAAGTGACATCGTTGGCTCTCCAGTATCATACCTCCTGAAAAACTCAGATGCAACAGTCACAGTATGCCACTCGGCTACAAAGAATCTGCAGGATTTTGTCAAGCGGGCAGACGTTTTAGTGTCTGCGATCGGAAAAGCACTATTTGTGAAGGGCGAATGGCTGAAACCCGGTGCTGTGGTCATTGACGTTGGTATCAACTACATAATGGACGAAACACGTAAGTCTGGTCAACGACTTGTTGGGGATGTCGACTATGAGTCTGCCAAGGAGGTTGCTTCTTTGATCACACCCGTTCCTGGCGGAGTCGGCCCTATGACTGTTGCTATGCTGCTGGAAAATGTTGTTTCCTCTGCGAACCGATTTTATGACCAGATGGCACATAGGAAAGTCACACCATTGCCACTGAAGGTCGAGAGACCTGTCCCCAGCGATATTGCGGTATCGAGGGCACAAACTCCTAAGAATGTCAAGATAATTGCCCGCGAGCTTGGTATTTCAGAGAGGGAATTGGAACTTTATGGAGCCCATAAGGCGAAGGTCAACTTAGACCTTCTGCAGCGATTAGGTCATAGGAGGGATGGAAAATACGTCCTTGTGGCTGGTATCACTCCTACTCCTTTGGGAGAGGGTAAATCTGTGGGTCTTCTTGTTACATTCTGATCCTTCTTCCATGCTGACTCTCCGCCCAGACCACTACTATGGGCTTGACTCAGGCTCTTGGCGCTCACTTGGGTAAGATTGCGTTCGCCAATGTTAGGCAGCCTAGCCAAGGCCCTACCTTTGGAATCAAGGGCGGCGCCGCAGGTGGAGGTTATAGTCAAGTTATCCCTATGGATGAGTTCAATATGCACTTGACTGGTGATATCCATGCTATCACTGCTGCTAATAATCTCCTCGGTATGGTGTATGTTGCCCCAACGTAGAGCGCTATTAACATCTTCATAGCTGCTGCCATTGAGACTAGAATGTTCCACGAGAGCACCCAGAAAGATAAGGCACTTTACAATCGTTTGGTTCCAAAGAAGAACGGCGTTCGAGAGTTTTCTCCAGTCATGTTCCGCCGCCTCAAGAAGCTCGGAATTGATAAGGCCAACCCAGATGATCTGACTGGCGAGGAGATTACCAAGTTCGCTAGACTGGATATTGACCCTGATACCATTACCTGGCGCCGGGTTTTGGATGTCAACGATCGCCATTTGAGACAAGTTACAATTGGGCAAGCGCCCTCGGAGAAAGGCCACACTCGTATCACCGGATTTGATATTTCTGTTGCTAGTGAATGTATGGCTGTGTTGGCTCTATCCAATGACTTGGCTGATATGCGTGAACGGTAAGATTCAAGATGTGCTATTTTGAGTACAATTAACTGACTGTGTTTTAGTCTTGGTCGTATGGTTATTGGGTCAAGCAGGAGTGGGGACCCGGTCACCTGTGACGATATTGGTGCCGGTGGCGCTCTCACCGCTTTGATGAAAGATGCTATCAAGCCCAACCTTATGCAGACTCTGGAGGGGACTCCAGTCTTTGTGCATGCTGGTCCTTTCGCCAACATTAGTATCGGCGCTTCATCTGTCATCGCCGATAAACTTGCTCTTAAGCTCGCAGGTACTGAAGAAGATGAGGTCCACGAGGAAAAGGCTGGCTACGTTGTCACCGAGGCCGGTTTCGACTTTACTATGGGTGGGGAGAGGTTCTTCAATATCAAGTGCAGATCCAGTGGGCTTTGCCCAGACGTCGTAGTTATTGTTGCAACTGTGAGGGCTTTGAAGGTTCATGGTGGCGGCCCAGAGGTTACCGCAGGGGCTGTGCTCCCAGAGGCTTATCGCACCGAGGATGTCGAATTGCTTAGAGCTGGTTGTGTCAATTTGGCGAAGCACATTCAGAACGCTAAATACTATGGTGTCCCGGTGGTTGTTGCTATCAACAAGTTTGTCACCGATACTGACGCTGAGATCAATTGCATCCGCGAGGAAGCAATTAGGGCTGGTGCTGAAGATGCTGTCGAGGCTTCTCACTGGTCTGATGGTGGATTGGGCGCTGTTGAGCTGGCCAAGGCTGTCATTGCATCGTCACAGAAGCCCAAGAACTTTAGGCTCCTCTACAAAGCCGATCTCTCCATTGTTGAGAAGATGGAGTCAATTGCTAAAGAGATGTACGGAGCTGCCGGAATTGAGCTCAGTGAACTTGCTAAGAGTCAGGTTGAGACTTATACCAGACAGGTAGGCGTTCATAAATTCTTGGCATCGGGCATATACTGAATTTATTCTAGGGCTTCGGACACTTACCAGTCTGTATTGCTAAAACTCAGTACTCTCTATCCCATGACCAGAACCTGAAGGGGGCTCCTACTGGCTTCACTGTGCCAATCCGGGATGTCCGCTTGTCTCCCGGAGCCGGGTATCTTTATGCCAAGGCTGCAGACATTCAGACTATTCCCGGTCTTCCGACTGCTCCTGGATACCTCAATGTTGATGTCAACATGGAGACCGGAGAAATCCAGGGTCTCTTCTAATATTTTCCCCTTCTCTCAATTTTCCTTCTTTTTTTCTCTTTCCTGCAAATTTCTAGGGCTGTGGAGCAATTCCGTAGTAGGTAGATAAAAAATGATTCAAGGGGGTACAATTCTAACAATTGGCGTATTAGAGGGATATAGGATGGGGAAAGAGCTTGGTTCAATGGCACGCGCATAAAAAAGCGAATGGAATTGGAAAGCTCAACTCGGAGCTTATACCACACTTGTGTAGTGATGTGATACGGTATTCGTGATATCCTGCATGTACTATGCAGGTTCCAAGGAAGCTAGAAAACCAAAACCCCCGGGGTTAGGGAATGATACAACGTAACTGAGGGGCTCCTTTGACCCCGCTGCGAACTGCCAAAAAGCCCCTTTCCTCCTCCCCAAGCCAAAATAATAACTTGGGTTAAGGAAAGAGGTGGGAGTTAACCCTCCATACTAACTTATGTAAGAGGGTGCACCAAAGGAGTTTATCCAACACCAAACTTTTTCTTATCACCCCCCCCCCCCACCAACCGTGATATGATATGATATGATACTATGGGCATGCATATTATAAGAAAAAGTCGACCAATCCGTTCCCTGCAGAAAGGGGTTCGGACCCTACTTTACTGGTAGGATTATCTCTTCCTTTTCTATCTCTTCCTTTTCTTCCACCCCCTTCATCATGAAAAAAAGCCCAATTCCTTCACCACTCCGTCACCTTCTCAAGACGATACGCATTTTCTAGCGCGTCTTGCAGGAGCATTTACTACGCACCCCTCCCCCAATAGCTGAAGGGGAGAAAAGAAATATTTCCTCTTCCTCGGGGCGTCCGCTCACCCGTCCTTCCGTCTTCGAGTTTTCCTTTTCCTTCGTTACCGAATTTTTTCTTTCCTTTCCGCTTCTTCCCCCTCTTTTCGGACATTAGAATGCCTCTTGGAGCTACTACTAGCCGCTGTCTGCTGCTTCGCTCTCGAGCAATTGCTTCTACTGCTACCATCGCTGCCAGGCCTCCATTGTTACAGTGCTCTGCGAGAGTCGGGAAGAAGGATAGCAAAGCTGGTTCTGGTATAAGGCTTGAAAGGCTTGGAAGCCTGCGCGCGTTTAGTGTCAGTATGGAAAGGCAAGAGAGTATGCCCCCCCCTCCCCTTCAATTTGAGAATGTTGGAAGGTTTGGTGAGCAGGTGGTTGAGTGAGGGAGGAACAGTTCAGAAGATCAAGGTCAAGAACCCGATTGTGGAATTGGATGGGGACGAGATGACACGGGTGATTTGGGATTGGATTAAGGCCAGGGTGAGTTTTTAAATTGATTGTGCTGAGTGGGAGTTGGGAGTGGGAGTGGGAGTGGCTGACTTTGGGAGTAGTTCATTCATCCGTATGGGAATTCCTTCGGGTGTTTGGTGGGGGAGAGACTATGCGCTGATGGAAATGACCTAGTTATCTCGATGTCGACCTCAAGTACTACGACTTGGTACGTGTTATCTCACATTCTGTGGATTATCGGGGGGGCGGGTTGGTTAATGGTGGATTTTGTGACTGCGTAGGGAATTCTATATCGGGACAAAACAGAGGATAAAGTCACTGTTGAGGCTGCAGAGGCAATCTTGAAGCACTCTGTGGGCGTCAAGTGCGCAACCATCACTCCGGATGAAGCACGTGTCAAGGAGTTCAATCTCAAGAAGGTGAGGTGACTTCTCCCCAGGTTTTAGAGCGGTCATTAACAATTCGTAGATGTGGCTGAGTCCCAACGGAAGTTCGTACACCAATAATAGCCTTCCGAGGTCTGCTGGGTTACTAACAATGCCCATTAGCGATCCGCAATATCCTCGGCGGAACCGTCTTCAGAGAGCCCATTGTCATCCCCAGAATCCCCCGCTTGGTAGCTGGCTGGAAAGAGCCCATCATCATTGGCCGTCACGCCCACGGCGACCAGTACAAGGCCCAGGACTTTGTCGCTCCTGGTCCAGGTAAATTGGAACTGGTGTACACTCCCGAGAATGGTGAGCCGAAGCGCATCAAGGTCTTCGATTATAAGGCCAGTGGCGTCGCATTGGCAATGTATAACACCGACGATTCAATCAGTGGATTCGCTCATGCTAGTTTTAAGCTTGCACTTCAGAAGAAGTTGCCGCTGTACATGAGCACTAAGAACACTATTCTCAAGAAGTACGATGGAAGGTTCAAGGATATTTTTCAGGATATCTACGAGTCGACTTACAAGACTGAGTTTGACGCCAAGGGTATTTGGTACGAGCATAGGTTGATTGGTGGGTGGCATTTCAGATTTGTTGAGACTGGGAAAGGGGGTTGTGCTGATTTTTATGGTGGTGGGTAGACGATATGGTTGCTCAGATGATCAAATCTAAAGTGGGTGATCTTTGGTGATCCAATAACACCAGAGGGAAGATGTATTAATTAAAATTACAGGGCGGCTTCATCATGGCTCTGAAGAACTACGACGGAGACGTTCAGTCCGACATTGTCGCGCAAGGTTTCGGATCATTAGGACTGATGACCTCCGTCTTGATCACCCCTGACGGGAAAACCTTCGAGTCCGAAGCAGGTAAGAATCCCCACATTCATCACGTTCGCCCACTTACACCGGCCACAACAGCCCACGGAACAGTAACAAGGCATTACCGCGAGTACCAAAAAGGCAAGGAAACCTCCACCAACCCGATCGCCAGCATCTTCGCTTGGACCCGTGGCTTAATCCAGCGTGGCACTCTGGATAACACCCCGGACGTCGTCGCCTTCGCCGAGTCCCTAGAGTCCGCCATCATCGACACCGTCCAGGTCGATGGTGTCATGACCAAGGACCTCGCACTCGCCTGCGGAAAGCAGGACAGGGACTCCTGGGTCACAACAAGTGTATTCCTGGACGGCGTAGAGAAGAGGTTTAAAGGTTCGCTCAAGGCTAAGTCCATTCTTTAGAGCTGGGGCAAATTTTCATTTGAGAGGAAGGGTGCGAAGGGGTGTCTAGTACCTGTACTATACTTTACTATAAATTTGCGGGAGATAAATGCCCGATTGATACCGTTTGCTACTTTCAGCGGGGGTGAGATATTATGGGGGGCGAAGGGGTGGATGGAGTGTAAAATTGTGACTACGATTCTCAGGATTCACGAGCCCAACCACGAGTAAGCGAGCGAGGAGGGTTCAATGGACACATTTGGGAAGCGCAGGGCACTCCTGGCGATTGGGGATTCATGGTGCGGGAGAGCGCCAAGGTGGTGGAGCTATAGGATGGAGGTGTAAAGGCGACTGCACCCACGCTGTGGCGCGGTCGAGCGGATGCGGTATTTGGTGTTTCATGGTTAAATAAATGGTCTGGGTAGATACTGGGGCTGTCAGCAATTCTCTACAGGAAAGCACGGCGGACCTGCGGATGTCCATGGTTAAATTTTGGAATAAGGAGAGACGAAGATGTGAAAATGGGAGAGTAAAGTATCTTGAGCGCCTATTTTCGCACAGGGTAGTTAGAAAGGCTTGCTGTCGTCGCAGCTGCCCAATCAAGGGAGGCCCCGCCAACCCTGGACGGGAAGAGATAGAGGACAGCTATCGTCGAACTGAACTCGGCTCACCTCAATTTAACTTAACGTTCATCCATCGGGCTATTTCCCTTTTTCTTTTAACAACCAACGAACCAACAAACCTACCTATCTAACTCTCTCCACCGCCACCACAAAGCAACACACAATCCCCACAATCCACAGAAATGGCACCAAACCTCTCCTTATTCTCGGTACCCCTCCTCCATTCCCCATCTCACCGTGTGCGCCCCACTAACCACCAACCTCCTCCTCCTCCCCTTCCAGGTGAACGCAATCCTGATCCTCTCCCCAGACGGCACCCGAGTCCTAGCGAAATACTACCACCCACCCCACAGCCCCGCCACCGCCGCCAACAATGCAGCAGCGAGCAATCCCTACCCAACACTGAAGGAGCAAAAACCCTTCGAGAAGGGCCTGGTGGAGAAGACGGCGAAATCCAACACGGACATAATCCTCTACGATAGCCGCATCGTCGTGTTCAAGGCGGAATCGGACGTGATGCTGTACGTCGTCGGCGGGGTGGAGGAGAACGAGATGTTGCTGTGGCATACATTGCTGGCGTTGAGGGATAGTTTGAATATTCTACTCAAGTGAGTTGTGGGATTCCCCGCCTTGAGTTTGAATGAATGAATGAATGGTCGAATGGCTAATGAGGCCGGGTAGGAATGCTACGGATAAGCGCACGCTACTCGAGAATTATGATATCGTCTCGTTGGCTATCGACGAGATTGTCGATGATGGGATTATCCTCGAGACGGATCCTGCGACCATTGCTGGTCGCGTGTCCAAACCTCCCATGCAGGAGGTTGGGGGGGTTAAAGGGTTGGATCTGAGTGAGCAGGGATTACTGAATGCTTGGGAGTTTGGGAAGAAGCAGTTGGCGGAGAGGTTGAGGCAGGGTCTTTAGGGCGGGGGTCATTGCTATGGGAGGAGGATAGTGGGGGGTGTTTGTGGGTTCAGTTCCTTTTAAATACAAAATAAAAATCATGATACTATAGCAATGGTGGTTTAGATTCTGGTTTTATTGATTGTCATTATTATTATTCGTTGTTGACCGACTAACACTGACTATGTTACCGTATGTGTTGCGACGGTGACGATGGGTGTAATGATATTGATAATCAAAACAAGATATCATATCCATCATCAGTGCATTGCAGACGAATCCACTCCCACAGTAAACAAAAAGAGCACTTTGCGCGAAAAATAAAACCCATTCAGCCTGCAGTGCACTATGAACAAAAAAAAACAAAAAAAACAGCATAACCCCCTCCAACCAAATCCAGAGCCAGATTACAATACCGGCAAACTTGACCACAGGCACTCATACAGAACAGCACAATCCTGACTATAAATAACAACCCAACAAACCCAATCAAACCAAGAACGAAAGACAAAAAAAACAAAGCCAACCCAGTCCCCCCTCCCCCGCAATCCAGCTCCCCAATACCGACCCGATCCGACCGACCACTGTCCATTTTCCCCAGGCCACAAACCCCAGGTGTGAATACAATACTACTCGAGTACTCGAGTATACTCGAGCAGAGAATATTCCCACGACAACGCTTGGACAAGCAGAAGAAGGGATAGGCTTGTGATAGGACAAGGGCGGGCGGGGAGTTTGATATAGTGGAAACACGACAATGAAAGAAATAGCTGAGTATGATAAGTAGATCTCTTCCAACAAAAAAAAAGGGTGACATTAACTTATACAAACGAGACTTGAGCTTAAAAAAAAAGAAAAGAAAGACTCCAGATTCAACCACCCCCCCCCCCTTCTCTCCTCCCACCAGCTCGTGATAAATAAGAGGGAAAATCTCCTACCAAAAATATTACCGTATCTGGTACACAATCCAATAGTAGTAAACACTGTCTATGGGAAAAAATGAAAGGAAAAAGAGACATGTCTCCCTCTAGGTTTGTGTCAGAAAAATATGCTACTAGTGCAACTCACCTCGTTGCTTTTTCCCCTTCTGCCGGGTGCCTTAGTGCCTCAAAATACACAAGAATAGAATAGAATTTCAAATAGTAAAAGGAAGGAACCGAAAATTGGGACAAAAAAGAGAAATACTACAGACTTTGGCACAGGAAAGGGAAGAGAAAAAGTTAGAGAGTAAAACACCACGTAGCTGTCTTATTACACAAACGGCACGCCCCGTTTGACCGTTGTATACAAAAATCCTCCGCATCTACACCTTAATTACCACGGCCATCATAGCCAGCTCCTGTATGCCAGTTCATCGATCCACCAGTGTTGGATCGTTGTACGGGTTGGCTGTAATCATATCCTCCTGGCGATCGCGCCGGTGATGACGGTGATGGTACACCGCTACGGCTTGGTGATCGAGGGGTGCCCGAGGTTGTCAGTAGAGGCAACTGGTTCGAGTGTTGAGCCATTTGATTGTTATATGGTCCCCTTGAACCATCGTGACCCGCGGTAGGGAACATGGGCACCGCTGGGTTTAATGGTGAAGGCGGTGTGTCCATGTGGCGATGGCTTGGTGCATGGGAACCAGCCGTCGATGGCGGCAGAGGAATCTGAGAAGCCTCTTTGTTCATCGAGTTGGTGGTGTACGAATCATCATCCTCCAAATCCCTAGTCTTGTATCCACCTTTGTCACCGCGAGCAGTGACACCAAGGGCATCCAATTCAGTTGACGCCGCCATCTGGGTGTTGGACTTGATGAATGATGCTCTATCGTCACGCATGGGCTGGTAACGAACGTCCGGGTTTTTCGAGATCAAGGCATAGATCGATGAGATAAGTACCAATATCAACAAAACAAGGGCGAAGGCAGCATTAAGAATGAAGAAGATAACACCCATAACACCAACCACAATTCCCTGTGTAAATGTCAGTCCTATCCGTGAATAGGAGTAAATAAAAGGGAGCAAGATACTCACTGGACCCCCAAAAACGTCGGTGAAGACAAGGAGGAAGATGGTATTCAGGAAGTTGATCGCACAGATAGAAATGTTGAAGATGTTTGTTCGCTTGTCCATCCACGGCTTCATAATGCTCACAGCGATCAAGTAGGCAACCTCAATCAAAAGCAAAGCGATAGCCTGGACAAGTCCTTTATTCTGGGCAAATGCGATAAACATCGCCTTGACAAGCGTGTATAGTAAAACGGGAACGACATAGTAATAGGCAGTCGCACGAAACTGGACATAGAGGAAGCCCCATCTGTTTAAAGCTGCTGGGTCGGAGTAAAGGATATACGCTGGATTCTTGTGAAGGGTAACCGAGCGCTGAGCGATGCGAATAACTTTGAAAGATGCCCAAGCGAGAATACCAGTCATCGAGAAAAAGAAGAAGATGGCCAAAGTAACAGCACCGCCAGAGTCCCTAACAGTAAGCTCCCAAAGGCAAAGAATAGCCATTTGAGGGTAACCAATCAAGACCTATACCAAAGTTAGAAAGCATACCAAATGGCGTATACACCGACACATACCAAGCGATACATGATCCCCTTAAGAACCGTCATCCATCCGTTCCTGAAATCCTGGAATTTGGTTCCTTTGATCCACTGCATTTTAGATGCAAGCTCGCATATTGCCTTGAAAGCGCAAACACCGAGAGCAACAAAAAACAAGAAAGCGACCAAAAACGCCAAACCTGTCATGAAAAAGTTGGTAGCTTCAATTTTAGCTTTGAACGAAACCCGTTTAATCCCCCAAACTTTAATAGTCTCGGTATTCTCGTTTAGTCCGTTATCGTTGTTAGATCTCGGTTCCAGGCTACCGGAGACCAGATCCCGGGGAGTAAGCGGCGAAGCATAAGTCTCGAAACCATAAGCTGCTGCCCTGCTAATCAAAGAACTGGTCTGCTCAGGCAAACTTCTCTTCATAATCTGGACGGAAACTTCTGAGAGAGATCCAAAGATATTTGAAGGCTTGCCCCCAGTAGCTTGAATATACCAATGGAAGATCTCTTGCATGAACCCGACCTTTATTATGCCCATACTCCAGTCGAAATTTTGGGTCCAAGCAGCCACAATTGGAGGAAGCGTTACACCGGTCATCCCAATCATTGCCTGAGCCTGAAAATACCCGAAAAGGGACAATGCGTTCGCAGCGACGTGAGCAGCAGTGTTGGAGTGACCGAGGCCAGAGGTGACGGCGGAAGCGATAAGGCCCATACCAGCGATAATAGCCGTGGCCCAACCCACACCCTTAGTGTCGACAGTTTTACCATTGCTAAGAGGAGCTTCAACACAAGCGATCATCTGCTTTGTATCAGTTCTGTTGACCATGATTTTCGCCTTTCCATCTATGTCCGGGACCTGGTATGCGATAGCTAATAGAATGGAATAACACGTTAACACCTCTTCCATCCAGCACCATCGGGTAATAGAACCTCATACCAGGAATTTGGCGGGCAACATCAGCTTCAATGGGTGTATGAGACTCGAGCTGAATCAGCCCCTGTTGCATCGGACACATTCCTTGGAAGCCCTCTCCCATTTCACAAGGATTCAAGTCTCTTGTCAAAGCATTGTATCCGTAAGCAATAACAACCAATGTCGCTGTCACATTACCATCGATAGCCGAAACACCGTTAATGCTAATATGGAGGGTGTTGGTATCGGGAGTGAAAGAAACGTTGAAAAGCGAGGCCGCAAATTTAGAATCATCCATACAAGGGTTGAGAGATGTCGATTGGATCAGACGGGCGGCGGAGGCATTATGAAGAAGAGCTGAGAGAAGCAATAGCAGCGATAGAATGGAGCTAGACGATCGGGATAATAACGAACGACTCATGACAGGCGAGTTAACGAATGTGTTGAACGTGAAAAATCTTGGTTAGGAGGGGAGAATCCCCCGGAAGTTAAATAGAATGCAGCCCTGGTGGGACACAGTTTGTCAGAATTAGAACAATGAATTTCGCAGCCGTGCAAGTGTATGCGAAGCGATTCCGGGAGCAAACGGGTATGAAATACGAATGGCTGAGGTAGTCAAGCGAAGTAGTAAAGTGGCGTCGGGTGTACAGTAGGTAGGTAGCGAGTAAGAAAAAACGAAGGGCAAAGGTCAAAAGAAAAAAAAAAAAAAAACCCCTCCAAGAAACGCACGAGACAAAAAAGGGAGGGCTGAAGGACAGAGGTGAATCCAGTGAGTTGAAGGAAAGCGATCGTGGGAATAAAGGTGAGCGGGAAGAAGGCAGAGAAACCCTTTCGTGAAAACCGATATACACAATACACAGCCGAGCAGGCAAGCTGTCTCGAGGCTGTCTAAAGTTGGTAACGAGGGAAAGAAGTGTAAAAAGGGAGTGTAAAAAGGGAGAGGGAGAAGGGGGGGGGGGGGAGAGAAGGGAGAGGGAACGAACGAGAAAGGGTGCAAGGGGAGGAGGAGGGGAAAGGGATCGAACAAGAGAAGGAAGAGGGGGGGGGGGTTAACAGACGATTGTTATTTGCTTGCTTGTTGCGTATAAATGAACCCAATGCCCTTCCAGACATATAAGTACCCCGTGTAGACTAAGGCTGCTGCTTCGTTAACTCTCCTCAGTCACCAAGGAAGGTACTCGAGTATGATACTTTTGTAGGGTAAGGTAGGGGTATGTGAGAGTGTTTAGCGTGGAAGAAGGGGAAAGGGAGGAGGAGAATTGGGCGAAAATGAGATGCACAAGTCTCCAAGCAACCAACAATCAAGATAATAATAATAAGGGAGAAAATACGGTAGACACGCCCTGCTGAGAAAGGAAAGTGAACATGAATAGGGAACGTGGAATTGAGTGAGAGTGAAAGTGGAAAGGGGTGTGGATTGATTACCTTTCACACACACACACACCAAACGCCCTCAGATGGTAGTTGGGACAAATGCGTCGCAAGCTGGAACTCCCCAGCCTATTCCCAAAGGAGAAGCGGGAAAAAAGCAAGAAAGGCGGCAAGGGTTGCGCGAGCCAGAGGGCTGTGCACAGAGCAATATTGATGGTTACAGAGCCAAATCCCCTGCTGTGAAGTGATGAAGACGGATAAACAAAGATGAAGCCTTATTATCGTTGTCGATGCTCTGAAATACTAATGTATTCGTGAATCTCCTTCGTTCCCTTAATAGAAGTGCTTTCGTTTCACCTATGCCGGTAATGCCATCAACTTTGTGTAAGTACCGAACACGATATAGAGTACTATACAAAAAAGGTACAAACGAAGACAAACGGGAAAAAAACAACGGTTGCTGGCAGGAGCAAAATGGACCACAAGTTCTATGCTCGTACCCTCCCCCCCGTTTTCACACAGGGAGCAAAAAGATTAGATGATAATGGGAGACAGTCTTCTCCATATAATCTTGACATAATAAAATGGACAGAAACACTGTATTGTACGAGTACGGAAATGGGGGAAGAGCGCGAACCGTAACAGTCGATATGTGTATCCCGTTTATGAAAGGGGTTCTGCCGATGATGATTTTTCGGGTCCGACGGGGACGGTGTGTGAGATTGACAAAAAAAAAAAAAAAAAAAGGTCACCGTGGATGTGATGACGGGCTCGTAAAGCACAGCAGCAAAAGCCTACTCTACGGTACTCGCAAAGAGGCGAGAACGGCGGCGATCACGTTTTGATACTGTGGTACCGGTGTCAGGACTGGGGAAGTTTATGGGTTTAAGTTAGTTAGAGAAACGAGAAAGAAAGGGACCAGATAAATAACAGATTCTCATACTCGAGTACAGTACGAGTACCTCACTGAGTGCTCGAGCAACAGAAGATGTCTTGGGCCCGCATGATCATCTCGACGTCAGAAGGAACCTTCTTTGTGTCTAAAAAAGAAAAAAGAAAAATCAGCGGAGCAGAAGGGGTGCATTTAAATTTCCTTTTTTTTTTTACGCAGCGCTACTTTTCTCGTCCTCGCAGCACTCCAGTACCGTGTCTGTACTCGAGTGCTGAGTAGAGAGACCGGAGAAATGAATACCACATCCATCGTGCTCATAGGGCCTGGCCCAGAGTACAATACTCGTATCTGGTCGGCCTATCATAAAGGCACACACCCCTCTCAGCTAGATTCAAAGAAAGGGCTATTCGAGCACTGTAGTATAATAATTTACTGGTACGAGTGCTGTACTCGAGTAATGGTGACAAAGCGGCAGCACTCGCACCACATCGAACCAGCCTCCAAATGTTTAACTTATCGATTGGATCGACTGGTCTCCAGCCTCAGTTGGCCGTCGCTGGCCCAAATGAAAGGTGACCGCCACACTACCAGAATTGAGCACCATACAAGTAAGCTAAAAATGAAACTGATCTGCCGCAACTCCCCTCCGTATTCTCAGGCACACTCACACAACACTCACACCAACTGTAACACGACTGGCCAGGAATATTCTCTGCACCTGCACAGGAATGGATGCCAATGAGCTTTCCATCCTCCCAAATTCCGTAAGCATTTTATCCTAGTTAATCCAAGCGTTCTGTAATATTTACTTGTATTTGTAGGACGGTGGAAGCTCCCCAAAAGGGGTGATACGGTTGATGCCCGACCGGGTCAGGGCGACCTCTACCATATCATACCGTACCCGGATCTAACCCCACCCACCCCAATCTGTCCTCGTCTCTAGGGCTGGGGTTTCCTTTCGCTTGCCAAGACCTCACGCAAATCTTTCCAAAGAGAAAAAAAAAAGAAAGTTGGTCAATCTGTCGTGAAGAAAATTACTCCTCCTTCTTCTCTTCATCCTCTAAACCCTCTCATCCTCATCCTCCCTCTACTCAATCATATTTTGCTCAATGGGCGGCTCAGTTAACTCAGTAAAGAAGAGGAAACGGGTAGAGAGAGGGCAGGGCGAGAAGTCGTCAAAAACAGGCCCCGCAGTTGGCACTTCAAACTCCTCCGGAGTGAAAAAGGTCAAGAATTCATCAAAACCCCAATCGAAATTACCAGAGAGATCACCAAGAGCACGGCCTCATTCCAAGCAACAGACAAATGGCCAGGACGAGTTGGACTCTGGTACTGATGAAGATGGCGATGTTCAAGGTTCTGGGGGTGAAGATGATACCCCTATTCGAGACTACAAAGTCTTTACAGATTTGAGCCTACCAACCGAAATACTCAGTTCGATATCTTCTATGGGCTTGAAAGAGCTTACTAGCATCCAACGTAAAACCATGCCTCTACTGTTGGCTGGAAGAGATGTGAGTTGGAGGTTTCCCCGCCAACTTTTTCGCCAACCCCCACTTCACCGGCGCCGCTCACGCATTTGGTAGGTCATAGCGTTATCCAAACCTGGCAGTGGGAAAACACTCGCTGTAGTTGCATCAATTATCTCCTTGGCTATATCCCGCAATGTGAAGCCACGTAAGGGCACTATCGCTATCATCCTGACCCCGACCCGTGAATCTGCGCTTCGGCTACACGGGATCGCATCAGAACTTCTCTCCAATGCGCCTCAGACTCTTGGTATTGTAACCGACGGGTCAAACATTCGTCCTGAGGTCGAGAGGCTGGCGAACGGGGTGAATATCTTGATAGCCACTCCTCGCCGACTCTTGGAGCACCTCAGCACTACTTCTGCTTTCGTGATCCGAAGTCTCAAGAATCTTGTCGTTGATGATGCGGAGCGGATTGCGAAAACGGCAGGGGTACATGATATCTTGGCCAATATTAACAAGGTTCTTCCCAGGAAGAGGAGTACAGCATTGTTCTCCGCTGAGACTATCGATGAAACTATTGTTGAGACCTTACATTTCAGGTCCCCACACCGGATACGGGCCGATGATCAATCCGAGCAACAGTCGGAACATGTTGAGGGTCAGGTACAGGGGTATGTTCTGTTAGAGCCAGAGAAGCGCTTCCTGCTTCTTCACTCTTTCCTGAAGAAGTTTTCACGAAAGAAGATTATTGTTGTCTTCTCATCAACAGCTGCTGCCCGAAACCATGCGGATCTTTTGTCGACCCTTGAGTTGAAAACCTGCCAAGTTCATGCGAAACAGTCAACACAGCAACGAGCAAGTAGCCATTCGAGGTTCAAAGAAGCCCGGGAAGGTGTTCTTATTTGTACAGATGCTATGTTTCGCGGTTCTGAGGTAACTTTCTTTCCTTTGATGTTTGGACCTCGCTTCCTTGCTAACATCCTTTAATAGATCCCTGCCGTAGACTGGATAGTTCAGTACGACCCTCCGGAGGATCCACAAGAGTATATCGGTCGTTTGGGCCGTTCTGTTGGGGCCCGAAGTGTGATGTTTCTACTACCTAACGAACAAGCGTTTGTCGAATATCTAAAAGAAGCGAAGGTAGAAACTGAAGAGTTTGAGTTTTCCTCGAAACAGTTGGTGAATATCCAGAGTCAGCTTGAGAAGCTAGTATCGAAGGACTACCAACTACATTGTTTGGCGAAAGATGCCTTCAGGTTTGTCTACTGCTTGATTGCCATTTACCCATCTGCCTATCTCCATATTTCCTACGTTTTTTTTTTTCCGTGGAGGCCTACATGATGAGAAAAAATTGGTCCGTGTTGATGAAGCGGATTAAGACCCCGCCATACGATTACTTCCAAAATAAGCAAATGCTCTGATCTACCCCCTTATCTCCTCTTATCCCTTGCTTTTGCCAATTACATACATGCCTAGCTCTCTTCCACTGACATACACTCCCAGATCATACCTTAAAAACTATGCCCTACACGCCCTTCCTTCCATATTCGACTACTCAAAACTAGACGTTGCCAAAGTCGCAAAAAGTTTCGGCTTCGACACACCGCCTAGAGTAGACACGCACCTTGATGAAGCCAAGGACAAGAACAAAGGGAGGATGACCTACGCACCACCGAAGTCCGACGCGCTCCCTGGTAAGGTCACCAAACGAAAAGCTACAGCTGTATAATGTAATAATCGTGTAAATATTTATCTTTTTTACCTTACCTGCGTAAATAATACCAATACGAGTCTTCAAAGAGGAACCCGTGAAGAGATCGTCGAGTGATGATACGCGCGAAAAATTAATGTCTGCCCAGCCACCTAGCTTGGATTTTTATTTATTTTTGTTTCTCACCTAGAATTTTGGTGTCATAAGTTACCGCGCACAACCACCAGCCCCACTATTATTCCGATCGACAGCCCCGTGAAGATAAAAAATCTACACATTCCAGCCCCGCAGCCTATCCAACTCCAATCCCATACTAGTGAAGTATCATATCATACTGGTATGATACCAACTTGGCGTCAAAAAGGAAGAGAGAAAAACGCGAGCACAACGCACAGGGCAAGTTCAGGAGTGGCGATGACAGGGCGATAAATAGGTATCATACGTAATCAAGCAAACGCTTGAATGAACCCGGGTAGATGGACACGGAAACTGAGGAATTCATCTCTTGGGGCATTATTCCAAACGGTGAAGAATGGGGGGTATCATACAATGTATGTAGCTATTAGTGTCACGGTATATCACTCGCTGAGGGACAGTGAGTGATAGTGAGTGTCGTCAATTGAGATCATGAGGTAATGAGACAACTTGTGTCTTGGCGACGAGATGGAAATAGCACAGTATCATAGCAAGAACCGAGTATGATAGTCTAAAGCACTAGATGTTTTTTCCATATGGCCAACTTAGCGACGTGCGCCAGTGGAGAGTACTGTACTCTACTGACAACACCGATAATGGTAACTACTGTTGACTAGAACCCCTCCCTCTTGAGCGAGTCTATCTACGTGTGTACTCGTACATTGAGGGCACGCTTGCCAAGTCTCGGTAGTGATCGCTATATAATATTGTAAGCAGTGTCACCGAAATGGAGGAAGGTATCACGGATTAGTAAATATTCCCGTCCATAATCCTCCTCGCCGGAAGAAATCGAAAGGCAAAAACGGAGCAAAGAAATCAAAGTGCAAAAGTGCCCGAGCAGGAAGAAACCCTTCCCACTAACATGCGTTGATCCGATGCAATCGAACCTTCCAGCTATGATATGGTACCGTCCATGAGAAAGGAAAACAAGGCAGGGCAGACGGATGGATGGATGGATGGAGCGAGTGGGGCGCCAGGGCTTCTCGCCTCAGGGTCTATCTTTTCGCCGCTTTCTTGAAGAGGAGTTGCGGGTTCTTGACGATCAAACGTTCACGCGAGGTGGTCTTTGAATTCCCACGGTTGTATGGCGGGAGTCCGGCTAGATGGAAGCCACTAAGTTATTATAGTCTGGTGTGCTAATAGTACGAGTAGTATCAAGTAAGCCGAGGGATTTCGGGCAAAGGAGCAGTGGACGAGCTGTGGGTTTTTGGTGCTTGTGTCGGTATTCAAACTTAGTCTAAGGATAGTACCGGTACACAAAGAAAAAAGAAAAAGAAAAAAAAATTCTGGCTCGGTGCTTCCGGTCAGCCCAGCAGGAGAGATATATCTGAAGAAATATCAGTTAGTGTGTTTTTTGGTAGAGAGCTGTGTAGGGAACAGTGCTGTACGGTACTGTAGACGGTAATAATATGGAAAGCACTGTATCACAAGAGAGGACAAAAACTGTTGTAAACGTGGCAGCCTAAGCAGCCCATCATGCAAGGACAGTTGTATGATATTCGGGAGCGAAAGGAGGTTGTCTACCATAGGCCGCGAGAATGCAATCGTTCAAGAGCTAAAGATATATGGTATTAGGGGCAAATTCACCCTTCTGTGCTATGATAATAGTGCTCGCAGCCGAGTTGAAGCCGGAGACCTTTGAATTAATGGTAACCCCCCATACGATACAAAGTGTTAGGCTACAGATCGAGCTTGCGCAAACCCCACCTTTCTCCAAAATGGTTCATATATATTTGGTTTCGCAAGAGCTCTATTTTATCTCATTGTTCACCCATTTATCATATCATACTCCCCAGCAGGAGGGTCAAAGTGTGAACACCCTGCCCCAGATTTTTATCGTACTCGTACATTCAGACCCTCCACTGAGCTGACCGGACCAGGGAAGAGATCGATCGAACCCATAAAACCCTCGAGAGAACCATATCCAGCCTCCAACCGTACGGGTAAGCGGCACACTGTGATGGGGCGGGCGGCTTATAAAAAAGGTGTAACCACGCATCAGCAAGGATGCGGGATTTGTTGGAAAGTGGGAGGGGGGGGGGGGGTTATTCAGACGAACTTTGCTCGCGGAATGTTAGGGCTAGAAGTTGGGAGGAGGGCACGGAGGAGCACGGAGGTCTATTATCGGCGTTACTGTTCCTGGGGTGTGAAGGTAATGTGGTACAATACGAGAATTTACAGACGCGGTTGTATCATACGGTACTGGTTGGTCATAACTGGTCACTCGGGATTGGTCCAGCCTTCTGCGGCGTTTGTCCGGTCAAGGGGCTGGGTGTGGGGGGCTGGAAGTGATTTGAAGCCATCATAGATTGTCGATTGTTCGTTCGTTCGTTCGTTCCCCCCGCTTCCTTAGCCGAGTTGAGCAATGCTGATAGGGGCATACCGTATTCTCTTGTTCCGTCAATGGTGTATTCTCTCGGGGTTCTGCTTCGCATTGAGCTTCGACCGTAGTAGTAGACTACTACCCGTATGCCACCCCGCTGCTCCACAAACTGCTCTCGAAAGGGGGTTTCCTGAATCCTACTCGTGATCTACGATCGGCGTGATACTCAATGTGTGATTCTGCGGTGGGGGAGGAAGGAAAGGAAACTTAACCACGATAGCATCATTACTCCCACAAAGAAACAGATGCCGAGGTCGGCCTTCGGGATGGGCAAGGACCCGACGTGGGCAGATACTCAAGATATAACGGCCAATACACACAAAATCACTTTTCCATTCCCAACAAACTTGACCTACGCTATTCTACGGTACGCGACTATCTGAGGGAACGGTAAATGATATACCGATCGAAAATCACAATTTTCCTTCTCTTTTTCTCTTGTTTTTCACTGGGCAAGACGGGGCATGAATATACGTACCGGCCCTACCCCTCCCACGGCGGCGACCCCGGAAGTCTTTAGGGTATCATACGGGGTACTGTAGCGTGGCGGCACATGCAAGTACCACAGAAGCCCATTCAACCAAAGGTAATTTTCACGGCATAAAAATGGTCGGGTGGGGCTTGCCAGAGCCAGATCAAACCGGGTGGCTGGATAGGACTGGAAAGGCTGGCGGCCGTGTACTGTATCATACCACGGATATCATAAATTCACTGGTCCGGTCCGGGCCAGATCCTACCGTTCTTAACCTCCCTGGCATCCATCCTCTTACCGGTGTTATGCCTATGCTACGATACAACTTGCATAACTCCCCACTCGCCACCCAACCCGTTGAGTTGAATCTCCCTTCCCATCACGTGTCACCGGAGCCCCGACATCGAGTAGGTGATACCGCATGCTCCGGCTTCTCACCAACCCTGCTAGGATTGCGCAAGCAAGCAGCGCTGCAGGACGGCTATGCTATGCTCCTCTCATCCCCTTCTCCCCTTCTTCAATGACCAATGTGCGGAACATCATACGACACATACCGTTTATGATATTTACATAGCTTGGCTTGGGTTGGGTATGTACTATATTGTAATGTAATAGCCGAAAGAGGCAGGGCGAAAAAAAATAAAAATGCCAAGTACAAATAAGAAAGGAGATAAATGAGACATCGAAAAAAGGGAATAAAAAAAGTGAGAAAACGGTCGTAATATTTTTAATGTAATACATTGACGTCGTGATGGTACCGTATCGTGGCGGCATCAGAGTTAACGGGCGAGGGCGAATGAGCAGGGCGGACGGAAGGGGGGGGATGGTGCGGCATGATGTGCATTGAATTGAATTAACGATGCGATACCGTTTCTCCTCCTACTTATCATGTCCTTCCTCCTGCCTAGAGAATCCAGGTATCTGAAGAGGGAGATTATACACCGCGGAACTAGTCCCCAAGTTAGCAAACCTGTCTGCGAAACCAACGCCGAAACCGAGAAAGTGCCCACCATCCGAATAATCAGGAACCAAGAAGCTCCCAAAAACCTGAACGCCGACAACGCGGCCACGGTCCAAAGCACAATCGCAAGATAAATCTTGCTTCTCTCCTTCTCACTCTTCTCGTCATCCAGACTAATCCTATCGAGACCGGCACTATTCAAGATCGTCGCAGCGAGGGCAAAGTTCGAAAACATCCACACGAGCACGACGCAGGAACGCACACCAGCATAGTAATCCTTTTGGATCTGTGATTCATTTGGCTTTTCCGGCTCGGGCACAAACTTTTCGGCGAGGACTTTGATTTCAGCTTCGTACTGCTCGTCAAGATCTTTGTCGTCTGTTGGGACATTCATGTCGGCTTTTCCGTCAACTGTTTTTACCGCTCCGTTTTTGATGGGTGGGGGCACGTCAGGCCCTTTGGTGCCCCAGGAGATATCGTGGGTGTTGCAGAAGGCATAGACGTTCAGGACATTAATGTAAGAGGGTGATAGGAGGAGGTACTGGACAAACTAAGCCCTAGTTAATTGGACAATCCTAAGCTTTCGGTGACCGGATGAACTTACACTGGTGAACATATGCCATGGCTCAAAGAACATGAACGAAGCCACAAAGTAAAGCAAGTACGTTGACGACAGCGAAATCAACAAATCCCTAAACAACTGGTTCTGAAAGATACTGCTGGCCGAGAATTTACCCCCATTATCTGCTAATTCCTTCGTAACAGATTTGACGGAGATGAAGACGGCAGCAAACAATAGATACCTGCCGTGAGATTAGCAAGACCCTTAGGCTACCCGGAATCAACCGGAGGAGACATACACCATGAGAACAGCCCAGAAGATGACAATAGTCATATAAAGCTTCTTAGTTCCTTGCGGAGTGTTTCCGAGTGACAGAACGAAACAGGTGAGGAGAGTCCCAAGATACAACCATTCAAACACAATACTGAGCACATTACCGGGTGGAAAATTGAGAGTCGGGTCCGCCAAACTGACTGTTAAAATCCTAAAAACCAGAAAAAAGTTGCCGATAGCGAACCACGAGAATAACATAGATATTGTCTGGTAGAAGAACTCAACGTGGAACATCAATTTCCGCATCATCGAGTGGTCACTTCTCCAGATATCAAACATGTGCACTAGAGCATAAACGGCAGCGAAGAATGAACCATTGAGCCAACGCCTTCGCTGTAAAATCAACTCCGACATTTCGTCCGGCACGTCCGTCTCGGCATTTGACGATTTGACGTACTGCAAGACCCAGTTCGCCTTCCGCTTAGCCACAAGCTCAAAACAGAGAATACGGTCCTCAGCAAGATACATATTGGCAGTGAAGATGCCAGCGTCACCACCATGCATCTTCTCTCCCTTAAAGTATTTCTCCAAAGGACCTTCATCCTGTGCGTCGTTCTGTAGCGCCGTATATCTATAGGCGGAGAAAGCACCGGGGAGCACACTGATAAACCCAAACACACTCTCCAATGGTTTGTCGAGAATATTGGACATCTTGTACTCGAAGTTTTGAGTCGCAACAAGTGGATTGAGCAAATATTTGCCTCCCGGTCCCAACATGGCCTTGATTTCACCACAAGCACCTGCGCACTGGGGATTGATGTCGAAGGCCTTCCATAGGTGATAGATACTCGACCCGCCAGGTCTAGTTCCCGCATCAATGAGAACACAAACATTCGGGTCAAGGACTTGGCCGAAAGCTTGGAAAAACCAACGATGCGAATTGATCTTTTTCTGATTTCGTTCTTTTAAGCAAAAGAGCATTTGAACTGGCCCTTGCTTCCCGTTTGGAGTAAGCTTTACCAGATCTCCTTTAAGATCGATACCAACTTGAGTGGTGTACTACGAGTTGTATATTAGCCAAGAATATTAACCACCGGCAAATCGTTGTTGAGCAAACCTCGTAGATATGAGCCGTAACTTCCTTGTCGTTAACCTTCTGTTTAGCAATGCCCTCCTGGTAACATCCCATACCCGCCAGAACACTCCGCGTCCTAGGATTAATTTTACCACGGCCATCACTAACGACACAAACAACTACCTTTTTCCAAGCATCCGTACCCCACGTCTGCGAGCGATTCCTAGAACACAAGTAGTGGATGTTCTTAAAGACACCAGCCATTGTTCTAGCGAACAGGATTTCGTCCTCGTTGTACATAGTAACTACAATAAAGAGCTCCGTATGACGAGGTTTCTGGAAAAGCTGCTGTCGCAATGTGAATTTCTCCCGGACAAACTCGGAGGGGTCACAAGTAGCAGCCGAGTATCTTCACCGGACCCAACAATTAGTTTTTTTCTCTTCCCTCCAAAAAAAAACATGAAAAAGGCAACCAAGAAAATCATAGGGGCAAACCTCATATGCGTAAATTCACGCTCAGCTTTCGACGGGAGCACACCAAGTAGTTTATTAGGCACCGGACAATCCAGGACCAAATTCCCCCTAAAAAGCTCCACCTTCTTAACCGTCTTCCATCTTCTCAGGCCCGGCCCCGGGGTTGGGGCAGACGAGACGGGCGATGGGATGTTTCGCGGAAAATAAGAAGCATCGCCAGGAGTTCTATGAGGGGAATCTGGCTCTAAAATAGGTCGTCGGTCATCATCATCGTGGTAATCGTCGTGATGGGTGGTGTATTGCGTCAGGGGATAGGTATGATCGGGCGGATGGGGTTCATAGGGGTCGGCGGAGTAATTGTCACGGAGACCCTCCGGATAAAGACCTTGCGAATAATTTGTAGATTGGCGATGGCCAGTTCGGGATGGAGGGCCAGGTGGGGCTGTATTGAACGAATGTTCAAGGTTCGTGACGGAATACTGCGTTGCGTCTCCGACTTTAGCTTCGTTCCAGGGAGCGCGCGAGTGGGCAAAATTTCGCCTCTCATGTAGCGAACCCCCGCCGCCATCCTTCTCGATGGGATGGCGGGGGAGATGGGAGACAAGGAAGGGACGGAGATAGGGGTAGAATAAGTAAATAAATAAATAAGCTCAACAGATAGAAACTCACACTTGGTTGATACGCCAAGGTATCGCCGGGCATCTGAGCAGAGCCAGCAGGATATCCACCAGTATTCTGTCGTTGAGGCCTATACGGAGGTTCCTCGAGCTGGTAACCAGCCAGTGCATGAGCGGGCGAGGGCGTCCGATATCGAGGATCCATTACGGGCGATGTAGCAGCTACTGGTATGTGCGACTGTCGGTGTTGTTGCGCGAGAGGTCCTGTCTCGTCGTCGTCGGAGTCGTCGTGGTGAATAGGACCGTCAAAGTCGAGGCGGCTGTAAGCGTCGTTATTATCCCGGCCCGACATGGCTCTCGGTTTTGTATAAAATTTTTAATTTTATTTTTATCCAATTTCTAAGTTATTGGATGGCCGGTTCCGGACAAAGGCAAATTCAAAAGTGGATGGGCGTCGCAGCCGGGTACGGTATCATACAGTTAAAATTAAAGCTAGAAAAGGTGTAGGTGTGTATGATAGTAGGATACTGTACTCGTAATGGGTGCTTAGGCGCGACTGCGGCGAGCCCCCAGCGAACGAGACGGGGAAGGGTCAGGACACTATGGAACAGTTAGATAAAACCCCTGTATCTCCTCTCCCCCTCACCCCTCTTTCCCCCTCTGTAACGTGTACCCAAGCACAGCAATGAAATGGCATAACTGACAGGATGATACGGTAGCTGATTGTACCTTGACTGTGTTGTGTTGTACTTGTAGAGCTGTAATATTTCCTTCTTTCTTCTTTTCTTTTTTCCTCCCCCCCCGTTTGAATCTCTAACAAAGCGTTGAAAAAGGGCAAAACTGTGCTTCTTTACCCGTAAACCTCCGCTTGGCACTCCCCAATCCAATCCTCACAAACAAGGCGAGAAAATGGAATGTTTTCTTCCTCCCTTCTTTCTCAAGACCCGGTAACGAGTCGTTTTTTCTATCCCCCTTTGAACGAATTTTCTATCCTGCATGAGACCAATGACGAGTTCAACACGAGGGGACGCGACGACTCCAGGGCAAAAAGATGGGCAGGCACTGCTGCGGAGAGGGGCAGACAGGGAGGAAACCAACCAACAATAGCAAGGCAGAAAAGAGAAAAGAAGCTCCGGCTTACCTTTGGAGGGGAATTATCACACTTTCCCTCTATGAATCCAAATGTTTATCCCCAACCAAGAAGTAGCACCGGTAGCACTAAAAAGAAATCGAACCTGAAAAGCTCTCCGGGAATGTATAAACCACTCTACTCACACTGTACCATAAAAAGGATGGCGTCTGCTCTCCGTCTGGAGCCCCGCTCTGATCGACTGACTGACTGACTGACTGACTGAATCACTGGTATCTGAGGATAGCCAAGGGCAAGCTGACAGTGATGATGAAGATAAAGATGAGTGAGAAAGACGGGAGAGGAGGGAGGAGGAAGAGAGGAAGAGAGGAAGAAGTGACAGCACCAACCTTCCAATAAAAAAAAGCTGCGCTTCCTCCGAAAGACTCTCATCGACTATAAAATATCACGCACCTTAAGAATCCCGCCTCCCTAGCCCCCCCAGCAGCGCAGAATTCTTTGAAACCGTCGATTCAGCTGCCGTCTTGGCAACACCCTACTCGTACTCGTACTCGTACATGTCAGCCTCTCTCCCCTTCAAGCCTCAAGGGATTTTTCGTGAGCTATCACAACGAAAATCTAGCCAAGTTGGCTATCGCCCTGTAACGCACTGTTCGTACCACGTGAGATTTTGGGGGGGGGAGAAATATAAGCCACTGTCTCAAAATAGACTTGGGGGCAGGGACCGCGCGCCGGGTTCAAGTTGTGGTTCCGAACCTACAATATCTGACCGGCGGGTACTCGAGTGCAGGGGTGCAGCAGGTTTGACAGAGGGAAGTATCGACGAGACCGCGACAGCCTGCTGGGGCGGTGCTACTACTGTACGAGTACTGTACAAGTACCGGTGTACCGCTACCGTACCGTACCGTATTTTGTAGATGAAGAGTTTATGCACTCCTGGCCCACACAGCATGGCGGGAGGCTCCCATGGTAACCTCAATGCAGAGCTAGAAACTCTGATGGAAAAAGAAGTGCCATATCATATCTTATCCTAAGCAATCTTTGCAGCAGACCCGCTGGGCCAGCGCCTCTACAGTACCTATCTACAAGTACCGTGCAGTACTTGTATCATGAAGTTCCTCTCTTTCGCTAAAAGTACTCCCAGCCCAGCGCGGTACGGGTACGGTACTCGTACTGTAGCAATCAAAAAAACACTCTTCAACAAAAGAAAAAGGGGTGCAGAATCACTACTACTCAAGTACGAGTACTCGTACCGGTACTTATATAACCTCGTGCAGGGAAGACATCAACCAGCGGAACAACCCATAATCTCCACCAAGCCACCATGCTTACCCGAGTGCGATACTTTGCCCACCAGCCCAACCAGCCCAGCAGGAAAAAGCCATCCCCTAAAAAAAAAAAAAGAAAAAGAAAAAGAAAATACGAAGCTACGGGCAGAAAGCTCGACAACTGTTGTCCCCGCTCCGCCTTCCCAGGAGCCATTTATATAATCCCGAGTGCCTCTGGCCCTAAACCCCTTCTCCAATGGCAAGAACCACTCTGGGCACAGCTTACGGCACGGTATCATTAGCTTTCGGAGTGGCTACGACATTGTTGTGCTGCCCTTCTTTGGCCGCGCGAGTAGACTGTTGGCGGCTTACTATAGACGCTTGTAGACAGACAAATCATGTTAGGTGCTTCTATAACCCCTTACCGTGCCGGTACAAGTACGGTAGGAGTACTCGCGCGGCCTGGTTGGAAGCTGGGACGCTTTTGCAATGCGAGGATTGCCATCTTGGGTGGCGCACATCGACCCCACCACATTTGTACTCGTACGTACTCGTACTGTGCGGGTAGGATATGATGCACTGCTTGCTTACTGCACTTCAGCCCCGTGCTCGAGTAAAGAGCTGGTGTGATGCTTGCAGTGGATTGGGATTTTTGGCGTTCTGTCTGCACGTGCGGCTGATGGGGGGGGGGATAACGATAATACCGTACAGTGCGTTATCAAATCATGGTCCAACCCAATCATAAGGTGGTGTGTGGGGGCCGGTCATGAGTGTTCACTCGGACCTTGTCACCATGGCTTCGATGGCTTGGGATGTCGTGTTGAGGTGCGGAAGCATCAGCATCACACCGATAATAATACAATATCCTCCGCGCTGTGCATCTGCTGGTGTCGTAATACGGTATCATACAATCAAACCATCCCCCTACCCTACCTTCCCAAACACCCGCACTGTATAGCCCTCCGTTTTGCGCCTCACTATCGTGCCGTATGGTACGGTACTCCGACACCCGACTCCGCCATAGCCACAACCGACAACAGCGACGAATTATGGTCCATACCAGTACTCGTGCTAACCTGCCGCCAATTGAAACACAAACCGGGACACTCGACGCAAGTCTACCATGTTCTGTCGGGGGGGGGGAACGAAAGGGATTTCTGTGTATTTCTGGACCGGGTTGCTCCTGTTGCTATGGTCATTGAGTGGAAGGGGTTTAGAGTTGTATCATACGATGCTATGGTCTGGTCTGGCACAATACAGTAGTCTGGCTGTGCATGGGCAGCGGAGGAGCACAGCATGGGTGCATATTTTACAAACTTATTATAGAGGGATCTTGATGCATCATGTAGTACGATGAGCCTGGAATAAACTTGGCATACAGAGAGCCTTGAATGTTATCCAATGATTAAATGAAAGAATATTATCATGTTCCTCCTGCGATGTGATTCCCCGCTATTTCCCTACCGACCGCTAGAGCCCCCTCGTAACAGCATTGATCTGAAAAGCTTAACTATACTCCGCAAGATCCATCATTAAATCGCACCTCTCAGTCGCCCACGGATCCCTCACAACACTAATTTCCGAAAGGTTCATCCAGAGAGTATTCTTGCCATCTCCATATCGGGGGAAGCAGGCACCCTTCTCGCAACCGGGCTCCCCACGAGTGACATAGTCAGTGATGTACTCCTGATGGATGAGAGCGGTTGTCTCATTTGCAATCATAGCATTGGGACCAGTGTAAAAGGTATAGGCAACATCCTGACCGTGATATGCTGGTGGAAGATTGAAAACATATCTGTAGGACTTGTGAAACGATTTTGCTAACCATACTTGGTTGCAGTTGAAGATTATATCACCCCAAAAGGCGGTGACTCGCGCCCATTCAGGAATTCCGGGGCCTTTGTACGGGTATAGAGCGAGTGCCCTTTTTTTTAGATTTTCTGGAGCTAGAGGATAGATAGTGTTGAGGGTTCTGTTGAAGGCGCCTTCTGTTATGTTGTCTGGGGTAGGGAAAAAGAATCCACTCTAAGAAAAATGTTAGTTCCATTGCAGTGTAGGTAGCGGGGAGGCCAGCATACCTCAAAGCCAACGCCACTCGAAATCAGGCTCCTGAGCTCATGGTGGTACTTCCCTTGGGCCAGGAGTCTGATAGGAATATCCGGGACAAGATCCTTATCAACTGCTGGGCCAAAACTTCCGATTTCCCCCGTTTCAAGTTTCTTGATGGTGTCACGATTTGCCTTCAAAAGTACCTCGGTGGGTGCGCCACGAAGACACTCCAGGGTGGCGCAGTTCGCGTTCTTCTTGAACTCGTCGTATTGAGCATTCCGGTCAGGGTAGTCGGTTCTTTTGGGGTCGAATCCGGCTGATTGGATGATTGCCTATTTTGGGTGATAGTGATGTTAGGTAAATCTCACTGATTACGCCTCGAAATGTAAGAGGGATATATATACCTGCTGAAATGGAAGCTTATTGCCTTTTCCTCCGTAACCCGTAATAGCGTGCATGATAATTCCACCCCCCGCGCTCTCGCCCATTGCAGTAACCTTGTCCTTGTTACCCCCAAATTTGGAGATGTACTTTTTGACCCATTCCATCGCAGCCAGGACGTCATGGAGACCGATATTCGCATCGATTCCTGTCGCTTTCGGTGGAGACAACCATCCAAAGGCTCCAATCCTAAGGTAAATCATGAATTAGCACTCGGAATGGGTGGTTTTTGATGCACTTGGGCGGGAGCAACGACTGACCTGTAATTCATGGATACATATATTATCGGTTCATCAGCAGATTGAATCAAACGAGCCGGGTCTCCCCACATCTCTTTAGAACCGATAGTGTAGCCTCCACCATAGACCCAGGTGAGGACTGGCACATCATCACCTGGTTTGACAGACGCTGGGACATAGACATCCAGGTACTGGCCACCCTCTTGTTAACTAAAAGAAGAAGGAAAGGCTCTTTACCTATAAGGGCAGTGAACTTACTAGACAGTCTTCAACTCCGAAATCCGCTCCAAATGGATCTGGCAGGAAGGATAGGAAGGATAGAGGGTCCTGGTGACAGACACTCTTTAAAAGTGGGATGTCTCCATTTTGTATTCCAGTCTGAGGAAGCGGCGGTTGAGGTTTACGGAATCTAAGATTACCGAGAGGTGGCGCCGCATATCTTATATTACGAAAGTGGTAGAAATCATAAGTTTTGTTATAAGAGGTGGCTTGTTGCTTGACGTATCCAAGGTCAACAATTGGTAGGGAGGACGTCGCACAGCTCCCACCCCCGATGAGGAGGAGGAAAGGGAGAAATATTTCTTTCAACCCAATTTGAACCATGTTGTCATGGAATGTGTTTGTGTTGAAGAAAAATGATTTTGTTGCGAAGGTCCCGAGTCTTATCCTTATAATACTTCTATCTTGGAGGGCGGGCTAATATCGTAGAAACTGGAATAATCGGATCTCACTTTAAGACGTCTAGAATTTCCGCCTTTGGAGAGAGAGACAAAGCGAGAAAAATGCCTTTCGGCCATCGGCCGAGATAAATAACAAGATACGACCTTGCTTGCGTGGAGAGGAAACTAGTATCCGAGTAGGATGTCCAATTATTCTAGTTTTTTTATGCTATCCTGGCGGGGTCTGATCAACATTACGATATGATATCTCGTATTCAAAGCTCAGCCTTAACCTAGAGGGTATGGGCTTGGCGCCGAGGCAGATCTCGTTCGTTCCCGAACTGCATGTGTGGTATGATACCTGGTATCATACAGTGCCTCTTACGTTGGACTAATACGAGTACAAGTGGGCGATCAGATAGGTAGGACAGGAAAGACCGTTATTGAGAACATACCAAGATATATCATATATCAGGATCAAGTGAGGTGCTAGGCAACAGGATTTAGTCGAGGCCTTGCAAAAAGAGTCTGGATAAGGCAAACACATAGTTCTGGACCAACAAGATCAATGGGACTTGACACTGGATGTGAAATTGTAAAAGTCCTTGGTTGTATAAAAACTTCCCTATTGAGTAAAAGGAATAAAAACAGCAATATAGAGAAACGCCAAGGTAAGCAATTGTATATAATAATAATTATTATAGTATCGTAGTAACGTCCTCCTAACTATGAGTTGCTAAGTTAGGTGGGCTATCACCGGTAGGTAAAGAAATAAAGGGATTACCTATCTGGCTATCAGGAGACCTAAAGAGAAAGCAGCAGGGGTTATACAATTGTGAATTTTTTATTTTATCATATTATGGCGATGGGATCGGAGGAGAGTTGTTTTCGCGGCCGAAGTTTTTACAGTTGATTTGTTAACAAACCTGAAATCTACATCAAACGGGATCTCTACCGATTTCTAGCGGAGCCAGCGCCGCGAACAACAACACTTTTTAGGTAGGGTGCTCCTCTCCGCGGTCTCGGGATGCACCCGAATTCCTGGTGGCTTCCGCTTGGCCGAGAGTTGATATTTGTGATGGGGGTTTGGGGAGGCTTTTTTTTTATATCCCCAGGCGCTGATAACCACTTTCTCATGAATCTGCAAACAATACTCCGCGGACGGTTCGGCCCACGGGAAAGATGGTTACCGGATGCATCTTATCCCCAACTACTCGTTTTCGGCCGGGCTCCTCGCCGGTTGCCTGTCCGAGCGCATAATTGGTGGTCCCCTACATTCCCTCCCCTCTCGGCCCATCTTGGCAGCCAATGCCGTGAATCGCACAGCATTAGAGGCACTCAGCTCCGGGGTTGAAAAGGTGCTTTCCGGCCCCAGGTTTCGAACTGATCTGTCAGTTTTGTGTGCGAAAATGCGCGACACAAAAACAAAAGCCCTTCAACTCGAAAAACTTGCTTCGACGTTTCTCATTCTTGGGCTAGGTGTTTCTATCAGTAACGACCTCACTCCGCACTGGTGGTGCCAAACTCCACTCCACTTATTAATCGCTCATATCCACATGATACAGCCCTGCAGCGCCCCTCGGAGTAAGGAGCATAGGATAAATACGCCCAGAAGTGCTAACTTCTGGGCCTATCAGACATCTCGATCGTGTGCTGCAGGCTGGGAAAGGTGCGGTGGTCGACTCGCATGATATCAACGGGTTTCAACCCTCAACCAAGTTGCCATTTGCCCTATAGGTGTTCGACAGCACATTAAGTAAAAATGGTATTTTTCGCCATCAAGGGGAAGTATAGGTATTGAGAAAGCTTGATGATTTCGCTCAGGGTGATCACATTGTGCCTAGAGCGTGAAACCGACCCTCCATAGAGCCAAAATCTCAAAGAAACACTCCCAAACAACAACGGGGTTTTTCCCTATATAACTATACCCAAGATCAGCTCTTCCCCAATTCTGTCGGCTCCATCCTCCTCTCATTGAGTAAATACTGGTTGAGAACAATAAGGTGTCAATTCTTTAGCAGGGAAACATGCCTATAAATTTATGCCAAGGCACTGATTTTTGTATAATATATCTATTGCTAGACAAACCTGGGGAACAAAAGGATCAGATTTAGGTGTCCGGCACTATATCCCAGGAAATGTCTTCATTAACCTCATTAAAGCTTTATCGATATAATCGAGACTAGGTAGCATACCAGTAATTATTCGGTCCTTGTATCATGCGAAATGGGAGAGAGCAGGGGATAATGGCCACGGGGCTCCCTGGCTGCTCAACTTATATACTATAGCATGAGCAGTATCTCAGTAGTAACTTGGGCTTAATTCTTTAGAATTTTATTGAGGGGAGCGGAGCTCCAATACTAATGCTGGTACTGTACTCATCCTAGCTCCCTTTCACTCCAGGGCCAAGTTGGCATAGCGAAGCTCATAAACTCTAGGGGCCACTAAGTTAGAGCAAATAGGATCCTAAGTAACCTCTCGTCTGGTATCGGGACAACATCTTATAACTCCGTGATAGCTACTCCTACCGACTGAGCACAAGAACGCGTAGCTTAACTGACGATAGGATATAACGACCCGCGCAAAACCATTCTCACCAATGCTCGTCCCCAACACTCATCCTAGAAAACACAGCGAGCGTAAACCCCGTTGTATCTCAACAAAGCAAAAGCAATGCAGCCTCTAAGAATCGAACCTAGCTTCCATACAAATCGGAAAGGACAGCAACATAGGTGCTAGGGGTTTAGTAAAACTAATTCGTCATAAATTATTTGCCGAGTCGGGTCAATTGCCTGGCAACGGAGGAGAGTCGATTGGTGTGTGTTAGAAGCGTTGATAGGCTTGGGGAATTGGGATCGGAAGTGTGCGAACTTGGAGCTATAGTTCTTGGACAAAAGTCATCGTTGACGATGCAACCGATCGCACCACAACAACCACAACCTCAACCATGGTATCACCTCACACCACAACCAAAAAGCATCGTCAGAGGAGGAGAGTGAGAAGAAAAGAATGGCCAGAGTCTACACACTGGATGGCAATAGGAATGAGGGAGGTTGGTACAAGTTTTGCTGAGATATCTCGCCGAGTAAAAATACCCTCCTCAACCCTCTCTGTTAGGAGTACCCGATTCCGATAGCCTAGGAGTACCCTAGGTAGGGTAACTTTACCCGAGTTCGAGAATCTTGATCTCCAACACCCCCCTCCGGCCCCCTTACGGGGCCCGTGCGTCATCATACACATCAACCTTAGTTGCGTCCTGTGACTATTTGGTCACAGAATTGAAGGTGTCAGAATAACACCGTATACGTCGTTGCCGTCCGTCCGACCGAAAGCTGTTCGCAGGATATATAAGAGGGGACCTCTGGCTAGACCTGGGGAGTGGAACGAAGTCAATCCGTCAACTACCCAGGGAGTTACAAGGCTTCAAAGATATGACATCTTTGATACGGGCCGTAGGTAACGGGACCTTTTCGCACAAGGTCATGAGATGAATGTTAGGAGGTTCGGGATAACGAACCAATGCATTCACATCCACCCTTCGACGATTAGAAAGAGTCTAGAGCTCCTGGAAACACTACCAAAGAAGCCAGCGAGCTTCGAGGAGTGTTGCAACTATGATAAGAGGTGTACCGCAGTTGCGGGATTTTCAACCAACACAACACGAAGGTCCACCCCCTCTACATAGAACAATCAGGAGTTGCCGACCGAGGAATTATGAGACTATTCGATAGAATGACCTCTCCTCTACGAGAAGAGAGTCATCAGAATGAATTCTATCGGTTAGTTGTTGAGTTATCACAACTAGAAGTCATCGGCTCCGGCATATCTGCATATGCAGTCTCGTATCAAGACTGATCCTCTTGGTAACGAAAAGAACTATTGGAGCCGACAAAGTTCGACTTGAGAACTCGGCTACAGGTCTATAGACTCTGAGGATCGGAAAATTACTATTGGTGACAAGTATGTCTCCCAGGCAGGAAATAGTAATTAACGAAGATGGTGTGATGGTTTTCAGGGTCTCCCGGTGTTCGCACCATTATAGAGAACTCGACGTTGCGCATTAGATTTGAAGAGGTACATATTTTGTATACTAGATAGATGTAGCCCGCGAACACTCAGACGCGGAATATAAATATCGAAGTGCCTCCCAAGCTTTAGACATTATCAAGCAACGGAGAAGAGACCTTAACAATATAATATTGTTCTTACGATTCTATCCTACTTTCTTGCACTCTTAGTAGTCATAAACGAAACGAGTTGCTTCCGAGCCTTCCTAGACAAATCTCCGTCTACACGAAAGAATCCCGATTGGCCTAGACAACCGTAAGTCTATACCGGTTGTCTCCGCCTAACAGTATATTGTTAGATATCCTTGTTACCAAGGCTCTCTACCTACGAGTGAACCACGGTTCACAGCACCTCCTCACCGCACGATACGGCGAGACACCAAGTGTCTAGCCCTCTATCCATAAAACCATTGCCTCCAACACTCCGGCTTGGTTAGCTCGAGTACGAGCACAAAGAGAAAAAGAAATGTCGCAGCCTCCAAAGCAAATCGGTCCAGGGGAACCGATGGATACTTCAGGGGATAATAGCCCCAGTGCCTTCAGTAATCCTACCTCTCTCGATCCAGCTCTTCGAAATCCACGAAGAGGTGGAAGGACCCCTAGCATTGCGCCGACATCGAGAGCAACATCTCCTCATTCCAGATCTACTACACCACGACCAAATACCCACGCCGTTGATCTTGCAAGACTCGCGGCTCGGTTAGGAGTAGTTATTGGACAGATCCGTCAAGACATTACCACCAGTATCGATACCTCCAATATTGCATTTGAAACCCTATCTGCAGATTCTCAGGAAAATGCAAGAGGGTTAATCAAAGTCCAAAAACAATTATTGGAAGGACAGGATCTGCATGACAATGAGATGACACTCGTATTGCAGCAGTGTGTCTTGGTGGAAGCCAACATTCGGGATATTCAGACCCAGTTGGCAAAGGAGATTGCTGCTAAGTTAGCGCAGCAAGATGCTCGGCATGAGCATCACGAGGGAGTTACCTCTCAACTGCAACGAGAAGCCCTAGAAAGAGACCTCACCCTGGAACGTGATTTCCAGGCATTCAAGGATAACCAATTCCAACAAAACATGACGCTTCGAGCCATGATATCCAACCTTGCCGAAAGACAAGAACGCAAGGCTAATAGCTACAGTGACTTCACCCGGACAATACAGCGAGACCAAACTCGTATCATGGATACTCTCGCAATGCTGACAGAACGGGTAACGGAGCTCTCACAAAATCGACCAACGGGTCGACAAGTAGCGTTGGAATCGGTCCCTGAAAGTTGGGCGGAAGCAAGAGAGGAGACTCAACCTCCAGAGGGGCCTTCCCAAGATAAGGGAAAGCAAAGAGAGGGAGAACCTCCCATCCCCACGGCACCAGGGGGTGACCCAGATGATGATGGGAGTGATGATGAAGGAGGAAACGGAGGAAGACGTGGTGGAGGCCCATCCAGATTTAGTCGCGGATTGACACTCGAACAACGTGGAACAGCCGATGTATTGGCAGAAGCCTTTGCATTAACGACTAAACGACCGGCTGACGCACCCCCATTTTTCGAAGCAAAACCTTCCCAATGCGTTCGCTATTGGTTATTACAATGTGTGGACTACTTCGAAAGAAATCCTAGAACATGGCAAAGTGACCGAGAAAGAGTCATCTTTGCACTAGGAAGAACCAAAGGGGATTTGGTCAACCCGGTATCAATGTGGTACCGAAGGGCTATGGATGGACTCCATGGAGTGGAGCAAGATGCCGGCCTGGCAACCTGGACACGATTCGACCACGAGTTCACAGAACGGTTCGCATCAATCGAGGAGGGACGAAAGGCGGTCCGTGATATGGAGAAAGTTGAATATAAAGATAATATCCAAAACTACGTCCAAATCATGACCAACCTTAATACGAAGGCTAAAATAACTGGCCCCGCATGGCGTCTGGCGATGGAGAAAAAGTTACCAGCCAGCATACGTTTACGCCTGTCCCTCAAGACCTTCGATACCGATGCGGAATGGGAAGCAGCACTCAGGAAGGCAGGCCGAGAAGAGGAGGAACTAAAAGAACGGGACCACTTGTTACGGAATAAACCAAAAACCGTAAAAACTTCTTCCGATGATAGGAAACCTGACAAGGCCAGGTTTAAGAAGGAGAAGCCCCAAATCAAAGGCGGTGGTCCCTCCAAAAAGCGAAGAAGGGAACCGGAACCCGATAAACCGGCGAAAAGACCTGGCGGAGTCAATAAACAAACGCATACCAACTTCAAAAAAGCCCATGAAGGAATTCCCCAGTCCGTCATTGACGAACGAAATAAAGACGGCATATGCACTCGTTGTGGAAAGAAAAACCATGACTATAAAACATGCTGGGGACAAATTAAGGTGTCTACTACAAGGGCAGAGCGACCTACTCTCCCCATTAGACATAGGGCAAGGACGGTAGCTATGGTACACCGCCCCCGCAACATTTCCGCCGCCCAAACACCTAGAGAAAACAAACTTTGGGAACTAGGCGAAGATGAGGAAATGACTTAGGTCACCTCATGTGGCACCAACGGCGACGGCGTTTGGGTAGTCGGGGTTCGTCAGGATACGAAACCGGAACCAAAATTGGGAACCCCCCGGGGCTGGGGTGAAGTTAGTGAACGGAACCAAGCACCAGCGGTATTATCGTCTGGGTAGTCCGCCAGGGTCAGCGGGAACCAAAATAACACCTTGACCAGGCATCCCATCCATACCAGCAAGCAGGCATATTAAGTAGGGCTGTGGGTAAGAGACCTCCAGTCAGAAGGGTTGCCGAATTCATGACGATGAAATCGGCCTGAAAGACTGCGCAAGCCCACATTCCCGAACCTATCAGTCCTGAAGCTGAGTTATGTCGGAAAGAGGGGATGGTTCAAGCGCCCGGACAAGAGCAGCGAATAAGCTAGTTAGTCTCTCAAGTACGCTATTTATTCCGCAGGCCTTACCCACAAGCGTTTCCACTCCCAGTTAGTTCTTAGGGTTGGTGAAGGATGGTACGGACGACCATACCACGTGACGGGATCTTAACCCCTGAAACATGGTGGAGTTGCAGGACACGTATCCGGGAAGTTGTACCAGCTGGACAGCGCCGGGGGTACCTCTATGTTGCACACACAAGTGTTTCTGGTGGGAAGATCAAACCAATTCTTAAGGGAAAGGAATTGGAGAGGAACAATAGGTTTCGTAAGGAACCAACCTCGTTACCACCAAGGCCCTAAAGCATGAGAGAAAGGAGAGGCATCCAGCCTGAGAACTGGTCGTGCACTATTAAGTGTATCGGTGAAACGCCGAGTAGGGATTTGGAATTTTCTTTATTAATAGGAAACCAGTTTGTCTGAGGAGACCTGTATGGTCGAAACTGCGCGGGCGCGGTAACAAACATCCTAGTTGTTATCAAACCTCAGACATGTCGAAACAAAAAGACGACGGTTCGACCCCTCATCCAAAGAGACGCGCGTTTGACGCGCCAAAACCTACGCGATATGACTGTCCCGAGGGATATGCTCATATCCACGTTTTAAATCCAAACAGACAAAGGATAAAAATCCGTGTTTTGTTAGACTCAGGATCCAACGTGTTCCTAATCAACAAAGACCTCGTTAAGGAATTAAAAATTCCGTTCACAGAAAGACTAAATCCGGTCACTATTCAAGGCTTCGATGGAGTACCATCTCCATCGGGAGGAAAATTTTATACGTGTCCATTATGGCTTGAAATTGGACGCAATAAACACTTGTCCGAAGTTGCGTGCGAAATCGCAGCAGCCGGAGACTATGGGATGATTATCCCATTTGGGTGGTGGCATTCAGAACACCCCCTATCGAACATTGGAGATCCCGATCACTGGGAATTCAAAGACCCTAAATGTAAAACTACATGTGTGGAAGAAGAAGACGAAGGAATCGCAGACATGTTCGAATACGACGAATCGGTAGCATGGGATGAGAATGCGATTCAAATTGGAAGAATCGGGACTGTCGAAGATCCGAATGAAGTTAACTTCGACTCGCTCCCCAAACACTATTGAGGATTCAAGAAACTCTTCCTGCCGCAAACTTCGGCAAAGCTACCACCAAGGAGAACATTTGATCACGAAATCAAGTTAGTTGACGGAGCAAAACCGTCTTGGGGACCCATCTATCCACTATCCGAAAAACAACTAAAACTCCTACGTGAATATCTTAAAGAAATGATCCGACAAGGAAAAATTAAACGAAGTCAGTCGCCATTCGGTGCACCGATCCTTTTCACACCGAAGGCTGATGGCCGACTACGTTTGGTAGTGGATTACCGGAACTTAAATAAGATCACCATCTTAAACAAGTACCCGTTACCACTAATGTCGGAACTACGCGATCGAGTGGCAGGTGCAACCATCTTTTCAAAGATTGATTTAAAAGATGGTTATAACCTGATTCGGATAAAAGAAGGGGACGAATGGAAAACAGCCTTCCGAACAAGATACGGGCACTACGAGTACAACGTAATGCCTTTCGGACTAGCTAATGCTCCGGCAACATTTCAAGACATGATGAACGAAGTTCTCCGAGAACACCTTGACCAAGGCGTTGTCTGCTACCTCGACGATATTCTCATCTATTCAAAGACAGAGAAAGAACATATCGAGTTGGTAAAAAAGGTTCTGCAAAAATTAGCGGATTTCCAACTCGCGATTTCAATTAAGAAATCCTTCTTCCATGTAAAAGAGGGGGAATTCTTGGGCTATATAGTAGCCGTCGATGGGGTGTCTATGAGCACCCGAAAGGTGGACTCGGTATTGAATTGGAAACCACCGAAGTCGGTCAAAGAAGTCCAAATATTCCAAGGATTTGCGAATTTTTAACGACACTTTATAGAAAACTTCTCAAAAATCTGTGCTCCGATCACGGAAACATTGAAGGGTGACCCGAAAAAGTTCCGGTGGGGCCCGGAACAAGAGGCAGCCTTTCAAGAACTTAAGAGAAGATTTACTTCTGCCCGTATTCTACACCATTTCTTTCCCGAAAGAGAAACGGTCGTGGAAACAGACGCTAGCGACTTCGCTTTAGGATGCGTCTTATCGCAGTTTGTGGAGAAACGACTCCATCCAGTGGGGTTTCATTCCCGCAAACTAAACTCAGCGGAGCGGAATTACGAGATCCACGATAAAGAACTATTGGCGATACTAGAAGCATTGAAAGAATGGCGCCAATACTTGGTTGGAACCGAAAAACCGGTTACTGTCTATACCGATCACCAAAACCTTCAATATTTCCTCACCTCGAAGGTCTGGAGCGGTCGCTAGATCCGCTGGGCACAAAAACTCGCAGATTACAATTTCAAAATTGTCTACCACCCAGGCACCAGAGGTGGAAAACCGGATGCACTCAGTCGACGGCCGGAGTACCGTCCTGAGGAGGGAGCTGCACATCGCGAACAAGCGATCTTGAAGCCCAAACATTTCCAAATCAGTTCAGTTACGAGAACTAAGATGGGGGAAATTCGAATCTGCTTACTTTCAGGAAACCCTGAAGGCGATATATGTGTAGATGACATCCAAGAGGAACCCAAATGGAATGATCCCAATTCCGTTATTCGGGTCAAAAGGTTAGACACAAGAGCAAGGCTTCCAACCAAGGGCTCAAGAATTGCAGCAGGCCACGATCTCTACGCCCTGCAAGAAGATATAGTCCCAGCAAGGGGACAGTTAGTAGTCGGAACCGGAATAGCAGTGGGACTACCGGTTGGAACATACGGAAGAATTGCTCCCAGAAGCGGGTTAGCCGTTAAAAGCGGGATTTCAACAGGTGCCGGAGTAATTGATGCGGATTACACCGGAGAACTCAAAGTTCTACTATTCAACCATCGAGACGCGGACTGTCACATCAAAGAAGGGGACCGTATTGCCCAATTAGTAATAGAAAAGATTAATACCGCTGATATGATGGAAATAGATAGCCTAGACGAAACAGAAAGAGGAACGGCGGGATTCGGTAGCACAGATATTGCTACAAGAGCTATGACTATCCAAGAAATTGAACAAGTAGTCAGCCAGCTCCATGCGTCAAAGGATCAGAATAAACACTGGTATGACGTATCCGAAATACCCGAACGAACCCTCATGACTAGTACCATACTAGCGCGGAAAGAATTAAAGAAATTCAATCCTGAATTTCTGGAGCAGATTCAAAAGGCCATCCCGGGTGATAAGGAATGGCTGAAGCGAAGGAAAGAGTTGGAAAAACTCCGAGACAACAACAAACCTTTTCCAAAGGATTGGACCCTAACCGATGAATTGCTTTACTATAAACAAAGACTATTCGGAGCAAACAACCAAAGCCTTTATACCACAATAGCCGAAGGGTGTCACGACGCAAAAATTGCAGGACACTTCGGACAAGAAAAAACTCTCGAAATCATCATGCGAGACTTTTATTGGAAAGGCTTGGCAAATTGGGTGAACGATTATGTACGGTCATGTGACGACTGTCAACACAACAAGTCACCACGTCACGCGAAGTATGGTCCACTTCAACCACTATCAATACCATATGCAGCTTGGGCATCCATATCCGTGGACTTTATAACACAGTTACCGCAAAGTCAAGGATGTACCCAAATAATGATAGTGGTTGATCGGTTCACCAAAATGGCCCATTTCATCGGACTAGAGGGAACAGCGACTGCGAAAGATGTTGCTACCGCCTTCACGAAGGAAATATGGAAGCTAGACGGCTTACCATCAGAGATTGTCTCAGATATGGACTCGAAGTTTGCAGGAGAATTTTGGAAATCATTGTGTAAAGCATTGGATATAAAAAGGAGAATGTCAACTGCATACCATCCACAAACGGACGGACAAACTGAACGAACCAACCAAGTGCTGGAAGGTTACTTACGAAGTTTTGTCAATTACGATCAGGATGATTGGTATCAGCTCCTACCCCTAGCCGAACATGCCTACAACAACTCGGCAACCAATGGACACGGAATGACTCCATTCTATGCAAACTATGGGTTCCATCCTCAAACGGAATGGATGAAGGAGCGCGAAGCGCATAATCCAGGAGCAACCCTTTACGCAAACTGGATAAAAACGATTCATGAGCAAGCACGGCAATCACTCGAACAGACACGAGAAGCTATGGCCAAGTATTATGATAGAAAGGTCAAGCAACAACCAGACTTCGAACCCGGCGATAAAGTAATGTTAAACGCAAAGAATATTCGCACCCGCCGGAAGTCCAAAAAGTTAAGCCCAAAACTTTATAGACCCTTCGTGATTCTGGAAAAACGAGGAAGCCGGGCATTCAAACTCAACATATCGGATCGTTGGAATATACACCCAGTATTCCATGTTTCTCTGTTAGAACCCTACAGAGAGTCGGTACGAGCAGACCGACAACAACCTCCCAGGGAACCCGAAGATATCGAAGGCGACCTACAATGGGAGATAGAAAAGATTGTAAGAAGCGAAATACGCTCTTACAGGAAAAGAGTCCGTGGCTGTTAGGCGGAGACAACCAGTATAGACTTAGGGTTGTCTAGGCCAATCGGGATTCTTCCGTGTAGACGGAGATTTGTCTAGGAAGGCTCGGAAGTAACTCGTTTCGTTTATGACTACTAAGAGTGCAAGAAAGAAGAATAGAATCGTAAGAACAATATTATATTGTTAAGGTCTCTTCTCCGTTGCTTGATAATGTCTAAAGCTTGGGAGGCACTTCGATATTTATATTCCGCGTCTGAGTGTTCGCGGGCTACATCTATCTAGCATACAAATTATGTACCTCTTCAAATCTAATGCGCAACGTCGAGTTCTCTATAATGGTGCGAACACCGGGAGACCCTGAAAACCATCACACCATCTTCGATAATTACTATTTCCTGCCTGGGAGACATATTTGTCACCAGTAGTAATTTTCCAATCCTCAGAGTCTATAGACCTGTAGCCGAGTTCTCAAGTCGAACTCTGTTGGCTCCAATAGTTCTTTTCGTTATCAAGAGGATCAGTCTTGATACGAGACTGCATATGCAGATATGCCGGAGCCGATGACTTCTAGTTGTGATAACTCAACAACTAACAGATAGAATTCATTCTGATGACTCTCTTCTCGTAGAGGAGAGGCCATTCTATTGAATAGTCTCATAATTCCTCGGTCGGCAACTCCTGATTGTTCTATGTAGAGGGGGTGGACCTTCGTGTTGTGTCGGTTGTAAATCCCGCAACTGCGGTACATCTCTTATCATAGTTGCAACACTCCTCGAAACTCGCTGGCTTCTTTGGTAGTGTTTCCAGGAGCTCTAGACTCTTTCTAATCGTCGAAGGGTGGATGTGGATGCATTGGTTCATTATCCCGAACCTCCTAACATTCATCTCATGACCTTGTACGAAAACGTCCCGTTACCTACGGCCCGTATCAAAGATGTCATATCTTTGAAGCCTAGTAACTCCCTGAGTAGTTGACGGATTGACTTCGTTCCACTTCTCAGGTCTTGCCAGAGGTCCCCTCTTATATATCCTGCGAACAGCTTTCGGTCGGACGGACAGCAGCGACGTATACGGTGTTATTCTGACACCTTTAATTCTGTGACCATATAGTCACAGGACGCAACAAAGGTTGATGTGTATGATGACGTGCGGGCCCCGTAAGGGGGCCGGAGGGGGGTGTTGGAGACTAAGATTCTCGGTTTCGGGTAAAGTTACCCTGCCTAAGGTACTCCTAGGCTATCGGAATCGGGTACTCCTAACAGTGGCCGATATCAACAGATGCGCGAGCTATGGTACTTCGTTAAATGGCAGGGCTGTTCCGAAGATGAGAACACTTGGGAACCTGCGACGGGAATGGATAATGCGAGAGAATTGGTGGAGGAATTTCATCGCGATAACCCGGAAATGCCACGACGGGCAGAGGAAGGACGATGAAGATAAGGTTTTCTTGCCGTGGCCAAGCAAACGCGGAAAGTTTTTTACCCTGCTTTCATCGGGTCCTTAAATGATTAATGTTTAAAAAAATTTTATTATTTAATATTTAAAAATTTAATGTTTAATTTTGTACCGAAGGGGCATTCGAGGCGAAGCCCTAGAGGAGGGAGCTCATGTTAGGAGTACCCGATTCTGATAGCCTAGGAGTACCTTAGGTAGGGTAACTTTACCCGAACCCGAGAATCTTAGTCTCCAACACCCCCCTCCGGCCCCCTTATGGGGCCCGCGCGTCATCATACACATCAACCTTAGTTGCGTCCTGTGACTATTTGGTCACAGAATTGAAGGTGACAGAATAACACCGTATACGTCTTTGCCGTCTGTCCGACCGAAAGCTGTTCGCAGGATATATAAGAGGGGACCTCTGGCTAGACCTGGGGAGTGGAACGAAGTCAATCCGTCAACTACCCATGGAGTTACAAGGCTTCAAAGATATGACATCTTTGATACGGGCCGTAGGTAACGGGACGTTTTCGCACAAGGTCATGAGATGAATGTTAGGAGGTTCGGGATAATGAACCAATGCATTCACATCCACCCTTCGATGATTAGAAAGAGTCTAGAGCTCCTGTCAACACTACCAAAGAAGCCAGCGAGCTTCGAGGAGTGTTGCAACTATGATAAGAGGTGTACCGCAGTTGCGGGATTTTCAACCAACACAACACGAAGGTCCACCCCCTCTACATAGAACAATCAGGAGTTGCCGACCGAGGAATTATGAGACTATTCGATAGAATGACCTCTCCTCTACGAGAAGATAGTCATCAGAATGAATTCTATCGGTTAGTTGTTGAGTTATCACAACTAGAAGTCATCGGCTCCGGCATATCTGCATATGCAGTCTCGTATCAAGACTGATCCTCTTGGTAACGAAAAGAACTATTGGAGCCGACAGAGTTCGACTTGAGAACTCGGCTACAGGTCTATAGACTCTGAGGATCGGAAAATTACTATTGGTGACAAGTATGTCTCCCAGGCAGGAAATAGTAATTAACGAAGATGGTGTGATGGTTTTCAGGGTCTCCCGGTGTTCGCACCATTATAGAGAACTCGACGTTGCGCATTAGATTTGAAGAGGTACATATTTTGTATACTAGATAGATGTAGCCCGCGAACACTCAGACGCGGAATATAAATATCGAAGTGCCTCCCAAGCTTTAGACATTATCAAGCAACGGAGAAGAGACCTTAACAATATAATATTGTTCTTACGATTCTATCCTACTTTCTTGCACTCTTAGTAGTCATAAACGAAACGAGTTGCTTCCGAGCCTTCCTAGACAAATCTCCGTCTACACGAAAGAATCCCGATTGGCCTAGACAACCGTAAGTCTATACCGGTTGTCTCCGCCTAACACTCTCATCCGCCTACCAACAATACCTGGCCACTGGCTCAGTTTTGGCCAAGACCAGAACTGGCAGAGTTCAGAAAATTTCTCCCAGAGCTAGCCATCATCTGGCTCTTGCCTCTAAGCGTAACAGAGAAATGCCATTGTGGCGATTGCGCCAAGACTTTGCCCCCCATGTTTCTATCAGAACAATTAAGAGAAGGCTAGCAGAACATGGTATTCATAAGCACATAAAGGCTGAGAGACCAAGGTTAACACCTGTTCTGGCAAGAAAGAGATATGCATGGTGCCTTAAGCATAGGCGCTGGACAATTGCACAATGGAGGAAAGTGGTCTGGAGTGATGAATGCAGTGTGGAGAAATTTGCAGATCCAGCAGTTCAATGGGTCTTCAGAACATCCAAGGAAAAATAGCTTCCAGAGTGTGTGAAGGGAGCAAGAAAGTCTGGAGGTATTAAGCACATGGTATGGGCCTGTTTTGCTGGTGGATTGAAGGGTACATGTAATGGGATAAGGGTAGTAGATGGGGGTAGGATAGATGCAAAGGCATATGTTAGGACCTTGGGCTTTTCTTTACTTGACTTTTTGGAGGAATTGGTTGAAAAGGGTATTAGGCCAATCTTCATGCAAGATAATGCTAGAGTACATACTGCTAGGATTACCATGACATGGTTGGATGAGAATGATGTGGAAGTTTTGGAGGATTGGCCACCATAATCCCCAGATCTCAATCCTATTGAACATGTTTGGGTACACCTCAAGAAGCTTTACCATGAACATTATGCTCACTTAGCTGAAGATACCAGATCAGCAGATAAGGTAAAGCCACTCATAGAGGAAGCCCTTATTCATTGTTGGGAGCTGATACCAGACTACTTGTTTGAAAGATTGGTAGAAGGTATTCCTAGGAGGATTAATGCAGTTATTAAGGCAAAAGAATGGCATACTAAATATTAAATCGATATTTTGTATTTATCTCATCTATTCTATCTGTTATACATAAAGGTATACGTCTCTATGCATATTTGATGCTACATGGGAAGTTGATGTTGGTGGGTCGTGGGCGGGCGAGCGCCGTTGTCACGCACGGCAACGATCAATTTTGTCACCGCACTGTATATCTATATACTGTGGACTGTCGAGTGTCGCACTGAGGGGGAGGGGGCAAATGTGGTCATCGATGATAATTGCGGGAGAGTAATAGACTCGCATCTACCGTACAAGCCCGACCATTGAAGAGCCATAGAAGAAGCAAACATCGTCTGCAGTCACAAGTGAGAGAGGTTTAGACAAAGAGCCAAAACAGGTTTACTACTTGCCTCTTCCATCTTGAGATGATCGCTGACTTGCCGGGGGAATCGAATGACTTGGTCTACTTATCCAGCCAAGCAAGAGTATGACGGGGATAGCCTCGTTCACAACTGTTTTTAAACCCTAGATAGAACTTTGGAAGTTGCGTTGTGGGCCTAAATTAAGTTCTGCTAGACTAGGTCGATCGATATAAGTTACTAGGGAATTATCTCTCGTTGATTGCTCGCTGAGTTTCTAATTAGGATTATCTCTGTACTCGAATACGGTCTCGCTCCTCGACGCCTAGCGGTGGAACCGTTCACTAGTAACTATTCTCCTGAATCTCACACCTATTATCCTTAGGCTACGGTTCTGTCGGCGATTAGGCGGACGATTTGTCAGAGCTAAATAATCCCTACTCCGAAAACGCTCTCAAGAATACGTCGCACCTTCCCAGATTTATGTCCGGCATTCCACATTCCAGCAGCTACTCCTAATTCACTGAAAGGTTACGGTATATAGCACAGTCTCGGTGTGATACCGGTATGGTACTAGTAGTTTTAAGTGTGAGTACCGTACAGTACTACACCGTGGCTGCAAAAGCACACCTTCACAAGTCGATTTCGATTCATCAGTTAGTAAGTGTGGATAATCAATCCTACTGTAGATCCTAAGGGTGTCACAATGAGTGGGTTCTTTGTACTGATAGAATACTGGGGAAAAGGATTGTAAAGATGGCCCTCCATCCTTGCCCAGACCTGGCAAGGTGTAGTGGTTAACCATTTTGGAAAAGGTATCCTGTTCCATCAGTAGAGAATCACTGATGGGTTTTGTGGGTGCTAAATTGTCATATGCGGGTACCCGTAATGAGTTGATAGAGAATTCCTCAAGTGGATGGAGGGAACTCTAAATTACAACTCATGAAGCATATCCTTGCTTGGTAACTTAAAGTAACTTCCCTGCCCCCCCCAACCCCTTAGTGGCCTGGCTGGCGCTGTCTTCCAGTAGTTCTCCGAACTGGTGGTTTTCAGGGTATCGAGAATTATAGATGCTAATCCTTCGACACTGCTAGCAGGCAACCTTCGTGGCCCTGTCAGAGCCCCTCCGAGGCTTGATAGCTGATAGTCCGCTTTTCAGTGGTCGTGCGCCCAAGCCCCAAGTTATTCGTAGGCTTCTGCGTATTCATAGATGTGCTGGTACTTTGTATGCCTTGCTTAGCCTACCGGCAGTTCCTGTAGCGAAATTGCTGTGCTGTACTGTACCAGGGTCACCGTAACACCGAGGTGGTATATACTCGTAACTGAACCACATTTTTGAGCACTGTTGCTATCGCATACCGCCAAGCTATTTTTCCTTAGATCTTATTGCCTTGGAATAGTAGTCATATTCACAAACGTCAAACGCCGTTCAATAGCGAGTACTCCATGCCAGCAATGCCGTATTAATACAGTAAATCCACTATCTCCGATCGCACGGGGTCCGGCAAAAAGTCATTGAACAGTTATTTGAGGTTAACCAGCCAAATACATCCTTGTCTGTTCCGGTTAATGGGCTCCTACCCTTGTACCTTAATCGAGACAAAACACCCCAAGAAGGAGTTGTGGTTTCCAGGCACGGTGTAGCTCGGGTGTGCTGAGTCTGCCGTGTCTCATTAATTGGTGTTCGTTATTTTCTGAACTCACACTGCCAAACCCGCTGTGGTTTAGTGCGCTGATTTACGTTGCGCACTCCGATAGTACCGTAGATTTACTGGATGAATAATTTACGGTGATACGGTATTTGTCGTCGCAATAAGTCTCCGAAAATATTGGCGTTTCCTAGGCCTAAATCGTGCCAAGATTCCCGGAGACTTTGGAAAACGAGAGAAAGGTGGAATCCGTTGCCGTGGTTACCATTTTTATCAACCCCGCTGTCCACCCATGTTCATCTATCCACTCAGATTGTGCATCTGCCCCTCCTGCTCCTCCAGAAACAAACAACCACCCCTATCGATCATTTCCATATTCTCTGCCTCCAAACCCCGTGAACATTCTTTAACCTGTTCGTCCATCGAGGCTACCATTTGTCATGTCTAGCAGCAGAGTGGCAGTTGAGGATCTTGACGCTGGCATGCATGCTGATGAGGATGCTATTAATGTTCTGTTTGTCTGCCTTGGGAATATCTGTCGTAAGTAGCCCCCTGAGATCAGCCCTAGTTTGCCCCCTAGGGCAGTGACTTGACATATATCGCTCCTTGGTGGTTAGAATTGCTGCCCTCACCGTTGCTAACTGTGACACCTAGGTTCCCCAATGGCCGAAGGAGCCTTCCGTAGGACCGTTCAACAACTAGGCTTCAAAAACAAGTTCCGTAAAATAGACAGCTGCGGAACGGCTTCTTATCATTCCGGAGAGCGCCCGGATCCTCGTAAGAACCCTGAGCCTTCTCTTCGAGCAATAGGGGAAATTCAACCATTCTGATAATTATAGGCACCGTTCAACTTCTTGCTAAGCATGGAATTCATACGAGCCATCTAGCTCGTCAGCTTGCTACCTCGGATTTCAATGATTTCGATTACATACTCTCTATGGATGTATAGTTTCCCTCCCCGCCAACCCTATTAATGAGCTTAGAGGAGAGGAATTGCTTACTGTTCCTTCTCTCCTCGCATAAGGATGCAAACCTGCGTGATATAACCTCTGTCCAACCCAATGGTTCCAAGGCAAAAGGTAAATACGCTCCTCACAGAACCGAGCTCAACTCAACGTCTCTAATACTGACACTCTGGATTCTGTGTCCCCAGTCATGCTCTTTGGAAACTTCGGAGATAATAAAAGCGAGCAAGTTCAAGACCCCTATTATGGCGGTCAAGCTGGTTTTGACAGAAACTATGCCCAGATTATCAGATTCACGAAGGGCTTCCTCCGTGAGGTTTTCGGAGCAGAGATCGATGAGTAGATTCTTTATTATAGATATCACCTTGTCACTCCCTTGTTTTGATGCTTTGGGGGGTGTTTTCGTGGTTTCATACCAAAAGCTCTTTACCCTTTCCTTTTTTACATGAGATAGAATGATTCCATACGCCGAATTGAGGCCATTCCAAGCCGAACTTTTTTCAACTCCCTTGTCAGTAAACCATGAGCCCCAAAGGGCAGGACGGCAATAGTCTGCCCGACATCTTTCATGACATTGGTATTCGCTTTTGACATGTTGATGCTCTCGTGAAACCGTCCCCAACCCTATCATTAATACCGTTCAACATAACGCACGGAGAGTCTTGCTTAAGTATCACCGCAGATATCAAGGCTTACAACACAGCATGGTGTTATCGTTTACACGGGGTTTTGTGAGCTCATCCGCAAAGCAGATGTGAATCCATACATTTCAACCGCCAATTATCACGGCCGCGGTAGTTGGGAGATGGTTACCTGTGAGGTGTTTCCACCATCTGACACTTCGGAAGCGACACAGAATCCCTAGTCACCAAGATAGATCAAGCGCGACTTCTTGTTGCGCTACAGGTAATAATAGTGCCGGTAGGGTCGGAAGGATTAAACGGACGAACTCGCTAACAAGATGTTAATTTACCGATAAATGCCCTGCCTAATGTTACAGTACGGTATTCTGCTACCCCAAACGTCCCCCGCGCCATGCCGCAAGTGCCCAAGCCAGAATCCAGTTGGCGGTATAGCTGGGATCCAGTAACCTTGTAAAGCGTAGCTTTCGTGGAAACGAAAAACCCTGGTCCGAAAAAGCAACAAGTGCTCTGACGTTTCTCCACATACGAGTTTCAAGTTCAAAAAAAAAAAAAAAGTACAGCTCGAGTAATATTTCACTTGCCCCACGTCACCAACGAATAGTTGTGCTGTACAGTGCGGTGCACGAAGTACCTTACTATATATCGGTATGAATTGGATACAATTTTTTCAGAGAATCCATTCTTCCTAAGAATTTTACTTGACAAGCAGCTTTCTTCCGAGTCGTTCTGGCATAGTACTGAGATTGGTCTCTACATTTAAGGCAATCACTAACAGAGTCTGACAAACGTGGTGAACTATAAATTCCGCCATCACCCCTTCCACGTACCTGCCTCCTCCGCTCCTATTTTTTCCTCTTTTACTCCTCCTACTTAACTCCGACAACAATGCCATCCCTTGATTTCATACAAGCCCCTCCTCATACGGGCTGCGAGAACCTAGCGGACAGCTTCTGTTTGATAGAGCATCACGAGCTCCTAGACGAGAACGACGGCTTCCATGAAATACAGCGCAACGGGCGCCTGGACATAGGAAGCTTTGAGTCAGATGACGAAAGCTTGTCTTCCGAAGAGGACGAATGCCTGTTAAGAGCTGTGGAAGGAGATGGAGAAGAAGATGTAGGTTTCCTTCACCACTCTGGTTTCGGAGGCGTAACGCATCTGATGTCGGAGGTTGTAAAAGTCATCTTTTACTCTCGTAGTAAGAGATGCGAGGCCGCGCACGCACAAGCGTATGCCCGTGCGTGAGCAGGAACGAGATGGTGGGGGAGAGAGCCCAGGAGAGATGGATTACAAGCACGGTGGGAAACCGTTGCTTGTTTTCAGGAGTGGGGGGAAAGCGGAGCGTATGGCGAGCTCAGGTAGCTCTCGGGGAGTGGGAGGAAACGGAGAGGGAATAGGAGACAAGGAGATATCCCCAAAACTCAATTCCGAACCCGAATACGAACCCGACCCCGAGACCCATCTGGCAGAGCCCAACCCAAAGTCGCGAGAACCCTCTCGGAAACCGCGCACCGCTATGGAATACAGAATCTGGACCGACAAAAACGGTCAATACAGACAAGAGATGATGCTCCTCGGCTGCGAGAACGACCACGTACTCTTACTAAAGCGTGATGGCGTAAGGCTTAATATCCTTAAGTCAGACTTATCCCCTCAGGACCAAGGATTTGTTACCCAAGCGATGGAACCGCCTATCACAACCTCTCTAAACGGACTCTCGCCAAATGATAACACATCGGTGATTCCATTGTACTCGTACTCCAATAAACCGAAGCCGGACCCTAGTAAGATCCGGAGTTGGCTAGACATCACGGGCAGATACAGTGTTGATGCGCAACTGGTGGGGTTCCGGAAGGGTAAGATTGTGTTGCATAAGACCGATGGTGTTAAGGTTGGGGTTATTCCCAATCAGATGGCTAAGGATGATTTGGCGTTTGCCGAGAAGGAACTTGGGATGGTGTTGACGGGGATTGCGAAGGAGAAGAAAGGAAAGGCGATCGCTTGAATGATTATAGGGGCACACGATTATTATTCATTTGTCTGTTTATCTTCTCCCCTTCCTTCCTTCCTTTCCTATCATCCCTTGTGAGGTGCTTTTGGTACCGCACCCCGGCATTGGTGTTTCGACGGTTATTTCAACAGTAAATACTCTTTTCCTTCCTCATACAGTATACAATTTTTTCTTAATGCTTTGACTTCCGCACATTACATTATGTGTTAACAATTAGGTTATTATGGTTCTCTTTTGTTCGAGGGGGGGGTTTTGGGGGGGCATTTTTGGCACTTTTTTTAGAGGAAAACGAGAGCAACAAAGCACCATCGCATGCTGCCCTGCACCGTAGCACGAGAGCCCAAGGCCCAACTAGCAAGGAAAGGATAATGATTAGGACCTAGAGTCATCGCTTGGTCTTGAATCACATACCGGTACAGCCCTGGGTTTTACGGATGACTTCATAGTGCCATGCAGGTTCATGAATTCAACCATTCCCGGATATCAATTATGGCATAACTTAAGGTTAATTCGTTCCCTGGGGACTTAAGTCTTAGCGCGAGTGTTTTTCATGAAACGCGATAGGAAATCTGTGATCTAAAGGAATTGTCGGTTGGGGGCAGACGGAAGATTGTGAGTGCACAGCACTGTACTTGAATCAGTACGAGTACTAGTACAACACAGGAATGTTACCGACTATGATATGATAATAGCAGTCGAAAGAGTTATGGGTAGGTATAATACCGGCAGGGACCTAAGCCGGGAGATAGAGGAGGATAGAGGGGGGGGTTTCCTAAGTGAATTCAATCAAAAAGATGCGATAAAAGCTACGCTTTATATCAATCACACGAGAAGGGCGTTGAAGAGTCAAGGATTTGTACCATCATACAGGTTTCTACTTTAGCAACTTATCATGAACTTGATTCCCAGCGGGGTTCGGAAGCTGGATAGTGAGGGGGATCGATTGGGCAGGTTTACCGATACGGTACCGTATTGTAATCGTTGTATGCTACCGTATGCCGGCCGCTTCATCGCTGCCGGTAGTATCAAGCGGTATCTGGACTCAATCTTTACAGGGGGGAAAGGAACAACATCTCTCCACGGCACGTCTCTATCAGCCTTGATCCCCAGGTTGCACCCTGAACTTATCATACATACCCGAAGTCGGTGCTGTATTGACGGGGCAGATCCATGCTCAATTAACCGGTATCTGTCCGTCGAGGTGAAAATCATCGAATGTCACCGGATGCCGTTACTGGGACCAATATCACATTTCCTCTTTTTTCCTGTCGTATCCCGGGGATAGGAAGCTGAATGAGAACCATCCTCCGCTTTTGTCTTGTTGGGTGTTGAACAAGGAAGATGTGTTTCCCCGGCAACAGCGTCTAATTGGACGTCTCCCTCTCCGCTCCTCTCGTCTTTGTCTGAAAGGATCCGCGGGAGAAGTCTTGGCTGTCCCATGCCCTGTTCAACCTTCTTTTTCTTCTGTTTGCTGCCAGGACCCAAACTCCCCACAGAGCTTTCTAGAAACCTTTCCCCCCTCCTTTAACCCTTTCATAAGGGTCATAGAGGCTTCTCTTCTTTACTCGTAAACTCCATCTGCTTAGTCTTAGTGTAAGAGATCACCAACCTTTCCCATTTGAAAATCTTATCATTCACCCGACTACAACAACCTCTTTGTCCCCCCTCCCTACGCTTCACTTCCAAGCCTCCCACGTGCACATTTACCCATAGCTTTTCCTTCCCTCCCCTCCCTGGCATTGTTGGTTGACCTTTGCTGAGAAATAAAGGAAGGGAACGGAAATTGCTAGGCTGCAATGGATATCAACTCGCTTCTATCACCGTCTGACGACTACTCGTCTCCGGCGAACCCCTCCGCTTCCCCACGTCCATCGTCCCGACCAGCCTTCATCGATACAGACTCCAATTCCCCGATTCACTCAGGCCACACATCCAATACTACGCCAACCTCAAACCCCCGACAGTCGCCGTGCAAGGCTAACGAGGCCTCCACCTCGAAAGCATTCTCCGCGTCAGGGATGGGTGGGCCATCAGAGGAAGTTCGGGACGAGGCCATGACTGGCGGAGACGATGATGATGCTGCTGCTGCTGTCGCCGTTGGCGATGGCATTGGCGTGGTGTATGAAGCCGTTATGGAAGATGCATCTGATGGTGACGAAAACGAGGTTGTAGTATCGGTGCCTTTGTCGGAGGAGGATTACACGCGCATCGCCGACCTTTTGGTTTCCATCACCAACCGGCCGTATCAGTATGAATCCCATGTGGAGTATATTTCCCTCCTGCGTCGTGGCTTCCTTGCGCACCGGGCCAACCCGAGAGAGTTGGGGCCGTACCCCCTCATCAAGGACCTGCGGAAGGCTCGTGAAGACATGATCGAGAGGTTTCCACTGAACGAGACTATGTGGGCTGAGTGGATTGCCGATGAGATATCTGTTTGTGGTGGTCTCGAGGAGCGTCTTGGTGTCATGGAGCTTTGTGCTAAGGCTGTCGAGGAGGAGTCCGCAAGTGTCAAGCTGTGGAAAACTTATGCTGAATATATCGAATCCCAGTATTCTCTGGGGAGGGGTGGGGACGCGGCCGGGAAAGGTAAGGCTAAGAAGCTTCTCAGTGAGGAAGAGGAGGTTACTTTGAAAGGGTGTTTTACGTTGGAATTGGTTGTTGAGACTTATCGGCTGGGTTCTCTTGCTACCAAGGATAATGTTGCTGAGAGCCATGCGCTTTGGAATAAGTATCGCGACTTGATGGTGATGGACTTGGAAGCTAATCCAACGTAAGCTCTTCCTTACTTTATCCATTGTTGGTAAAACTAACTAGGCCTAGTCCCCCCAAGGTCGAATTTATTCGAAACCTCTATATCGCTCGTCTCCAAATCCCACACACCACCATCAGTGATACCTTCTCTGAATTTAGCACCTTCATTACCAGATATGACAACGCAAATTACGAATCTATCATGGTTAGCACCAACAAGCTTTATGCTGCAGCTTTGGCAAAGTACAATGAGCGTTCCAGATATGAGGACCGCCTCCCCAAGCACGGGCAGGTCTCCTTAGCGGAAGAATGGAATGCTTGGGCAGAATATCTAGAATGGGAAACCTCCCGGCCGAAGAAGAAACTCGACGTAGACATGGCATGCGCGCTCTATGAGCGGTGCTTACTGTGCTTCGGCGAGCAGGCCAGAGTTTGGGAAGAATATGTCTTTTTTGCTCTTGAGAAATCACTGGGCCCTCGTGTTAAGGCACTTTTGAAGCGTGCCACGAGACATTGTCCATGGTCTGGGACGCTATGGGCCCAGTACATAATTGCTTTGGAGAGGGCGTATAGGCCATTTGAAGAGGTTTCTGAAATCAAACATAGAGCTACCACTACTGGGATGTTGGACTTGGGCGGTTTAGAGGAGGTTTTGAAAGTTAACATTGCCTGGTGTGGGTTCTTGAAGAGAAGAGCTTTTGAACATGACGCTGGGGAGGATGATTTCGATATGGCAGAGATGGGGATATCTGAAGCTGTTACTGGTAGGGAATTTCGTGCGCTCTTCTTCAATCAATTAGATGTCTGGCTAATATGGCACACAGAAACTGGCAAGAAGGATCCCGAGTATCGTCTTCAAAGGATTCATATCAACTTCTGTACTCTTGCTAAGAAAATTGACGCTGCAAGGGAGATCTGGAAGGAGCTTGCCAAGACTCAGGGCAATTCTTATGAATACTGGTTACGTTACTATCACTGGGAGCTTTCACATGGGCCAGGGGATAAAGATTATGCAGGTTCGGCTTTAAAAGCAGCTCTGGGGAGAAATACCTTGGATTGGCCTGAGAAGATTCTGGAGACATGGAAAAACCATATTGAAGATTTTGGAAACGTCGAGGACGTCGAGTACGCGACTGTCCGGTATCGGAAGCTTTCCAAAGAGGTTTTGGAGAGGCGAGCGCAGGTGGGAGATTCTTGTGCCTATACAAATTTCAATGGCTACCCCAAGACTAACACCGATTCTCCAGGAGGCACAAGTAGCTGCTCTACAGCAGCAAACAGTGAAGGATCAGCAACCAGAGGCAGATACACCGCAGACCGATGAATCAGCTAGGGCCAGTTCCAAGAGGCGTCGAAGTGTTACTGAGGCTGATGATTCTCAGCCCAAAAAGAAATCCAAAGCTGCTGAGACACTGGCCCCGGAGGAGCCAGCTGCCCACTCGCCTTCTCCAAAGTCTTCCGTAGCGAAGCGTGATCGCGAGAATACCACCGTGATCGTGAAGAACCTGCCGCCGAATTATCCGGAGGTGCGGGTTAGACAGTTTTTCAGAGATGTAAGTTCCTCACTCCGCTCCATCATATGAAGTTGATCGTTGCTGACATGTGACATAAAGTGCGGTACGATCAATAGTTTAAAGCTTATTGTGGAGAAAGATGGAAAGACTTCAACTGCAACTGTTGAGTTTGAGAGCAGGGAAGATGTCCTCACAGCTCAGACTAAAAACTTGAAGATTGTTGATGGGCACTCTATCGAGGTTCAGGTTGGGACTGGGTCAACTCTTTACGTTACAAATTTCCCGCCGACCGCCGATGAGACGTGTATCAGGGATTTGTTCAAAGACGTAGGCCCTCCTCCCCTTCCATAACCCACCCACAGAAATTACCAGAAACTAACAGGCAAATTAAGTGTGGCGAGATCGTCGACATCCGCTTTCCAAGTCTGAAGTACAACTCGCATCGGCGGTTTTGCTATGTCCAGTTTGCGTCATCTGATGAAGCTCAGAAGGCGACCTCCCTGCATGGTAAACAACTTGGAGGCAAGGAAACTCTTGTGGCTAAGATCTCGGCGCCTGATCAGAAGCACGAGCGGTCTGGTGCAGTGTAAGCATCTTCGCCCCCCAAGTATCAGAGCTACAACTGATTATTCATTAAGATATGAGGGCCGAGAAGTGTATATCCGGAATATAGATTTTCAGGCACACGATAATGACGTCCAGGAATTATTCCAGAAATATGGGAGAATAGAGAAGGTCCGTCTGCCGCCCGGGCCGAAGAAGGGTACTCACAAAGGCTATGGGTTTGTGACTTTCTCCGCAAAGGTAAACTAAAGACCTCTATTTTGCAATGTATAAGCTAACAATTCGGCTACAGGAGGAAGCCCTTGCAGCAGTAGAAGGCGCGAACAATACCCAGCTCAAATCCCGAACGCTCATAATCAGCATCGCAGACCCAAACCCCAGCAAGCAAAAAACCACCAATGCCAACCCCTCCACAGAGAAAATGAGAGATTCAGCTTCTGACCGAAATACGGACCGCCCCCGCCAAAAATCGGCAAACCCTGCTGCTTCGCAACAGCCGCCGGCCCCTGCCTTCTCTGACATCAAGCAAAAAACGCTCGGAATAATGAACCTCTCCGACACCGTAAATGACACCAAAATTCGCCACATGTTTGAAAAGTATGGTCCGCTGCGCAAGGTCGCCCTGAGACCCGACCACCAAGGCGCAATCGTAGAATACGAGTCCGTCACCGACGCCGGAAAAGCCACCCTAGCACTCGACGGACTCGAGCTCGCCGGCCGCAAAATCAAGATTGGGGGATTAGCGGACTTGATGCGGCAGTCCCCTGAGAGGAAAGTTTCCAAAGGATTTGCTACCAACAACGGGGGTGGAAAGGTCGGGGTGGTTGCGTTTAAACCCAGTCAGGTGGGCGCGGGAGGGATGAAGGGGCAAAAGCGAAGAGCTGGCTTGGGCTTTTCAGGTGTGGTCAAAAAGAAGGACGCTGATGGGAAGAAGAATGAAGATATAGTGATGGCGGATGGACCGCCGGCCAGGGAGGCGCCGAAGACGAAGTCGAACGCTGATTTTAAGGCCATGTTTTTGCGGAAGTAGTGGGCATGGATGCATGGATGGATTGTAGATTAATCATCTCATTGGGATGCTGGCGTGTTACATGGCGTGATGATATACCGGGGAGTGGGAGTGGAATTGGGGCAACTGATAAATGACCTGTGCTTCTTTTTTATTGTGATTAAATTTTTATGTGGGTGGATGGGAATTTGTGTGGTAATCATGGGTAATCACTCGGCATGCGATTTCGAAAAGGGGTAAATAGTAGCGTTCTAATTGGGTGTAGGTATGGATTCTTCGCTGTTGGTGTTGTTGCTGAGTGGCAAATTTGAGAGTCTTGCTTGCTCTCTGTTTTGTGTTTCGTGGGTGTTGCCGGATGATGTGACATCTAACCGGCATTATAAGTTAGAAGAAGTGTTCATACCTCATCACTCGCTCTATTTCAGGTTGTTCGGCCCCCCGAAATCAACTTGGCGGGAGAGCATGGTTTGTTTAGGTATATAGTAGCTGCCTAAGCAGATTGGAGTAGACTGGATACTAGCGGAATTCAGGAAGCTTCACTTGTAAATCTACATACATGGCGGGAAAATATCTATTTTGAATCACGGGGAGTATTCAACAATAATGCACGCACTTCATGAATACCATCCGTCAAGCCCCCAGGAACTTCGAGCAGAGTAACGCCGTTGCAACGCTAACCTATCTTGTGTTAACAATTACCCGAACTCAAGACAGTCACACCACAGCCGAAGAAAGAGGAAAGCCCACATTCAATGAATCCACCAAGCTATCTGTACCGGGCCCCTTAACCAGACTAACACAAAACTTGGCCAACTTCTTCAACGGTGGTCGGAGACCCTCCCCCTCGTTGCCCACGAGCAGCACTACGGGGCCCTCCTTAACTACCTCAGCCACTTCGGGAGCATAGACGTATCGATCTCTGCGGGCTTGGTTCTTCGTTGGCGGTGGGATGGCGGCGTAGACGGTCCAGCCATTTTCCGTGGACTGGGTTATCATGCGTTCACTTTTTGCGTGCTCGAATATTGGGAGGAGTTCCGCGGCTCCAGCGGAGGCTTTTAGACAGACGGGTGAGAGCCGGGCGCTAGTTATTGTCTGGTGTTAGATGTAATGTGAGTGGGGGTCGAGTGTGTATTACCAATTTCTTGCCGTGATGGTCACAGCATCTACACCCAGGAAGTAGGCTGAGCGGAGGATGGCCCCCATGTTGCCGGGATCCAACTAGGGAGGTGGGTGGATGGGTTAGTGAATTTTCCGATCCGGAACTGCGCGGGGGGGGGGTCTCACTATTTCGTCCAACATGAGAACGAATGGGTATCTTCTTTTTGGATCCCTGCAGCGAATCTTATCATAATAGTGTTCGGTCACTGGCCGGCCGTCGAAATAATGTCTGGCCATCTCCAATGTAAAGAAGTTTCTATCTTCTTGGACGCCTTTGAGTGCTATGATGGGGGTTCTTTTTATAGGTAGACATTCAAGAACATAGCCCTGCATGATAGTCAATTAGGTTTTACTATCAGCTTGAGTAAACACATACAAACATTATACAACGGGTGGTGACCCAAAACAGAGCGTACCTACATTATGCGGCCTCGAGTTACTCATACTGTCCATCTTCCCCATGTCCTCCTCGTCGACAACTTCTACACCTGCGGTCCGTGCTAGATCCTTCATGTCCCGGTCCCGCTCCCGAGCGGCGGGTGTTCTGTTATCGCCTGCGTAGACGTAAAGTTTGTATAGTTCCCTTCGTTTGCACCTTAGAGCAGCCTCTACGACAGAGGTGCCGTATATCCATTCCGCATCGTAGTTTACTTTTGGTATATATCGACGGGGGGCGGGAGTGTAACCGAATTGAGGGGGTTCGTGGTCAAGTCGGGGTGATAATTCTCGTCTTGGTTCTAGCTCAAAGTAATCGCCCTTAGGTTCTCCCTCTCTTCTGGCGACAACCCGTCGGATTGTGGGATCAAGGGGTGGGGGGGAATTTTGGTAGATTGCAGGCTCAGGGCTATAGTCGTACTCGCGAGTGTCCTTTTGACAGCCATAGTAACGATCTGCAGCAGCTGAACGACGGAGACCACGGTTGATGGCAGAATCTGTGGAGACCGATCGGTGTAGAGGTTTGTAAAGTATCTTGATAGGGATTTTGTGCAATAATCGAGCTGATTGGGGGGTGTTCATTGCTGTCTCCACTGTGTTGTGCCAGACTCCCGATTGGGTCAGAATGGTTGGAGGAGAATTCTTGAAGCCTCAATTTGCCTTGCTGCTGACCAAGCAGAAAATTCTGGGCCTGTGACATCCTTATGAGTTCGGACGGGGGTTCGTTAATGCAGGTCGCGCGTATCACCCAGAGCCTCCATCTTGTGTTGCTCTGTGATCCTCGTCAACTAAACGCCTTTGTAGCTTTCTCGTCAGGTCGCGTCTTCCCAACATACCCTTCACTCCCTCAGACCTCTCTATTGACTTCACCTCTACCCCTTTCTTCCCCCGCCCTTTTCCCCACAGTATCAAACCTTCCCTCAACTTTTTTCTTTCTCTTTGTCCTCAACACCCTTTCTTCTCACTTTCTCATCCATTTGCTTTCCCCTTAACCATTCCCTGCCAACGCGTCCTCACCCGAGATTGGGTACAAACAATTCAGCCATGCCGCTAACAGCAGAAAGTGACATTGAGGTGTCTTATCACTCTGAAAATGGGGTCGAGACCCCAGATGAAGCGTCTACTCAGCTTTTGGCTGCACTCAACCCAGCCTCCGGTGGTCGGGTTAAACGGAAGTTCGCCATTGATCCTCCTACGCTCGAATCTCTCGGGTTCAGCCGTGATGACTATCAGAGTTTCCCTGAAGAAATGCTCATTAAGAAGATCAAAAAGGAAGTGGAAATTAAGGGTGTGATCCACTGCAAGGCAATATTTGCTGATGGCAGCAGTGTTATGGTAAGTTTATATTCCTGGAAAAGTTATTCACCCTCTGGTGAGAAGTTCTAATCGCAGATCAAATTCACAGATGCCCTACACTCAGCTGGCCCGCTACGATAATTGGGGAGAAGCTTATGCGGATTTTGTTAACCAGGACGGTACCTTGCTGGGTGTAACGAGTTCTGAGGAGACGGGTTCCGGGCGGGATACTTCCGCATCAAGTCTTCGGGGTCGTCAGGGCTCGGGAAAAACTACTACCCCCAGGAATGTTGGTAGCTCCTCGCGCTCTGGACAACGTGTTGAACTGAATTCCCTTGATCAAGTCTCCCAAGGTGATAACAATTCACCAGCACCCGTTGCCGAGGGTCGCCAACTTAGGAAGCGGAATTTGTCACTCCTTGCGAAGCAACGAAAATCCATGCGGGAAGCTGAAGGAATAGAGTCCTCGGAAGATGAGGATGCTAATAAGGCTATCGGGTCTCGAAACCCGGCCAAAGGCGGTGGTCGGCGTACTAGGTCAACCGGAATTTCAAAAGTCCGGATGCTTCCTTACGGCTATGATGACGATGACGAGCTCATTGTTTCTGATCTAAAGCCCCCGCCCGGTAGGCGTCGCCGAGGCCTTGTATCATTGAACCGCAGAAACGTAACGGAGGCGGGATACGGGAGTTCCGACTATGACAACGGCAATCCTCCTGAGAGACGTTCCGGGCGGACAACAGGACGCAAGAATATGTACCGAGAACCAGACCCAAATGCCGACGACGACTTCATGGATATCGACACCGTTGCTAAGCCTAAAAAGCCCCAAGTTGTACGTGCTAAAGAGGTTTTCCCGTCTCTAGACAAACACGGAGATTTTGCCAGATTTCACGACCGTACATGCGACACCTGCCTCAACCACGGCACCTCTAAATCAAGAGGCATCCTGGTATATTGCCAGGGCTGCTCTTACACTTATCACCAACTTTGCCTAGGACATCGCGCGAATCGCGAGCATCTTATTACCAGGGTGGCCGGTGAAAACCATGTTTTGCAGTGTAGACGCTGCATAGGAAGGGCTCGACTTAAGAGATCTACTGCGCCGTGCCTGGATAAGTGTACAGCATGTCATATCACAGGGAAATCTTGCCAACCCTTTTCGGATCTAAGGAACAAGTCTGGGCAGAAAAAAGATGCATCAGCAAATGCTAGTGCTGAAACTTCTGACGTTGAGGTCGATCCAGAGCGCCTCTATAATCCTGAGAATGTCCTATTTCGCTGCCGTGGGTGCCGGAGAGCGTGGCATTTTAACCATCTACCTGCTACCGCTGAGAGTGTTGGCAAGCCTACTGCCAAAAATCGGCTGGAGGAATATTCACGAGAGTGGAGATGCGACCTATGTCAGGAATATAGAGAGAAGGCCAATATTATCCTCGCATGGCGTCCCTCTGACAAGCAGGCCAGGCAGATGAAACCAGAGCTAATCGACTATACGGACTTCGCTGAAGACGAGCGCGAGTACCTAGTCAAGTTTGCTAAACAGTCTTATTTTCATTGCATTTGGTTACCTGGGGCATGGGTTTCTGGGGCCTTCCCCTTGCTTCATACAGGGTTCATGAAGAGAGGTCCAAAACTCTGTATGACGACTGAAGAGGCTGTTCCTGAGGAGTGGCTTCGGATAGAAATCTGCTTGGATGTTGAATACGACTCTTATGTCCCAGTGGGTAATGACGCAGAACTCGACCTGTCGCGGATAACCGACGTAACTAAAGCTTATGTCAAATTCAGAGGCTTGGGATACGAAGAGGCGGTCTGGGAGCAACCTCCCAAAGAGAGTGAAGAGGAGAGATGGGAGGAATGGAAACAGGCCTACGGAGATTATATCCATGGATTTTACGTTCGCAGCACAAGAGGGATTCTCGATCGGATAAAGAAGGCTCGCTCTCTCAATTTTGATCAGAAGCTTGTAAAAAAGATGCAGCCCGAATACATAAAAGGCGGGACTTTGATGGATTACCAAATGGAGGGACTAAAGTAAGCTATCACAATTTACCAATTTTAAGCCTCGATGTACCATGTGTTAATGCTTTTACAGTTGGCTATACTATAAGTGGTGGAAAGGCCAGAATGCAGTTCTCGCAGATGAGATGGGTCTTGGTAGGTTCGGCCTTGATTCTTGTTTGAATGCCACTAATTTGCCATAGGGAAAACCATTCAAGTCATATCATTTCTATCGGTGTTGCTTGAGGACCATAACGTGTGGCCCTTCTTGATCGTCGTTCCTAACTCAACTGTACCGAACTGGTTAGTATAGTACACTATGCATTAGCATAACTCCTTCTTTGACGAAACGCTAACACAGCCGAAAGGAAACGAGAAATCCAGCGTTGGCTCCCCAACATGCGGGTTGTAGCATACCCCAGCGTCGACATAGCCCGGAAGCTTTCAGTATTCCCCCTATTTAGGCTGTTGTGAGCCGTGCTAACTGAAGGCAGAAAAAATATGAAATGTTTCATCCTGGCACCACGGATCTCAAGTGTCATGTTGTTGTTACATCTTACAACTCGCCTGTTTCAGACGCAAAGACCCTTAGGCCAATCCGTTGGCAAGCGCTAATTGTTGATGAAGGGCAGAGATTAAAGAATGACCGGAGCCAGTTTTACACCGAGATGGCCAAATATCATACTGGTTTCAAGCTCTTGATGACTGGCACACCATTGCAGAACAATCCGAGGGAACTTTTCAATTTGCTGCAATTCCTAGACCCGAAGGTACAGGCAGCCGAGATGGAGGAGGAATTCGGAGAACTTACCAAAGAGAATGTGCCCACCCTTCATGCTATGATTCGGTAGGTTGTACTCTACATGAGCCCATAATTTTTAGAATGCCTATTGACTTTGGATAGACCATACTTTTTGAGAAGGACTAAAGGCATGGTGCTGGACTTACCACCAATGACCGAGATCATCGTCCCTGTCAGTATGACTAATGTTCAAAGGAAACTCTACAAGTCCATTCTAACCAAGGATACTGCCCTCATTAAATCGATTCTCGCCAAACATGGAAAAGGGAAATTGAAGCTTACTGAGAGGACAAAGCTTAACAACCTGCTTATGCAGTTAAGAAAGTGTCTTTGTCATCCTTTCCTCTACAACGAGGATATTGAAGAGCAAGATGTTGACCCGGAAACCGCACACAAAAATTTGGTTGACGCTGGGTCCAAGTTGGAACTACTGAGCTTATTGCTACCAAAGCTCAAAGAAAAGGGGCACAGAGTGCTCATGTTTACCCAGTTTTTAGGGATGTTGGATATTCTAGAGGACTTCCTTTTTGCACTAGATCTGAAATATCAACGTCTCGATGGCGGGGTGTCAACTCTTGAGAGACAGAAGAGGATAGATTCATTCAATGCCCCGGATTCCAAATATTTCGCATTCATGCTTTCAACGAGAGCTGGAGGAGTCGGGATCAACCTCGCAACGGCAGACACCGTCATCATCCTAGATCCAGATTTCAATCCTCATCAAGACATCCAAGCCCTATCCAGGGCCCACAGGATCGGGCAAACGAAGAGAGTGCAGGTCTTTCATCTCGTAACTAGAGATACAGCAGAGGAAAAGATCATTCAAATTGGTAAAAAGAAGCTAAGCCTCGACCATTTGATCATAGAAAAGATGGATGCTACAGATGAAGAGGAAGTTGATGTCGAGAGTATCTTGAAATTTGGAGCTAGGGCGCTGTTCGAAGATGAGGGAGAAGCATCTGAGGCGAGAAGAATCCGGTACGATGATGATAGTGTGGATAAGCTTCTCGAAAGAGTTGCTACAGAGGAGCCAACAGTCGCTGAGAAAGATGGTGCAAACACTGGAGAAACTGCCTTCAGTTTTGCCCGAGTCTGGGCTAATGACACATCGGTACTAGAGGAAGGCTTCGGTCAAGAGCAAGAGGAGGAGGCCCCTCTCGGATTCTGGGACAAAGTTTTGAAGGAGCGGGAAGAGGAGGCCCGGCTTGAAGCAGCTTCCAAAGCCGAAGAACTTGGGAGGGGAAGGAGAAACAAGAAAGTTGATTACAGGATGGGACTCGATTTTTCTTCCAAACGAGGTCCTGGGGCGACGAGTGACACGGATTTCCACGATTCATCAGGCCCTGAATCGGACTCGGAGGGGGAACGCGCAGGGAGCGAGCTTTCCGATAAGCTGATAAATGCTAACCATATTCAGAACTTGGGCCCCCAGACCACACCAATTATCCCCCAAACTCCAATGGAATTTGCTCTCCCAGGCTCTAATCACTTGGCAATACCACATCCCCCTCCACCTTATGTTCCGCCTTCAAGCCGGCATATTCCTATTGCCCAGCCCCCTTACCCTCCTTACCCTCCTTCTGCATCATTTAATAGAACTCCAATCGGCAACTTTCATCCGTTGCAGTCGACACAACACGTTTTTGGTGTTCCTCCCACGCCCGCCACGCCCCGTAGCTCGATGGCACCAATGATACCGGCTGCTCCCGTTGCCCCGATTGCACCCATGGTTCTTCCTCCGCTTCACGTTTTCCACCCCGCACCCGGCCCGGCGGCCATGTCTCACCCAGATTTCAACGGTAAATGCCTGGCTTGTGGAAACCCCCACTCACCAGGCCAGTGCCCACTGAGAGATATCCCTGTGCAGCATTGCCAACTCTGCTCGACTGCGCACCTCCCTGGTATAAATACCTGCCCGCATCTTAGCAGCGAGACCCAGGTCAATGAGATGCTCATGGCGGTTAATCTGAGCCCAGAAATTCCGGCACTAACTGCAGACGCGAAGCAGCTCCTAAGGGAGCGCAAAGGAGAAATAAAATTGAAGAAGAAGGAAGTAGCCAGAAGGAGACAAGCCTCCATGAATAACGCACCACCAGCAAATGGGTATTAAAGTGTTTTACTTTCCGCACTCCGCCGACCTGGTCCCGTTCACAACCCCTCGACTGCATCCCTCAACTCCGCCCCCCTTTTTTTTCTTCTGACTTTCCCTTTTGATCTATTTCCTTTCTATGCTTTCGCAACACTATCTCTTAGCTGGCTTACCCAGATTTAATACCGTAGCCTTTCCCTCACACTCGCTTATCTTTTTTTTTCTTCTCTTTTCCCCTTTACTCCTACTGTTCTATGGCATTTTTCCGGTGGCTAGCATAGAGGATGTGAGGTTACCGGCGTTGAGTTACAGTGAAATGTGCAAATGTGCAAAGGGGGAGGCACTCGTCGTGTTTTTCTAGTAGATGGCTACTTTGAGCAACAATTAGCAGGAGAGAAAAATAAGATAAGAGATTTGAGATTTGCCTAATACAAGTTGTATCATTGGTGTTCGTTCACTCACATGATATCTGTTTGTCGTTATCGCGGTCATTGACTCAAGTAGGTGACAGGACAAACGATAATTAACCAGCTTTTGTCTGTCAGTCAGTCAGACTAGTCTTCAAATCTCGATTGAGTTCCTTTGTTGAAGCCTAAATTGATACGCAACTCGCTCTCGATAGGGTTGTTTATCCTCGATCAACTTACAGTACTCGTACTATGCTCTATATTCCTTACTCGCGGTTGGCGAATTGTATGGCAGGATATTGCGCTCGCGTACCGGTCCCAATCGGTGAATGAATGAATGCTTGGATTACAGTAATCATTCTCGTATTTCCGTCATGACTCGTTTATGGTAATAATTCACTTTAAAGTGCTTGAATTGTGGTAGATTTCATTCCCGCCAACCCTAAATGCCACCTACACCCAAGGCCTGATCAGGCAGCAATCTTAGCTACAATATATAGGTGAGCATAAGTAGAGTACTAGAAGGGTGCTGTTCCCACATCTGATACAATTTCGCGGGGGAAGAAATCAAGAAAGAATGATCTGCCGATAAAGCTTGGCGCTGGAGTCTCGACATGGGACTGAAGGAAGGGGAAAGAAGAAAAAAAGGAGTTGGTGGTAGGCTGCTTCCACACATCAGGCTCTTCCTTGAGTTACATCCACAACTATTTTTTTATTTATTTTTTTCCCTTCTTATTTCTTCAATCATAATCATAACTAACTTCACCTGCCCTTTCTCCTCCCCTCTTCTCTCCTCCTCTCTTGTCTCCCCCCCTCTATCTACTACCCCCCGCCCCTCTCACCCTCCCTTCCTATTTACTCCATCCACCGCGTATCTTCTTCCCCCCAGTCGAGCTCTTCCTCGGCCGTCGAAATCTTCCGCAAAAGTTCCCTTCAGAGACCCGGGAGCTATCTCGGAATTCTGACGGCCATCGCCAGAAATCTCTATCGCTTTTTTTTCTTTTCCCATTCTACCCCTAATCTCATTTCCATTTTTTGTCCATTGAATTTACGACTTGATGAGCCCACGACGTTATCCCTTTGAATTTATAGTTTATTTCTAAAATTTCCTTAATCGCCCTCTCGGAAAAACTCTCGCTACCATCGTCGTTTTCATTTACACAGCAGACTCAAAGTTTTCACCTAATCTCGAGTCTCTCCTTCCCTTTTCCACCTCGGTCCGATCAACGTCATAAAAGAACAAACGTTTATTGTGCTGTTATCGCCCCCCCCCTCCCTTACTCCCATCGCCGGAGAGTAAATCACTTACAAAAGCCTCCCTCGAATTCCCGTCTTCTATAACCACAAATCAAACAGCAACGACAATGAGTAGACGCAAGATTATTTCCCGCCGTCGCGGCCCTGAGGATGAAGAGGATGAGGAACTAGGAGCTGAGGACTCTTACACTGATGACTCCGGCCTCAGCGAAAGTGAGCGCGAGGAGGATGCGGCTACCGATGGGACTCTCAGCGAGGAAGAGGGTGACGACTTAGATGAGGGGGAAGTTGCGAATGGGGGCAAAACGGCAGGGACGAATGGAGAGGGTGGCGGAAAGGCAAAGTTTGTGCACGCTGGCAATGGGGATACGGATGTTATGATAAATGGCGTGCGGGGAAAGGATGAGGATGCTGACGAGGTGGATTTCTCCGAGATGGGGGAAGATGACGGGGTAGAGAAAGCGCTGGTCAATAATCCCCAGGGCGAGGCTGCAGAGGAGGAAGTGGGTCATGGAGGGATGGAGCAGGGGGCGCCACAGTCGCAGGAAGTTGAGGAGAAACCTCATGAAACTGCGGAGGAGAAAAGGAGACGAGAGCATGAGGAATATAAGAAGCGGCGAGATGCCGATCCTGCGTTTGTACCTAACAGAGGTGCCTTTTATTTGCACGACCACAGACACGCTGAGGGATTCAGACCTTTTGCAAGGGGTGGCGGAAGGGCTGGAAGGGGTGGTCGATTCTCTAGGTATGTCACTGCTACTGTGTGGAGCTAACCCCTTTGCTTTAACACCCCAACATATTAGGCTGGTTGGGCTAACACCTCTTCAAAGTGAATATATGAACCACAGTGCCCCCGTTGAACTTCAGTGGCAGCACGATATGCATGAAGAAACTCATACAGATCATCGCCGCTCAATGCCTGTTCATCAGAGTAACCACTCGTTTGCGCCTAATAATCGCCTACGAGGGAATGGAGACCCCCCACGATCTTTTGGACGAACCGTTTATAAAGGAAATGTTCAGATTCAGGTCAATCTCCCAGGGATGAAAGCGCCCATCACATTTAGTGAGGTTCCATCAAAGGTGTACACAAGGCTACCCTACCACCGACCTCCGCTTCGACGGGACAAACCCGTCCGAATTGCACTCCCAGATGCGCCAGTTAGATACATTTATCCGAGCCCCACCCGCTCATTTATATTTATTCCAAGAGCGATGAGGCCTGGTGGGTCAGGATATATAAGAGGTGGCGGCCGCGGTAGAGGCGGATTCTACAGTCAGGGGAGGAGCGTTTATGGCGGCTCGAACGGATATTCTCCATCCGTTGGGATGTCCCGAAGATCGTCTTTACAGTTCGAGCACAAGCCCCAGTTCACACCTCCCATGCCGGCACCGGCTCAACCTCACCAACCTGCAGCACCCATCGCTAGTCATGTTGAATCGTCCTCTCGACCATCGGTTGGAGAGGAAGAGCCACCAGCCAAGCCTGTCGTCAGGCTGCCAGTCGTGCCCCAACAACACCTTGCCCAGCAGCAACAGGCTCACCCCCAAGCTCTGATGCCACAACAGCCACCCCAAGCCCAAACTCCAAAGATTGTTCCGCAACACCCGCCACCATCCTATACACCTAACCCCGTCGCGTACCGTGAGCATCGGGCTACTCCAAAGATCCCAATGCATCAGCCACGGCCCCAGAAAGCTGTCAATGTCGCCGAGATAGACTCTCCGGCTGTTATGCATTTTCCTCAATCTTACGGTGGGCATATGTATCCGGAAAATATTCCCACCCCTGGAGTCCCTCAGAACATGTATGCCCATTCTCGACAAGCTTCATACCCATCCCAAACCTCTGGAACACCACTCTCTCATATTCCGGAGGCAGCTGTCCATGCTCGAGCGTTTCATCCCGTGTATCCTCCCCAGCCCGGATACTATTCGTATCCCCCGCAACCCCACCCTGTTCCCCAGATACATCAAATTCATGGGCTGCCGCCACACCACCACGACCCTAGAGCCCTCCACCCACCTCCTCCATATGTTCCTTCGGGGCCGTCGCCTATGCCAAACGGTGCCGCCAACCATTACGCTATAATACCCGCTCAACCGCCTGCTCAGCCCGTAGCAGTGACAACTGGTCCACCCACCGGCCCTACAACAATTGCGCAGGAAAGCAATGGGATGGTCTACTACTCTACTTGGGATCCCAATCAATACTATACTTATCCAACTGGAGGGCCTGCAGGTTATCCCGGCACCCCCGGCATGCCGATTACCCCTGCTCCGGATGGGTCTGTGAATGGTGCGCCAGGACCAGGACCAGTGTACTTCTACCCAGGAGCTCAAACACCGCATCAGCATCCCATCTACTACGCACAGTAAATGTCTGAACTAGAAGAATACCTGGTTTTTCATTTCAACTCATGGAGCACTGTTATTTTTTATTTACTTGTCTTTTCCTAATAATTGTTTCCGCACTCATCATAGTGCCAGGATTCCCGATACTGGTTTCTACCATTTTTTTCTTTTTTCTTCCTTTCATATCAGAGCCTAGTTCATGGTACTTTCATTTACTTGGCAGCCTCGTATGGCTTTTCTTCACGATCATCAATCTCATATCCTCTGTTCTATGTTTGTGCTGTGCAATCTTGACGCTGAGTTTACGGATATTGTTGCCAGCCCATTAGCCATTACGGACTTGTTTCCAAGAGGATGGAGAAAAAAGCATTTCCATCACGTTGTTTACTTCACCTGGTCAGCTTTTTTTCTTTTCTTTTCTTTTTTGACAAAGGGAAAAGGGCATTAAATCCGTATGATACTTATCATTATTCCACTTCTCCATTTTCACCATCTCCGTTTGCTAAATTACCTTTCTTTCTCTTTCTTTCTCTTTCATTCTGGGAGTGTTTTGAATAACCTTTTTTTTTCGTCCTGCGTCTTCGCCATTTGTTTACAGTCTGATCACTTATTATTATCGTCGAATTCTTTCATCTCTTGCAGCTTTCCCTTCACTATCTTCCCACCGGTACCTTGGTCTTTTGTTTATTCCTTTTTTTTTTTGCCTTTTTTCCTTTCCACTCTAAGTCGTCAAACGGGGAAACCCCTGAATATGCATGGTGCAATAGAAGCATGGATCGATCCACCTTTTTTTCCCCTTCCCTTTCTATTTTACTTATCGATTCGCCGTTTATTGTGCTTTCCGCTTCTTTCCTTCCCATCCTTCCCTCTCTCTCGTTATTTCCAAGACGGTTCTAGTAGCCTGGCTAGCTGATTAGTTGGTGGAGGGAGGTTCGTACTGTGTACCGGTATTATGGGTTTTCTTCGCTTTCAATTTTCAGTTCTCTTTTTTTGTCCCACCTTTCTGGATGGATGGAATGTCTGGGGGGGCGTGATGGAACTGTATGGAAATGGGGAAGATAAACGAAAAGAAGAAAAAATATATATTATATTTTCAACGTTGGTGATTTGATTTGTAAGGGAAAAGAAACGATGGAAGGAGGCGAATTGAGGCAAAAAAGAAGTTGAAGGTGAATAAGAAGAATAGTGGTCTATCTTTTTGCCTAGGACATCGTGCCACCGTAATAGTAATCGCGACAAGTAACACGACACCAACCTACGAGTACAAGCACAATACCATACCATAATATTATTTATTATCCCACCGTGAAGTCGTCGTCAATCTCAATTACAACACCGAACCTCCACACGGAGCCAGCCTGACACGATACCGACACTCCAGTCTCCAACTCTGCCTAGACCACAGCACCTACGAGTACAATATGATGCCAAACCCAAATCCAGTAAGTTAAGGCCCCCAATCGCTGCTGCTACACCCAAAAGGGTTAGCTCCCAACCACCCGCTACCATACAGTACCAACAAACTATGATACAAATACCGTACTCATACTCGTACTAGTACTAGTACAGTACAGTGTAGAGTACTTGTATACAATGTATAGTACCGGTAGCCTATGATAGGCAGTAAACCGAATGAGAGGAGGAAAGGAAAAGAAAGGAAAAGAAAAGGGAATGGCGGTGGGTGGTGACACCAACGCGCGTTTCGCTGCAAACGTGCTATTGTTCTCGAGGATTTGTGAAACATTCTTTTTTGGGGGGGTGCGGGTTTCCGGGATATGATTTACTCTACTTATGCTGTAGAGATTTTTGTTTGCTGGGGGAATAGAGGGGGGTGCGCAGTACTCGTAGTTGGTGGCGGCTCTGGGCAGTCTGGGGTGCTTTGTTGCTGTGGTCGTGAGTTGACTAGCCTGTCTAGTCTGCTCGTGCTCCGCTAGAGAAGGGAGGGAGGACGATAAAGGGATTCATCGTGTGATTTCGCCTGTTTTTCGGCTTTTTCTTCCTTAGACTATTGTCCTGCACTTTGGGATTGCGCCTATCATGGCATTTAATTGCTGCTATCATCCCCGTAGAATAAGGTAACTTAATATGGGGGGGTGATGGTGGTTCGTCCGCCGACCTGGCCTTTTCAAAATGTGATTACTGTACCGTGTCGTAGGCACCAGAAAATGCCATAATTAGAGGACCGGACGGCACCGTACCGGTGCTTGCGTTCTAGCTATCATAGGTACGTATGTATAATACCGGTACGGTAGGTACAGTAGAGAACGGGTGCAACCTGGGTTGGAGTTGACTCTGGCTACACCCGCTCAGCACACACACCACAACACAAACTAACAGACTCCTACAGCACTGAGAGGGAGTCTGAGGGTGAGTGAGTGAGTGAGGGTGAGAGGGACCTCGTCAGCGTTGTAACCTGAATAAGATGGAGATGGCGATCGCTGATTGGTTGCATTTTATCGCGGTCCAATCGATCCTGGTGATCGGTGAAGTGAGGGTCTCGTTTGAACCGAGGGAGGAAGAAGAGAGAAAAAGCACAAAGCTATAAATTTAGTTGCCCTTGCGCTGCATCTGGGAAGTTCTGCCATCGGATTGCTGTGTGATCAAGTACGAGGTATGGCGCTGGATTATGGATTTGTAGGATTGATTCACGGGGTACAGTAATGATAGTCCCCCACGATGCCGGTGGTAATTTATGATACCAGCACTGTAGCTGTAAGCCTACCGGACCGCTCACCCAGGAGGATCGCACAGTAGCAGCGGGAGTGTAGGCAGGTTCGAGGTTGCTTGTCCCTTTCTTTCTTTACTTTTCTTCCTGCATTCTATTTCTGCCCATAATTGAATGGATGAATGAATGAATCAATATAATAGAGACGGATGAATGAATGTAAATTTCTTTCTTTCCTCCATTCCGGTTATTTCTTGCTTGGCTCTATGACTCCACAGTAGAGATCTTGGCCCCTCTCTTCTTCAGAACGGACCTTTCCCCCTCCCCACCTGCTTACATACCCCCCCCCCCGGTTCCTTCTACCTTTTTGTCAACTGAACACTGCCCACCCTAGGCCACTGTCTCTCATTAACCTACCCTCCATCCGTCCTCTCGCTCATAACTCCAACCCTCCCGCTCTCTCCCCACATTCCTCCATCTCTCTTCCCACTCACCCTTCCTTTATCTATCTCTCTCGCCTCCTGCTCTCTAAACGAGCACCCCCACAAATATCATTCAGAAAATTAGTATCGGTATCCTTCATCGCACACACTACATTCTTGATCGTGACATCAGACTCTCAGCTTCTTAACAGCTTTCTTTGTTGTCATGGCTAGCCACGGCACTGTTCATCCAGATACGGCCATCAAAACCAAAGTTACTTTTAACGGAAACACTCGTTGCTTCAAGCTCGTCTTGAGGGATCTTGGTGCAAATGTCCTCCTTCCGAAGGTAAGACTATCCTATCCTGAATTTCATAACCCCTCATCTTAGGTCCCTTTTCCTGTCGTGCCTCCCTTCCTCGTGCAGCCGACCCTCGGGTGGCGACGAGGCTACGAGTGAAGGGGAAAAAAAAAAAAGGAAAAAGAAAAGTGAAGCAAAGTATTACGTGATAAAGATGAGTGACAGCTAACTTGGGATGACCTACCGATATTATAGCTTCGCACTCTTCTCGCTATTCCTGAGGATAAACAAGTAGTCTTTGAAAGATACTCCGATAGCGCTGGTGGTTATGTCATCCTTGACACCGCTGAACCCACTGCTTTCAAGCAACTCTACCGGGCTGCGAGAGCTAAGTTGAAGCTCAGGATCCAAGCGACCATTGTTCCTGCAGAGGGTAAGAATACTATATCATATCTCTTAGCCTTACCGAACTAAATTACTGATGTCGCTTTAGTCCCTGCTCCGGTTGACCCCTCTTCGTCCACTGATACATTAACGGGTCAGAGAAATGTCCCATCTACAGAAGCCGGTCCTTCAACCCAACCTTCACCATCCAATGTCAGCCACTTTTCGTTGCCTCCGGCATACGCATCTAAAGTCTCCCTCGTACCGGTCGAGGCTCCGTTCGAAGAACTGGCGACTGTAGATACGACCACTAAGTTTGCTCCGCCTGCTGATCTCGGTCAAGCTGTTGCCGATGCTGTCTCTACCTACTTGAGTGGCGACGAGTATCTTCAAAAACTTAGGGAAACCGTTCGTGAGGAGGTTGAGAAACTGGAGAAGAGTACGGAGAAACTTGAACAAGCCCCATTGGAAGCTCCGGTTCCCGCTCCATTCACCGCTCCTCCTACTGATATTTCGGAATTTGAGAGTTTCGAGACCAAGGTTGCTCCCTCACCCTTCACTTACGCTATATACTGCAATTCTTGCGAGACTAGTATCAAGGATGTGCATTATCACTGCGGATGCTGCGATGGGGGAGATTATGATCTCTGTAAGGGCTGTGTGGCTCGTGGGATTCACTGCAAAGACTCTACTCATTGGTTGATTAAGCGTGTGCTTTCCCCCACGGGGGTTATCGTTTCCAGCACGACCGAGTCTGTGTCTCAGAAGGATGGATCCGTGCAAACCTCTTCCCGCCGTACTTGTAACTGCTGCGTTGTTGGTGAGTTTTATCCCTGAGATTTGGCTTTTGTACGAGATACTGGTTACTAAATCTCTATTACAGACTTACCTAGCAAGGAGTTCGTCACATGTAAGGTGTGCGAAGACTATGATGTTTGCATTTCGTGTCATACTTCACTCAAGCACGGCCACAACCCAAGCCATGAGTTTGTGCCGGCTGCTCCAGATACCATGCTTCAACCATATGCAATCTCTCTTCTTGCTCCTGGTCGAGCTCACCGTCACTATGCCGTTTGCGATGGCTGTGATAAGGTCTGTTTATCCCCCCATATGTTTACTTGAACCGTTTCTAATTGATTTGTAGCAAATTTATGGAGTGAGAAATAAGTGTTTGAGCTGCCCCGACTGGGATTATTGCGCAAACTGTATCTCCGCTGCGCCCGAGAACCACCCTGGACATCGCTTTGTCCCTATATATGAGTCATTACCTGTCGGGTTCATCAATACCGACTTTGTCAGACATTTTGGTATTTACTGCGATGGGCCAATGTGTGCAGATAAAACCAATCGCTCTTGGATTGTCGGTGATAGGTATAAGTGTGCTGTATGCCCTGATACAGACTTCTGTGCCTCCTGCGAGGCCTCCCCTACAAACCCACACAACGCAACTCATCCTCTTATCAAGTTGAAGACTCCGGTTCGCAATGTTCATGTCACAACTATGGAGAATCAGGATTCGGAAAACATCTTGGGTGATGTTCCTATTCCCGTTCCCACGACCAATGCTGCTACTCAGGTTCAGTCCGTTGCTGATGCTAAACCTGTGGAGGAGCCCGAGCCTCCGTTTGAGAATGTGGAGGAGTATTTGGAGAAAACTGTCCTAGCTGCCGAGGAAGGGAAGTTTGAGCCAGAGGCTGAACCCAAGATTAGGGCTGGGCCGGAACCCGAACCGGTGGTACCAGAGCCGGAACCGCTACAGGCCACCTTTGTTAGGGACACTATTCCTGACGGCTGCGAAGTGATTGCTGGTGATGAATTCACTCAAACATGGATATTGAGCAATAGTGGAAGCTCCACATGGCCAGCCGGTGTTTCCATTCAGTTTGTTTGTGGTGATGAGATGTTCAGCAACAATGAAGGGTCATCTATCGGTGCAACCGTATCTTCCACTGAAACTGCTCCCGGTAACAATGCTGCTTTCAGCGTTAACCTTAAGGCACCCCTCGTCACCAACCGTCGTTTGATCACCTATTGGCGCCTGGTTGGACCTGATGGATCCAGGTTTGGAGACAAGCTCTGGTGCGAGATTCAGTCTATTGAGAGGCCGAAGGAAGACAAAATGGAACAATCTGTGTTGGAATCCAAGGATGAGTTTGAGGATGTTTCCGAGCACGCCAACGACGGCTCGCAGGCTTCTTCCCAGATGATTTTCCCCAAGCTCCCTGTTGAAAGCCCCATTGCATCAACCGAGAACCTGGTTGCTGGTGTAAGCCTGAAGGGTGAGAATATGCCAGTATCCGTCCCCATGAGCACGACCTCTACTAGAATGGGCGATGATGAAAGTGAAGTCGATGTCGGCTCCCTTGGGGATGAGGTTGAGAGTTTCTTGACTGACGATGAGTACGATGTCCTCGATGCGAGTGACGAGGAGGCATTTGAGGAATGCGAGAAAGCGAACTAAAGTGGAATAATAATATGTGCTGGTGCTTGAAATTGTATTACTGATTGAGGAGCAAGCTCCGGCAGAGGAGACTTGGTTAACGATGTCGGTGTCTGAGCTATTCGATTCTTTCCTCTATGTTTCCTTTGGTAGTTTTCTCCTGTTTTCCACCGGCTTGTTACAGTCGTTTCCAAACACCGTGCATTCCTTTGTTTTCTGTTTGTTTAGTGACTATACTGCATTGGTCAGTTACTTTTTTTTTATTGGAGAAATTGGATTCGCCTCCTCTTTTTCTTTTTTTTTTGTTTTGTTTGGTGACACATGAAGATACTTCTAGAAAATTGGTGATAACACGATTCAAATCTCTCCTCATGAATGTTAAGTTGGGGGTTTCGCTAGTATCGTACGTTCGGGCTGATTTGAGCTTGTTGCTAGGAAGTTGCAATAAAAAATGCGGTACTATCTCGTGACATATTTTCAAACAATTTCGTAGGGGGTCTTTCACAAGAATGTGACTACAGAATCGTAAACTGGCCCATGGTGGAGGAGTTCAAAGATTTGTCATCTTTTCTAGACTCATTTCGTGCTAAGCTTCGGCCCAGAAGCACTTGGGCCGTTGCGCTTTCAAGAGAAAAAACGTTGAGTTTCCCCGAGACTCTGTCGAGTCATCTGTGGACCTTTCTCTACGAGTACCGGTCCTGTATCATATCATACAGGTATAGTATCATACATCCACTTTTTGGCATCGGCACACTCTTTGGCAGAAAGTTCCTACTCTCTCCACCCGAACCCTTTTTTCGATTCTACTGCTATCATACTATAAGTCCCGGCACCCCGCGGCCCTGACGTGGTTGTCACTCTCTACCACTCCCCCGGTATTCCATTCTTAAGCCCCACCTGATTCAGTCTAACTAACTAACCACTACCACCCACCGCACCCCCGAGAACAACAAACTCCTATCAACCCAAAAACCTTTCCCCTCCCTCCAAACCTCCCTCCGCTTCTTAACCACTTCCCCGCCACTTAACCCTACCACTGTACCCAGGCAACACCCCCAACGACAATATTTACCTACCTATCAAACCTACCTACCCACCTGCTGCCCATCATATCCCCACGTCACAATTCCCATCACCTTCTATCATCGGCTCCGCTTCCCTCACTCCGCGCCGAACGAGAGGGAGAGAGCACAGCAACCAAACAAGATCAACCAACGGGTACCAGCTGCTGAACCCTTAGCGCCACCAAGGCTCCCATTACCATAATCACGTCTGTTACTCGCCAACCCATAGCTTTCACATATCCACCCACTCTGTCTACCTCACCGTCTCACTATCATACACACTTCCCCTGCTCCCGGGTTTTTCCTTTACTTTCCTTTCCTTTATTTGCTATCGTATCCCTTGTTTGTTTTTGCTACTAGAATACCCTGCGTACTTGGAAAGATGTTGAAAATCTGGTCTATGGTATGAGGGGTTCCTCCTCCTGCTTCTTCTGTTATTGGTGCGGAGTGAGTGCTGACCGATAGAAACAGAAGCAACAGCAGCAGGCTGCGTCTGCCGCGGAGGGCGGGCAGAAGAAGAAAAAGGTTACCGCTGCTCAGTTGAGGGCTCAGAAAGGTTTCTATACTTTTTCCCCCTCTTATCACTCTCGTGACTCTTGTCGGGGCCAGCGGTTTATATGATCTGGTCGGGGTTGTTGCTTATGCTTTTTCCTTCTCTTGCTAGATTTGTCAGAATTATCTTTACCTCCAACTATCAGGATGCACATGCCTGACCCCGAAGATATCTTGAACTTTACGTTGACTATTGAGCCGGATGAAGGTTTGTCCACTCATCTATTCAAACCTGTCCTTATGTCCTCATTGGGCTTGTTGGTTTTCTAAACCTTTTGGGATTATTATTAGGGATGTACAAGGGCGGTTCATTCAACTTTACTTTTGCCATCAATAGCAACTTCCCGCACGAACCCCCGAAGGTTAAGTGCACTCAGAAAATATATCATCCAAACATTGACCTTGACGGGAATGTCTGCTTGAATATCTTGAGAGAAGATTGGAAGCCCGTATTGAATCTTAATGCTGTTATTGTTGGGTTACAGGTAGTTAAATCCCTCCCAGACATAAATGTATATTTGGGAACCAGAATTAACAGTAGCTGATATTTCCATCGATATAGTTCCTCTTCCTAGAACCTAATCCATCCGATCCACTCAACAAGGAAGCCGCGGAGGACTTACGGCTCACTCGCGAAAACTTCAAGAGGAATGTCAAAAACTCAATGAATGGAGGTTATGTTAAGAATGTTCAATTTGAGCGGGTTCTAAAATAGATAGACGGGTGACTGCCTGCCTGCTCTCTTTTCTTCTTCTTTCTAGCTAGCCTTTTTTATTTTTACTCTTATTTTTTTCATTTTTTCCTCCTAGCTTACCTAGAGAATATTGACTGAAAGCTCCTTTTACTTATGCAGCTCTTGTTGTCAATGTTGATTGGCCATTACATGTTCAATTAGACTTTCTTTTAAGCCTCTTTCTTGAAACCGATGGGTCATGGCGATTAGAGAAGGGGGTAAGGGCGGGGGGTATCACTTCGCTTCTGTTGTTCCTCCTTTCGTTTTGCTTGCCCTGAACTCCGGACGTCCATACATAAGGGAACTGTTTCTCTGCCGTGGTCGAAATTCATCAGACTTAGCGATTATTTGTGTGTTCTTTCTTCCCCCCTCTTCTCCTTGCAAATTTCATTCTTATCCCCCCCTCTGTCTTTTTCTATGGGGGTTCTGGATCAGGTGTTGCAGATCGTGCGATTGTGCCATCTCTTGTTTTTTTCCCTCAAATGTTTTTGGCATGACGGATGGAAGCTATTCATACTTGTTCGATGTTTGCTGAATCGCTGCTTTATGAGCCCTGATAGGATGGAATGAGGGGTTTTGTATGGTATGATATGTAGAGGTGGAGTCTTCTTCAACTAACCCACGTGATATATGATATCAATCTGCAGTAAGGGGAGCGAGAGAGAACCCGAAAAATCAAATGCTTTTTTTTGCCCCCGCCAAACACTCCCACTTTCCGCCCTTCCAGTAATAAGAAAAGAAAGATGGGTAGAATATGAAAACACAAGTTGACCCTCATCCTTTCAACTTCTCCCCCAGAACTGGACTGACTAGCGAGCTGGCTAACCTACCTACCATATCGTAGTTAAATCTAGTTATTCTCAGGACGAAGAGACCTAACAGCCTTCCCAGCCCTCCAGATCTCCATATTCCTGATCTCCTCAAGCTCGGCCTCGAACTTCTTACGATACTCGGGGTCAGAATTGTACTCGAGCGAGCGCTTGGTCTCTGAGCCGTCGATGACGGAATCATAAAGTTGGTTGAAGACGGGCTTCAGGTTGTCCCTGAACTTATTGGTCCAGTCAATGGCGCCGCGGCGGGCAGTAGTTGAGCAGGCAGCATACATCCAGTCCATACCGTTCTATTCCGATTCATTTCATTGTTACCTAGGTTTTTTTTTTTTTTTTTTTTGGAGGGGGGTGGGTGCAGTGGGGGAGAGAAGGGGACTTACACCGCCAATCAATGGGTAGAGAGATTGAGTTGCCTCCTCGACGGTCTCGTTGAATGCTTCCGAGGGGGAATGGCCGCGCTCGCGAAGGACCTCGTATTGCGCCAGGAACATGCCGTGGATTCCGCCCATAAGGCAGCCGCGCTCGCCATAGAGGTCCTGTACACAGCTGGTGTTGGTTTTTTAGGGCAAGAGGTTGTTTTGGGGATGCTTACAGAGTAGACTTCCTTCTGGAAGGTGGTTTCGTACATGTATCCGGATCCTGTAGCAGTGGCGCATCAGTACCCGTGGTATGGCGATATATTTCTGAAGAGTGTGGGACTTACCGACGGCAACACCAAGAGCAATAGCCTTCTCCTTAGCTTTGCCGGTAACGTCCTGCCAGACGGCAATGGAAGAGTTGATACCACGGCCTAACTGAAAACATGAGTCACCTCGTTCTTCTCTCCCACTATCACCCCCTCTTCTCAGCAAGCAAACAAACCATCCTTGAACAAAGTCCTAACAGTCCTCCCAGACCCCTTGGGTGCCACAAGGATAACATCAATATCAGTAGGCACCTCAACCTTCGTCAAATCCTTGAACACGGGAGAAAACCCATGGGAGAAGTACAGGGTCTTCCCCTTCGTCAATTGCGGCTTGATGGCGGGCCACGTCTCGGACTGGGCGGCATCCGAGAGAAGGTTCATAATTATTGTTCCCTTACTGATGGCCTCGTCCATCTCAAAGAGATTCTTTCCTGGCACCCATCCATCCTTGATGGCCTCATTCCAAGAGGCACCGTTTTTCCGTACTCCTATGATGTAAATGTTAGCCTTTTTTTTTTCCTTTTGCGATCGCATAGAGATAGAGATCGAGGGACACACCGATAATGACGTTCAGACCGTTGTCTCTGAGGTTGAGACCTTGTCCATGGCCTATCCCTCAAGGATTCTTTCGTCAGTACAATCTCTGATACGAGAAGCCCGGGAAGCCTAATCCTCCCAAAGGGCGCTTGACAATAAGAGGGGAGGTAAAAAGCCCATTTCCTCCTGTTCAATTAATAGAACAAGACAAACCTTGAGATCCATAACCGATCAAAGCGAGGATATCATTCTTGAAGTAATCCTGTTTCCAATTAGAACAAACAAAACATGAATACCTCAATTGAAAATGTTCACGATAAAGAATCAAGCCGGAAAAGACTCACGAGAAGCTTCTCCCTAGGCCAATCCGCACGCTCTGAGCAAAGAAAAAAAAGAAAAAAGTCAGCACAAACCCCCAATAAGGAATCCCTATCATCACATATAACTAACCGTAAACCTCCTCCTTGACACCGGCAAAGTCAATTGTCTTAACACCCCTCTTTTGCTGAACGGACACGCCGGCGAAACGGGGAGTGACAGCGACAGTGGCTCTGGCAGCACTAAAGGCGGTGATAATAGTCCTCTTCTGTACGGGAGCGACAAATTGACGAGAAACGAAAGGGCGCAATACCCTGGTGAAAGTGCGCGAAGCCATTGGGTATTTTGGAGGGAGGGAGGGAATAAAGTGACCAGAGATGAAGAAAGAAATGTCGAAGGAAAACAAATATCAATGAAAAAAAAACTTGGGTGGTTTGGAGGGACTTTTTTTTCTTTCTCTTCCAACCCGAGATGGCTACGGGGAAGGAAAGCCAAGACAGTCGCACAAGCCTACCACTGCGGGGGGTCTTTTTTCCTTCTTTCTCTTAACCCGCTACAGTGTTCACCTATACTCGAGTACATGGGAAAAGCTATTGAACAGTTGAGCTAGGTTAACCTGCAGAATAATCCCCTCTTCTGCACTTACGTGAATATTTCACCGGGTATGACACTTATAGAAACAAGGGTTAAATCTATGTCTTCTGGATACTCGAGTACAGTACTGTACGGTACACCTGGGCACGACGGGTATTAACATAATAATTATTCTCGTCTTACCCGCGGTTGAGATGAAAATATGGTATCATATCATAGTTCTTTCCCCATTGATCGTTCCTTAGGGCCATCGAGGGTTCAAGCCGGCTAAAAGGCATCATTTTCAGACCTCAATTCTGGCCCCGAAAAGCCCAAACCAGGAAAAACTGCTGTTAAAACTTTTGATTTACGAGTAAGTCTTATCATAAGTGTTGTAATATGACTTCCAAATATGTATCGGTTTTGTCATTGACTACGACAGAATACTTTGATATGGGTTCATTATGCGATTGAGCTCATTACACCGTTGACTACCACAGAGTTTCTCTGGAAACTCTATCATGGTACTAATTTAGTTTGGTTATCTTGTTTGCGTTTCCTTTCTCTTTACCGCTCGGCTATGTTGTAACGTATTGGACCGGGAAGCGGATCAGACGCGGAAGTGAATCACTTTTTATGTGAATATTGTTCAAACCCCCCACCACAGAAATTTCCCGAAAACCAAACATCCGAATTTAGCCCAAAGAAGGTCAAATCTAGAATAACTTTCTATTTGGGATACCTCCTCCACTGTAGCATTTTGTCTGCCTAGTGTCAGGCAATAATTGAGAATTTTAAATTTCAAAACTTTTTTGGTGCGTTTTAGCTGGTTCACTTCCCCGTCTGATCCGCTTCCCGGTCCAATACGTTACGGTATTGTTGTTCTTGTTTTTCTTTTTCTCTCGCGCGAGGTATATGTCATAGGTGGTTGTAGTACGCTCTCGAGTAGCATAAGTAGGGCCTGATAGCCCACCAGTAGAGCATCAATCAAGCAAGAAGTACAACTTCAATCAAGAATTACAACAATAAGCAAGCGGTGATTGATTGGTAGAGCCAAGACTTCCTCAAAAGACATCTTTTCGAGGTGCAGTTCAAGGGGATGCAGTGATAACTGGTGACGGAAGTGTTTTTTCTCGGCCGGTAAGACTGCGGGAGTTTTGGGTATCATAAGGCAATTTGTTTTTTCCGGGAGAAATTTTTCTTTGGCTTTGTGATTCTAACGCTTTTCAGAAAAATTGAAAATTCATATTCCGTCATACGCTGTCATTCGCTTAATCTGAGGCCCCCTATTGAGCTCCGATTTTTCCCTGCTATCCGAATCCCCGAGTCAGGGGTTCACCCATGGACTAGGAAGACGTAGGGACATCGCTAAACCGTCAGTGTCTTTTGGAAAACAAGCGGGAGTGGAGGGTGAGGGTTCCCTATTACAGAAAAAAAGAAAAAAATAATGTCATTTCCGGACCAGATCAGTCACTGAACCTCAACCGATTAAACCTCCCCCAATCTCCACCAGACGCAATCGAACGGTGTGAGGTGAGGTGGGAGTAGAATGCTCAAGGCAAGGCAAGTTATACTCTCCCAGATAGAGCGGTCAACTCCCATATTCGGGAAACTGGTCATCGGGGGTGGTGCCATCCGGACGCTGCCGAGCAGACGAGAACTCAAAGCCAAAAGACCACTGAAAAGACTAGGAAAGGGTCCGAGACGAGTGACCACATCGCTTTATAGAATATCTCCCTAATAGCACCCAAAGCACGCCCCCAGAACTCCACAGCATAGCTCTGAAGGAGCTGAATCGAAACAACGAAAAATATAATAAACAAAAGGGTATCACGGCCCTCATATCCCATCAAAACCCACTCACTCACTCACTCACTCATCCGCCAACATACGTGCATTCCCACCAAGAAAAAATCTTTCGCGTAAAAAATTCATCCACCAGCGAGTACGGCCACGCCGGGCCATTATCCCGCTTTATATACTCCACTCAGACCCATTATCGGGAGCACTAGGTCACCCTTTTATCGCTCGTTAGCTTTCTTGGGCATCCCGATGAAACCGCTAATATAATTCACAATATCACACAATACCTCACAGGAGCGAAAAGTGGATGAGGTTGGCGGATCGGAGGATGTGGTGAATGCGCGTGGGTTCCGGGGGCCCTGTCCGGCCCCGTGCTAGCCCGCTCGCGCACGTTTATGGGCGCGAGAGGGTGTAAATTGCAGTCGGAGCGTTTCGAGGGGCTCATTAAAAAGCAATTGGGGGTCAGAGCTTTGGGTATAAATTCGAGTGATGGGAAGGCATTCTCGCTCAGGACTGGAGAAATGACTACCCACACGGTTTACCCGAACCGCTGCTTTTCACGTTTTCCTTTTCTCTCCAACCGAGTGGAATCGCAATGAGGGTAGGACTATTAGAGAGTCCTCGAGTTTCTTTGTTCAGGGGTTTCCTTGCGTTGGGGTCAAACATGTTAAATTGAGGGTTCTCAGGTACAGCCGGTGGCGCGCCGGGAGTTTGAGATCTTGGGCGATCTCAACACTGCAACAAGCCTATCTACTTTTTAGGCTGATAAGCGAAGTATTGTCTTTTGAACGCCGGAGAGATATTCTAGTCCGAGAGTAACCTTTGGAAAGGGGAGAAATGATAAGTGCGTTAGTGGTTCTCATGTTTTGTCAGCTCCAATAGAGGGAGACACGGGAGTAACAGATCTCACGATAGCTCCTCTTTTCTTTAAAAAAAAAGACAAAAGGCAAATATTCAATCAAGGAACCGACAGTCCATTAAATCGAATTTTCCATTAGAGAAGCATGATAGAGCTAACCAGGGGTATGATATCAAGTTTTGATTGTAGAGTTAAACTTTATAGCCCTTATGTAGTACCATAATATTATTATATATATAAATAATAGGATATAAACTAAATATATAACCTTCTTTCAAACACAAACTAAAGTAGCATTATATAATAGTACTTTTACTCTGCTTTATAATATATTTTATAAATAATAATATAATTAATATAAGGTAATAGCTTTTACTTACTTAATAGTAGCATAAATTACATCTCTTTAATAGTATTTCATAATTCCTTTTAAACTAACTTAACTAAACTGTATACTTTTAGTTAATAATATTATGATATGTTTTTTAAGTATTAAAGAGAGGAGAACAGTAAGCCTTTAGTCTAATTTTTCCTTATTACAATATTGAGAGGAAAGGAACCAGTGCTTGAAACTTCTTATTTATTAACTGTAATTTATGTTGACATTTGTTGTTATTTTATGTTCCAATACAGGTTAGAAGTATGTAAATTATCATAATATTAATATTAATATTATACAACTAATAAAAAAGCGATACATAGATAAAAATGTATAGATAATTGCAATCTATACATTAGTTTAAAAGTATAGAATAGACCATATAGCGCTCTTTTTTTAGATAATAATAATAATAATAATATGCAAGTACTTGTACCATCCTGCTATGTCCCTTTCAGCAAAGTAGAAGGATGTCTATCAGCTGAACATGTCCCAAGTCTTTGGTGGAGAAAAAAAAGAAATCCTAAACCTGTTATAGCCAATTCATAAGCTCTTGCATGCTCCATTACAGTCAGCACATGTCATTCAGGTTTCAAACTATAAAAAACACTGCATTAGCAGAAAGTAAAGGCAAGGTGATGGTATTGGAAACCTGCAGGTACTCAATCTCCTATCTCCTCTTCTTCTTTAGCATTCCACTTACATTCCTATATACTTGAACCCACTAACCCATAATTGGGATTAGAACCGGGTATCAGCAGGGCTCAGCGGGGTCCAACCACCACGATCTTTTTGTTGTCATCCGTGTGAGCGAAGGGATGCTCCATTAATGCTTAGTGGCGGAGACCGCGTTACGGGAAGCCGATCCGTCGAACTCTTTTTTTTCTTTTCTTTTTCTCTTCATTTGTTTGCCGTCTGTTATCTACTCGTAGCTCGCCTTGTGATAATTGAGGTGTGTATCCCTTTTTTTTTTTTTTTTTTCTCGCCGGCGTTGCCGGGTGCCGTTGTCGTTGAGGTGGACGCGGTTGCAGTCCCAGTCGTTGGCCTAAGCGTTGGGGCTAAGGCAAAGCTGTCGAGCGAGAATACATCGCCCGGTTACGAATATGCTAATAAAAAGAACTGACTGTAAATTACCGCTCCCGTGCTATAAGGAGGGGGGAGATGAGAAAAAGAAAAATATTAATAACTAGGGCATTGCGTATTGATTAACATGTCCATTGTCTCGTATGTATCTTTGGGGTGCCTGAGAGAATAGTGGTGGAAATGGTTCTCGAAGTTCATATTGGTAATGCATGCACGAAGGCTTTTTTTTTGGGGGGGGGGATGGGGAGGGGTGTTGGAGCTTGATAGAAAATGTGCCTGGTGCGCGCACCATAGGATCGTCCCCCTGTAGGCGCACACGAGTGACACCGGATGATTCTTGAGATGTCTAGACCCTTGTCGAAAAACTCAATTGTGACCTCCCCTCCCTGAAAGTAAGGCAAGAGGATCCGTGCTGAGAATGACAACCATCACCACCAGCAACCTTTCGTCCCTGCACTACTCGTACACATCCCCCCCTGTTCTGTCACTGCTTTGAGAGAGAGCATACCGGCGATAGATAAAGGAAAGGGAAAAAGAAAGAAAGACTGGGAAGCTCTGAAAGTCTGAAAAAGGAGAAGAGTGGGGGAATAAAGTGGAAAAAGTGGGAAAAGTGGGAAAAGAACAAAAAAAGCAATGTCGTCAGCGCAGCTTCCACTTACAAGAGAATCCGTGCTAGAAGCACATGCATTGATCAAGTCGCGCATCCACCGTACTCCTGTATTTACCTCCACGACACTATCAAAGCTCGCATCATCGGGCGATACGAACGTCAATTTACTCTTCAAATGCGAGAATCTCCAAAAGATCGGCGCATTCAAGATTCGCGGAGCAACACATGCCCTCGCCCGGCTTACGGACGAGGAATTGCGAAAGGGTGTTGTGACTCACAGTTCGGGTTGCTCCCTCCCCCCGCCCCCTCCTCCGCATTGCCTCTCCATCCCTCCAACCAACCAACCCAAACCCCTAATGAAGGAGCTCAAAGCTAACGGCAAAATCAAGGTAACCATGCGCAAGCGCTCGCACTTGCGGCAAGAGAGGCCTCTTCGGTAAGAGGCCTCAAGATACCCTGCTTCGTCGTTATGCCGCGCATATCCACGCCGTCTAAGATCGCCGCGACGGAAGGATACGGAGCGCAGGTGGTCTTTTCGGGATCCACATCTGCGGAGCGAGAAGCTGAGGTTAGGGTGGTCCAGGAGAGGACGGGAGCGGTGCTCGTGCCGCCCTACGATCATCCGCATATCGTACTTGGACAGGGCACTATGGCGGTGGAGCTAGCTGAGCAGGCGGAAGAGCTCGGGATGCCATTGGATGCGATCATTGCACCCTGTGGGGGCGGGGGAATGCTTGCCGGCGTTGCTGTTGCGTGTAAGGGGACTGGGGTCAAGATTTTTGGAGCGGAGCCGAGGGAGGGTGCGGATGATGCTTGGAGGGGTTTGAGGGATGGGCAGAGGGTGGGTAGTGTCGAGAGCCTGACCATAGCTGATGGCCTACGTACTCCGGTTGGCTTGGTTAATTGGGGGGTTATCAGCGATAAGAGCTACGTTTCTGGTGTGTATACCGTCAGTGACGAGGAGATCAAGTTGGCTATGAGGTTGGTGGTCGAGAGGATGAAGATCTTGATCGAACCTAGTTCTGCTGTACCGGTCGCTGTGGCACTCTACAACAAAGAGTTCAGAGAGATTGTGCAGAAGCTTGGCCAGGGAAAAGATGTGAATTTGGGGGTCATCATAAGTGGTGGGAATACCACTATTGACAAGATTATAGAGCTATTTGGAGTGAAAAACTAGTATAGACGCTTAAATGGTGCTGTACGTGGTAGCAATGAGGTTGTTTGCACCATTATAGTTTGCATCTGTGAAGGCCCTCGATCTCCTCTGCTAGTTGACGGGCTTTCAGCATGTCGTCAGCTCATTTTTTGCGTTCAGGGGATTGTTTGCACTTCTTGAGCTTGGGTTGTTTCGGCCGGGGCTGGAGCTCGAACGGCTGATTATGATTCATGTTCTGCTTACTTGCGGTACTGTATGGACATCCCTGGCACCGGGGGCGGATAATGGGCTGTCTTTCAGCTTGCAGGTATACCGGTACTGGTATGATAAATTTTAAGCTTCGGTTTCAGAGCCCGTGGGAAAGGAAGAGACGGGGTCTACAGTATATGATAGCAATACTTTGACCGAGTGTTCGGCGATGGGATCGCGGGGGAAGAAACATGTCGGGTTGCCGCCTCAACTGGAACAGGAGATAATCCTCCGTAGTACTCGAGTAATCATTTGTTTTGTATAATTACCAAGCCATTGTATGTGTGGAGTTTTGTTTTTTTGGCATTCTGATTACTTAATCCTGTTGACCATAAATACCTTCCCACCGGATCTGGAATGAGTGCTCCGGAGCAGATGAGCACGGCAAGATTGGTATATCGGTGGCCTGGGGATCCTTCTACAAACAATACCGGGGAGGAGGGCATACTCGGGGGGGTACTCTTACCAAATTCTACGGGATCTATGGTAAGTTTTTGCTGGTGGGGTTTGTTGGCCCGAATTTGGGTTGTTTACGGTCGCCCATTGCTGTATTTGTTGGCAGATGCACTGGCATTGCACATGCCGGGACTTTGCCATGGCGGCACGAGGAATTGCATAGGGATGGGAAAATATACTACCCGTACAATGAATGGATAACTACAGTATTACGAGTTGGAGCCTAAATATGACACAGTTTTGAGAGCGTTCGGATATCAGACCCTTTGGCTGAGCCATATAGCAGCCTTACATCCAACTCTGATAACATTGAAAAGGACGTCGTAGCCTGAAGCGCCCTTCGAGTCGTGCTCAATAGCAGTGTCAAGGCTAGACAGCTCTCGTTAGTAATATACTTTGAGGGTTTAGACGTCGAGTAAAGGAACGCACTGCTCTAACTCATCGTCTCGAAACTCCCTGATAGTGTCTATGAGCTGTTTCAATTCGCCATTTTGGAGCAATTCCTTATCATCCTTGAGCATATCCAATAGTGTCCTCAGTTGGTCGTTGTAATGACATCCAATCTCTGTTTCTATAGCCTCCGTACATGCCATTGCTACCTTTTCGCCAAGAAGGGCCGTTCCAACCCCCAGAGCATATCCCGCTACATTCCATAGTGGGCGTAATGCAGTGGGGCGGATACGGTGTTTGGCAACAAGCTTGTTAAAGGTTTCGAGGTGGTGAACTTCTTGATCCCACATATGCCGGATCAAAGGTTTGAGGCGGGGGTCACGCTTTAGAATTGCATATTGCCCTTCGTAAATGAGATTGGCCCCTAGTTCACCGGCTTGATTCACACGAATCTGAAAATGGATTTAGGCAAACATTAAAGGAATTGGGTGGTATTGATGTTGGAGGGGGGTTGCTCACAGCGCTCTGAAGAAATTCTCGCTCCTCTTCGGTGAGAGGCCGTGACTTCGGGCTAGGCTCGGTTCCCGAGATGTTTGCAGCTTTGGTTGATGCTAGTCGATGAGCCTGTAAATTGGAGGAGGGGGTACCGGTGTATAGAAATTGAAATCGTTGCTGGCATCGTAAATGTGGTAACAAAGAGGTGAGTCTTCTGGTCGTCATAATAGCCTATTACTGTGGGGGTATCTGGAGGAGTGGGGTGGAGCGAGCTTCTTATTTTTGGTCTGCGGGATATTTCTGAGGAGGGGAGGTAAATAGGAGGAGATGGGAGTAAAGAGGGTGTACAATACTGTGCAATTTATTTCAACGTCATCAATTGTGCCTTATGCGAATACTTATAATAAATATCGGTACGGTAAGATAGCTACGGTTCTTCTTCCCACTTAATCCTTTGAATGACTAATCAGGGCATTGTGGTTTCTAACCAACCGCGGCTCTGCGAGTTTAACCCGCTTAACAATGGTACCCGTAAATTACTTCGTCGCCCAGCTACCGTGCTTGTGTTCCCTCGACAACTTCGCGCCTCCCTGTTTCTTTTCTCCATCACCGCCCTTGCAAACACAACCTTGGCCACAACAACCACCGGGAAGGAATACGACCTTAGCAACGACTACCAGAGTTCCCTCCCTAATCTCTGTCTTCTATATTTTATCTCTTCCCCGCCCTACTACCAGTTCTCACCCACATACTTGTTCTCACCATGTCTCTCGACAACGAGCTACTTATGCTTGCGGGTGAGGAAGATGAAGATGATTTCAAGCCTTCCTCACCTCCACGCCGTAAACGAACGTCCTCGCCAAACTCTGTCTCTCCCGCGAAAAAGAGAGCTAAGCCTACCGTTCGAAAGACAAACAAGAAAAAAACAAGAAGGGACAGCGATGACGAAGGCAACGAAGAGTGAGTATACTTTCCCCCTTTTCGGCATGGACATAAAAATTTTCCTACGTTCTTGTTTAGCTCTTTGCGCCCCTTTTGGGGGCCGTTTGCTATCCCAAGGACACATTATCCACTTGTTGAAGGTGAGCTGATGATTCTATTAACAGCTCCTCAGGCCTGTCAGATGCCCCGTCTTCCTCGGAGGAAGGCTTTCGATCTGAGGCTGAAGAATCTATGGATCTCGAATCCTCCTCCGACGAAGAAGATAGCGTCCAGGATCTCTACCCACTGGAAGGCAAATACAAGGATCAGGCAGACATGAGAGCGTTACTTGCAATGAATGAGATCGATCGAGAGGCTTTGCTAGCAGAGCGTGCTGGTCTGATCGAACGTGCTCAACAGGATCGTCACCTTCGCAACTTGCTCAAATCGAGGAATACAGCCGACATGGCGAACGGAACATCTGTATCTGGGGCCAATCGCAGATCTACTAGGACCAAGAGTATGCCTAAAAAGACCGAAGAAACCACCAAGAGGGGTAAGTTGGATGAGCTCAAAAAGATCCGGGAGGAGCGTATCACTCGCGCTGCCGGGTCCGGCAAACAAACCGGCGACGAAGAGGATGCTCGAGCAAGGAGGAGGAGTATCAATGAAGATGACGAAGATAAGGCTGGCTATAACGAAGAGATTTACGTCAAAGAGGATGATAGAGATATCGTTCTTGCGGACGTAAATAAAGCTAGGATTGGCCGAACTGGGTTAGCAAAACTTTGCGATTATCCTGGCTTCGAGGAAGTGGTCACAGGTAATTCCGGAGACGTGATGGGAGATATGTTTGTGCGCTAATGTGTTCCCCAGATTGCTTTGTCCGTGTATCCCTCTTTGATAGAGAGACAGGAACTACATCATATCGTCTTGGCTGGGTTAAAGGTGAATTGATTATTCGATTCTTTTTCCTTTATTCTAATATCGTTTTTAGGTTTTGTGAGTGGAAAATATTACAATATGCTCGACGGCAAACGCCGAACCGATCAACATTTACGTGTTTCGCAAGGATTGGCGGAGAGAAGTTTCGGTATGGAGTTCATGTCAGACAGCCCAATTACTGAGGTATGCTTGTTTGCGATCACGTCCGTAACCGTAAACTAACATATTGAAGGCCGAGTTGAACCGGTTCAAGAAACAAATGGAATTTGACCACTGTGCTATGCCACCCCTGTCTTTGTTGGAGAAAAAATCCCGTGAACTTCGTGAACTTGATAATCGTGTTCTTACCCAAGACGAAGTCAACGAGATGATTCGAAAACGCAATTCAGACAAAGTGGATACTGTCAATATAGTCCTCAAGCGTGGGCGTTTGCGTGACGCCCGCGAGGCTGCGCAGCTTAAGGGAGATGAAGCTGAAGTTGCCCGTATTGACAAGGAGCTCCAGGACCTTGGCGATCAACATGGCAAGAGTCTTGTAGTTCCCAAATCACAGATGGAGCGCCTAGCAAAACTCAATGCGGTGAATCGCAAAAAGAATGTTGCCGAGATACGCAAGGCTGAGATTGAAGAGAAAAGAGCGGCTAGGACCGCTGCAGTCCATAACCCCTTCATGCGGGTTAAAACAATCGCCAAAACCAGGCATAATCTGGATGGGGGTAAAAAGGAAGGGGGTGACTCTCAGAACGCTAGCGGAGACTCACAGACTGATACAGAGTCGAAATCCAGCCCCGCTGGCGTTGGTTTTCTTAGCTCTTCTACGAAGGGAAGAGGGAGACTGGGGGCCAGCGTCGACGATGTCATTGCGAATTATGATTTTGGCATTGAGATAGATATCTAAACAATCGGTGACGGAAAGTGAATATCTCTCCTTTCTATTTCATTTCGGGTTTCTGCATGGTGGGGGGTTTCCGGGTGAACTGGCTGTCTTCTTTCTTTCGTTTCTTCCTCACTGCTCAAGTATCATACAATCGATTCAATCATGCAAATCTATTAATTTTATCAATACACGGAGTTTTGGGTTTTGAGTCCCCATTTTTTATGCATTTTCTTTTTAGCATATGACTATCAACGATATATCAACATGCTGTCAAACCTGCCAACAAAATAAAACCGATTCCGCTTGTTAATCTCTGGTGAGGAACCCGCATAACACTTGTTATATTGGTGTATTTCTTCATTATGCTCTAACAGACAGGCAACAATATTTAGGAAAAACAGGACTCCGAAGACAGGAAATAAACACAAAGCTAACTAATGAATAAAGCTAAAGGAGATCTCCCATAAATTTAACAAGATTCAGACGGTATCACAGCAAAAATGCGGTTAATCATTCCCCCCCGATTTGAATTCCTCCCATATCGTCGTCATCGTCACCATCGTCGTCACTGTCGGTGCCATCGTCGTTCATTCCTTCTTCGTCAACACCGTCGTCTTCCCTGCCATCCTGCTCGTCTTCTGCCGCATCGTCCTCGCGCTCGTCTGATTCTGGAAGAGCATTCAATGCAGCGGCGGCGGCGACGACAGCTCTCCTGACAGCCTCTGCAGTTGCCAGCCTCGCGTACACGACGTTTGAATCTTCCACCGGATTCCAGGCTAGGAATCTCTCAAAAGGCGTTTCGTCTGATGATTCGGCGACAAAATCGTGTATTTGTATAGCCGAAGTGTTTAGCTCCCGGGCATTGGAGCTGCGTGCGTACGCCTCTAACTGAGAGAGACCCGAGCTTACGTATCGTAGCCTACGGATCTCCGAAAGCATCACTCTCGCGACATACGGCCTAACAGGCACGCTGGCGGACTGAGTCACTCACCTGCGTGGCTATATGGATAGACGATGTGCGTTGCGCTGAATGAGAGCACGGGTTTGTTGGGGCCATTGATTTGGATCGAGAACCCAGAATTGAGAGTTTGGAATTGAGAGTTCGGCCCAAGAGGCTTTTGGAGAAGGGAGGGAGGGAAGAAATCGGCAGTGCCTGAGGAGGGCTATATTGGTAATTGGGTCTCGGGGAGAGAGCTGCAGTTGCTGATGTTCTAACCATGTCCTAATCCTCTGGCTTTATATCATTTCTCTGGGGGAGGGGGTAAGCCCCAGCTGCTGATACCGGCGGTGGAGGCAAATCTACCCAAGGCACGTTGGTGAGCGCCAGTTACCCTGGTGACACATGGGGTATCTCTTGATCACTGCCAATGTTCATCTTTTCCCCATCCACAGCTCCGGTCCCAATAGGCTGGGGTCATGTAGGGAGAGGGGTACCATACCCTGGAGGAAAAGGGAAAAGGGGATATCCATGGTGGCCCATGATAGGGCAACCAAACTCTTCTTTTATTTTTTCATTCCATACTCGCATTACGCATACATGTACTTGCACTCGTTCTTTGCTTCATTCATGGGCTGGATCCGTACCGTTAGCAAAGGACGGCGTAAATAAATAACATCGCGGCCAAAGCGCAAAGAAAAGTCGCTCATGTTCGATTTACACAACGTTTAACTATAGCAGCTGGCTGGCTATCAACAAAGGATGATGAAGTACATATGACCTAGACGTGGAAAGAGAGGGATGTTGGAGCGGAACATGGTAACTGGGACGGACGATCGTGCAACCCGTCTTGTTCGAGGACGGGGCATGGAATGAGGCCACTACTATAGTGTAGAGTTTCCCTTTTCTGGAATCGCCTTATATTTTTACTTTTGCTTTATTTTATACCGGTATTTACTTGTACCCCCATTACCGGTACTTCACTTGGTATCTTCTGCATTTTCGTCCTTGGCGGTTTCTTTTTCTTTTCTTTTCTTCCTTCTCGTTTCCGCACACTTTTTCATTTCATTTCTTCTACCGCGCTTGGGTTTTGTGTGTTGGCTTACTCGTAGAATGCCTGGGGTGGTAAGGTTATGTTAGCGGGAGGGGGGGCTGTACTAGCGACCGGTACCGGGGTGTGACCCGTAAGGGTGGGGAGAGATAATCTCACGACAAGGGGTGGAAGGGTATGTACCGCACAGTACCAGAAAAGGGCATGGCAGCGTTGGCGATTGTGCCGGTCTTTCCCAGCTTCTCGGGACATCCAAGCCAGTATGGTGGGAACTTGTGGTTCCAGCATCTAGGAACGCGGGAACCAACTATTGCCGGGGGGCACTGAGTGGAGACGGTGTTTAGTCCCAAGAAGTCATTGCTCTGGCATGGCTTTATGTATGGTTGTCACACTTTCACACATTATTGCGCCTATATCCGGAAGCACCGGGCTTTCCGTCACAGCAAAAAATAGTCGAAGCGGGGGGGGGGGCTGGTTACAGTACCGGGAGAAGGAAAAGTAAACGAGGGAAATGTAAAACAGCTGACCCGGGGGCCTGGAATCGAATTTCTTATTTCCCCATCCTCTCTTAATGATTGGCGTTCCCCGACAAATGGCTCTCTTTGGGACCCTCCGGCCGGTGGGTTGAGCGAGCGAGCGAGGGTTGAACTGGATGGTTTATGATTATGATAGAACTAGGATCTTGGTTAAGTTGAGAGAAAAGGATGCGGCACTCGAGCAGAAATGTTTAGCATTATAGCAAGCCCCTTTCCTGAAAGGTCACTCGTTGGCTCTCCCATTGTGCTGGGCCAGCGCCGGAATCGCATAATGCCGTCTGGTGGGGTATTATATCATACGAAAAAACCTTCCTCCTTGTGGCGTGGGGGTAATTTTTCCCCCAACATCCCACGCACTGTATGATAATTGTACAGTACGGATGCATCTCCCCCTCCCCGGAGCTCCAGGAGCCATCTCAGAGCCAATTTTTCCCCCCATTGGTGCTCATCGGTCCCTCTACCGCACTATCCATCCCCCTTTTCCCCTTCTCCCCTTTCCCTCTTGCACCCTGGACATGCATGCATATACCCTTAACTTGGATACCGTACACAAGTCCAAGGACAGTTCCCGATGCGGGCCCGTCCCCACCTCTCTCACACCATCCCTCCACCCATCCATCCTGCCCTGTGTATCTGCTCGTTCGGCACCTCATGTTGTTGAATTCAACCCCCCCCCCACCCCCCTTCATCCGACTGATTTTATTAACTAGTCCTACAATTAATATCACATTTTATTTTAATTTATTTCCCGGAATAGAAGCAATGACTGCACCGTCTGCAATACGCGCTCTTTCAGTGATAGGGTCCACAGTCGATTGGCACATCTGGTGACAGCGCGGAGTAGATACTCCAATACCGTATGTGGTTCGAGGCTGCCCAAGCGTATGTCGGTATCGCTTTCCCTACGGTGAGACATATATTAATCAAATAATTAGAGTACCCGCCCTCATGTTCTGTCGTGTGGTAGGAACAACCGTTCAGGTACTGTACTGTACAGTACCGGTACTCGAGTAGCCCGCACTGAGTCTTAATCCCTTAAGGAGGAAAAAAGGGTGAGAGGCGAGAAATTTTTATTTTTTTATTTTAATGTTCTTACGTCTTGGCTTTTCCCCTCGCGCCGGTATGATACATGCATTGCCTTCATTCCCCAGAAAATGCTTGAGTTGTTCTAGGCTCATGCTGGTGGGGATTTTGGGGCGTGCCACTTTATCCTCTACATGCAGATCCACTCACTGCTCATCCAATTCATCGCCACTCTCCGTCCAGGCTCACTCCCTCGAAAAAAAAAAAAAAAATAACAAAAAAAAAAAAGAGAGAGAGAGAGAGAGGATAGAGAACGAGAGAGAGAGAGCTAGAGTCCAAGGCGCAGAACGTATCATGCACACGTCCTAATTGGTATCGCCAGTATCATAATTAATTATAATATGTGGTAGGAGTTATATGTTTCAGGGCTTATGTACCATGATTACACCCCCCTTCTATCTGTTTACCCTTCTACCCAGCCACAATGCGCACAAAAACTTTGGGCAGGATTCATCCGCCCCCAAAGCACTGCATAACTACCGGTCCTTGCTGGCGAATTCTAGTGATGGATGCATCTCGTATTTGAGCTATGGCTTCCTTCCTTCCCGTAGACTAGCGGGATGCGGATAATGTGATAGAGAGAGGCGATCACTGAAACCTAGAAGCTAGAGTAGTGCCTTCCGAGGTAAAAATCTCACTTCACTGAAATCACATCCTGGTCTCTTGCAGGGCAGGAACGAGGGGGAGTAAAAGCTCCCCGAAGATCCACATGACACACGCTTTTCTCTCTACAATGCTCTGGTTTTAATGTGATGACACGTTTTCCGCCGCTCAACGGTTCTCTGGTTGCAGGTTATTTTCCTCCTGAAATTTCCTCGGAGGGCTGCTTGTATTCCCTGCAGCTGAACCACCAATCGCCTAATCAGGCAACACTACTGGTTGCAGGGAGCTTAGGTGCTGGAGCTATGATTATGGTGATCACTGTCAACTTTATCTCAAGTGCAGGCTAGGCCTGAGCTCAGCTTCCATCAATCCTTCTCGGCGCACAAGACAGAGCATCACGGAGCTTGCATCCAATGTGCTTCGGGCTCTCATTGGATCTCTGTGGAGCTGCGGGGTGGGGTCGTCTCTGTGGGTAATGATTTAGGGTCTATGAATTGCTCTAGCAGACGTGCGTCAAGGAACGATAGACATTGATCAAATCCGGCCACGCACATACTTACCCCTACCGCGCTACGCGAGAGAAACGGAGAGTTAGTCGTGGAGCTTCCCAGGCACATGATGAGGACAGCTTCGCTGCTGCTGGGATTTAGTATGATACCTCGATTCCCAGTAGGGTTCCAGCAGACATTGGGCAGTGGGCACACACAGCATTGGACACACAATCAACTGCACTGCGTCATTCCTCCAGTTGAGGAACTGATGATGGCTGGCATTCCAATAGTTGGAGATGCGTAAAACTCTCGTTGGGCCCATTGCCATTGCCACTGCCCTCTAGGGATCGTGGAGTCACGAGGTGTTTCCTGCTGGGAGGTCTCGGGGCCCAGAAAGTGGTACTACTGCTGGTGTAGGGCCATCGGAAGGGGTGCGTAATCACTGATGCCACTGGTATTACATATGGTACGAGAGCAGATGAGGATCCGTTTTGGGCGCTTGCACCTGAGCGGGGTGCCGATCACGCATGTACCTGTTACGGCCGGCCACTGGGCCTCAGGAGGAGCAGTTGAACCATCCAGAGCTCCGCCATGCTTGACATGCACAACGCTTCCTACCAGTTCACACAGTACACAGTACGCAGTACACAGTGCTCTTAGACCTCCTTTCTCTGCCAACTGCTCACTTTTATTAGCCTGGGGATCTGGTTGTCCAATTTAGTGACCACTAGCAAGCCAAGGTCAGTCAACCAGGATTGCGTCACGAACCATTCTGGGCCTGCACAGTGGCATCCCAAGTATACGATAGGCTGGCTTGTAGCAGTCACCTATGTACAGTACCAGATGGCAGTGTTCGTTAGGAATCATCTGCACAGCACTCTATATGTGAGTTTAGCCTACACATGCCTGATACGAGGCTGTTCGTCGTTCACTCCATTCGAGCGGCTGCTCAGCTGCTGTATGGTTGATTGGATAGGTAATTAGATTCGCAGTGTTCCCGTATTGGGGTAGTAGATCCCCCCATTGCAAGCGGTTTGGCAAACAAATATTGTGGTGGAGTAGGCCACGCATATACCTCCAGTGTATGTGCTGCAGGCTGCAAGATCAATTGAGTTGCGAGAGCAGAGTGCCGTATTACAGCCCCCACCACTGTCAATGTCGAGAGGCTTTTAAAACGGGCTGCTATCGCATACCACCGAAATTTGGACCTTTTGTTTGGATCTAGATGGCATGCAATAACAGTCCTTTCCAAAAGCGCTTTAACACTACGAACAGTCCCCCCCCCCCTCCCCCCCCTTCGCCCCCCTATTTCACCCCTCTAATCCCACCCACTCATTGGATGGGTGCATCTTCCCTAGGCTGGGAAAAAGGTTCCCATTGTGTGGGGCGGAAGAAATAGCTGCAAGGGGGCACCAGGAGCGGACCTTTACGCGCAGTACCTACAGTACAGTAGAGCACAAGCCGCTAGAACTTATTGTCCTGATGGCGCGCTTTACCGCACCGGACGGGCGGGTAAAGGTTGGTGACTGCAGCAGTGTCGCGGGCACTGTAGCGGGTGCCACTTTAGCACACCGTTTTTAAGTTTCTCGGCAGATTAAGCCTTGGGACGAAGCTGTTGCCTGATGGCAACTCTTCTTCGGTCAAAACCGTCTCCTGCGGAAGAGGCGAAAGCGATTATTCTGTTTCGCTTCCGGTGTTACCTTACGAGTGCAAACGCACGTTGTGGGGGTTCCACAAAGGGGAAAGGGAAAGAGAGAGAGAGAGAGCGAGGGAGGGAGAAAATAAAGGAGAAATAAAAAAACAAAGGAGAGAGGACTAAAGAAAGAAATAAAGAAAGGACAACCCGGTTCGCGGTCTGTTTCAGCATTACGAGATTCTCCATCTGCCTGTACCCGCACAGAAGATAATTTAGGTACCACAAACGAAATCTCGACCAGGCAGACTGCGAAGACTTGCGAGTCTGCGCGACGCCGAAACAGACCGTAATGTAGGCCGGCGCACCGGTGGGGAGAAGGAGCGGATCGGCCGCTACATTGTACTCGTACTCGAGTACACGGTACAATAGCTCCTGACACTCCAAATCAACTTGTGTTACTTGTCTCTGGCATTAAGTAGTCGTACAGTACCGTATCTGGAAACAGGGGTTGTGAATTTATATGGACGCTCAGTATGCACGGATTTTTTGCTACGATATACAAGTATATCCGCGAATCCCCGTTTCCCTGGACTCATTGCCCGGGACAAGCATGATGATACTCGTGTGTACAAGTACAAGTACAAGTAGACTACCGGTACTCGAGTACTAAGATTCAAAGTCGCTTACGAAGAAGTCCATTATTTCCTAACACGGTAGTGATGTGCGTCTGGTTTCTAATTGGGGAGAATAATGCCAAGGTATTACTTGCTATGGTTGGCCTCATGTTTGTTAACTGTGAAAGCTCCATGCGAACTTGAAATCAGCCTAGCTCCTGCCCAACTTAATACTTTCAAAAACCCTTCTCCATCTCTAGAGAGTGGTAACTTGAAGGCATTTATAGAAGAGCTTAGGTGCGCAGTCGTGGCAGTTCTGCAGCAAGCATTCAATGTTGGTGATGTTCTGGAGTTTCGAGGCTTCAAAGCGATGGACCGCCTACCGGACGTGTTGGATCTCGTTAACTGGTATTCGCAACTCTGCTAACTTGTCAAACTAAATTTATCGTGGGCTGGCACCCGCTGGTAATCTGATAGAGAATTTCAAGAGCTTTTATGGTATGATACATACGGTACCCGCGCGCTCACGTCAGCAACTTCTGTTCCTGGCTAACATACCAAATCTTTGGTAGGCTACCGCTATCTCGTTAGTGTTTCTCTTGGTCTTGAGATCTGCCGTTTTCGGTGAATTAATTACTATCTTATCTGATTTCCATCTCACTTTCTCTTGGCAGCAGCGGAGCCAGCGGCCCTTCGCTTCGCATACACCTTCGTGATTTCTCACTCCACCACCGTGAGGCTTCCCGGGCCTCCCTCACACAACAAACTCACCACATAAAAACATTATAGGAGCTTGATTCTTCTCTCTGAGCGACTCATCTCCCTCCTTTGTTTCCTCGTTGTTGCTTTCCTTTTCCTTTCTTATTCCACTCTGCCCATTTCTCTTTATCCCTACTGTCTAATTATCCCTTCGTCATGTCTGCTCCGAAGGGACCAACCCTCGTTACCATTCCCCCGGAGCTGTGCCGGTTTGTCCTGGAGTCTCTCTCATCGCGTGATGTGATTGCTCTGAGGCTGGTCTCTCGAGCTTTCTACAACTACTTCACTTCAGAAGAAGTGTGTCATTATGCCCACAAACTTTACTTTCCGTTGTCCTCAGAGTGCAGTAAAATGCGACGGACTAGAAAAGATTTTGACGCTGCTTACTTCAGGTCCATGAACTGGAAGCAAGGGAGGCCCTCCCGCGTTGAAATTATCGAAAAGGTAGCGCGTGCTTCTACTAGCTTGACCAACGGCTTCCTTGTGGATTCTACTCAGAATCTATTGATCTATCAACGGTATAACATCCCACTTCGTGTGTTTGTGCGTTTGTTTGTTTTCTTTCGCCTGCTCGGCCTTCCTTTTCTTTTTTCCTTCTCTCTCTCTCTCTTTTATATCTTTTTGCTCTCTTGCGCCTTCGTCCATGTAGGTGCGGCTCTAACGTGAGATTGTGTCTCAAAGCTCCCGTGGTGTTATTGTGCTCAAGGATCTAAGTCACCCAGTGGATGATGCTGCTGCCGATACCGTCATCACTCTCTGTAATGAGCTTGGGGAGTGCATTATGAAACGCTCCGAGAGTATACTTCTTAGGGATGGTGAGAGTATTCGTATGTCGACAAATCGTGGGATGCTGTTGGTAGTTGGAGAAGCGCATGTCCACCCTCAGCCGCAAGAAGGTCGCAACTCTCAGGCCATTGCTGGCGAAGGCTCTGGCTTCTTCTCCTCCTGGTTGAACTGGGCGTATGTTTCCTCCGCTCCTCACATAACTCTTTCATATCTCTGAGACTGAAGTATGGTGTTTCAAGCTGGGGTACCTCCTCCTCGCCTCCTCTGCCACCGAGAACTTTCCTTCAGCATCCTCATAGCCTTTGCGCTGTCTTCTCCACTGGCCCCCAGGACCGTGGAAAACTGCTTCATACATGGCTTGAACGTGATTCTTTCATCATAGAGACAGCTCTCAACGAATTCTATGCTATCGCGGAATTCGATCTTGTCGAGCAGCGGCTGGAAGGATACATTTTCCCGAGGGCTGGAAAATCCTCGAGCAAGCTCAACAAACGCTTCTCGTTCACTTCAGCCATTTCCCAACACACAGATGGTGCTGAGGCAGGACATCATTTCACGATTAGGAAGAAGGCTCTTTATCCCCAACCCAGCTCCTTCTCGATTGCCCCCGATACTCGTGGCAAGGTTTTCTACCTAGGCTTCCTACCCCCTAGCGCAGATCGTCGCCCTGTGGTTGAAGTGCATGCTGTTCCACAGTTTAGCCCTGCGGATGGCACCTGGAGTGAGTGCTCTGTCATCAAACGAGTTGTTCTACGTAGCCTTGGATTGTTCCCTGGAATTACCAATGGTCTGACCAGGTCATCATTTTGGATCGACTTCGACGACGGAACCACTGTTAGAAACCTCAAAAGATCCAAAATTGGGCCCTCTGACAGGTTTGCCTGGGACCCTGACGAAGACGTCGTCAGACTGCGAATGAAAGGTGATCTCGGCATACCCGGCGTTACTGAAGAGGGTGAATCGGTCAACATGGTAACATGGGTCATCACTGCTCGCCCATCTCCAATTCAACCTTCCGCAATCTCGGATTGGCGTAACGGAAGAGAGTGGGCAGTGATTCCTGATAATATTATTCACGATAGCAATGCTAGCCCCTACGCCAATGAGAAAGACGAGATTGACTATGAAGACGTTTATCCAACTCCCACATACTATACAAGACCCCGCGACTTGCAAAATTTCCTTAATCAGTTGGAACTTCTTCCCCCCGACGTTGAACTTGACACACTTGAAGGGGCGAACGAGTCTGGAAACTATCCTCCTTACCTTTGGGTCAGAAACCAAGAGAAGATCAACAAGAAGGTCTACGCGCTTTTTAGCAAGATGTCTCCCGGGATGCTCGTGTTGGGCCCCGAGGTTGATGCGAGTGGGGGGCATGGGAAGGCCTTTCTCGAGGACCCATCAAAGCATACCGTCTACCCTCCTGTCCCTGGAGTGAATGATGGAGATTTCAGGCCTCCAGGGATGCTGATGAAGACCAAGTATAAAGTTGAACTTGAAGTCGGTCGGAAGATCGCTGTCCGTGATGTTCAGCCCGTAAAGCAAGTGCCAAAGAAGGGGAAATCCAGATTCCTAGGTAGGGTCAGGGATGATGCCTACACATCCACTGATGACAGCTTGACTCCGTCCGAGGGGGGTATGATTGAGCTTCCAGTCCCGGGATTCAATGAAGCCCCTCGTGATAGAGTTCTAACACGCATGGATAAAATGAACAAGAAGTTCTGGGTATATGGGAAGGAACCAGAGCTTCGGCGTAAGGGAGAGATCTTGGAGGAGCCAATTGGCGATCGGATTGTAATTGTGAGGTTTGACTAGAACAAATTTCTTACCGGGATTTCCGCTTGAGCAATATCTGGATTCAATAGCATTATACCTAGCTTTTTCCTATTTCATCTCTTTTGGGGAACGTTCTTCTACCTTATTTTTATGACTTGTTCGAGACTTTTCTCTGCACTTTGATGGCGTAGCTATACCAAGACTATCCTAATGGGTTTATTCGGCTTATTTCCATTGATCATTTCCCCCCCCTTTTTTTTTCTTTTTTTTTCTCTTCTTCTTTTCTTTACGAGTAGGTTTGTTGCGAAAACGAGCCGGTGGTAGCTCCTGGAGAGAAACTAGGGACTAGTATTCATCGATGGGTGGCTTCTCTGTTGTGTTTAACTGGTTTTACCACCCCGGCCGCCCCAACACCTCCCCGGCCATACCCCGAATCTCTTGCGCAGCCAGATCCGGCCTGTCCTCGTGTATGAAATCCAAATTTCACTGCCACCCTTCCTGGCTCCCTCTGGGAGACTGCTTGACCCACCCCATCATTACGTCGATCCCAAGCACTCTCCATTTGGCGCAAATAGCACCCCCTATCAATCCCCAATTCGCCCACCATCCCATCAACATTTGATCCAGGCATGCAGAACAACCACCAACTCCGGGCCCTGCCTCCCCATTAAGAACCGGTGCGTCGGCAGAAACCCAACATTCACGCAACTCGGCATCCCCATGTTGGGGTGAAACCTGCCGACCACGATCCCCCGTGTGCGCTTCAGAGCCTCACCCTTTGTCGTGGTCGTGCGCGGGGAACAATGACACGACACGAGGCCTAGGGCCGGGAATGGAGTCTGACACGGAAGAGTCTTGCTATGCTGCTGTCGGGTGTGATGACGCTGCCAATATCATACCTTTGCCTTGGCATGTCTTCCTCTTCCTACGGAAGAGGGGAAAGAGGAGGCGGGAAAGAGTGCTTCGAGAAGGGGCAACAGGTCGCAGGCTGCTGTCTAGATGCTGCTCCGCCCCGCTCAATGGATAATCCCCCCGAAGGAGGAATGTCGAATGTTAGCAATAAGCAGGGCGTTGGGGGTGACCGAAGTGGAAGTGCAATTGACGCCCAGTCCGGGTATATTGTCGGGAAGCCGTTTAGGAATATTATTGCTAATAGTGGTCGTAGCTGTCGGCGCTGCAGTGAGGTTGGGGTAGCGGTAGTGATAGGAGTAGGAGTGGTGGGGAGTATGTGCATGTCAGGGTTGAGGTAGAGATGGGGGTTGTGCAAGCTGTCACGGCTTTTCCTTTGTTTGTTTTTTTTTAAAAATAAATAAATGAGAAATTTGTATCGGGCTGATTTGTTTGCATCGTATTGTCGGCCATTGCGTTCCCGGTGGTTGGGCAATTGCTGTGATCGAGCACAGGCATTAGGCATGATGCATCATAGCAGAACAGAAGGATCAGATCTTGTATGGAAAACTATATGTGCGCATCCGAGCGCTCATACTGCGTATTCAGAGTCAAATATTCGGGTGCTAAACACGGTATGCTTGCCGCAATTGGATGTTTCTTATCGGCGACGCAGAGTACGGTGCGGTAAGGCGAGAAGAAGGAGATATGCCCCGAATCTTCACTCGGCGAGAGCAGCAAAGTGGCGCTAGCAGCATGAGGCTTGATCACGAAAGCTGACAATTACTCGTACTCGTACAGTAGACCTCCCGAGACGTCCGCATTCTTACGGCAAGTACCGTAAAATATCTTCAAAACCCAAGAAATTTAAGGGAGGAGGAGTGGGGGGGGGGGGGGTTGATGAGTAAACGTCCCCCAAAATGGATCTCGAGCAGGGAAACCAACTCTTTCGGACCGTTTCTCGTACCGTAGATTATCATGGTTGAACGACGTTTGTGAATACGACCACCATTTCATGACATCGAGATCCAGGCAAGAAAAAAATAAAATATATCATAGTTGTGTCATTCAATTACGATACGAGTATCATACCGGTAGAGTCTCCCTCTCGAACGGGAACTAACTAACTAACGGCCAATCGAAAAATTCGCCGTGCGCAAACCGTCGGCCATCCAAAGCTATCCTACCCGATCGTGTCATATCGCGGTAGGTATCATCATACAGGGCATAGTACTCGAGTATGTTGGCGCATGAGGGGGATTTGCTCTGCATGGCGAGATGGTGAATGATGAGGTCCAGCTGATCCCGTGAGCAAGGGCATGGTCTGTAGAAAAGTAAAAAAAAGAAAAGAAAAGAAAAGAAGAAGAAAAGACAACCCAAGATTCTACCATAATTTAGTTGTCATACCTCCGAATACTGAGATTACTACACAAGCTTTCGTGATGCGATGGGCACACTTGTACTCGTACCGTACATTACATGCTGTGTGTGGTTTCCCGTTTCCAAGGATTGCTCGAACGGGTTGATTGGTTGGGCTGCACCTCCCCCAATCCTCATCCCCATCCCTATCCCCAACTCTAAGCCCACCACCACAAGAAGGCAAGTACGAGTAGTCCCATTGTGGTCAGTACTAGCTCTTGGACATTATGATACGTACAATGAAGTGCAGTATGGTGGACTATGATAGTTTGAGTTGATTTAACCAGTTTTTAAGGTGCGGAAAAGGGTCGGGGGGGGGGGGGCCAGTGACCAGAATGGACGGGAATAGAATAACCTTTCCCGACCTTTTGTATGACAATATTATTATGATACTTCGTATGTATGATGCGGTTCTAAAGAGCCTCTTTCAATTTTTGTACAACCTATTCCAACAACGAGTTATATAGTTACCGTAACACCAAACTTTCACGTTATATCACATCGCATCACATTTTTTCAATTCCTCCTTCCTCACTTCTTCCAATTCTTTCTTTCTTTTTCTCCCCTAGCAAACACCACCCAAGGAGGACTGACAAGTATCCTCAACCCAACACCCCCCCCCGTATGCGCAGTACAGCAGAGCCTCAATTTTTACTTCCCCCGATTACTCAACAACAAAAAAGAAGGAAAGAAAAAGAAAAGAGATGAAAAGAAACCACATGCGATGTACTGTACGGTACTCTACAGGTACAGCACTACAAGTACACTTTCACCTCCCCCATACAATAAAGGTCCAGGTGATTTAAAAAAGTGACTTGGCAATCGGAACCAAAGCCGGACTTTTTCTTTTTTTTTTCTTTCTTTTTCGTATCATACCATCTAATAATATCATATATGTACCACGGGTACGATAACATCACAGGAAGAGAACCCGGATTACAATACCGACGGAGCTGTAAGTAAGTATGATACTCGAGTACTCGTACATACATACACACGGATGATCCATGATCTGCCTTAGTACAGAGTACGGTACTCGTGCTTTGAGTTATGCAGCAGTATCTATACGCTCGTTGGAAGCACATACTTGTGCATACATAGGTGTCACGATCTTGCCTTATAATAATAATAATCTAATCTTCGATGAATGATACAGAAGAGAAAGCAAAAGCCTTGCTTGGCACCCTATGATGAATGTGGCGTTTTTCTCTCTTTTCATTTCTTTTCCTTGACTATTTGCCGGGTTATCAACATCCTAGTTTACCTGTACTCGAGTATTTGGTCGTGAAGGTAAATATCATACCTGTATCATTGTACTTGTATGAGAGTATGATATTTACCGGTATGGTAACTTAACTGTTAGTACCGGTAGGGTAGTAACTAATTTACTGTATGTTGAGAGGGTGTAGTCCTTGCTCTAGCTCTTTTGGGCCTTGGTGTATGCATATCGAGGTGCATCCCGAACCCGATGGAGATACCCCGATATGGTATGATATGGCGTTGTGATCCTCGTATCATATCATACTAGCAAGAGTCACCCGATGAACAGGGAGGCGCAAAACATATGGCGTAAAAATCCGTGCGTATCTAAGCAATCGAAACGGACTCACCCCGCCACCTAATACTTCTTGCTTGCTACGAGCAGTAGGGCACTGTCCACTCGTACTTTCCTTTTTTTTTTTTAAAAAAAAAAAAAAGGAAAAAGGAAAAGAAAAAGAAAAGAAAAAAGAAAAAAGAAAAAACTACCTGAGTATTGAAAACATGTGATAACGTATTACTTTTTTTTTTTCCCGTTCCATTTGGGACATCACTGGCCCCGGCGGGGAGTGGCTATGCTTATGTTGTTGTTATGTGCAGTGTTGCCTTAGTATGATACCAACATGGATAATTTAGCTGATAGTGGCGACAAGGCAGTGACAGGACACAATTGGAAATATTTCATCCACTGCAGCTTCGTAAATGTCTCCCGGTGAGGCTGTCGGAACGCCACAGGCCATTTGCACCGGATATTCCATTCCCGCTCCCTCTTTCCCTATTGGAGTCCTGATCTTGCAAGGTTTTATCATACAAGTACCATCTATCATCTCATAGATCTTATCCCCCAATTCAATCATTCCCCTGCACACCCTCCATCACCTCTCGCCCAGTCCCTATTATAATTCCTAGTAGGCATTTCGAGTTATTGTGGCGGGAGGCGCTGATGGGGTCAGGCTCCAATGATGATGCTTCAATGCAACCAGGCCATGACTCCCCATGGTTGGGCACAAATCTAATCCCAAAGTAGTGTCCGGTCACTACCTTGTCGCGACTGCGAAATAGCTTATCTAAGTGCAGCTATCATCCACTTCAAGTCCGCAGTCAAATGAAAAAGAAAAGTGGAGGTTATGCACTCCCTCTCACTTATTTTCTGGTACTTACACCAGGTAGTCTGTTCCGATCTCCTATCATACACCCCCTCCATCTAACTTGCCCCGGAAGTCCCCAAAAGATCGAGCAATCCGCCGCATGCCGGGTCGAACAAGTACGGCAGAGGGATAGGAGAGCTGGGCGACTGGCCAGAGCCATGAATCCAAACACAGTAGACCGGGACGATGGAAGCACCCAGCAGGTGGCCTTAGAGAGGTTTTTTTCTTTTCTTTCCTGTTCTTCCTTTCTTTCTTTGTTACTTTCTTTCTTTTTTTGCCTCGCGGGAGCAGGTTGGCCCGGTGCTGAGGCTTTTCCCGTCGGGGTCTCGGCCCCAACGGGGCGCGTCCGGTCGCGGGTGTACCGAGCCTTTTTCCCCCGTGCTCTAATACGGTATAGTATGTTCTTCGAATTCGAATTCGTTCGTTCGGGTCCGCTCACCTCGCTCCCTGCTCTCCCACCTACCCGAGTTCAGCAACACGATCCTGGCGACAAAAGCAATGTTCCCCCATAAATTATTATTTTTGACAGAGAGTCCGGTATGAAGGCTCACATACGGCATACGGCAGCTAAGCATCGGACAGAAATTGTGCTACGAAGTCTAGGGGTCCGGGTTTTGAAGGGAAGGTGAAAGTCCGCATCAAGACAGCCAATTGGTATGGCACTTTGCACAGTGAGCCAATTTCATGCCCGTGTCTGTGTTTGGGATGGCCAATAGAAATTGAAAATTCCATAATCAGAATTCCAAACCCCCCACAATCTGGGAGAAATACATTATTGGTTTTTTTTTTCCTTTTTTCCACATGTATGAGTTGGGGAATAAGGATGAACTAGGAGTCTATCATTGATTATCACTCGACAGACCAGTAGATGATGCTCCAAAGTGCCTAGAAGCGATGGGTCGAGTCCGTAAAGAAGACTGCTAAGGACACGTTTTGCACTCCCTGAACAGACGTTCTGTATGCAATCGGAAGTGCTACTCGTGTTAATGTTGTAAGTTAGCTAGTCGCCACAACTCCCGGCTGCTCGCTCCGCAACCGGGGACACTCTAAAGACCGCCAGTGCCTGCCAGCTCAACATGACTTGCAGCTTAACATTATAGCTCAACCTAGTAACTTTATGGTTCAGTACTGGTTCAAACACAGTTTCACTCTAAAAATATCTTCACTGTTAAGCATAGAAACTCATAAGAGCTCTTATCCTTCTAAAGGTATGTACCACTTCTCTAGTAAGTATCATAGTCTCCAACCTCTTTGTCAAATGAACTTTACCTGATTATGCTCATTAGCAAAAATAAACACCTGCATCCTGTACGTCCTGTGTGTCAGATGCACAGTATGCCAGAATGCTAACTTCTATTCAGGATGCAAGTAGACATGGCAACCAAAGTCAGGATGCAACAGGATGCAACAGGACACAACTGGATATAGTAATTGACATCAGAATACTACTCTTTTAAAGACAGAATTCACAGGACACAGCCAATACAAAGCATAACTTATGCTTAGGTTGCTGCAAAATAAGCTTTAATTCAAATTTTATATTTCAAAATTTATCTTTATGGATACTATGTTACAAAAATTGAGCAAGAATACAAGAGTAATACAGATTCTAATGGTCATAGGAGGCTGTATCTCTGCCAATATTCATACTGAGTAGACATTCTTTATACCATTGGAAAGCCAGAATCGAGTAGATTATTGCTGTAAAGTATGAAGTGTTGCGCCCAAATGATGCCTGAGGTATCTGGTATCAAAGTCAGAACATACTCAAAACCTCGCCAGCAAAGACCACTTACATAATAGGCTGTATTTCTATCAATATTGATGCTGAGTAGACATTCTTTATACTATTAGAAGGCTGGTATCAGGTAGATTATTTCTGTAAAGTATAATGTACTGCGCCTAAAGGATGCCTGAGGAATCTGGTATTTAAGTTAGCATATAGTCAGAAACTTGCCAGCAAAGACCACTTTCATAATAAGCTGTATCTCAACTAATATTAATGCCGAGTATATTTTCTATATACTGTTAGAAAGCTGGTATCATTTAGCAAAGTATAAAGAACTGGGTTCAAAGGATACCCAAGATATCTGGTATTAAGGTTAGCATATAATCAGAATCTTACTGTCAAAGACCACTTCTATAATAAGCTATATCTCTACCAATATTGACGCTGAGTAGACCTTCTTTATGCCATTAGAAAGCTGGTATTAGGTAAATTATTTCTGTAAAGTATGACTTTGTGCCTAAAGTATGCCCAAATAATCTGGTATCAAAATTAACATATTGTCAAAACCTCGCCAGCAATTACTACTTTCATAATAGGCTATATCTTCACCAATATTGATACCAAATAGACATTCTATATATTGTTAGAAAGCTGACATTATGTAGAATTCTTCTGTAAAGTATGAAGTTTTGTGTGAAAAGGATGCCTGAGGAATCTAGTATCAAAGTAAGCACTTTATCAGGATATAAAATATACTGCAACTCCTTGGAAACTCACATTAAGCAGATATATATTAGTTTATTGGAAAGCTGAAATTGAGTAGAATGTTGTTCTAAATTATTAGCTTTGATAGTATAGGGACTAAAGAAGAATAATAGTTAATAGAACAGTTATTGATATTTTGACTGTAATATTGTATGGTTGTTATTGTAATGAATGCATCTTAGAAAAAATCAGCAAAACATCTAAGTCACTACCTGCCACCTGTTAGGCGGAAGCCGTCTCTAAATATTCGTCAAGAAGACTTAGGCCTGAATCTTTCGTGATAGACGGAGATTTGTCTAGGAAGGCTCGGTGTCGTTCTTTTCATTTATGACTACTAAGAACTCGCGTAATTGATTGAGAAAATATTTTTATAAAGATTCGTAGGTAAAACAATGTTATATTGTTAAGGTCTCTTCTCCGTTGCTTGTTGATGTCTAAAAGCTTGGGAGGCACTTCGATATTTATATCCCGCGTCTGAGTGTTCGCGGACTACTTCTAATCCTCCTATAACTAAGTACCTTTCCCAAGATTGTACGCTAACGTCTCATAGTCTTAACAAGTGCGAACACCGTTTGACCCTGAATTCTTTCACACCATCTTCGTACTCATAAAATCTTTTCCGTCTTATCGTAGGATGCGCTATTATCCTCGAATGACCGGTCTTCGATTTATAGAGACGAGTAGACTTATATTTGAAACTTCAGTCGACTTGACTATCGTTCCAGTAGTCTCTTCCGATTTCACATAGTGGCCAGCATATGTGTCGGGTACCTATGCATAATGCAGGCTGCATAGACGGTGTGCCAACACTCATAGTCTACCGCCTATTAGGTCTTCTGAGTCTGAGCAGCTTCCCCTCGGTCCGCCTCGCCTCAAAGAGAATCACCTCTCGAGGGATCCTGTTTCCAGGACCAACCAACATACAGCGGCCTTCAGATAGGTATTGGTGTCATATCTATCCCCTATGGCCTCTGGGGCACTGTAGGAGTAGTTATGGATTTTCGAACCGGAAACGTCCCGTTACTTTTGGCCCGTAGTTAGGATGCCTAACTTTGAAGCCTAATAACTCAATGCGCCTTCGACGGATTTTCTCCATTCCACTTCTCAGAGGTACCAACAGGTGCCCTCTTATATATCCTGCGAACAGCTTCCGGTGGGATGGACGGCAGCGACGTATATAGTGTTATGGAGCAGGCTTCATTGAGATGACATTATAGTCATGGGACGCAACTCTTCGAAATCTTGCTAAGGACGTGCGGGCCCCAGAGCGGGGCCGGAGGGGGGTGTTAGGCTTCGATAAATGAGGGTCTGTGTGCAGTTACCCTACCGAAAGGTCTGTGCATTTTTCTTTATGCCTAACACCACCCTCCTAGCAATTATAACTATCACTTACTTTCACATTCTAAAGGCAGGCCATTTTGGCTCTCAGCTTTGTTAAGAGACTAAAATTGAATTTAGTACTACTTATCTCTGAGTCCTATGTTTGCAGATATTTTTAGATTTAGTCCTAGTGATCAATTGAGATATTAATGGCTAGTGTGTAACTTAGTGTTATGATAATCAAGAATGGCTACAGTCTTGCATCAGGATATTAACATGAGTCATGATTAACCAAATCAAATCTAGAGTTGAAAATTGGCACACTCCTACTTAGGACATACTTTAGTTTTGTATCCAGATTTGCCTATTAGTAACTACTTTTATTCATTCTAAATAGTAGGCCTTCTAGTAACTCTACCTCAGCTGTGAAAAAGGTGTAAATATATGTTCTTTGTACTAATAATTTATACTTATTACTTTTACTTTTAAGCAAAATCTCTCAATACTTTTATACTATTGTAATTACTATTAAGTTAAATTGAGAATTCAAGTACCTTTAAATTAATTACTCTGTTCCTCTTCCCACACCAACAACTTACTATAAACAGTTATAATATATGTAGCCTTATAAGGAAGATGCCAATCCTGATAGTGTATCAGGACGCCAATCTGTAAAGTGTGGCAAGTGATACGTGGGCCTAACAATGGGACCAGATAGCGTCTTGGCTTCGGTAACCGAGGGTCTGTGCGCAGATACCTGCCAGATAATAGATTAATGAAGTTGAACTTCCCTTAAATATTGAAAATCCATCTAGCACCACCAGCCAGCCAGCTATTTAGCTCACAATTTTCTGCCTGATGTGTTGTCAAAAGACCCTTTATTGGGTCATGTTGAATGCGCCGAACACCTGATCCAGTCATGTTCACGAACGCCGTTCAATTTCGAGCATATAAATACAGGTAAATACAAGGTCTTGATAAGGCAAAAAACAAAGAAAACTCACCAACCTAAACAAACGTACTCCGCAGTGCTTCTCAATATTCCTTTCTACTATGAATCTTCCGACGGAGACGGTGCTTGATGCTAGAAGTGGGGTGGAGGGTTCTGCTGTTCGGGCGGAGGATTTCGAAACTCTAGAGTGGAAGAATGGAGCTTCCATGGCTCGGATTTCTCAGGTAATGCCTCGCGCTGGTACCAATGTGCCCACTTCTGTTCAGCCGGAGTAAGTGTTGCGCCTACACCTCACAGAGTTACTCGCAAATGGTAACGGATCTTTTTTATTTTATTTTCTCTGGTAGAATCCTTAAGGGTATCGTGAGCACCACCGCCACCGTTCAGGCAGCGTTGCCGCCGCTCGATGGCTCGTTTGACCGCTACTACTATGTACTACATGATGGCAACGTTCACAATCCCTTAGGCGCGGGGTCCTACATCTACAAAAAGGAATACATCTCTTCCCATATCCGCTACCTAGGTCTTCCCCTGCCCACTACCGGGGTCGACAAAAGCCCCCGTCGCTTCCTACCGCCCTCAACACTCATCATCCATATCGGCGCGCAACCAAATAATTCACCTCACATTGGTACCATCGTTGTATTTATCCTAGCATTCTTAATTGCACGGGACGTGAAAAAGTACTACGCCGATCTCCGCCGGAAAGCAGACCTTTCCACTGAATTCGCTGTATGGATTGACAATTTTGAGGTAGTTGTGCACCTGGACATTGTTGATACTGCCCCCCATAACGAGGAGGGCTGTGTACGTGATGGTATCAACTACCAAAGAAGCCAACGTTTTACAAAGGCTTACCATCGTCTTCTCCCGGATTACGAGGAGGTCATGGAGTCAGCAGCCGCATTTGTTGGAGGCGGTATCCCATACAAGCTCACGGACCAAGAGACATTCGCCAACATGCCAAGTGTTCCCCGTATCATCGAAGCCATAGTTAGAGACCGCGAAAGGCTCGGACCGGAGCTGGCACCGGAGACGGGAACCCTGGCAATACGTGCTGCATGTCCTCATGAGAGATGTGGGCTTGCCGAAAAACATGGCTGTAAGAACAAGTATTCCATTACCCCTTCAGGATCCACGATTATAGAGTTCTATTGCCCCAACCACGGGTACCATTCGGTCGACTCCTCGAATCCGAGGGAAGTAGCGAGGCTCGAGTTTAATACACCGCTGAGAAACCTCGTGCGAACATTCGCATATGGCATTCAAACCACGGAGAGCAGAGAAGCAGCTCGTAAGGCGGTAGCACATAGAGGCACACCAACTCGCGAATTGATCCATATGCGAGTTACGGGCTCAGACTACGCGGGTTTGTATGCGGAACAGCTGCTCTGGCGGCAGCTGATATTGTTGAAGCCTGAGATTTCTGGCCTCACCATCCAACCACCAGTAATCGCGTACGCACCGCTGATCCAAGATTGGGCGGGGTCGAAGCTGTCCAAGTCGTTGTATGTGGACAAGGGGGCATACGGGTACTTGAGGGCGACAAGGATGGGGTATATGTTGTCCTTCGATGAAATGAAAAGGCAGGGTAAAGACCACATGATTCTCTTTCGCGAAGTGGAAAAGTGGTTGGAAGATCCAAGAAAGTTATTCCGGCCCTACTCCATCGACTATCTGCATAGGATTTTCGAGCAAGAAGGTGCGAGAGAAGAGGCTATCAACAAGATGGGGGAACGGAGAGAGGTGGTCCAGTAATGTGCGACACGGGCAACAGCGCCATTCCAAGCCCAACGAAAACCCGGCAAAAATACCATAACCGTTCGGATGATAGGAAAAAGGTAGAGAGGGGGACATGTACACTTTTTTGGAGAGAAATTAGGTGGAATTGGTTTCAGGATCGCTATCCCGCTGTATGCAAAGTGAGGGGAGGACGGTGGCCTAGTGCAATTCTGAGCAGAACTTTTGTTCGATCAGAAAGATAAAACCCGTATAAACGATACAATGACGACAGAGAAGCAATGTACGCCCTTCCTCATAGAACCTGAGCAGACTGGTGTTGGAGTGGAGATTTAGTATAGCTAGTAACCACGATTTCAAGTTCAGTTGCAATAAAATGGATACCTAGGTCATCCTTTTTGCATTCCCGCGCTCCCGCACTGCCGGTATGGTACATCATGATTAATACAAACAGACTTAGAATAGTTTCTCCATGTCCTCTAGTGGTAGCTCATCAACCATCTTTTTTGTAGCGTACATATACCCCTGTGGCGTAGGAACACCATAGGTCTTCTTCATCACCTCCGGTTTCAGGGGCGTCTTCAGTTTATATAGATGCAGTACCGGGTAACCGAACTTCGAATCCTTCATCCCATTATCGAAATCGTCATTCCCAATGCCCTTCGAATCGCGTACTTCTCCAGGTATTTTCGGGCGGCTTGTGACCATTACGTGCCTAAAGCCACGGGATTAGTATAAGCTATGAAGATTTTGAGCAGAGCTTGAATCATACGAGATGGCGGACGTTGGAGCTACTTCGTAAAGCCAAATTCGGGTCACCGTATCCCTTAATTTGTATTTCCGATACTCGTGATTTTTCTCCTGCTTCGCAATGAGACTGGTAAAGTGGGGTTTGATAGCAAAAATGGCATCGGTATAGATGCGAGCGGAGGACGATTTTTTTGAGCTTGATTTGGACGACGATGACAACGGAGCAACACTCGCCAGCTCCCCAGTCAGAGTCAGCTGGCGTGTATTCTCATTGGGCTTCGCTCCAGTTCGAATGGCAGGCATTTGGAAAGAGGGTGGTGTGGATATGTATAGGGAAGGACAAGTTCAATAGAGCTCTGCTGTGGTTGTGGTTTGAACTTTATAGTCGCGTTTTCGTGTTAGGCGTTTAAGGGGCGGCCTGAGCTCCAGGACCGGTACCGGTACTAGCCGAAACCAAAAAGTTGGATTGCCCCTAAACCTGGGTGAACCACTACGTGTATGGTGCCGGCACCTTAGGATCAACCCTCACAACAACCAAACTTTCCCAACTTTTTGGTAAGCAACAACAACATCAACTATCATTGTTTTACTTATTCCTTCTGTATATGGTAAGTCTCCTAAAACATATAAAGAACACATTTACAGAGCAGATTTCATCCAAGGTGTCTGGTTCTTTCTATCATAGCTGCTCAAGTTGAGGCAAAATTTGGGTGGAGGGAGGAGGTTGGCACTTGTATGAGAAAAGAAGGGTTTTGCTGAGTAACACACTAACATATTTCTTGAAGCGGTATGGTCGCATACTGCATTAGGACTAGTGCCCGGTCTCTTGGATGGCACTGAGGGTCGATTCTAAGATGCCGGCACCATACAGTAGGTGTGATACCGATAAATATACCGGTATTATGGTGTCGCATCGGGAAGCACGCTTTCTCTAACCGGATAGTGTCCGGTAGCGACCGTGCCTAATCCCTGGTAAGTTTCCCCAAAGAAGTAATGCTCCTCAATAGGGTGATAGGTGGAGGGAAAAACAGCCTGAGGCAATGCTGTGTAACCCCAAGAAGAAGACGAAGAGAAAAAGGATGATTGGTGGTTGTATTCTGGGTGGAGTGTTTCGTCTATCTACGATAAATTAGACTATGTGTTCTCTCGGTGGTTGTGTTCTAGTCTATCTATGATAATATACTCCCTATTAAGAAAAGAAAAGAAGTCACCCCCATTGCGGGAAAAACTGTGCACCCAGTCCTATCCCTAAACAGCCCACTCTACAGCACCGAAAACCCTACTAGCCACAACTCTTAGTCCCCCAAACCACTCTACCTTTCACACCGGTATGATACCGGCAGACTATTGTGATTCTCAGAGATCGCCAAGAAACCCTAGATTTGCGTCTCAACCGCCAAGAAACTCTCTTCGGTAATGTTTCAACATCCCTCAATCTTTGGACTAACCTCCAGTATATGTACAGTTCCCACACCAAATCCGGAATATATCATATATCATAAGAGCCGACTGCTCCCACTGCCGGGCCTATTGAGCCTCCAAAGCCTGCAGCCAAGACTCTTGCAGTCACCCAATGTACGGAGCACCCCCCCCCCATTCCTCTCTTAACACTTAGCACTCAACGCCAACACCTCCGCACGCACCATGTTCTCGTTCGTGCCGCTGTAATCTCGTATTCACACATCAAGGGTGAGGAGTATGAGTATACTGCTGCGACACAGGAGCAATTTGATCAGATCTGGAATGCTTATGACAAGGTGGGAGTTACAGTCGTCTACTGTGGGTATGGATATGGTAGGATAGGGATGTCTATCAGGGAAATTCAGCTCTTCCAAGGTCGGGCTCTGTATTACAATGATCACAGGGGGAATGGCGTGCAGCGTCCCGGTCAATTAGCGGCACCAAGTGACAAAATTCATGGGTAACTATCTCTTCCAGACAGTTCCTGCACTGCCTATGCAGACCCTACTTCAAATATTGTTGAAAGCCACAGTGGCCCACTCGATACTGACACCTCTGATCTTCAACCGCCACTATATCCAGCACTTGAAGGAAAAAAAGAAGAAGAAAAGTGATAGAAGGAATTGTGCGATCATCCTACAACCGCACCGAAAAAGTGGTTGAAAGGATATAGCGGTGGATGCAGGGGTACAGTGGAGGTGGTAAAGCCTGATGAGAGTAAGGAGGGCGAGTGGGGTGAGCACCCAGGGGACCGAGGGAGAATATTTTTGACCATAAAAGGGGGACGGAACGCTCGATGTTAAGATGGAGTATCATACACTGTACTCTTAATAGCTTAAAGTGCGATCGCGATATTTGACTGCTAGATCATGACATGGCCTAAAGCACACCCATTCCAACCCTTTCCAACGCCCTCCCAATCCTACAGTCTATCTGGTTTGGAACCACCCACACAATTCTCTCCCAAAATGAGAAATGCAGGCAGAAAAGAATAACACCACCAGGGGATGCCCACAAAAGATATCAAACAACCAAAAAGACCAATCCCACTACCCAGTCCGTGGACGAGAGGTCCCGTACATACAGAGGAGGCTCGGTCCGGGTATGATAGTCTCCAGGGGAGATGGATCCTCATGAATAGCCAGACGGGAGGCGTAACCGGATGCTGTGTAATCCTAGCTATAGTACAATACAGATCGCCAAGGGCTCCGCTCGATTGGAGCTGTTCATGGGAGTAACCCATATTGAAAAGGCTCTAAGGGCCAAGTGAGAAGGAGCAGCAGACCCGGTCGCTCTTTGCTCCCTAACTTATAGCTATGTAGCCACGGGTAGTCTACAGCCAGGAAGGATGGAAAAGCTGAGGCAGGTCTCAGTATGGTAACTTAAGATCTCACAATGATGTCCTTTCCTCAAGCCTATGAAGCTCGAAGAGTTGTTTTAATAGCTTGTGAACTGCTTTTACATCAACAAAAAAATGGGTTCCCAAAACACACCAAAGAGTTATCAAGCGCACCTTTTTCGGACCCCCATCGCAAAATATCGCTCATTTTCCTCCCAGTACCCCCCGCCAAACCTATTCCCGATTTTCCATTCCCGATCCTCTCCAAAGAGATCAAGTCCCCCAAAGACCTGGTGATAACGGAGGCTTCACTGCAGTGACATTCAACTTGAATCTGGATGGGAATTCTCCCCTACCATGAGTAGGTTTATCACGACCGGAACCATGCGCTACCACGCGCACACAGACAGTATATATAAGAGTGGGACAAGGAGAGTGGTACGGAGCAGGAGTGTTGACGTAGATTTTGGTATGATACAACACCCACTAGTTCGTCTTTCTTTCTATCTCCATTTTATTTCCTACCTACAATGTCATGCTGTACTCTGGTAGGTTCTTAGGGAGCAATTGGAGAGAGGTCTAACATTCCATTCTTTTTTTCCCATTTTTTTTTTCCCATTCTTTTCCTTCTATATTCCTTTTCCCTTTTGGCCACTCTACAGGTATCCTACTTCCTCAAAACGGGCATCAGGACCAAGGACACCTACTGTTTGCATAGTATACACGATGCAAGACTGGCTTGAAAATGCATGACTGTACTGGTGAGACAACCGCTATCACAATCCCCCAAGTTCTCAACCTTATAAGTAACCATTCCGAAATGTTGCTTCAGGGCGAGTAGACGTGTGCGGGGTGGGACAGCAGGTATTAAATTAGTATCTGAACCAGTTGTCTGAATCAAAGATAAAAAAAAGGACTTCTCAATCCAGTGTATTTCTTCCAAGTCTGGGGATGCCATGGAATCTAGTAGCAAGACTTCCGGAACACAAGATTTGATTTGTGCATATACTGTCTCCAACCAGTTGAAGACTCCCTCCTCTTGATAATTCTCGCACACTCTCCCGGAACTGTTCTTGGTATTAACGGCATTGGCAATTAGCGAAAAGTGAAAATAATATGACTCAGTGGTATGCTTTTTATCTCCACCGCACTAAGTACTGCAAAGTACCGTCCAGTACCCTTCCTCTCGCATCACCGGGGTATTCTTAGCAAAGACCGGCGAGTAGGAGGACGGTCGTTGTGTTCGATTGCAGTGTAACCTTGCCGGGGAGTTTCCCCCAAATTGGGCTGAACAGCTCCTGCTTTGTACGAATACCATAATGACTAAAAAAGCCCGTTCTTGGTATGGACTAGGACAACCAAAACCTGCCCTCCTGGCCAACACGATTCAGGACTTCTGAATTGGGAATAGCCACTGACCTTATTGGAAGGTATTGTGGTTTCCTCAAGTCTAATTGTTTAAATAATAGATTTGAACTGCTCTATTGATTTTGTTCCATCCAAGGTCAAAGAGGAAGTTGCTATCTTATCCAGGGTTGGAACTGAAGCTATCGCACATCCTTATCAAACAGCCCACAGAAATATTATTCTAGTCATTAATTTTGAGCCCATTAGTAAAACAAAAATTAGACAGGAGCCATTAGAGGCTTCGTGGGGGGATCTCCCGCGAGATTATCATCCGAGAGGAATTGTTTTAAGGATTTTTCTCCAGAATGCTGATAATTTAGTATGCCGGGGTCTTCCAGGATTGTTGGGTGGAGGGCAGGTTCTGGTTGGCCAGCTCTTGCTTCGCTGCCGCTGAGATATCCTAGCCTGGTTTAAAATGCTATCCCCAAGCCTATTTAAGTAATCGTAGCAGGGAAAACATCGTATCATAGTTCTGAAGAGGCGAAGGGTCAGAATACCGAAAAATCAGTGCTTCTCAGCGTTGGAATGATAGAAGCGAGAAAGTCCGCTTAGGTTTTCTTCCAATTACCATAGGCTATTTTTCAACGTTTTTAAACTGGGCTGGAATGTCTTAGTGCTCGAGGGACACACCACACTACAGGTACCATTCTCGTGTACAGTACGGTAGTACCAATCATGTCATGAAGACCTCTGGCCATAACGGGTATTGCCTTTTGTAAAGATCTAAATTCTGTAAACGCGCTTGTTGAAATAAAAAATATAAAAGGGGAGGAATAACCGGCGGAAGCGGCCTCACATATGATAACTGCAGTAGAGAAAAAAATATCAACAGACGTTTGAAATATGTTCCGTGGCTCTGCAGTGCATGGTCCGGCGAATCTCCAGCTTGGGTAGTTTTTTTTTTTCCACACTCCCTGAAAGCCCTGCTGACACTACCTAACAGCGCCTTCATCACATCATTAAAGGGAAGGCGGGGTCAAAGTTGAGTGGCGGAGGAGTAATCTAGAACTATCATTCCGGAACGTACCGGTAGATCCCTTTGGGGGGAAGGAGGGCCCTGAGAATAGAAGTGGATGTTCCTGGCGTTTGTAGTTACGGAGGATCATGTCCTCCGTGAGGGATGATAATCCTATCTACCGTAGCTTGCTTGCGGTACCCCTTGTGTGAGTACTATTCGGCGTAAGAGTATCCTTCGCTACATTATTCTCTAGCCTACCTCCCCCAAACCAATACTTGCACTTGTATTATTGACTTGACACTCTTTTTTCCCCTGCTCCACCCCACGTTTCCCTGTTGGCTTGTTTTTTCTTTTTTCTGTTTGCTCCCTCTCTTTTTTCTCTTTGGCTCCCTCTACTTGTACCGCACAACAATGACCTTGGTCTGGGTGAGATCCAGTAATCCTCCTATCATCCTAGCGCGACAACAATGCCACCGAGAATGTCCAGAATAGGTATAAGTTGGTTTAGCATTGGTACTTGTACGAGTAGAAGGTAGCAAATCCTTGCATTTGCTTCCCTTTTGTGCCCCCCCCCCCCAAGCTCGTTCCTCCCTTTTCTCAGAATCCCGGATCATAGATGAGTGGCTTTTCGTTCTCAAGGTGGTACTCGTACTGCACTAGTACTCGAGTACGCATGAGCGGTATGGGCAGGTTACAGCACAGTAATGACGTTCCCGAAAACGCCTCGCTTTGGACTGTAAGTTAATGTCCGGCACATCATACTGTACAGCCCACCCTGTCTGTCCGTCGATCCGCCTGTCCCTAAGCAAGCCCTTCGGGGAAGTGACTTCGGGGAGGAAAGGAGGAAGAAGAAAAGAAAAGAAAAATCAGCTCCTCTTCATCCTTGCCCTTGCCTGCGTTTTCAAGCGCATTTCTTGAATGTTTTCTTCTCCAGCCGGCTAGACTAACTGTATGAGCTCCCCCGGGTGCTCAGCATCCATAGTACAGGGTGGGCTATGGGGTGGGATCGGCCCGGTGTATCATGAACATAAGGCAATTCTGTAGAGTGTTTATTGCTGTCTTCTTCCTTTTTTCTTTTTTTCCTTTCTTTTTTGGATAGAGAGGTACTCCTTGTAATCGAGGTAACAGCTAGACAGCAAAACTAAACGTGGAAATTCTTCGGCTCTGCGATGGAATGGCATGGTGTTGTATGGAAATCATGGTGGCTTTGGTGACGTGTAGGTTCATGTCCCCGTGACCCAAGTTAACGAAGTACGGTAATTAAACTTGAGTGAGTTGGGATTTATGGAGGGGAAAGGGGGGTGGGCAAACTTTCAGGTAGTAGCTTACCCCCCGAAGAAATTGGGTAGTGTCCTGGTGGTGAAATACGAATTTTGAAATGGGAAGAGCTTGCTGACCTTAGCTTTGTTGTTTTGCAAGATGTTTCTGTGGCGAGATGTAGATGCTCCAGGGGTTTGGATAAAGACAGTTCTGCAATCCTCTAGCCCATCGCATCGCGGTTATAGATAGAGAGTTATCACACTTCAAGGGGCTAGGATATGTGGTTTTCTTGGGGATACAGTTCCAACCCTATACGACAATCTAGGAAGCTGGGCTCGGGCGTGAAGCCTTGTTGTCAACTACAGCTCCACGGTCATCACGAAAACAGGTCTCAAGAGAAGCATTCCAGTGCTCTCTCTAGTCACTTCAATCGTATCAACAATCTATATTCCTTTAGCACAGCTTAGACACCCTATCTCTGGGTCTCCGCCACTCCAACGCTTAGCCCTTCGTCCTATCCCAGAGGAAGTACTCTGCCTATTCTTCCATCAACCCTCTAATCAAAGCACAGAAGGCTCACCACACCAACGTTAAGAAATCCCCTATCATACATAATAATATTATGATACTTTATCCATTTGTCTCCTCCGAGAACAGCACCAGGGCTAAAATCCCCTCCACCGAAATCTCCTACATTCACATACGCTCACTCGTGTGCACAGTTCGCAAGGGGGCGCCGTAGGCAGGTGCTCAAGATGGGACACTGAATTTTGGCCCACGCCCTCACAATCCACCACTTTACGATAGCAACTACAACTGTACAATCGGAAGATATCGAAGCCGAGTGACTGATTTGCGATGGAATAAAGTGACTATGGATTACACGTTAGCCATTTTATTAGCTCTCCTTCTCTTTGCAAGCAACTACTTGTATGCCTCGGTATCCCCTCTATCCAAGTATCCCCTCTTTTCCAAGACCAAAGGTCTCTCTCCCGTTATGCTCGGAGGATAAGTTGTGCCTTTTGGTAGCGGATTGTTTATCATTTTGGAACCTAATTTACATATCTGCTCTTGAGCAGAGGGACCAATACTCGGTGGAGTAAACCATGGTTTGGTGGCTGCGCGCAGGTTTTTCCATGCTATCCTAAACAAAGAATCATAGCCCAATATCTCCAGAGATATTCACAATATTCCTAAAAGTCCACCCGAGCACCAGGATATCTCCTCATAGCCCGAGAGATCTATCCGGCCGTAAAGAGAGAGAGTTTTATAAATAAGAGCACTTCTTGCTTTACTGACTCGGCGCCGTTCTATGGGAGCGTGATGAACCCGATGCCCTCTTCAACGTTTGCCTGTTTGTAGTTAATAGGGGTCCTTTTGTAGCGGGATAGGCCAAAGCACACCAAGATCGAATATTTTCCGGCTATCGTTGCCCAACCCCCATAGGCGGAAACAGTATAGAAAAAATTCAAAAAGTGATTTGCTACAAAATAGAAGTAGGATGGAAAAACGTAGGATTTTCCTTCCGTTCTCCTAGAGTAGCGGGGTGTGGAATGTCCCTTCCCTGAAGGCACTTGACAGAGCCAGGGCTTTTGTGTAGGAAAGGTATATTGCGACAGATCCTACAGTTCATGCTCCCACAGCTCTGCACGAACTCCGGGTAAATGCCTGGAATAAATTTATATCATGCTCCAGACATGATAAATTTCTTAATTTTCTTCCAGAGCTAAGTCTCAAGATATCATACCTGTGGGGATCTGGTAACTCGGAAACCCGCAAGTTTCGGTGAGTTTTGGCCCCTGTCTCGTAACCAAACGACTTCTCTGTTAGTCTGCATCGAGTGACATTCTATGCCCAAGAATCCTGTCTTGGCACAAAGGAAGAGCCTCAAAAGATTTATTTCTATTAAACACATGTACGAGTAAAACAAAACAAAGTACCGGTACCGGTAGGGCAATCCAAAACGGAACAACACCAATTCCTCCCCCTTTCCCAAGCGGAATATACAGCCTAGAAGGGATTCACTATCATCGGTTTTCAACGCTCGATGCGACAATGCTTCTTGGTCCGTAGGCTTCTCCTGCTCTTTGAGCGAACATCCTCTACGACCTCACCGTTCCGGCTATCAGGGTACCCGCCGCCCGTCCACTCACTACCGCCGCAGAGGTTTTTCTCAGGGTCCGCTAGGGCTTGCTTCGAGAGGATTTCGCCAGAGTTGGAGAAAAGGATTAACGATGTTCCGCTAGAGAGGTTTAGGAATTTTTGTATCGTGGCGCATGTGGTAGGTTTTCTATTCGTTTTCTCGCTCGTTCTGTTTGACGGGTGGGTGGGTGCAGTTAGCGTTAATTGAAGTGCTGATTCAATTTCATAGGATCATGGGAAGAGCACCTGTACGTTGATTCAATACCCGGAGTCTGAAAGGGGAATTCTTGATTCCCCCTCTTCTCTTTTTTCCTTCTTCTTTAAGGGCATGGTGGGATAGATTGTTACTAATGCTTCTTCGAGTGAGATAGTGAGTGACAGACTTCTAGAGCTCACAGGGACTATTGCTCCTGGGGGGAACAAACAGATTTTGGACAAGCTTGATGTAGAACGGGAACGGGGAATTACTGTTAAAGCGCAGACATGTAGTATGATTTATAAACATAAGGTTTGGGCTGATTATCTTCATTACCGAACTAATTGCTAATGATGGTGAAGGGAGAAGATTATCTCCTCCATCTTGTAGATACCCCCGGGCATGTCGATTTCCGAGCAGAAGTATCTCGAAGCTACGCTTCATGTGGAGGAGCGATTCTCCTGGTCGACGCATCACAAGGCGTTCAAGGTACCTACGTCTGACTCCATATCCCCAGACCTAGAGTCTAATGATCGAGCCCACAGCACAGACGGTGGCCAATTTCTACCTCGCCTTTGCTCAGGGTCTACATCTCATCCCCGTAATCAACAAGATCGACCTGTCAACGGCAGATCCGGAGAGGGCGCTCGAGCAGATGAAATCCAGTTTCGAGCTCGATCCCAAAGGTGCAGTCCTAGTTTCCGCTAAAACAGGCCTTAATGTTGAGTCGATATTGCCGGCTGTTGTCGACCAAGTGCCGGCGTAAGAGTCTCCCCATCCTTTTCTGATGGCTGGTTTCCTCGATTGAGAGAGATAGTGATCTAAAAACCTCTCTGTTCGACAGTCCCGTAGGCTCCCATGAAGCTCCGTTAAAGATTCTCCTAGTGGACTCCTGGTATGACATGTACAAAGGTGTGATCCTGTTAGTCCGGGTCTTCGAGGGCACCCTCCGGCCCGGAGATACCATCGTCTCCTTCGCTACAGAGAAGAAATACATTGTTGGAGAACTAGGCATCATGCACCCCCTCGAGAAAGCGACTTCCTCCTTACGTGCAGGTCAGGTCGGATACGTTTACTTTAACCCAGGGATGAAGAAGAGCTCCGAAGCAAAGGTCGGGGACACATTTACGCATGTCGGTATGGGGAACGTTGTCCAGCCGTACCCAGGATTTGAGGAACCGAAACCTATGGTTTTCGTCGGTGCCTTTCCGGTGGATCAGTCGGAGTTTAATCGACTGGACGATAGTATCAATCAGCTAGTCATTAACGATAGAAGTGTTACGCTCCATAAAGAGTCCTCGGAAGCTCTTGGGCAGGGGTGGAGGTTGGGTTTTCTGGGTTTGCGTCATTTACTATCACTCGGTTTTTTTGGTGCTAACTCGATGAATCGAAGGTACGTTGCATTGCTCGGTATTCGAAGACCGCCTAAGGCAGGAGCATGATACCTCAATCATCATTACCGCTCCAACGGTGCCATACATGATCAAATACAAGAATGGCTCTGAAGTCATCGTCCGAAATCCGCACGAATTTCCAAATCCCGACGTGGAGTACAACAAGATCGAAGCCTTCTACGAGCCATTAGTTCTTGCCACCATCACCCTCCCAGATGAATACCTTGGGAAAGTTATCGAGCTCTGCGAGGTACAGATTTTATATATTTCCCCCTATCCCTGGTACCTCTCATAGATGCTAAAAACGATCTTAGTCAAACCGCGGCACGCAAGTCTCCATCGAATTCTGGACGGCCAGCCAAGTCATCTTAAAGTACAGAATCCCACTCGCTCAGCTAGTCACCGACTTTTTCGGAAAACTCAAGGGCATAACGAAAGGCTACGCGTCACTAGACTACGAAGACGCCGGGTATGAGAGGAGTGATGTTGTGAAGCTACAATTACTTGTGAACAAAGAACCCGTGGATGCTATCTCCCAGGTTCTGCACAGAAGTCAGTGTCAGAGGATTGGTAAACAGTGGGTTTCAAAATTCAAGGAGTATGTGGATCGGCAGCTTTTTGAGGTGGTCATCCAAGCCGCAGTGGGGAAGATGATTGTTGCGAGGGAGACGGTCAAGCCTGTTAGGAAGGATGGTAGGGTTTTGGAATCTTCCTTGCGTTAGGGGCCTTTGCACTGATTTATTGCGTAGTTACCGCAAAGCTCTATGGTGGTGACAGGACCCGGAGAATGAAGCTCCTGGAGAAACAGAAGGAAGGAAGAAAGAAACTGAAAGGCGAGTCCTCACATTCATAACGCGCAAGCAATATGAAATACTAATTTGTCATGATCTAGCTATCGGCCAAGTCACAATCGACCAGAAAGCTTTCCATGGTTTCCTGCAGAAGAACTGATAGATCACTTACGAGACGTTGAACGTATCACACTGCATTCAGGATAATTATTCTACTGTTTATAGGAAACACATACATAAGTGTTAGGATGTGTATCTCTGCACCGTATAGTGAAAGTCATGCTGTACCAGTGGGGGCTGTACTTGGAAGCATTCTCCCGTCCTGGGTTGTTGTCGCCCAGGCTATAATACGATTTTACGCTTCAATAATTTAGGGCATTCTGGGCGTCGACGGACATCACGCTTTCGCCCATATCACATTATCAGGGCATAGGATCACTACGGGTCATGTAGATGGTCACTCGGGCAGCGTGGGTGACTACCCCCAACGAACCCGACATTCAAACAACACAATAAACTCGACCTCGTGGTCGTTACATCCATAACCCTATCCATGTATCACCACCCGCTTTCGCCCTGGGGTTGTTGATGTCAGCATTTACAGTATGATATGTAGTGTCTTTGGTCCTATTGAGGGTTTGTGAAGGAGTATGGGAGGTGCTCGTGGTGCGGAACGCGCACGAATAATTGTTCAACCTGCCATGATAATAATATTATCATACTTTTCTCCTCTTGCGCTTGCCTCGAGTATGATACCAATCGGCGCCCTCAGGGTTCGCGTAGATGTGGCAACCTCAGATATCCTATCATACCATGATAGGTGATGTTTTTTAGAACCAGCGTCCACGAGAAATCTGCGAATACATTAGGTATGGTTAAGTCAGCCAGTGTTTGGTATGGTATGAAAATACTCTTCGGACTAACCAGCTAGCTTACCAAATTGGGGCTTGCTGTGGGTTTATTTTAAAGCCCGGTTTGAGTTTTTTCTTCTCCCCTCTTGTCTTTAAGGACATTATTATAGATACATGTCGGCCGCGTAAGGACTAGTTATCATATAATATGAGAAATAGGTTATGTGGAGATGTCGGGATAGATAGCCATGCAACGTAGACTTGAAAGGAAATGGCACAGTTTCGAAGAGATAATAATTATCATACACAGGCGGCTAGAGTTCCGTCTGTACGGAGCAGAAAAACCGTCTCCGCGATTACGAGACTCGACACAAACGCCGCGATCTCGAAAATCCAATCAGACTTCCAGTCCTTCCTTCCACCCACTCGCAAACAAAGCAACCGTGCATCCCGGTCAGACTAGCATAAAGTCAAGTTAATAAATAGGGAGACGGGGAGGGGAAAAAGCCCAGCGTCAAAGTAAAAAAAATAACTTCCGCCTCCTCGCACGTCCCGAAGCGCCTCCGTAGGTAGTATCGATATCTCGCCGACCAAATCGATATCTTATCATATTTTACAATTCAAATAGACTAGATGGAGAGAGTGTGTGCGTGTTTGCGAGTCCAGACCCGCACAAGAGCTCTACATCTCCACTGAGGAGAATTTGCCGTACAGTCACCCCCACCCGTGTCAAAATTGCGAAAACAAAGAAACACCATCGACCGGTTCTTGTAGACTAACTTAACGCCCAAGAGACCGGTTCACGGCTAGCATTGAAGGGAAGGTCGGGAGGGAATCCAACTCCCAATGGAGGGACAGACATAGCTGGTATGATATCATGGCAAATAGTAAAGGGCAAGCCCTGAGATATTTCCCATTCATCACGACCTCGCTATAAGGGCGGTATCTGACCTTCAAGTCTGCCGTTCATACATATCATACATGCCATGTGGACATAATATAATAAAGCCAATCTGGCTGAAGATAAGTGATATGAGTGATTTCTTGTGATAATTGATTACTAGTCATATATGCATATAAAGTATCTGGGTCCTAGAATTATGCTCAAGAGAGGTTGTTATGCCCGACTTCGAAGTTTTGGCGTCAAGAGCCATAATCCAGAACGCGATCCGGTCATTGACTCTACGGTAGAGGCCAGCTGCTCAGATAATCACTCGCTCCGCACCTGCTTCTTGGACCTACAGATTAACTGACTACCCTACTGCAGCAGACCCCTTTCTGACCAGCGCTTTTGCCTAACATCCCTGATGCCTGTATTCTAAAGAAGAAAACAGGATAAAGCATTGCACTTCCTAGATCCATGCGGGGAAGCTCGTGCCCGAGTCCATATATCAAGCCCTCAATGCTGATAACTCCACGATTGCGAGTTGCTCTCTCTCCTAGGGTGTATCGAGCATACAGCATCATACCTGGTCCGAGAATTCATAATAATTGCCATGCACGCCCGTCACCACTTGCTTGCCGCGTGGACACGATATGACGTTTAACTTGACTCAACCATCAACGGAGGAGATAGTAAATACGGCATCTATGGATAATGGAGGATACCAAAGACCTCTCTAAAGACGCCCGGACTGGCTGGTAACCAAAATTAGATTCCCCCCCACGATAATAGGTATACACTTCCGAGTTCATCGTTCATTGGATCCGGTACGAAGGAGGGCTGGCGGTCTGGATGTGGACTTCAACAAGTTCCTCCAAATGCAATATGAGGGGTTATATATCAGCCAGCACCTTGTAGCTTGATCCGCCCCGTGCTGGTTTACATATATTAGAGTACAGTACACCGTCACCCTGATGTTTAGGTCCGATACATTCATGCATATTACATCAAACGCTCAAAAATCCCAAGGCATGTTGGGACAGTCTAGCTAGCGAGGGGGCATACACAAGCCAGAAGTTCATAGGTCTAGTCCAGACATTGAGGTATTCAAATTTGATTCTTCATTACGTCGAAGCCCCATAATGTATTCACCGTTCTATAGCCCGTAATCGCAATAATCAAGTATACCCTTCCCCCCCCAACACCACTTACAGCACTTGAACCGAGTGATATTTGTGATCCTCACATAAAATCACTCGTTGTAGCGCAATTTCAAGCCCCGTGCGCATGGCCTGCATTCCTCTCTCCTGGGCAGGGTACGGTACTTGAGTACCTGTATTACGCTATCTATCCTACGCAGGGAAGCGCTGCCTGCTGCCTTGGGTAGTACTGGACTGGTACCTGCCTATCGCACATTCCTGGATCGCAATCAAACTTGGGTGCCCCTATCTGACATCCTGCTCGCTTCATCGCCACCGTGAAAATCCTTGGATCGCTCCTCGCTGGGCTATTGAAGATCTATGATAACCGCCGGGGGGGGCTGCGATAGCTGTGTAGTCAAGGACCTATCATAACCCACCGTACTCGAGTATAATTTCTAATCTTTCGAGAAACATTTACTCGAGTAGGTCTGTTTGTGCCGCTGCCAATTGGCCAAGCAATATACCGATAACATCCGGGGGGTCTCAGCCCATCTCCAAGCGAATCACCATGACACCGAGGCGAGGGTACCGAACCTGCTGGTCTTTCTTTCTTTCTTTTTTATGGTACGAGCACCTCTTTCCCCTCCCAAGTGGCCAATCCTTGTCAGACATCCCCCCCCATCTGATTGAGCTTGGCGGGACGCTGCTCCAATTTTTGCCGGTTCTGTACTCGAGTACTAATCCCGTTTTGTGTTTTACTGGCCCCCTCTCCTGGGGTCCGCATTGAAACTGAAACAAAATATGATTTGTTGATGCAGGTGAATTTTTCCGACCGTTTGCCTGTTGCTCGCGCCACTCTGGATGAGGCATCGACGCAGACCATGACAGCCGATGAATTTTCGTATCCCCTTTCTTTGTCTTTGCTCTCGTTATGTTTATTTGGATTGACTTAATGGGTTGTTCGTGTACAAGTACTGTACAGTGGTGCTGTGCTTGCTCTTGTTATCAGCTGCCTGGCCGGGCCAGATCCGGTTTGGGAGTTGTGCCGTCAGCGAGGATTGGACAGTCTAATGGGATGTGCTTGTAGGAAGGAACTGACGAGTACGGTAGGTCGAAAGTCCTGGGATTTGGCAGAGCAGAGGATAATTAAATTAAATTTGTACTACACTTGGTAAGTGTCACCAGAAATCGAACCCGAATTTGAGGATGAAAGGAAGACTTGTACTCGTACACGAGTACGAGTACTAGTATTAGTGAGCTTACCCCTGATGTTCTCCTTTTTCCCTCTCCTTCTTCTGCTTCTCCTGCTTCCTCTGCAATTGCTTCCTCCCTTTAAAACATTTCAATGTTGTTCGAGTTACTGCAGAATGTAGTGCTAGAGCTCTCGGTCCCAGCCTTCGCAGTGGCATATAGCTAAGGTAGCCACCACAACACCACAGGTGCCCGACAGGCTCTTCGGGCCTGAACAATTCCCTCGAAGGAAGACTCAATCCGTGGGAAAACAATATCCTCCATGGAATCTTCAGGGAAAACCCCAAAGAGAAGTACGCGCCCAGAGGCTTAATACTTTATTATAATAAAAGGGAGCGGGTAGAAATTTAAAGTTTGTACGAGGGGGTGAACCCTTATGGCATATGAATTTGTGTATGATACGTTATCATAATATTATCATACTCGAATACTCGAGTAAACACTGTCCATTACAAATTTCAGCCCCACCAGATGCCGCATCAAGGCCTCACGCTCACCCCCGCCCGACTTACGAGAGATACACTCGCATGGGGGAAAAAGAAACATCAAAGTTTATTTTGGGCCCTGTGGTTCGGGTAATTCCTATTGTAGGAGAGAAGGGAAGGTGGCGGAAGTCGCCAGAGGAAGAAATCTAGAAAAGAACTGCCCTATGGAAAAGGAGGAATACGATGATAAAAAAGCATTGTGCAATTCTAGCATCGAACATAAATACACAGCCCTATCATTGTCCGTATCGACCACCGACAACCCCACAGCCCCAGAAACATCACCATGTCCTAGCCTAGAAGCCTAGTGTGCTCGTACTCGAGTAAGATTCGCTTAGATAGAGTGCTGGTCCGGGTCTCAATGGCGCGTTAGGTCCGGCCATCTTTATTTCCTTTTTCTCTTTTTTTTCCCCTACTGTTTCGGTTTCGTTTTCAGCTGGAAGGATCATTTGTCAGGATAGAGGATGGGCGGCTGAAGCCTGCGCCAAACATCTACTCGTACTGGCAATAGCCAACAAAGACATAGTGGCTTCTGTGTGTGCTTGTAAGGCCGGTGACTCTGGGAAGACAGAGTTTCCGGATTCCAGATGCGAGGTTTTAGTTGAATGGAAAACAGAAATGAGCCAAAGCAACTCGTAGCCTCACGAACCTCTCTTACTGCGGAATTCCAACAACTACACCTCTGTACTCGTACTGTTCAACAAGAGAGGTTTACCCCCAGCCCCACTATCACAAGACCTTTGTCTGGCTCCACTCTTCTTAGAGTTAGTCTATATTATCTACCAGTACGGTATTGTTCTTACATGGCGCGCTCTATCGTGGAGGAATGAGAATCGTCGAAGAATTTTACCCAGCGGGTAATTCGTCCACATCAGGTGCACCGCATATGTCGGTGGAGTATGGCTTAGTAAGGGAGTGACAGCCGCATCACTAGGTTAAGGTAGGAACAGCGATACGCTGGTCCTATCCTCCAGAGCACTAGCATTGAAGAATTGTTATAATAATATATAAACTCCGAGATACGATGGAATATGCTGGCACCGGTAATCGGGCGTTAGGGAGAGGAAAGAAAAAAAGTGGAGAAGATTTGAAAATGCCTGATGAAAGAGGTGGAGTCAAAAGAGGAGTGCAGATATTTAGCTAGAGTCCTCGATGTTCGTGCAGTGCGCCGGTATTAGGTATGGAGAGGTGCAAAATTTAGATCCGCCATCTTGTCTATCGATAAGGACAACCTTCTCTACAGTTAACACAGCCAATCACCACAGATATCCGTCGTGCAATATTCGTTGTCAATAATACCAAGAGTTTGTTGTATCTGAATGACGGGAAATAAACTTCAAGCGGGTTGGAGCGTTCAGCAAAGGCCATCGAAGTAACAAAAGCGGAGGATCAGGCAAGTTATATTTCCCAGCGATGGACGGACTTTAAGGTTAAGTTACTGCGATTTTTCAAAGACAAGCGAGTGGATACTGTGCAATAGAGTTTCCGCGTGATCCACCGGTGTATCAGAGCACATTCAAATGACAAACGTTACCCCAGCACTGGTAAGTTCGATTTGCAAAGAGGTTCACTGTTGCCCCAGCTGGCCCACGATTTCGGACTAACGGGCTGGGAGAGCCCCCTGACACCCTATCGGTATTGGGTTAGAGTACTCAAGTAGGTAAGGCTGAGTGTGCCACGCTGCATTTTACAGCGCGATATCTCTTCCGACGAGGCTTTGCCAACCTTTTTTTCTTTTTTTCTTCTTCCCGTTTAACTTAGAATCCAGCTGACAGTATCTTTCAAGCGAGTGATCTTCGATTTCTCGACATTATTGAAGCACAAAGCGTACCGTATGATATTTCACGGAGTTCGATGGCTTGCCACTAAACACTCCGCAATCCGTACGATATTCCCCCCACCCTTCCAGCTACAGAAAGTTCCCCCGGTGCCGGTGCGGGAGCCCATCGTGTAAGTAGTAAGCTTTCTCGATTAACGCCTGAAGTCCAGAGACGCACTTGCAAGGATAGGTTGCTAGCTCGACGAGTCGATAGGAATCAACGCTCACCACCACAGTACTAGTACTTCATTCGACCATAGAGCGTGCGGCTGAGACGAAGTAGGTAAGCACCGGGAAAAATATTCATAGATGCGAGGTGCAGGGAGGCGCACAATGCTCGAGTACAGTACGAGAGCTGGTATCATACAGTACGAGGACCGGTATCACAACAACAACGGCAATTCGTTTGTTTTGGTCAGTAGCAGCACAGGAAATTGTGGCGCATGCTGTACATGTACTTGTACTGCCCCTCAGTAACTGACGAGTGACTCGAGGATTCCGAAGTGTCCTCCAATAATGGGTTTATTGACTTGGAGGAACATGGGTAAAATGTGTTGAGATCCAGTTACCGGTAGATCAGCAAGTGGTTATTAACATCCGTTTTGGCTTGTTTGGGGGTAGGTGCACAAGAGCTTACCGAGTGGCAGGTGGGCCTAACCCATGTGTGAGCATGGCCCGACACTGTAAGCAGGGTGAGGGTGAGAGAGAGGGTGAGAGAGCGGGGTTCACTGCCACATGCGCTGGGAGTTCGGTGGAGAGAGCCCTTGTTTGTACTCGTACTTGCAGCCACAGCACTTCTGGAAGGACGCGTGAATCCAGTGAGGGGAGACAGCCAAAGCGCTACCTTACTCGTAGACTAGACCCAGAGGGAAGAGGAGCGAAAGCATGGTAAGCCTGCCCAACGAGACGCTTCCCATCTTCCACCCCCTGGAAAAGGAAATAGGCGCAAAATATGCACGAGTACAAGCAGAGTCGGAAAAGATTCATTGAGGATTAGGAAAAAAAAAAGAGAGAGAGAAAAAGAAAGGAAAATAAATAAAAAAGAAAAAAAAGAAAAGAAAAGGAAAAAAAGGAAAGAGGGTGTTGGCTACTGTACCGTAGTCCTCTTCTCACCGTGTTTCAGTGGGAAAAAGAAGTCCTTGCGGCACTCCTTTTAACAACTCGTGGGTCTCCTCCTTCTCAGACCTCTTCTCCTTTTCTTTTCCCCTTCTCTGTTTGCTCTGTCCCCCTCCCAGAGTTGCGTTATCTCCACTCTGCAGAGCCCATTCCATCTCTCCTATTACTAGCTTCCTCCCCCAGCAAAGTGAGAGACAATCTCTCTTTCTGTTCCATTCCTCACTCGGCGATAATTAAAGGACCCTCCCACCCCCTGAATTCCCGTGCCCCTCTAACCTCCTCTTGAAGGTAAAATTTCATTAGCCCAGAGAGAGAGCTTCAACGAATTCCAAGTGAAGTAAAACAGTTCTATTTTCTCCTTACAGATCTTGTGCAGCGGGAATCTACACAATGTCATATCAAGGCGGGAATGCCCAACCAGGGCACGGTGATGACCATACCCAGCAATACCCTCCCTCCACATACCATATGCCCCCTCCTAGAGACTACGACTCCGACGACGAAGAACGAGTCCCCCTTAACACCCAGCAACAACCAGGTGGACCCTTTCAAGCACCATTCGACGACCCGATGAGCCGCTCAACCACCCCTGGTGGTTCTCAACGCCCCAACACTGGGTATTCTCTTTCAGAGAGCTATGCTGGAGCACCAGGAGCTGGTACATACGATAGTGGACCAGGTTATCCTACCGGAAACGATCCAGGTCCTCCATACGGAGCTCCTCGCGTGGCTAGCCCTTACTCCAGGTCTGATAGTTCTTCTACCGAAGCCTGGCGGCAAAGACAAGCCCCCTCCGGGATGCGGCGTTATGCCACAAGAAAAATCAAACTTCAGCAGGGCCAAGTTTTGGCCATTGACTATCCGGTGCCCTCCGCAATTCAAAATGCAATCCAATCCAAGTATCGGGCACCCGATGTCGAGGGCGGTAGTGAGGAGTTTACTCACATGAGATGTAAGCAACAGAGCTCCATCAAAGGGGTATTTGTTATAAGAGATTCGGTCAATGCTAAATTATCATCATAGACACTGCTGCCACCTGTGACCCTGATGACTTTACGCTCCGAAACGGGTACAACCTGCGGCCGGCCATGTACAACCGACATACCGAGTTGCTTATTGCTATCACCTACTACAACGAAGACAAACAATTGACTGCGCGTACACTTCATGGTGTCATGCAAAACGTTCGTGACATTGTAAACCTTAAAAAATCAGAGTTCTGGAACAAAGGTGGGCCTGCCTGGCAGAAGATTGTTGTTTGTCTCGTCTTCGATGGTATCGGCCCTTGCGACAAAGACACTCTCGATGTCCTCGCAACCGTCGGCATCTTTCAGGATGGTGTCATGAAGAAGGATGTTGACGGTAAAGAAACTACCGCACATATTGTATGAAGCTCCCCCCCCCACCGTGTCTGCAAACATTCTAACCATCCCACAGTTCGAATACACTACCCAATTATCCGTAACAGCTTCACAACAGTTGATTCGTCCTCGTGATGATGACCCATCGTGTCTCCCGCCTGTGCAGATGATGTTCTGCCTAAAGCAGAAGAATTCCAAGAAAATCAACTCTCATAGATGGTTGTTCAATGCCTTTGGCCGGCTATTGAACCCGGAGGTTTGTGTACTGCTGGACGCTGGTACCAAGCCAGGTGCCAAGAGTATTTTGGCTCTGTGGGAGGCTTTCTACAATGACAAGGACTTGGGCGGAGCTTGCGGTGAAATCCACGCCATGTTGGGTAAGGGGGGAAAGAACTTGTTGAATCCGCTTGTGGCTACCCAGAATTTCGAGTACAAGATCTCGAATATTCTTGACAAACCTTTGGAAGCTGCTTTCGGATACGTCTCTGTGTTGGTAAGTTTTATCCTGCGAACTCTGGGGGTTTATGCAAATTCTGACTTGCAGTTAGCCTGGCGCTTTCTCGGCTTACCGTTTCCGTGCCATTATGGGCCGTCCCTTGGAGCAATATTTCCATGGTGATCACACTCTATCTGCTCGCCTTGGAAAGAAGGGTATTGAGGGCATGAACATTTTCAAGAAGAACATGTTCTTGGCCGAGGATCGTATTTTGTGTTTCGAGTTGGTTGCCAAAGCTGGGTCCAAATGGCATTTGACCTACGTCAAGACCTCGAAAGCCGAAACTGATGTGCCGGAAGGTGCACCTGAGTTTATCTCCCAACGTCGTCGTTGGTTGAACGGTTCTTTCGCTGCCAGTATTTACTCCTTGATGCATTTCGGGAGAATGTACTCCAGTAGTCACAACGTCATTCGAATGGTCTTCTTCCATATCCAGCTTGCTTACAACGTCTTCTCTGTAATCATGTCATGGTTCGGTTTGGGTGAGTGTCCCGAAGCTCTAGTTAAAAAGCCAAAGCTAACGATTTCTAGCCAATTTTTGGCTCACCACTACCGTCATTATGGACCTCGTCGGTGACCCAACTCAGGCAGAACGCGACAACGGCAGGAAACCATGGCCCTTTGGTGAAGGAACTCGCATCTTTAACACTATCTTGAAATATCTTTATCTTGGCTTTCTCCTGCTCCAATTCATCTTGGCCTTGGGTAACAGACCAAAAGGGTATGCTGCAATTTTATCGCTTGTCCTATTAGATACTAACACGAATTTACAGTTCACGTTACACTTATCTCGTATCCTTCGTTGTCTTCGGCTTGGTCCAGTTCTACATCATCATTCTCTCGTTCTACCTCGTCATCCAGGCGTTCTCGAACTCTGAAGGTTGGGACGAACTCAAGTCTGATAGTCTAAGCGGCTTTATCAAGAACTTCTTCACTGCCAATTCTGGTGTCATTATCATCGCTCTTGCGGCAACCTTTGGTCTTTACTTCGTGGCTTCCATCATCTATCTCGACCCTTGGCACATGATTCACAGTTTCCCTCAATACTTGCTCACTGTGTCCTCATACATCAACATCCTCAACGTTTACGCTTTCAGTAATTGGCACGACGTTTCCTGGGGTACCAAGGGCTCCGACAAGGCTGACGTGCTGCCATCAGCAAAGACGCAAGTTGCTGAGGATGGTAAAGCAAAGGTCATTGACGAACCCGATAAGCCGCAAGCGGATATTGATCAAGCTTTCGAGACAACCGTTAAGCGTGCTCTAACACCTTTTGTTCCTGTGATTGAAGATGAAAAGAAGACACTTGACGATTCCTACAAGTCTTTCAGAACCAAGCTCGTCAGTTCCTGGATTTTCATGAATGCTGGTCTCGCTGTTATTATCACCTCGGACAATTTTGATTCTTTTGGCTTCTCGGTGATTATCCCATTCTATGATGATTATGCCTGAGAAAACGCACTTACTAATTATTGCCACAGAAACAAAACGCTGCTGCCACCAGAACTGCCAACTACTTCAAGGGTTTGCTGTGGGCTACTGCTGCGTTGAGTTTTGTTCGATTCATAGGATGTTGTTACTTCCTTGGAAGAGCGTCCATTCTCTGCTGCTTCGCGAGGCGTTAAAGGGGTCGGGCCGCGGATACGGGATATGATGGAGCTGGCTGGGCGCAAAAAATTATGTGCGGTGGATTTATACTGCATATTTCCATATTTCTGGGAGGGAATGGAATAGGATGGCTAGTATTTTGTACATTGAGGGTGATGATATCCAATGGGTTCACGGAAATGGAGGGGGGGTAACACGGGCGATCATCATATATCTCTTCACGATTTCAACGTTTTTTTCTCTCTCTCTTAATTAAAGGTTTCATCATTTTTCTTCATTCATTGCAAACTCGACGAATGGACCCCCCCTCCCTATCTCTATCCCGGTTTTGTACTTCTCCCCGAGCCTAATGCGACACCCATATGCGCTAGATAACTCGAAAAGAGGTTCTTTTTGTAATGATGGTCCCGGGTATATCTACCAGGTTTTGAGCGTTTCTTTCTCTCCACTTGACTTCGGTAGTGAGTGATGGCTACTATGATATAAGGTTTATTTCACCACACTCGATCATTTGAAAAGGCGGGGACAAACAAAAAAAAGGGGGGGCTTATCTGAATCATCATCATTCGCCAGCATTGACACCACCGTACCATATTAGAACGAGAAGCAAAGGTTTGGGGGGGGGGATTTGAATGTCCCTTCTCCAGTAACGTTTTGGAATGATTGTTAGTTTCTGTACTTGCATTGTACTCGTACAGCACTGTCCAGTAGGAGGAGTACGGCGCGAGAAAAGTTGGTGTGATAGGGTATGATCCGGGGAAAATCAGAGACTATCATAGCAACCATGAGTTACCAGTCCTTTATGATAGAGGAAACCGAACTGCTCCCCCTCCCCAAGCCTTGCCGGTGTATGATATTCCCAATTTTTTCCAGATACGACGTATAAAATGTAGCATGTCAAAACATTTCATCAAACACGAGGCTTTGCACCAAAGAATGATTACTAGGCGTTTAACCGCCTAAAAGTAGAACCGCAATGAATCAAAGTTGCGATCACCGTTTACAATCGCATCCACTATTGTGAAAGTGACCTAAATTATTGCACCACGCATTGAGTTGAGAAGAAAAAGTACATGGCAACCAATATCATACCCCACACTCAGATGATATTTTCTCCACTCTTTTATAATATTATTTAAAAATTCCAATGTTATCCATAGGCTTGCTGATGCACTGCCAAATTTCGGTAGATTTTCCATAGGCGCTGTGCTGTGAGAGAAGAAGGTGGGGGGGGTATCGTAATAATATCATACTTTTAGTGTAAAAAAAGGGACACGGGATGAAACATTTTGACCTTTGTAGCACTGAAATTCTCGAGTCCTGCAAAACGGCAAAACCACGAAAAATATATATATAAAAATTGAACGGTATCATAATAATATTATTATTATCATATCCGATCACTGGCGGTGCACCCCACGCCAAAAACGTTCAGCTATCTTGTCGCGACGACGAAATAATTATGATAGTAATAATAATGATAACCGCATTTCTCAGAGCTTTTGCGAACCCCCCCCCCCCAGAGAAATTGGGAAATTCTCGAGATGAATACCGGTATCTGTACCACTTCCATTGAGCTCCATTAAAAATTTCCGAGCGCTTAAAAATCCTTGTTCTGCACAGGACTTTTATGGCATAAACTGAAGGTGACCTTTTTGCACGTTTTTTTTCATCTTTTATTATCGAGGTGGTGTTTGCCGAGTTTGTACAGTACTTTACTGTGCTCGTGTCGGCTACGAGGCAGACACCTAGTGAGTGCTAAGTACAGTATTGCGGTATTTTTAAGGGGGTATTTGGCAGGCCGATGTTTGCACGATAGGGAAATAAAATTATGATACTTTTGCAAAGCGCAGTTCGAAAGGTATGCCAAACTGCTATTCTGTATTATAAGAATCTGATGATACCTTACAAACATTGGCGTGCCGAACACCCCCCCACTCTGCGTGAATCGAAAGGCTATTACTACGCAAGACATACAGGTTGAATATCATAGTAAGGAAAATAACAACGTCGCAAAATATGGTGGGAACGATGGGCGAAATATTTCGCAATATATCGCAATTTTCCTCACTTCCCAACGCTGAGTAAGGGCTCCAGATATCTCTCTCCTCTGCATGGAATGAGTAGTGGGGGGGGGGGGTACAGCATTGCACAGTACAGTACATGCCAAACTATTATTACATTTTTTGTTGGAAATGTTTTTGATGGCAAAACCTTGGACTTTGGGGCTGAGAAGGGGAGGGGAGAATTTTTGCACAATAATAGCTTTTTCACAGTTATCATATCACACCAGTGTATGGGAAGGTGGTACAGTACAGGTAGGTGAATTGATGTTTTAATAGTTGCGACGTCACTCGGTTTTAGGTAAAGTTCAATCCACCGGATACTCCTCGTGATATCAAGCGTGTAAAGGGCTGTTTTCTAACGTTTTGGCACTCCTATCGTGATAAACACCCCGGGGAGGGATAGTCCTAACCTGACGCCGTATGGCTTGAGCGAGCGAGCTGTGCTTCTTGTATCTCATATCAATATGAGCTCGTAATTCTGCTAGAGCAAACCACCATCCGAGCAGCTCTGTCACCCATCAAATACTAGACTGCCCGAGCTCCCACGACATCGATTTTCGTAAAACATTGCAATATTTCTTTTATCAGTGTATGTCAACTCGGCGTGCGTCCCTGTGCATCAACCCATTGAGTGAGGTTACAGCAGTAGAGCAGATCAGAGTTGGTTGGTTGGGAATTGTTGAAGGCTAGATGGTCTATCGACCTGGCGATTACTATACGAGTATGTTATCAAGAGTTATCGCAATGGCGATTGACAAAACAGGACAAGGCTCGCTCGCCCGCGCTTGGGGATTTGCCGGATTGGGCACGGTACTAGTACAAGCAGGTGTTGCGTGCGCTAGTCACATTCTTGCTCATTCAGCATTACCTCCACGTTATGGAACAGTTGCTAACCACAATCCTACAGTAGCCAAGTCCGCCTACTCGTACAGCACTTCACCCGAATTATCGTCATGGCGAAAGATCACGAAGCCCGCCTCCAAATACGGGTACTCGGGTAACAGATAATTGGGAGTCTCTGTTTAAACACCATCCACAATACCAGTGACTTACTAGCGCACGGTACAATTTTGTAGTCAAAACCATCCGAAACTCCGCGGAGAGAGAGAGAGAGGGGCTCCCAAGGCCCGTGCGATTCAGGGGTACGTTTGATCGCCGCGCAGAGAACATAGTTGAAACGCTGGTCATGTATTCTCACTCGGTTCTTGTCACTTCCTTATTTTTATCGAGGGATGGTTGCTATTATGTTATCGCAAGAGTAGATCCTTGGTACTGTACTGTACTCGTACTGTGCTGTGCTCGCCACTTGTAGTTAGTCGTACAGTATGTGGTTGTGGAAGTGCCGGGTGGAACATGGTATGATAGGAAAATTTCGCACAAGAAAGTCCACATTTTGTTCGGCTTCCCCCCCATCATCCTCAGAGGGCAACTTGTGGCACTCGAGTAATCATAACCCCTGCGATAACTTTGCATGATGCTTCGTTTAGCTTAGCTTAAACCTTAGGGCTAGACCAGACCAGACCGGGCACATTCCTCAGCACCCACTCGCGAAATCTCACTCGGGGGGGGCCCGGGGGGGTATTGGTTTCCAATACCTTGAGCTGTAACGCTCTAATTCTATCATACCCGCTACGGCAAAGTCCTGCCAATTCCTTCCTAAGAAGGCGTGGGTTCTTCCAGTCCTCGAGTTCCTGGAGCACTCGTTCTCTCTCTCTCTCTCTCTCTTCCACCACCGGAATAATGGCCGCTGTGGCAATCCAATAATACCGCCACGGCTCCCCCCCGCGCTCGGGTTCTACCCACTTCAACTCCACGGAAGTATGTTTTCCGTTCCGCGGTTTGCACTTGTGAGTTCTCATGGTGGGTACGGCAGGTAGGCTAGAACTGGGCGGGCAGGGCGTGTGGGTAATTTACCATGTGTTTACACAAATCCTACCCCGCAATTGTCTACAGTACCGGTATGGGATTTTTTCTGTAACGGTGGAGGAGGTGGGTGTGTTTATGTGTTGTACAGGAATCCCATCCCCTCTGTGTATAAATATAGAATTTTTTCTCCTACTTTTTTCTCCTAGACCTCTTCCCGTGCTCGGCTTTGTATCATCATATCGTGAACGGATACAGTGCTTGCTCGGTGTGCGCGTGTGCGCTGCCGTTATGCCCGTCGTGGTTGGGTAAATACGGATTCTGAAACCGGGTCTTCGGGTACTCGCGACGGACACGGATGAAGGGGTTTTGGAGTACGATACTGTATTGTACCGGTACTCGAGTATAAAAGGGGTTTTTTTCTTTCTAGCTCCCATCTATGATATGTATGATAGCTCCATCTACGAGTATCGTAGCTCACAAGGTTAAGGTGGTGGTGGTTCGTGGTGTTCTTATAGAAAACTGCCAAGCACAATTCCCCCCCATTCAACCTTACTGTTGATACCGGTATCATAATATATACATTACCATGCAAGAATGGTATATACAAGTACCTATCATACAAAAGCCCATCCCCTCCACAGAACATTTGCAAACATGTGAATACAAGTGGAGGAACTATTGCATTGCCTTCTATCGCTCCTGCCGTGTGATACTCATGCTGCATATTTCACGGGCAAAACGGTCTATCATACAATAGAATTTCTGTTTCCCCCGCTTCTGCGAGTAGTCTTGCAGGGACAAACAATTCTCCATCATATGATACCGAGACTGTGATACTTGTTCACAAACCCCCCCCCCCCCTCCTCCTCCTCCCTTGTTAACTCAACTTACCCCCCTCACCCCCTGTATGATAATCCCCCCCATCATTTCGACAGTCATGCAAATCAACGAGGGCGTGAAGGAATATTATAAAGGGACGAATGGATCGATGTCCCAACATGTTTTTTTCTTTCTTTTTTTCTGCACATTTTTTCTTCTCTCTCTCTCTCTCTCTCTTTTTTTTTTAGCGGGGGGGGGAATTCTGGAATGGAAGGATGAATGCATGGAGGGGAGGGGGGGATGTACTTTACAGTACTTGTATGGAATTGTTTCGATGTAGGTGAAACGGTAGGGCAGGCAAGGCACTTGCAGCAGCAATCAAGCAAGCAAGCAAGCAAGTGCCGTGGTGGTGAACATGGGGGAATGGATCAGGGCTGTATGGTGCTGATTGAGTGTCACTTGGGGAATATGGACGCATCACTATCATGGAAACACAAGCCAGAGCCATCATCATCATCTTCCATGTTCTCCTCCGTTCACCTGCGCACACACCACGAGCACAAATCTCCAGGTATCACAATGTGCTTGCACCGTACCTGACCATACCCCACCGCAAACCTTTCATCCCGTACCATATCTGCGCTGAGACATGCATCTGCAACCTGCAATGGGCAATGTATGAACCCATACGGTACTGTCCTCGCTTGTTCAGCTATGATAGCTGGGGACAAGTAAATACGGTACCGTAGGGGCGAAATGAATGGGAAGGGCTGAGGGTAATTTTCAGGAACAGGAACGGAATTTAATAATTATTATCATTACTATTAAAGAAGTGCAAGTGAATATTTCCTGATATTCATCATATCTCGCGGGAGCGTTTTAACCGACTTGTCCACTATGATACCATCCTACTTGCACTGTGCGGCCGCATCCCTAAAGTCCTCGTGCCCTTCCTTGCCCCAAAAACGCCGATCGACAGCAGCGGAACAGGATCCTTCTAGATGGCTGTTTTCGAATATGTCTCTAGGGGCATTATAAACATTTGTCACAATTTGTTTCTTGCTGAACAATACAGTAGAAAGAGAGAGGCTAGCTCTGTGGACACGGCGATACAAGCACAAGTACCTGTTTGTATGTATCCAGCTTATCCCTGCAACCCCATCATTTCGGTCTTCATGCGATGTCGCAGTCCTTCGATCTTGTGGGGGGGCTCCCTTTTCTTTTCCATGGTGGAGCAGGGCGCCGGTAGTTGGTAGTGCTGTACGAGTACCTGTACTCGTACATGCTCTTTTACAAGCGGTACTTTAGTGTTCCCCACCATGGTCTCCTCTCCTTTGCTCAAGTTTTCACGGTTCTGGCTCTGGCTCGGATGGTTCTGTCAGCTTCGGCCCGTGAAGGGGCCGTTTTTCGCGGTTTGATGCCGCTGATAAGTACGAGTACACTATGGCTTGAGGACGGACGGATGGGCGGGTGGATGATAGGAGTGTGCTCGTGTTTTTTTACATAACACGTACTTGCACTGCTGGATATCCACCATTCCCCGGTAAAGCAAATATCATACTGCAAGTTTTTGTTCAGCCCGAACGGAGCGGTCCAATCATTCTCGTTATAAAAATAAAAAGCTCCGGATGGGGAGCGAGTGGGCGGGTGAGTGAGTGATTGTGGGTACCGGTAATTTATTGGTTGATTGATTGATTGATTGATTGATTGATTGATGGTTAATGCGTGGTTTTGGTGTGCCGCTGCGCAGCCGAGTAAGGCCGTAAGTTCTGTATGTAGGTATTATAGGGTGTAGCAGGTATCATAGGTGGGTGATTATTTGGAGGAAAAGGAGTATGTGGTATGATGTTTAGTTGATATTCAAATCGACTGATCGAGGGAAGACTGCTGGGTGGATGGAGGGGCGATAAATCGGTAATGATAGGGTGCGAAGCGATGTGGTTGAGGCGGAGAGGTTATCCAGGTACTGTACAAGGAAAGTATCATACGGGAATGGTGTTGTCTGTGTGAATACAAGCACTCGAGTAGACTAACTTACTCGTACAGTACGAGTACTTTCAAGAGCAGATGAGGGAAGGGGTGGCACCCCTCAAATCCAACTCAGTCAACTTGCTTAACTCGAGGTGGAAAGGCGTTGCGGCAGCATTACAGCTGGGAGGGGGTGGGGGGGGGGGCTAGCACGAAAGTAGTATCACAGCTTACTGCCAAGTACGAGTACTCGGGTGCTCAAGTGCTTTGTCAGGGTTAGACTTGGGCAACTGTTAGACTGTTATTGGACTTGTGCCTGTGTGTACTCGTACTCGTAGTTCAAGTTAATTGACTAAAAAGTGCATCAGCTACCGCTAGTCTTTGCAATACCGGTAGCTGGAACGCGGCTGCAGAGAGAGAGAGAGAAAGAGAGTCTACAGTAGTCGGTGGGATGGGAGAAGGGCAGTATCATAATGAATGCTGAATGCTGAATGCTTATTATTCGTTGACAAGGCGGGTAAATTGGGCGGGATTTATCCCTCTTCTCGGGGCACCGTACCTTGTTGCACCTTTTTGACAGGAAGCAGGCAAGGAAGCACCATCCACCCGCCAACTCCTGGGTAAGCACACACAACAACCCCTTGTGTGGAACATTTTCCGTGTGGGACCAGGCACCTCCGTCTCATCTCCCGTGAGCAAGCCCAACCCGGACTATGAGAACGATGTTGCAGCAGCAATACTCGAGTAGTGGACGGCGAGCACCGTACGAGTGAAAGATACAGTATCATGTATGATATTTTGTACGATAGTATGGAGGGGAAGGGGAGGGCACATTATTATTGGTGGGGAGGGGTGATGTTGGAGATACAGTAGGGTACCCGTGATTATTAAATTTATTACCTCTGGAAAGTGAATAATTGAATGATAGGCTACGATTCAACGGTGCCTGGCATGCAGAAGATTGTGCGCATTGACTTGTCCAGAAAGCCATCGCAATTGTATGGGAGGTGATAATCATATGGGGGGGGGGTGGAGGGAGGATGTTATTTTGTTCCATCCTACTCTCCTGCTGCTGCTGCTGTGTTAAGCTTCCTCACCCTTCTGACCAGTCTTTTTTTTATTTTTATTTTTATTTTTTATTATTTTCCCTTCGACTGCCGGTACCGGTACCGGTATTTGGTTTATCCACCGTAAGTTGTCACTCCTTCCCTTTCCTTTCCCTCGCTTCTCTTTTCACTCTCTCACCTCCCCACCCTCCTCCGTTCATTCGGTCGCTCGCTCACTCACTATTTTTCCTCACCCACCCCTATAAGTTAACGGTTATTTACGACTTTCATTTGTTGTTCCTAGTTGGCCCGCCATTTTTTTTTTTTACGAAAGGGGCGAATCACGCAAAGGGGAAAAAGGGAGGGGAATAAAAAAAAAAAAAAAAAAGGATTTCATGAGTTCTCGATACTAAATTACCGTGATTCAACTTGAAAGTCTTTTTTTCCTTTCATTCTTTCATTCCTATTCCATTGTCCGGTTCGACACGGTCTAGCTTATCTCTCTCTCTCTCTCTCTCTCTCTCCATCCCTCGTCAACGGGGGTCGCTCAGGGAGGACTAGTTTCCAGGCAGAGAAACCACCCAAAGATCTTCCTGCGAGCCAAAAAAGGTCGGTTTTATGATACTCGCTCGCTTCAGTCACTCTAATTTCATTTTATTCCACTTTCGCATGCACACGTTTGCTCTTCCTCACCCCTGGCCCAACCAACGGGTATCCCTTCTCTACCGCACTCAATCCCGCACACACACACATCTTCGCCATCTCCTAAACTCCTTTCCTTTGTTTCCCTCTCTCTCTCTTTCCTTCCCTTTCCCGCCCCATCAACCATAAACCCGCCCACCTCCATCACCAGTACACTCCTTCGCTCATCCTACCCCCCACCCCCCTCTTCTCCACCTGACTGGTCCAGTCATCTCACGCTCTTTCATTGATTACTTTCTTCCTCGCCGTCGGACGGGTTCCTTCGTTTCCTTTCCCTTTCCCCTTCCTTTTCCTCCCTCCCGCCCTCCCGCTCCCCCCTTCCTAACCCCACATTCATTTTGGTAGATCTTGAATCTGCGGCCGCTCTCTTTTTTCTCCTGTTTTGGCTTCTCTTTTTACCGTTCCCCCATTTTAATCATTCCTGCCCGAACAGAGACTCGGAAGCCCAACGATATTCTTGACCAGTCATGACTTTGCCGCGCTCGCTCCTCTCCATGTTGCCGCTCGTCCTGCTACTTTTACTTCAACCACTCACTGCATCCGCAGCTTATGTTCCAGGTGAGCTGCTACTTTACTTTATACATACATACATACATATATATATTGTTTGGAGCTGTATGAGGTCATGAGCTTTTTTAACTGATTCTTTCCGAATATAGGCCCAGGTCACGATCTCTTCGCACGACAAAACCCCAACTGCGTCAAGGACTGTCTGGTTCCTCCGTGCGGTGGATGTGCTCCGAATCAGTACTGTGCTCTAAGCGTTCAGACGTGCGATGCTTGTCCAAAGGCGACCTGTGCCAACATTCAGAGTGGCAGCAGCGACAGCGACGACGACGGTGGTTCGTCTTCACCATCTGTTGGGCCAATCGTAGGGGGGGTGTTCGGGGGGTTGGCAGCGGCGGGTATTATTGGGTTCTTGCTCTACAGGACGTTTATCAAGAAGAAGAAGCAGGAAAGGATTTCGATGGCCGCAACAGCTGCGGAAAAGGAGAACGATTTCGGAATGTTAAAGAGCGCGAGGGTAAGCCCACGTGATGTCTGCTTTTTATATACCATCTTCTTACGGTTATTCAGGCTTCAACCCATACCGTTGCTTCGATCGCATCCACCGTTCGTACCCGTGCATCAAACGTCATCCAGATCGCCTACATTCCCGGTGTCACTAATCGCTCAGGACCCTCTACACCATCCCACCTGGTTCCACCTATTCCGCCTCTTCCAATGATGGGCTCACCAACAACATCACAATATCCCCGATCTCCACTGGCTGGCGACTTGCAATTTTCTGCCGACGATATATTACGTGGTTCCATGTACACCGTCAATGATAATAGGTCATCCGTCGCCACGACAATCTATGGCCAGAATGCTGTCGTCTCTCAGCCTAATATTATTCGCGCTGGAAAGGCTGCCGTGGTTACGGTCAAGGGAGGAAGCAGTCTTGCTACATCTATCGCCAGTTCACCATCGTCTACCATTCCACCTGTGCCGGCTTTGTACCTGAATGGCAAGGGCAAGGGAAGACAATCTACATTGGAAAAAGTACCACCGAGTCCAGCCTTCTCTGTTGGATCGACCTTTTTGAACAGGATGAACAGCGCAAAGAAATTGAATACCGACCTGCCAAAAGGGGCTATTGGCGAGAATCACAGCACAGCATCGTTCATATACGATTCGGATGATTCGGACGACGATATCAAGCCAGGCCAGCGGATCAAGCGTCCTCAATCAGCGTGCAGCAGCTGTATCACTGACATGGACACCAGCTCGCCCTTCTCCGACACCAATTCGTTGGCAGTAGATGACATACCCGGCCCATCCAACTCTGGGCAGCTACTAACTGGTAATACCCGACGACTATCTCAGAGCTTGGCTCAGCGCCAGTCGAGGACCCTCGATGCCATGGTTGTGTCATCGCAGAGAACGGTTAGTCCATTCGACGACTCGAACTCTATTGAGAAGCAGTGAGTGGTGCAAAAGGGAATGTTTTGTCTTTCTGTCATTTTCTATCGTTCGCACAAAGGGGCTTGCGTGCGCCATATGATTCCAATGTTGGTCCCATTACATTACCCCCCCCACTCCTGTCTGCCTTGATTGAGTGTTTCCTTTTACACTCACCCCGCTACCTACCTATCCTGTCCCGCTAGTTCGGTAGAACACCAAAACAGGCACTTGGGGCTGAAATTCTTCTGTCACTCATTGCATTATATTGCATTACCATCCTTTTGCCACCTGCCTCCTTCCTTCCTATGTTTCATGTATTATTATTTTTACTCTTTACTTCTTACTCCCGGTATTATATACTGGGGCTCTTTTAAAAACTTGTTCTTCAGAGAATCCCCGTTTGTGTGACAACTGTGGTTCAATGAGATGAACGCTTCTCATTCATTCTTTTTCGTATTCTTTCCGGGCCTTGGTTTGTTTATTTGTTTCATGGGTTTGGGTTGGTTGGGGCGGTTGGGATATTTATTTATTTTTATCTTGCTTCTTTCATTGTGCTGGGAGGGAGGGTGGGCAGTGTGTGGAGTGGAATAGATTGTTCGTAGTAGAAACTCACGAAGGATGGATGGATGGTGGCTTGGCTTGGCTTGATGATTCGATTCAGTTGGAAGCGGCAAGATTAGCCTTTCTACCCCCCTACCGTACCCATGTGTTTATAAGTAGCGGTGAATCGACATGGTGTTTTCTTCTTCTTCCTTATGTATTGATAGTGCGTGGGAAGAGGAATTCGTATTAGTTCATCTTCTGGGGAAAGGGGGTATATATATGTCAGTTGTTTCCCGCAGGTTTTTTTGGGAGTGGGAAATTTGCGGGGTGGGGGCGTAATTGGCACTTTTATGAGATGGGATGGGATGGTGATCTACTATACAATTGTCGGGTCGTGCCATTTGGCGGTGGGGTGAGGTGAGGTCCATATCATATCCCCCCCCCAATCTACTCCTTCACTTCCCCCCCAAAAGCTGCAACAACTGGCACCCTCCTAACCTCCCACACATCCTCACTACTCCTACCAACCTTATACCGCCCCGCCTTATCCTTAAATCTCGCCATGATCATAGCCTTCTTCGCAATAGGCCCATAACTGCGCGTGCGCATGCAGAATCGCCAATCGGCCGCTTTCTCACTGCAAGATTTAAGTTCGCCGTACCTATAAACTATTCGAAATTAGCATCCTCCCCCCGTCGATTCTAGCCGACCCGGAGAGGGGGGTAAAGGTAGTAAATACCGTTTAGGAATTGGCCGCCAAGGGAGTAGCAGTAGTACATTTCGTCGAAGGCTGTTATGCATGACATTTCGGTTGGGAAGGCTGTTGCCTCTCTTTCGTCCTCTTCCCCTTTGCTTGCGGTGGTGGGCTTTCGCTGGGCAATGGCAGCGGCTTCCGCTTCGAGGTTTGATAGTAGTTCCGATAGTTCTGCGTCTGCCGCTGCTTCGCGGGGATCCTTTCCTGGGTCTGAGGTTCCACGGAGACCCATTTTTTGTAACTTTTTCCCGTGGGAGATTGGCGGTTGTGGTCGTGGTCGTGGTCGTGGTTTGTGGTGTACTAGCCGATTTCTTAAGTATCCGGACGAGGATGGGGTCGAGGTGGGATGAGTCCCTGCCGGACAGGATTTTTGATGAGGTGGATGGGATGGATACGGAGGTTACGGGGGGTTCGGATGGGGAGTGGTTGGCAGATTTGGCGGCGAAGTTTAAGATGGATTTACCATGGGAGGGGAAGAAGGGTGAGGGTAGCTCGGGACTCAAGGGAAGGGGGAGGGGGAATGGGAGGGGGAAGGGGAAGGAGAGGGGAAAATAAATTGTTTTTTGTTGGGGCGTGGGGAAGGTTGAACAGACCCATTACATGTTTGTTCGTCCTTCTCGATGCTTGGGGGAGTTTTGTTTGGTTTTGGATTGTTGTTGTTTTGGCTTCGGTTGGTTTTGAGGGAGTTGACGAAAGGGGTTATATTTGGGAAGGCGAGTTTGGGCAGACATGCGTGTTGCATAGGAAAGCCCTATAGTGTACTTAGTTAGTTGGTGTATACGGCTAGCTAATACCGAAAAGTTTAAAAAAAAAAAAAAAAAAAAAAGTATCCGGACACCTTGGCGCCAAGCCTCATACAATTTGCGCCAAGGTGTCCGGATACTTTTTTTTTTTTTTAAACTTTTCGAGTATATTACTATATACTACTATGGGCTTTCTGTACGCAACACGCGTGTCTGCCCAAATCATCGTTCCCCCATACATGCCATCTCCTAGAGCCCTACATCTGCAATCCAAAGGGACACATTCCACACGACTAGGAAACAACAAAAGGAAACTCTCAACCCATAAACAATTCACCACCTTCGTCTCAATCTTCCCTGATCCCAACCATCAAATCCTCCCAGCTTCCTCACTAACGCCAACGGCGCCTTAGGTATCGGACGTGCAATAGGTCCGATCCCCAAACCCCCATCAGCCCTCCCACCCGTCTCTGCCTTCAAATACTGCCGTAAGGATCTAGGACCCTTCGGCACAACATCCAACACCCCATTCTCCACCACCACGTTATCTACCTTGCCCTTCCCCACTGCCCACGCCTTCGGGCCCAGGGGGGCAACAACAACTTGATCCACCTTCCTCTTTTTATTCTCACGGGCGACAACCTTCCAACCCGCCTTTTCCTCCTCCTCCGCCCTCAAAACTCTCAACATCTCTTCGCTCACCTGTACCTCTCTCACCTTTTCCTCATCCGTCAAGGGCATCTCTACATCCTCCACTACTTCTTGTGACACCTGCGCCACCGAAGCCACATCCTCCGCCACCTCCTCCACACTCGCCACCACCGCCACCACCGCCCTCGGAGGCTCAGCCACAATGGGCTCAGGTACCTCAACCACCTGTGACGGAGCCACGTGGGCCGATGCCACACCAAAAGCCACCTCCTCTTTTTCCTCTCTCGCTTTCCTCCAGCGAGTCCCGTCCCCAACCCCGAACTTCTGTAAACTATGGAGCTTCTTCGACAACATGCTAACATGATGCCGAAGCCTCCCAATCTCCTTCTCCTGTTCTCCCAACTTCAACATCACCGCAACCATTGCCTCGCCCGTCGTCGCGATGGTTTTGGCACCCCAAGTCGTCTTTCGCTGAACCATAATGTAGCACTATGGTAACAGAAACGATAAAGATGATGAACGTAGATGAAAGAGATAGATTTTATCTCTTAAAACAAAGTAATACCAGAAAAGAGTAACCCTGATTATAAAGACTTGAAGCTATCGCGAGATAAGAATCAAGGAATCCGGTTGGTCAAGCTCCAAAATGTGACGGATCACACGAGTTGAAATTTCAATCATTGGAGTTGTAGGAGACGTGGTGGTTGTCCGGATACTTTTTTTTTTTTTTTTTTAAACTTTTCGGTATTAGCTAGCCGTATACACCAACTAACTAAGTACACTATAGGGCTTTCCTATGCAAAACGCATGTCTGCCCGAACTCGCCTTCCCAATTTAACCCTTTTCGTCAACACCCTCAAAACCAACCGAACCCAAAACAACAACAACCATTCCCCCAAGCTTCGAGAAGGAAGAACAAACATGCAATGGGTCTGTTCAACCTTCCCCACGCCCCAACAAAAAACAATTTATGTCCCCCGCCCCTTTCCCTTCCCCCGTCCAATCCCCTTTCCCTTCCCCCTGAGTCCCGAACTACCCTCACCCTTCTTCCCCTCCCACGGCAAATCCATCTTGAACTTCGCCGCCAAATCAGCCAACCACTCCCCATCCGAACCCCCTGAAGCCTCCGTATCCATTCCATCCACCTCATCAAAAATCCTGTCCGGCAGGGACTCATCCCATCTTGACCCCATCCCCTCCCCCGCCTTCTTCCTCTTCGCTCCCTCCCAACGATCCTGGACCCCCATCGTGGTGATCCGATCAATCCTATCCTCCATCCCCTTCATTGACCCCCGCACCTCCCCCACTAACTCCCTAAACTTCCTCTCCGGTCGCTGTACCTCCGCCCTTATCCCCTTCATTTCCCCTTCCATCCCCGCCAACACCTCCCAAACCCTACTCCTAGCCTCCACATCCTCCTTCGCTCCATCATACAGGGCCCTCCTAACCCTCGACCACACCCCTTCCTTCTTCTTCGGCGGGACTGCCACAAATCTCTTAACCGAACACCACCTACCACCCACCCACAACCCCGACCGGCACAATTCCTGCCCAGCCTTGGCACCCCGCACCATAGCCAATACCGTCGAAGAACGGGCCCCCTTCGCCCGCCTCGACTCCCTCTCCCTCTCATCAACCAACCAACGTGAGCCCTCACAACTCACAATCCCCGCCTCCCACAGTCCCGCCAAAACCCCACCAATCCCATCCTCCCACGCCACACCATTCACCTTCACAGCAACCGGATTCCAATTACCCCTCCAACTCTCAGGGTCAAACCCATTCCCCCCGAATTCCTCACCCACACATCTCCTCTTTCCCTCTCTCTCCTCAACCCTAACCCCCCTCTTCACTCCCTCCCCTGCCGAACCTTTCTCCACCGGTTCGGGCGTCTGCTCAGGACTCAAAGGGACAAACTCCCTCGTTTCTTTCACCCAACCCCTCACCTTCTCCCTCTCCTCTTTCACCCTCACCCTCTCCTCCTCCAACTCCTTCCGCACCCCCTCCACCTCACCCCTGGCCTCGGTTAGTAATGACTTTAGGGAACTCACCTCCTTCAACAATAACCCGTTCAAATCCTTCAAACGGGCCTCTCTCCGCTCTCTCTCCCTATATTCCTCCATCTGTGTGAACACGGAGCTGACTTTCTCGGAAGACCAGCCCAACTCCGTGCCCCTTTCTCGTGCCTTCTTTAACTCAACAGCTCGTGAAGCCATCGTGAAAAAGAAGGGTGTCGTTTTAATTGGTAGAAAGCCCAAATTGTAGGCTGTGTAACAAGGTGTGTTTTCAAACGCTGTGGTTGTAACGGTAACGGAGCATGTCCGGATACTTAAGAAATCGGCCCGTAGTTGTGGATATCGATTCCCTCCTTCCTTCTTCTCCGCGGCCGGGTAAATGTTTCTGGTATTCGAGTGATCGGATATGCCCTGGAATTTTCCGAAACTAAGACCGGTGCCAATTGCAGGAAAGAGGGAAGGAGGGAAGAAAATATTGACGCAAGCTACGGGGGAGCGCTTTGAAGCATCTAATATAGCTCGGTGGATATTAAAGACGGGCGGGAAGGTGCTTATTCCCCATCACTTCCTTAATTCAATCCTCGCTCCTCTTCCCCTCCTCCCTTCCACCTCCCCACTTCCCATCCCCACCCCCAATTCCAATTCTTAACCAAATAGCAATCCAAGCCCCGCCACGATGCCTCCAAAAGCAATCCTCATCGATATCGAAGGTCCCCCCCTGCCTTCCCCCCCAAAAAAAAATCAGCTAGTTAACAGACTTAGGAACCATCTGCCCAATAACCTTCGTAAAAGAAACTCTATTCCCTTACGCCCTTGCCGCCCTCCCGGGCTACCTCTCGAAAAACTGGACCACGACAAACCCCCTAATAGCTGCTTTCCCCGCAGCCAACACCACAACCCCCGCAGCCCTCATCAATTATGTACAAGCACAGACAATCCAGGATTCCAAATCCCCCGCTTTAAAGGCCCTCCAGGGCCACCTCTGGCGGGCCGGGTACGAGTCCGGAGAACTCGTCGCCCCGATCTACCCCGATGTGCTCCCGGCTGTACGCGCATGGCGCTCGCAGACCCCCCGTGCCGTGAGGGTGTACGTGTATTCCAGCGGGAGTGTTAGGGCGCAAGAGTTGTTCTTTCATTACTCGTGCGAGGGGGATGTTAGGGGGTTATTCGATGGGTTTTTCGATACGGGGGTTGGCGCGAAGGTTGAGGCGGAGAGTTATCGGAAGATTCTGAGAGAGTGTGAAGAGGGGGGGGAGGGGGAGGGCTGGGTCTTTTTGAGTGATCATGTTGGGGAGGTTAGGGCTGCTATGGAGGCTGGGATGATGGGTGGGGTTGTCGTGCGTGAGGGGAATGCACCACTTAGTGAGGAGGATAAGGTGGGAATGTGGGTTATTGGGGGAGGGTTTACAGAGGTTACGGAAAAGTTGTTTGCTGAATAGGTGGAGTCGGTGGGGTATGTTTCCCTTCCCACAGGGTGGTAGTGATGCGCTATCAATTGCGAGTGGCAGTGTTACCGAGTGACTCTACGTGAACAACTACTCCACTCCCACCAACCGCCTAAGGTTCCAAACCATCGGATCTAAAAGAGACCCAAAGGCTTTTATTTTGTGCTCACTTTCGATAAAGAACGCAGTGCCGGACCCAACAAACCAACCGGCCAATTCTCAACCCCAAGAAGGAAAAAAGTAGCGCATAGTGTTCTAAAACAAACATTTTCGTCCCGTCCCCACCCAGAGCTCCAATTCAGCACACCTCTAGTCTCCACCAATTCGGCATTGAAATAGCATTTACCTGTTCAATTCCGTGCCTTTTTTAATGTCTGCTCGGCACCCGTTAGTTCATTGAATCTCGTAAACATAACAGGAGGGACAGTAAGGTGAACTCACCACTTGAGTGTGAATTCACTTAATCGACTGAAGCCATCAAACCAGTCCTCTGCCACGACACATCATCCACCTCCTCACCAGTGGCAACACAGTCACCGCGAGAGCGGTGACAATGCAGCCGTTCGCGGGACGCCCTCAGACCAGTGCCTGGAGATACATCCTCGCGCTTATTTGCGAGGGAACAAAACCATCAATCTACCGCCTTATCAGCCACTGCAGCTTGCAACAAGTTATGTGTGTCGGGAGGGGATATGCTAACCATCGTAGTATTCGTCCTCGTCATCAATATCAGCAAGTTGTTCAAAGTTGACCTTGTACCTAAGCATTGCGCCAATGCCACCAAAGCCCTTGACAAACTGATTGCCTTCTCCGGACCTGTCGGATACGAATTCGAGATTTGCACCAAAATCCTTGTACTTCTCCGCTAGCCATTCCAGGAAGGGGATTTGTTCCACGATTTCCATCTCTTGGCCCGAACCCTTGTCCATGAACTGTTGCCGGTTCTGTTCCTGAAGCTTGGTGGTGTGAATAATTACCGGGGCTCCACTGGAGGGCTTGAGGGTCCAGCGAGTTATGTCAAGATTCTCGAACACGATGAGAGCTAGAGTAAGGAAGGAAATGTTAGCCTTTGCTCTGTCCCTTTTGACCCCGAGGGAGTTGCTTGGGCTGGGCGGGGTATTGTGCACTTACTCTCGCAAGCACCGAGCTCCAATGCCTTCAAGGTATCGTCGACACCATAACAGATCCTCCCGCTATCCTGAGAGATCTCGTCAAAGTACCTGCCAATCAACTTCTTCTCCTGAATAAATTTGACATTGCTGAGCGTCTCGGATGCCAGCTCGATAGCCTGATTAAACCCATTTTCCCCACCATACGAAACGTCAACAACCTTGATGATCTTGGTCTGCAACCTCTGATCGAACAGCTCACTCTGGGCAAGCTCGGACTTGAAATCTGCCGACCCAGCAAGAATCAAGCCGGAAACGTTAACCTTGTCAGCGGTGATGAAGTTCTGCACGGCCAACTCGGCTACTTTCCGAACGTAGTTGTGTCGTTTCTCTTCCCTGAGACGGGCAAAACGAAGTGCAGATTGACCACCACGGCCATGCTTCTTCGGGAGATCGACAGAGAACTTGTGAACAATGTCCCGCGTGTTACCGCTAAGAGTTCCGAAAAGAGCACCATTACCGTCCATCACGATGAAACCGAACTTGCTGTCGGATTCAAGGAGCTCCGACAGAGCTTCAGTGTGGAACTTGTTGTCGCAGAGATACAGTGAGGTGTTGATTGGCTTGAAAGGTTCGAAATCTATGTTAATCTTGCGCTCCTTGCCCTCGCTCGTGATTATTTCGCCACAGTAGACCACCAGTCCGTTCGGTGGGACCCTGGGGTACAACTTCAAACGTTGCTGGGTCGAGGTGATGGCGGACAAGACGGAAAGACGATTGACTCTGGATTTGATATTAGAGGCGGTGCCCTACGGAGTAAAAAGAAAAGGAGCAAATTAGCGTCTGTGTCTGGGGCAGACCCTGCAAAGCTCCAAACAATGTTTGTAAGGGAAAAATATGAGGTTGTACTAACATATTCTTCAGCCAACATCTTTGCAGCCCGAGAAATCTGATCCTTCGGCGGAATGATGAGGGAAATCATGCTTGTGCCATTGCCCCTCGCCTCGGTAAGGCGCTTAATGAGCTTCTTAACCTATTCGTCCAATCAAAGTGCCTTAGCCTGAGGAAACGTTCTCGGGGAAAAAAAAAAAAAAATCGAAACAAAGGGAAAAAAACTGTTTCCCCTCTGTCCCCCTCTTCTTGCCACGTTCAGCAGAAAAGAAAAGAAAAGAACTGCCATAAATACCTTCCAGATCTCAATGTTCTTCTCGGCATCGTTTGCCTGAGCTTGTGACATTTCGAAGTAATTTGCGAAGCCAAGCAAGGGGAAAAGGGGGGAAAGTAATAAAAAATTCGTATTCCAAACAAGTCAAGTGATTTGTTTGGATTTTTTTTTTGGAGCGACGAAGGGAGTGAGTGGATGGGGGGTTGATATATAGTTTGTAAAAGTGAGAGAGCGAGAAAGAACTGTGGAAGTGAGTGGGAGGGGTATTGGTGGGAGACTGCGTAAAGTTGGGTCTTCTCTTGGCAGACAGAAAGGCCGAAAGACAATGGGAAAAGGTTCTCTTTGAGCCGAAGACAAATGATTGTTAGCAATACGATAATATTATAATATCATAACTGCCGGTGCATACCTTGCTGTACGGTGCTGTACGAGTACTCCACGTACCGTACCGTACCAGTACAGTAACTTGCTGTGCTGTGCTCGTAATACTCGTACAGGTACAGTGCTCGAGTAGTGATTCAATGAGGGAGGGCTATTCCACCGGGCCGGAGCTGTTTTTACACAGAGAAATTTCAGCTGGGCCTTGGGAATGCTCAGCGTGTTTGAGGAGCCCTCTCGTGGTGATGGCTTCATGGCCTTCACGATCGCCATGGCGTCAGTACCGGTATTGGGTTGCAGAACTCGTATACTTCGTAGTCTACACATTCTCCCACCAACTCCCTTTGTTCATAGCATTGCTCACAAATCTACGCTAACAATATGTCGCATTACTGTACTCGAGTAAGCATACACCTCCCTACGAGTACTGTACACGCAGAGTCAAGTTGCTGACAACCAATGCTCTGTCTCGGTCAGGTTTAACTCCTCCTTACCCGATGTAGCAAAGGGAAAGAGGAGCTCTCCCCCCCCCTTTTCTCTTCCATCCATTCCTCCATCCACGCAAGACTCCAGACTGACTGCCCTCTCCCTCGTTCCCGACAGGCTCCTCCCACAACACAAAGGAAGAATGCGACGGGATCTTGAGAGGTTTGAACGAGATCTACAGGGTTAACCCTACCGCCGCTCAAACGAATGACTTTTAATTTATGTGACTAAAATTTAATGATGACACGGTAATGATGATGGTGGCGGGGAGGGGCGAGTGTGAGTGTGAGGCTTAAAATGAGCCCTCACTCCTTCAGGGAAGGAGGGAAGATACCTTGCAGTCGTACTCGAGTATTATCAATTATTATTGTTATTATCATAACGGTTTTTTTTTTTCCACCAAAAAAAAGAGAGAGAAACGGAAAGCCTGTATATTATGATATCATAGAAGCTTGAATAATTGAACCGTGTGCTTGCTCTCTAACTAAATTATTTTCCCACATCCCATCTATCATAATCATGATAAAATTTCTCAAGTTTGAAGCATTTCAGGGAAGGTCAGATATATCTAAGACCCTGTTTGGTAAGCAAGAAAAATTGAGATTTTTCACAAAAAACCCCTTATCATAGTATTTCAAGAAGTTAAATATCTTTATAACATGTTGTGTATATATAATATTATCCACCAGTAATACGTACTATCAAAACATTGTGAGAATCTTTGCTTTTCTAGACCCCATTTCATAACGAAAAAAAAAAAAAACATATTGTCTATGATATCATACCGGTATGTATGAGCCGGGTGAGGTTTGAGAGGAATACCCTATCATAGGTCAGCTACAGGGCACATGGAAAAATACCAACTAAGCGGATATCATAGGATTTTGCAAAAAAAAAAATCTATGGCGTTGCCAAACACCAGTTTTTATAGAAAAATGCCAATTTATCATACTTTTTTTTTTTCAGAATAATAATATATTGCATTTTTCAAATTTCGTTGCAAATACTTCTAAATCAACAGGGCCTGGATAGTGGTGAAAAAAGAAAATAGTATTACTGTAGGAGTAAAGTGGCAATTCTCCCCCCATCTTATCTTTTATCGTGTGAACTAGGGGCCCAGTTAACTTCTTGCAGGAATAACATGGCCCTGCTAAAGCACCATAATTCTCAACGCTTTCATTTTTTATTGCCTTAATTCCTTGCATGGGTTTAGGTTAATGGTCCTCATCCTTACTCTGCTCGGTTTTCTAACTGCTATCATACCACACGATAGTATGTATGATATGATAAGGTCCGGAACCTGGAATGCTCGAGTGCCCGATGATTCTCTTGGCATAGTTGTCTCGAGAGTTTGCACGAGAGAGCAAAATCTCTCTACTAACCTTAACTGCTCCGCTCGCACATACCTCCGCCCACAGTGGACCCATAAAGTCTCCCTCCTCCTCCTCCTCCTCCCTCTTCCTCTGCTCCTGTTGGTATTCCGTATTCAGGGGCTTGTCTATCGATTATTTGAGTTATGGTTGCTTCTACCGCTACGGATACCACTGGTATACCGGTGTCTCAATATCAAACTTCTTCAATCGAAGCAAACATGGCTTCTACCTCGCTGCTCCCTTCTGTGGCATACCTTGGACCTAGAAGTTCATATTCTCACCAGGTAAGTTCATGTTTGCTTCGCATCTACTCTTTTAAAAAGCAATGAAACCAGAATTAACCGGCGAGCCAGGCAGCGTTAGAATGCTTCGACCCAGCAAAACATACCTTTGAACCTCGGGCCGCAATCGCCGGTAACCACCCCCCTCATCCCTCCCTCCCTTCATCCCACACCCCATCCCCTCCCCTACATCGAAGCTAACAATCGATCGACCGACCGGCCCCACAGACGTCTTCGCAGCCGTCCAAGCCGGCGCAGTAGCCTACGGCGTAGTCCCCTTCGAAAACTCCACAAACGGGAACGTAGTCTTCACCCTAGACCTCTTCTGCGACCGCACTCGCTCCTTCCGCGACACCTTCGTTCGCGGCGAGACATACCTCGACGTGCACCACTGTCTCCTCTCGAGCGCTGCATCGCTCTCCAGCGTGGCCAGGATCTACTCGCACCCGCAGGCCTTTGGGCAGTGCGAGAACTGGCTCAGCGCAAACGCGCGCGGCGTCGAGCGCATCGACGTCTCGTCCACCTCGAAAGCCGCGCAGATCGTTGCGGGGGATGCGGGTGCCGCCGCTATCGCGAGTAGGGTCGCCGCCGACGTGCACGGGCTCAGGGTCCTCGCGGGGAATATCGAGGACTCGGCGGATAATACTACTAGGTTTTTCGTGCTGGTTGCACAACCGGCACTGAGGGCTCCGGTCTCCAAAGGGCATGGGGAGACGGATAAGACGCTTTTGTCGTTCACCGTTGATCACGAGATTCCCGGGGCGCTTTGCGATAGTTTGAAGGTCTTCAAGGATTTTGGGCTTAATCTTACGAGCATTGCGAGTAGGCCCAGCAGGCTCCTGCCCTGGAATTACGTGTTTTTCGTCGAGTTCGTAGGGCACAGCGATACTCAGCATGTCCAGGCTGCCTTGGACGAGCTTAAGAAGTACTGTTTGAACTTGAGGATCCTAGGGAGCTATAGGGATGAGCAGCGCAGGAGGGGACAGGGTTATCGCGATAGCGAGAGGAAGGTGGCGGGGAACGGAAAGGCGTCCTAGTAGGGGCAGGAGACGCAGAGGGGGAACTGGAAAAACTGGCAACGTGTAATAGTGCTAGTCAGAACGCTCAACCCATACCTAGACACATTTCATTCATAGACAATTCCTGAGTGATGGCATCGGGTATCTTCTCCAACAGGTATCACGGACATTCCTCGGTAATTTATGGATAGAAATGTAAACCCTTTCGAACCCCGCCCCCTTTTTTTTTGTAGCGCAGAGCGAGTAAAGCAAAAGGATATCCTGTCAAAACACTTTTCACAATCGTAAAATAAGTGACCAGGACTTAGAAACAGAAGGCCAAATGAACAACACAACGGTCAGAACTGCCCCTCCCAGAAATACATAGCAGATACTGAGCTTCTGCACCCGTTTTTATTCGTACCTGGAATGTAGATCACCGCTCTAATTGTAGAATGCGTGAGCCAGTATTACACAACAATTTCCCAGCTGGCCATCAATAACGCCGCAAAAAAAAAAAAAAAAAAAACATGAGATAAGAAACGACATTGATCGGTAAGAGAGGGAGAGCAGCCACTATTTTCCGTACTTCTGGAACTCCCAATCTCGGTTATCAAGAGGGCAGACTTGGCGGGTCTTTAGCCAACGCGAGATACAATGGAAGTGAAAGGCATGCTAGGGTTGAAATTAGCGTTGGCTCAACACCTTACTGAACCTGCTTGAAGAGGGAGGAAACTCACGTTGCAGATACCCCAGGCAACAGTACATTCTTCACTCACTGCGCTGGCCTGATTTGCCTGGCATTCGATGCCTATCCAGAGTAATATTGTCAGCCCTAGCCCCACCGATGGTAAAAATGAGGAAGAGAAGAATATATGTGAGGAAAAAGGCCATTCGCACAGAGATCCATAATGTGGTTACGGCAGATGGCACAGTTTTCGACAACGATATCCCAAGACCATAGTGCTACTGCATTCCACTTTTATCATCCATAGCATGTCAGCGTCCAAGCTCCTAATCGATATACTTGATCACCAGCTCTCCATGTCTGAGTTTGATCGCAAATTTCTCTCGGGTAAACATGGAGGAAAACATACTTTCTTGACCTCGAATCTAGGTTTCTTGGTAGGTTCGGATGATTCTCCTTTGGAGATGACCTTAGCATCCTTCATGTCGACATCGGCCATTTTTATTTATTTATTTGCCCGTGAAGTCTAGTTATTGGTGGTATATGGGTAATGTAGAGTGAAGTTTTGTTTTGAAGTACTGACGGATCTCGTGATGGCGGCGGGGCAGGCAGGAGTTGTGGAGGTTGAGTTGGGTAGTTGGAGCTGGGTGGGTAACCTAACGGTAGTCGCAGTCTGAGAGTGTCAGTGCAAGGGTGGCTCAAACTTTTGCACACAAAGGCTTTGTTGGATGGGGTTATGTTACACATCAAGACAAGGATACTCGAATAATTTAGTGATACCGGTACCGTACTCGAGTATCATACCGGTAGACTATCGTCGTTGACTGGCTGATTGATTGATTAGATAAGATAAGTTGACAAAACCACTTTTATCTCACTTGATTTTGAGGCCCTAAAAAGGTGTGGTATCATATCCTAACTGAACAGTGCGTCAGGTATCATAGGCGATCCAAAATTTCTTCTCTGGAAAAGGGGCGAAGGTCCCCAGTAAAAAAGGTGAGTTGTTCAGCCTCTCTGGAAGACCAAAAAGAAAGAAACAGTACCAGATCTTACCTGAGGAGGCAACTCGAACGATAGTTATAGCACACCACTCGATAACCTGGGATTCTACAGTGATCCAACGCGTCTTCCCTTCAAACCCCGCCGTCTCCAAACCCAAGCAGCAATTGAACGACGATGGAATCACCCTGGGACGAACGAGAACATGGATACCGTCCTGCTCGTCAGTTACCCTACACCCTGAACGAGCGAGCCAGGGTTAGTATCGAAGAAACTCTTTGTATGTATCAACTCATCTAGCGGAGGTTTGATACATCATCTACTAATAATTTATGGCCATAGATCCGTCTGCTGTTGAGTTTCTAAATAGTATATCTATCCCTGGGACCTCCACGCCCTCGGAAGCACCCCATCCGGCTTTTATCCCCCCCAGCACCTTCCAGCGTTGCATAACTACCCTCATTGCGCATCCGTACTACACTACTCAAGTGTCGAAGAACGAGCCCTACTCGGCCGCTCCTGGAAATGCTTACCTGCTGCTCCGCCGCATGCTGAGGTTGGTTGGACCGCTCAATGCTGAGTTTTCCAAAGCATGGGAATTTAAGAAGAGCGCTCGCGCTGGCCGTCAGGTTGTTAGAGGTAAAACGAGGGGTAGGGGCAGTAAAGGCAAGGAACTAGATCCCGTTGATGCATTCTCCACGGACGATGATTTGAACGGAGATTTTGCTACGACGGAGTCACTTTTCAACGTTGCGGACGACTTTTGGTCAATTGCTGGCTGGGCTTTCACCTGTTCGGTGTCTCACCCTAAGCGCTGGGAGTGGTGGAAGCTAGTGCTCGATCTGATGATGGATGTTATGGAGCAGGATTGGGAGGACCGTTTGGAAACTAAAGAGGCTACTAGGGATAAGAGTGCGCTCGACGAGGCGCTGTTCGTAAAGCTCTTGCCTCGAGATACGGGTAGTGTTGGGTGCAAAAAGATCGTTAGGGCAATCATGACATGTGCTGAGGAGAAGAGCTTCAATGAGTGGAAGGAAATCTGGGAGAATGAGCTATCCACCAAAAGGCCAAGGAAGATTAGAATAGGAACTCAGGATACCGCGTTCATGGACGATGACGACGAGGAGGATGACGAAGAGGAGAAGGATGTGAAAGGAGGAGTGGACGGTGACGGCGACACAGAAATGCAGGACGCTCACACTTCCAGTGAAGTGGACGGTCTTCCCTCTGTATCGGAAGCATACGGCGGCATGGAGTCTGTAGACCTCCGCCAACGACTACTATCCATGGTAAGCCCCCCCCCCCAACCTCGCCAACACATCTAACGACAACTAGCTTTCCACAGTCTGTATCGCAGGCTGCTACGTTCCACCAGAAGGCCTCTTCTATGAATTCGCAGAAACGTTCATCCGCCTTCCCCTTCCGCGCTTCCACCTCTTCACTTCCACCATGCTGGACACTACCACAGAATACAAGTGCACCCTGAACCAACTAATTCTCAGCACGATAATTTCAACAAAAGCCCCAGTCTACAACGGCCGGTTAACCGCCACCGCCCTTATCAACAACTATCTCCCATTCGAAGCAAAGACAACTCAGCTAGCCGACAACACTAGAGTGGCGATCCTACTGGAAAGCCTAACCCGCCTCCTCATCAATGCTAAACTCCTCGAGTACTCAGAGAGCTTGCAAACTGCGGTGGTCAGGGGTATTAGGGCGCGCGCGTCCAAGGTTCCCAAGTCATTTCCTAAGCCGGGCACACAAAAATATCTCCTGGATCGTGAGATTAGGGGCATTTGGAGCGCGGCGGAAATAAGGTTGAAAGGTCTCGCAGGGATTTTACAGCTACGGAAGGAGGAAGGAGCTCAGGGTTCTAGTCTGGAAAGTTGAATCGGGGAGGGGGGGGGTGGATGTGTAAATATTATCCTCTCGCTCTTTCTATTTTATTCTATTATTAATTTTTGTTTTATTTTACCTTTTCAGTTTTGGCAGATTTGGTTATGTTTATGCAAGTATGTCGGCACTAGGTACACATAACTTTCTTTTTTCTTACGAGGTGGTGCGGTTTACTGGATTTTATCTGGGAGCGGGGAAAAGGGGCGTTTTCGGATTTTTAGGATAGTGCATAAAGTTACTTGTTAGAGTTTAACGACTTGATATTCCTACTTTCGTAGATGTGGGTATATATTCAGATGGAAACCAGGTCATAATAGTAGTTTGATAAGTTGTCGTGGTGGTGCTCGAGTAGAGCAGACCTGTTTGCTGGCGTTGTAAACCACTTCCTCCAGCACCCAGATTTACTCGAGTATGATAATTTACTGCGCCGTGAGCAACGGTTCAATCACAAACTATCACGCGTCCTACCATTCTCGAACATCCATCACCACCCAGCAAAACCACAGCTCACTTTCTATGGCCCTCCGAAGATATCACACTATCATAATATATCATACCCAGAATTTCTTCATCATCCCCTCCTCGTCGCCCAAAACCACCAACCCCTGCAAACACACCGCCCGCCAAGCCAACCATAACGGCCTTTCCCGAGCTCACCTCAACCAAACCTCAACTTCACCTCTCCCCCCCAGGACCCATCCCGTCCACGTATCATACGCCAAAAATGTCCACACCTGCCCCCTCGACCCCTCCTGAGGACCCAGGCCTCTTCCGCTGGACCCTAAGCTTCCTACTCGTCGGCATGGCCTGGTAAATAATTCCTATGATATCCCCCTCCTCAGTCCTATACCAAGCTAACCCTCATAGGGGCCTAACAAATCCGTACCTCCACCCTCACCCCTCGCACTCCCCACGCGCAACTAACAACTCCTAGCTTCATTCGCAAAGCCGCGGTAGCATACAACCCCCCCAAGCGTGCAATCCTAGAAAATCCACAGAATGGTGTTTTGAAGGTTTGGATTTTGAAGTGTGTTCTCCAATTACTGGGTAGATAGGTAGGGTAGGAAGGGTGCCTAATGAGGTGGAGGGGGGGGTGACTTAGGGCGGCGTTCGCGATGTACGATTTATTAAGGAGACCTGCTTACGCTTTTCCATTGTGTATGTTTTTTTGTTCTTTTCCCTATTTTTTGAAGGGAGGGGTGAAGGGCTGATGCGGTATGTGGCATGGGGTAGTGATCAACTTGACTGGCTCGGTGTGGTTTTTGTTGTTGATTGGGGGCGCTGGTATCATATGATATTTCTTCTTTCCTTTTCTCTTCTTCCTTCCTTCCTTCCTTCCTTCGGATGGGGCTAATGTGGGGTGTGACAGAGCTGAGTTTGGCGGTCCCGATTGTGAATTCGCTGGCCTTTTTGTTTACGGTTTTGGGAGATTGGCTGGCTGATGGGAAGAGGATCCATAGAGGTTTGCGTTCCTTTTGTGCTGCTTTAAGTTATGGGTTGCGCGGGATAGGGGGCTAATGGGGGTGATGATAGATACTTGGATTGGAATGGTGTTGGTGCTTGGTGGGATTGGGCTCTGTGTGCACAGTAAGCAGTGAAGGAGTGAGGAGGAATCGCGAGATATATATATCATGCCCCGTTTCGAGTATTGGGTTGGGGGGGGAGGGTTTCCTTTTTTAAATAATGATTATGATAGATGGATGAGGGTTATCTATTATTGAAGAGTGATGTGCTTAAGAAGTCGTGATCTATTGTATCATAATATTACACAAGTATGATACGATACCCATGACCACCGCCGACCTGCAGAAGTTTGGAAAAGCACTCGCCGTATGGTGCAATCGTACAAACCGCAACCAAGCACAGTGCATACCTCAAAACAGTATAGTACAGCAACTGATGCTAACGTGCCCGGAGGGTGGGTCAAATGGGGGATTGGAGTCGGTTGTCGATATCATAGCTAAGGAAGGACTCCTCGCCGGTAAGCGGTAATAATATATGTCAACCGCTTCTATCGCACAGTGTCATAGAGATCTCGATATCAGCCTTTTTACTCCCAGAGCAGATGAGCGTGGCTTTTCACTTCAAAAAAAAATAAAAATATAAAATATAAAGTAAAAATAGGAATTCTAAACCACATAGAAAATCAGTAACCGTTCGTCATGGGATGTCTAATCATGAAATGTCACTCGTGAAAACGGTTTGCTTGCAAGGTAATGTTTGGATCGCCACCGGAACGTGTGATGGGGACTCCCCGGATTCATTGGTGTATGTACTGTGGATTGTGTTGCGGGCCGGGGTAGATGGGAGACGAGAGGATTCTGGTGGCAAGTACTCGGGTAGCGGAAGTGTCTTGCCTGACTTTCTGGGCGGGATAAACTGACCCTGGATTACATAAAAAAGGTCCTCACAGATGCCACATAATATAATTGTATGACATCTAGACGTCCCTCCAATAGACTACGCATTCAGGCCTCCCCACTCCCAATCCTTGGCTTCATCTGTAACAGGAATGGTGTATTCGGGACCATCGCCCACTTTCCTTGAATAGCAGAGTTTCTCCTGTCCTTGCACCACCCCCTTCCCCTCGAACAATTGGCGAGTATCGTATTATTATTATTATTATTCTTCTTTCTTCTCCCTCTCACCGCTTGACCCAGTATGACACGCACAACACAAGCTGCAACGGATTTAACTCGGCCATCGATGGTATCAAATCCACCGGATGCTCCCTTCTTGACAGCCAGTCACACGTTACGGATCACGATACCACTTCCGGAACAGAAGTCAAGTCACTGGCTCGTTTTTACCCCAAGCCGCGGATACCCGCTTTTGCCAATTCGACCGGAGGTATTGTACCTGTATTATGGTACCGGTATTCGAGCACCTTCATCCTATATCGGAATAGGCAAGTGGGGAAGTGGAATGCAATGATAACGTAGCTGCCGTACCCGCGAGCTCACTCGACCAATTACGAGGCTTGGATCGTCATCTTGCTTCCCAGGCATGCCATCTCTGCATCTGCAACTCCTCAAAGTGCGAACCAGTTTGCTCATGCAATTCTACCCTCCTTTATACTCGAGTGGCAGCGTCCACCCCGCTCCAATATCAAACACCGCACACTATACTCGCACATTATCAGTCTCCCCACTGAAAAAGATAGGCCTAGCCACCCACGCGGTGCGTCGTCCGGTGCGCTGCGCGGTAATTCACCTCCAAGCTCGAGAACTCCTAATCCAACCACTGAGATGCCTTTCAAAAGCATCTGGCAAGCACCACGATTCCCAACGCAACGAGATGCCCTCCACCACCCTATATAACTCAGGATATGGATACAAGCAAGCTCGTACGAGTACCGGTATTATTGTACTGTACGAGTACCTTTCCCCCACCTTCACCACCACCCAACTCCATCACGCGCATGTGAGGAATCAGCCTTAAGAAGCATAACTCCTCCCATTAATATCTAGCATCCCATTCCGTTTACGCAGTCAAATACCGACGACCAATGGCCCGTATCGTGAGGTGAAAATGCACTTCTGGACGCTATTTAAACACATTATGAAGGCAGCCTTATTCAGTAGCGTGCGCTGCTCGAGCAGTCTTATGCGTGGCCGGTCCGAATTTCGATCTGGGCTGGGGCACAATGGAAGGAGTGGTGTTGGAAAAAGTCGGATTGGTCGCTGGTAACGTCGGGATGGATCTTTTTCTTTCTTTTTTTTTTTTCCTTTTCTTTTTTTTCCTTTCTTTCGTTTTTCTGTTTTTGGTTGATTCGAGGTGGAGCTGCAGTGGGAGTCAGGATTTTGGGGGAGCTGGGCCTTTCTTTTCTTTTCTTTTTCGGTGGTGGTGGTGGTGGTGGTGGTGAGGTGTACTGTACTCGAGTACTCGAGTATATTTATTACCGGTATATATAAGGATTTGATTATTATTTTTGATAATGGGTTCAATATAATTTATAATGGGGGTGCTTTTGCATCCGTTAGAGTACTGTACTCGAGTAGGTGGTCTATTCTGATAATGATAGGGCCATCAAACGTACGGTAAGCGCTCTTAACTCTAGACCCATGGATGTCGAGGCGGGCACGATGAAAGTTCTGGATTCTGAGGGGAGCCACGGCGCAGCACTCAAAGATTATGACACAGTATTGCACCCACGTATCATATCAGGAGCAAAGAGGCTCACGCCACACCGGTAATATATCGGGGCACAGTATTATACAATAGTATATCCCACGGCGGTGCGTCCGGCCAACAAGGTACGGTGCATAGCGTATCTTTCAGGTACAAGGGTTTTCATGTTCATGATATTATGATAGCCGGTACCGGCACTGCGGCACTGTGAACGAATAGGGTGGGGGATGGCATACACTTGCTGGAGTAGTCAGTGGGTGAGTGTCGTGTGTCCTCGAATATGATATATAATTGCACATACGCAATCGATTGGTAAATTAATTGGCTTCGAGCCTGATGTGCGAGTTGGATGTGTATTTGCTTAGCCGGGTGGAACGTGGTGGGGTGTCGAGTGCGAGTACGGTACGAGTACGGTACAGTATCATACCAGGGGGGATGGGTGGTATTGATAATTGTTTGGTGGACGGTATCCGGGCGGGTAGTCTAATGTCTCAGGAAGGGAGAGGAAAGGAAGTCAATTCCTTATGATATTCGTAATGCTATCGTAGTATGATACTGTACGGTATCATAATAATAATAATATTATTATTATTTATTCACCACGGCAGACTATCCGAGTAGACCGCCATCGAAACAGGCCTCCTCCGTGTCAGCTCCCTCCGGTCGCCGGTAACTTGGGGCGCTCGAATACCAGTATCATACCGGTATTTGGTCTCCAGTGGTGGTGTGTAAGGGTGGGTATTTGGAGCCCGGCAGGCTAACAACTGATCCTGGTCCAGGGTGTTGCTGGAGCAATCGCCATTTCTCCTTTCGGAAGTGGTCCCGACCTTGCGCCATCGCCAAAAAATACTCACCTGTCATCACTCGAACTTCCCACAGTACCGTGCTTGTAAATCTGGTTTTAGTTTATAATAATATAAAATTACCGTAAGTGCTCCAGCCCCTGGTGGAGGTGGGCCCGAATTTTTAATCAATCCCGCCCCCCAGCACTCCTTCCTTCAATGAACGAATGCACTCTTGGCAAGCTCCCTCCCGCTTGGTCACTCCACAAACCGAAGTGGTGGATGCAAAGAACAACTCATCGCTTCCCACCCCTCATTGAATCCGAAGGGCTGCCTTTTTTTTTTTTTTTTTTACCCTTTTTGTTTGCTTTTTTCTTCTTTTCTTTCTTCCGGTGGGGTAGGGTTGAATTTTTTTTTCCAACGGAACCCGTTATTGGTGCTTTGGGTGAGGGAGTTTCTTGCTCGCAAAAGTATGGTACAGTACTCGAGTACTCGTACCTATTATGATAGCCCCAGGGTGATGGATGCACCGGTAGGTAGGTATGATACTCGAGTAGATTATGCTTTGTATCGGTACCTGTTGGACTAGGAGCATAAGGTGCGCGCACGTTTGCTAACCATACCGTGCCGGCACCGGTAGTTGATGAGGTTACAGTATGATATCAGAACCTCCCCTCCCTGCTCCCTTCCTCCCTCCCTCGGGTCCATCTGGGGAGGGGGGGTCCATCTGGGGAGGGGGGGTTCATGGTTTCGTAGGGTGAATGAGACATGTACTCGAGTATAGTACCGTACCGGACTGTACGTGTACTCGGCGTTTTTTTAAGTCTCCGGAATGGTGTGGCATAAGTTACAATCCAAAGGGGTAACTGTATGCTTGGCGGCAGGGGTAAGTCGTAGGGCGATGGAGAGGTTGTGCTATGCATCCGACTCCTTCACAGCAGCACCAACCTACAACTTGAACTTGAATGGCAAACCAAAGGAAACCCTCAGGTAAGTAAGAGATTCTGAAACTAGGAGCAGATAACTTAAACTAATAATTTAATTAACAGGAAGGGAAATAACACCACGGAGACAAGCAGCTGTAGTTACATTACGCGAACTCGGTCTTGAATTTAAAGAAATTCGATTACGAACCGGGATACCAATATCAACCGCAAGCGATATCTACCGCCATGCATTAAAAAATGCAACCCTACAACGAATTGCTCAGGCTTCTGGGAATGCGAACGGCCCTCAAACTTCTGGGAACACAAGTGGCCCTCAGGCTTCTGGGAACATGAGTAGCCCTGAGGCTATGAGCAGCCTTAGGGTAGGAGTTAGGCCTATTGCAAGCTGTGAAGGGATAGTGGAAAGAGAGGACTCAGAAGAAGAGGAAAGAGTGGATAGAGGTGTGGTGGGAAGTGAGGAATCTGGACTAGGGGAGAGGAGGCCCGGGGTAGGTGCTGTAGCAGGTCTGAGGGGATGTGAGGTTGATATGAGAGAGGAAGTCTTGTCTACAGCACAGGAATGGGAATTGGAGATTGCCATCGGGGCAGGAGGGGATGGGATTATGGGAATGTAGTTGGAAGGCGAAGAGGAGGAGGTGGAATTAATAACTAGGACAAGTGAGGAAGTGGAGGGAAGGAGTGGGATACCACTTTTGGAGTTAATATCATCAAGTTGTCTTGACAAAAAACCTCGTCCCGGACGCCCAAAAGTATTGAGTGAAAGTGATATCGATCATTTAATTACAACAGTAAAGCGCGATTTTAGTACTCGACGAATGACACTAACCGATATTCGGCGCAAGGCAGGTTTTTCACGAGTCAGCAATTCTACTATTTGGAAGGCTCTACGATCACGAGGCATTAAGCCATATCGAGAAGAGTTAAAGTTTATTCTAAAAGCAGAGAATAAAGAAAAGAGACTTATTTACTGCAATGATCGGAAGGACTGGGGAATGAATAAATGGGGAAACATAGGATTTACGGATGAAATGTCAATTGAAGTGGGTGGAATGTATGGTCTAAACCTTGTATGGAGGGACAAGACTGAACAATGGCATGACGACTGTGTGGGGTGTATGAAGAAGCAGGGAGAGTCTGTGATGTGCTGGGGGATGGTGGGTTTGGGTTGGAAAGGTCCATTCTATGTATGGGAGCCAGAAACTTCACTGGAAAAGGATGAAGCTACTACCATTATCGCATTACGAGAGGCTACTCGGCAGGCAGAAGAAACTCAACTAAACGCAGAATGGAAGGCTTCTACTGAGTGGAACGAGCTTCGAAAGACAGAACAAGCTGCCTTTCGCGCTTAGCGTTATGCTGAAAAGCATCTCAATGCACCAAAACAATGCATTCCTCAGAGCCACCGCAGCAAAAAATTTAAATTGGAAAGATTTAAACGTGGTGAAGGAAAAGGAATCGATTGGTGGCGTTATGTGAAGTGCGTGGCTCGGCTATTGCTTTGGCCTGAGTGCAGAAAGCGAATCAACCTCAATCCCGACTTTGAACTCATGGAAGATAATGCTCCATCCCATGACTCTGTATATACTAATACAGAGAGGGCAAAAGAAGGGATTAAGAAGGTGGAGTGGCCTCCAAATTCTCCTGATTTGAATCCAGTAGAGCATATTTGGACTCTTATGAAGAGCCGGATTCAGACTCGGCGGGGAAGGGAACGTATTACAAGCGTACAGGGTATGAAGGTCGTACTACAGGAAGAATGGAGCAAGATTACTATTGATGAGATCAATAAGGAGGTTGAGAGGTTACCTGGGATTGTTATGAAATGTATTAATGCTAATGGGGGGAATAACTATCACGCTTGACCTTTCCCTCCAACTGTTTACTCCCCGATACTGGTGTATCCTGGCTTTATGCAAGAATCTCTACATGACACATCTGTAACTCACATCACATAATCCATAACTTACGTTCCGGAGACTTAAAAAAATGCCGAGTACGAGTACGGTACGGTAGGGAAGAAAGAAAAAAAAGAGAGAGAGAAGAGAGAGGGAGAGGAAAAAAGTGTGGCTGGTGTTCTCCACGAGTGGGAATTCCTTCATAGTGGGTGGGTAAAAAAACTCGGCTGTTCTTGGTCCGTTTTGGAGCACAGCCAATATCAAATGGAAATTTTGGGGGAGGCGGGGCGTTGTTGGAGGGGGCTTTTACTTGTATTCCATGATACGACACACACGACACAGCTAATCACGGTAGAGTTGAACCGCCCAGAATTGCAGAGCGGAGGTTACTTTACCGCCACCGCAAAAAAAGTTTCTCTCAGCCGTAAGTCAACATGTTGTCTTTTTGCGGGCCAGCGGACCAAACGCGCCCAACCGGGAAAGGTGGAGAGAAAAAAAGGGAAGAAAAGTCATCGGAGTATCATACTCAGCACGAGTACGAGTACCCCGGTACAAGTACAGGTACCGTACAGTACAGTACAAGCGCGAGTTGGCGTGAGTCCGCTCGTGATCTAGCCCGTCTATCCTAGCTCAGCCGAATATCGCAGGCGAGCGGGCAGGGGACAGAGACAGGACCCTTTGCTCACACCGCCGCCACCCTATTAACTTTATGGAGCATTTTGTTTACTCCTACACACTTCTTCCCCTTCCAACCCCCTTCCCCAATTATCTCCCTATTTGTTGAAAGAAGGGTGTGTGAGGGAAAGTGTCAAGTTCTAATAATTTACCGTATGATACCGTACAGTACCCTTCTCCCGTCTGCCGTTGGTTGAACGGTTTTGGTTTTTTTGCTTTTCTCTCTCTCTCTCTCTCTCTCTCTCTCTTTTTCTTTGAATCTTACCTTCCAACCCCCCCCCCCCTCTCCAGTGCTTGCTTTACCTCCGTAGTCTACCGGTACTCGAGCGCTGCTTGTTGCTGTGCGGTCAGTTTTCCTTTTCAGCCAGCCCGGCCTAACCAATACCCGTAACCACTCTGCTTGGTTTTATCCTTTTGCATCAGTTTTTCCTCGCGCTTTGCTCTTCCTGATTTTTCAATTCGAAAGTTCTTGCTTTGCTTTCTTCTTTCTTTCTCTCCTGATGGCACCGTAACTCAATTACAAAGTCCGTCATAGAAAGCAGCATCTACCGGTAGCAGGGGGCTAGGAGTTGGGGGAAAGAACGCGAGGAGCACTGGTACATACAGTACCGTACCATACCCTATCGTACTTGCACCGTAGCAACAGCAGCAGCAAGCAGCAGCAGCAGCAAGCAGCAGCAAGCGGAGGCATAAGCACGCACAAGCAGGAGGGAGCAGCAAGCAGAAGCACCACCACCACCATCACCACCAGCAGCGACACGCAAACCGATATCCCGATCAGTGAGAAAAGTGAGGGTGAGAAGAGAAGCGAAGAGGAAGTCATCAACAACAACAACAAGCATCATCCATCATCACCATCCATCATCACCATCATCACCATCATCATTATCACTGTCGCCATCACCACCACCACCATCGTCGCCCTCTTGCATTCCTAGTCTGGGAGATCAGACACACCACTGACGTGAGTGGAGTGAGTCTCTTTCTATTATTTTTCCCAAATATTTATTTATAATATTATTATTCTATTCTTTTGGTTCGTTCGTTCCCTCTTTCGTTCGCTCCATCCCACCACCTCCTTCCTTCCTTCCTTGTTCCTACTCTTCTCCTTCCTCCCATTCGGCTACCCGCCCCAACCAACCAACGAACCGTCACCTGGACCTTCTGTCGCTCATTACAAGCAGCAGCCAGTCCCTCCTCAGAGTACTCCTCCCACACCCACACACTCTGCATACACACATTCTCTCTCTCCCTCTCTCCCCATTCCCTTCCCTCTATTTTCGTCGGATCATTTCACCGTCGTTGTCGCTTTAGCCTTCTATCATACTCGTACACTCTTACCCTTTCCCTCTCCCTCCCGCACTTTCTCCTTTCAAGCCCCCTCCCCCCCCCCCTTCGGTCCGCATTCACTAAGCCTTTTGCCCCGATAGATCGCCCCTTGCCCGTCGCCGGTCCTGGTCGGCTTGGTTGAGCTAATCGCCAAAATCGACGCCGAATAACGTGGGAGTCGACCCCAAGTGGAAAGGTACCAACTCAATTCGCATGGCAACCGTTCTAGTGCTGCTTCTCTGACTTGTCGCTTGCACCTAGGCTGTACCCTACCTGTCGGCTGATTTGGATACGCCTCAACGAAAATGGGCCATACCGCTGAGCCTTCGATGATCAGCTCTCAGGGGAGCTACACGGCAACGGATCTTTCACGAAGGACGGAGAATACAAGTTACTCTATTCCAGAAGACGGACACCCTGTCACCATACAAACCTCCCGGAAGAAGAAGAAGGACCATGAGGTGACTAGTGCTGTTAGTACGGTTGGGCATGGGACAAATGCTTCTCTTCTCATAGAATACTTTGAGAGTGGTAAAGCCAGTACTTCTGGTCGTCGTCCCAGTGTCCGCGTCAAACTTACTCCAGCTGCGAAGAAGCGCCATAACTTTAAGGCGTCGCCCGATGGTCAAGGGCTACAAATTTCCGACGTTGGATCAAGGCCTGGAAGCAGACAGGATCGCCGGCCATCGCACACTCAACGGGTATCGCTGTCTCCACACGTCGGGGAGGATAGGATGATTATGGGTGAGCCCAATCACAACCGTTCTCTCTCCGGTGACCAGACGTCGGTCATTTCTTCACAAACTTCCAACGCGGACGATTCTAATCTGAGTCACTACCCGCTTAATGTCACCGTCATTCGAGAAGCCGGCAGTCCCCGATCCACCTACAGCTCACCTCGCGAGATGGAGGAAACCGAAATTGCCTTCCGTACCCGCCGACGACCGAACAGATCTGGCACACGGAGCCATACCGAGGGGTATCAGAAGGATGTGTTGAAATCAGCGCAGAAGGGAAGGAGTAGAAGTGTTAGTAGGGAAATTGATGTGGCTGGAGAAGCAGGGCTGAAGACTGCCAAATTGGGCCGGAGAAGAAGTCGAAGCTTGAGCAAGGAAAGATTGTCCATGTCCAAGGAGGAGAAGCAGATGATTGAACAGGGTGTGATGGAGGGCCTTGAGAAATTGCGTCTGCCCAAACAAGGAAAGCAGGGCAGCCGCGGTGGAGGCAAAGCAGACGCAGATCTATTGAAGGCGCCCCGCATGCGAAGTCGTAGCAGAAGCCGGGATCGCGAGGTTGATGAAATTGCCGCTGAGAAGCTCCGTCAAAAACGGAAGGCGTCTACTGAGGCGGAGCGGAAGAGGTCCGCTTCGAATGTCACTAACCCAGCACTCCTTGAACTCGTCGAGGATGCCATCAAACGCATGATCCTACCACAACTTAACGAGCTAAGAGGCGCTCAGAACCAAGCAAAGTTTGAACAATCTCTCTCACCGACGTCAACGCTCGATCGACAGGGAAGTACGAAACGGCCCGATAAGTCTCGTAGCATGCCAGATGTGAAACCTATGGTTGTTCTATCCCCCGACATTGACCAAGGGAATGGGCAAGGTGTAGTCATTTCTGGCGGCGGCAGGGATGGCGATAATCAAGAGGTAATCGATCAATTTATTGACAAAATCCTTGTTATTGCGGGTGGAAACGCTGATTTGCCTTCACAAAAGTCTGAGGCGTCGTACTCGAGGGGGCCCGGGTTTGGTGGTGTGAGTCCATCGGTTCATTCAGTTGAGGATGGGGAGGGTGTATCTCTCGTTGGAGCTGTGCCTGCTCGTGGTAATCGCGAGAGACTGGAGATGCCGGATCATCCGGACCGACTAGATACCCCGGGGACATATGCGGAGACCAGGGCATCCATTCTCTCAGCAAATTCTGGGCTTCCCTACCCGAATCAGAATGGGATGCCGGCCTCTGGAAACACTCCTCCACCAGTTCCGAAATCAGAGTTCCCAGTGTTTAGTGAGCTGAATCTTCACTCGAGGGCATCGAGCATTGTTTCCGAGCGTACCGGCCTTGATGACCATCGATCGAATGCGAGCAAGCGGTCCCTGGCTGGCGAGAGGGGCATAAATGAGCCAAGCATTGTTAGCTTTGCACCGGTTGGAGATGAGGAAGACGGTAGGGATGACATTAGCTCGGTATCGTCTGGTTCGAGACGGAGTATTGGTTCGCCAACAACCCTAGCCCCGGGAGATGCTGCTGTTTCGATCTTATCCATGAGTTCAACACAGAGCACCAAGCTAGCTAAACAGAGGAGAAAAGGAAAAGGAAAGGGTGGCGAAATGTCTGGAATTAACGAGGCTGATTACCATGAAACATCCGGAGGGAATCAGGTGGTCAATGATTATTTTGCCCAAGTGCGGGAGATGGCTCAATCTAAGGCACTGCAGGAACCGAGAATGCACGACACTTCTATTGAGGCTCGGCATGTCTCCACTTTTACTGGTAACGATTTCGATGATAGCCACATGGAGAAGTTTGATGGCCAACAAGTATTCTCTCTTGGCGCCAACCCATCCATGAGATCAACTCCAGTAGTCGCTGATTCCGTTCAGCCGTCCGTCCTCGACGCTCCTTCCAACGTCGGCTCCAACCTCTCCCATCGTCAAAGTCCTCTTCCTCAGTTAGGTGCGAGTGCACTACCAAAGTTTGATGATCCGATGCCTGAGTATGGGCGCATGGCCGAGGATGATGAAGAGATCAACACCAACCCCTCAATAATACAAGGCCCCGGACGTGAGCCCGAAGACTGGCGTTTCGACCCGCCAGCTCAGTCGGCCAATGAGCTTCATCTTGGCGGCGACCGTGGGATGGGTGCAGATGACAACTTACCCCCATCGCTTAGACCAGGCCAAGGCATGTCACCAACTTCACCAGCACTTAAAGACGAGGGCTACATCTCTGCAGCAAATCCGGGGATGGCCTCGCCTAGTCCTATGACGCCTGTTCAAAACGTGGGTGATCCGTCTATGGGGATGGGAGCGATACGTGGCACCGGTTCTGAGGACGATAACTATTTATATCACGGTCACGCAAGGATGGCAAGCGGGAATTCTCACGGAATGCCTTCACCACTATATGACAGCTCGACAGGTAGGGGTATCGACAGAATTCAGTCAAGGGACATCGTCGCTTTGATGGATCACGTAAGACCTTTCCAAGTTCTGGTAAGTTTAATTTTTTTCGCTAATGCTGTCCTTTTGCAGCTCACCGTTCGCGATGCGCAACGAAACGCGCGAGACACCGAGATTTTAGTCACTCTTGTCCGGAGCGCAGCGGAGATGAGGAACTCTTTCGAAGATATGAAAAAGACTCTTGAATCGCAACAACATGCAATCATAGATGGCGTCGACCAGAATACCGAGAGAAGTGTTCAGAAGGTCCTTCAAGGGCCGCGACCATTACCCCCATCCGCCCCTAGAGCACCTCGATATCCCAAGAACGACGACGATGCTGAGGATGAAGGCCCGGCTAAGAGACGCAATGTTTTCCGCAGAGCGCTTAAGGGGCTCAGCATGAGAAGCTCCAACGACTTACAGAGGATCGAAGAGATGTAAGCTCCCCCCGGAATTTGCGGGGCTCATCGGTTTCCGTGCTAACCAAGTTAACTAGGCTGCAGACTCTTTTGGGAGAAGTGGAGGGATTAAAAGGAGGCCAGAATTTTTATCAGCAAAGCTTGCTGCAAAGTCAGAGTATGGGAACCTTCGACGCCATGAAAAGTGTAACTGAGGGCCAAGATACCAACCCAAATTCTTCAGGTGGGAATTCAGGATACTGCAGCGGCGCCCCTTCCAAGCAACCCAGCAGCTCCAGAATTTACCAAGACGAGCGACCGCATCAACCCACCCGCATTTCCCCGATAGAGGAAGATACCGCTCTTCGAACTCCACCACGCTCGAGAGGAGGCTCCATCCCTCTTGAGACACCTCCAGATGCCAGGGCCCCGCCAACGGCTTTCAGCAATGAGAACACCCCGACGAAGTCCGAGAAGCACCAAAAGCGCGAATCGAATTCTTCCTCACTAAATCCTAAGAATAAATCTAGGTGGTCGGAGACTACCGCGTCTTCGGGATTTAGAGCAATGTTCGGGCGTGGTAATCGTGGTGAATCTAGGTCTGATGTTGATCTCTATGACCCTTCCATTCCGAAGGACATGCGGCAGGGATCGGCATACTCGGAGGAGCCAGCAGAGAGAGCACACTCTCCTCATCCTCCACCCTCATCCAGAGATACTGATGCCCCGATAAATCACTCTAACCGCAGGTCTCTTGAAGTGCACCATCCTCAACCTCGCATCCCGTACAACCACCAACTGGAAGCGCAGGCACAACAGCTCTTGGCCAACGGGGTCATTCCTAATTCGCCCGGCATGAATGCCTCTACCTCGAGTCTTGGGACCTTGCCACCTTTGGGCCCTGGTGGATTTTCGAATGGGAAGTTGGTGTCTCCTCTGGCTCGGGATGCCTATGACCAGCACCGCCAGCAGCTCCAACAGCAGCAACAGTCACCTAAGGGACCAGCCATCCCACCCAGGGTTAAGGAGGACCCTATTACGCCTGCCCCCACGGGTGACGATCCTTCCGTCACTTCTCGATCTGATAGAAAGAAGAAGCATCGGGAAAGAGACGAAAATGGAAAGAAGCCCAAGAGGACTGAGGAGGAGAAGGCGGCACGCCGGGAGAGGAAGGAGAGGAAGGCGCGTGAGAGAGAAGCAGCAGGACTTGATTCTGTTTCATCCACCTCCAGGAAGAAGTCGCGGGATCAGCTGTCCCCCGATGGTGCTCTTGGGCGTCATGGAGTATGTTCCCTCAAGGAATTCGTATTCTCACAGCACTAATACTTATTCTGTTCCTATAGGATGTTGTTTCTCCACTTTCTGCCAGATCACCTTCCATTCAGTCCAGATTGAATGGACCTCGTCCTCTATCGAGCAATAGCAATAAGGAGAATACCCGAAGACATAGACACCAGGGTTCACAGGGCACCGTTGGTAAGCTCCCACTTGCGATCCTTTCCCCATCAGACAATCAAAAGGCTAACTGTGCGCAACAGATACCTTTGGCAATCCAGAATATGATAACTACGGCTCCTACCGATGATCTTGACGCATAACCTTCTTGAGCGATTGATGTTTTTTTTTCTTACCTGGTCTCTTTGTTTTGCTTTGTTTATTTCATCATGTGGGCGAATGCTCAATTTTTCTCTAACGATATCCTCTCCCTCGCCCCTTCTCTTGTTCACGGGGTGCAAGCACTTTTTCTCTTCCCTCTTTTTTTCACTCAAAGTTTCGTGATCTTTACAAAGCGAAAACAAAGTTTTCATCAGTAGTCGTAGTTACCCGCTATTGCCATTTATACCACTAGCTTTTTTCCTTTTTTTTTTCCCCTACCCTCTTTCCTCTTTTCTTCTGTTCTTTCCACTTTGCAAAAAACTAGCGAGGCACGCCTTGTCTTATTTGTCTGTTCGATTTGGAGTGACTGACCGGGCGAAAAAACTATTGGAAAAAAGTCATCGATTTATCATAATGTACTTTTCCCTTCCTCCCTTCCTACTTTCCTTCTCTCTTTTTTTTCTCTGCCAACCAAAAAGAAAATCGAAGAAAGTCCAAAAAACTGGAGTTTGGGTCTTTTGTTCTTTTTCTTTTTTCTTTTTTCTCGCTTCATAGTGTCATTGTTATACTTCTCCATGGGGTTGAAAAGTAAAGGAAAACAATTGAGAACGAGACCTCGGTGTGAGAAAAGGTTTGTAGTTGATTGTATTTTTTTCTTCTACCCTTTCTCTCCCTCTGGTTAGCGAAAAGTTAGATTGGTGATTTGTGAGGTGGGCGGAGATGGACGCATACATGTATGTACGGTACTCGTACTCTATGTATGTAATGTCATTAATTTTGGGATGATTGAATGATAATATGGTACGAACGCCATTACGAACCCTATGGGGGATAATTTAATTTATCTTGGGGAGAGTTGATGTACGAGTACAGTACTCGTAGTAATGATGGCTTGGCCTCGTATGCGGATCGTTTGCACTTCGAACACAGTACGGTATGATACCAGGTGATAGCGGCTAGACCGTGGGAACCCTCAGCGAGGCGCGGCGAGACTTGGCTGCAAAAAGCTCCTTGATTTTAACTACAGTATTATATCATAGCAAGTCAAGCCATGCCGCGCCTCGCTGAGGGTTCACACGGTCTATATTTTTTTTTTTTTTTTTCATCGGAAACGCATGGCTGATCTGTCTTGGCGTGGTTACACCACCTCGAGTTACTCGAGTAATGCCTTACTGTATCTGTGCTTGGAACACTACGATACTCGTACAGTAACGTAATACCGGTTCTTTTTCGCTCTATCGAGTGATATCACGTGAATTGTATCGGTCGGGGCTAACTAAATTTTGATTTATCGAGACTACAACTTAGGTTACTGTACAGTACCGTACTATCTCCTTCCTTAAAGCGCCGTCGCGTAACGAACGCCAAGGTGAATATATGCCCACTTTTTTCTTAGAGAGAGGGGGTAGTAGAATCATGGTCAGCCTCCCCAGACACGAATGCCGACAGAGGACTGTTAGTATAGAATTCTGGTCATGATTTTAGCTGCATCCATCATACGGGTTAGTGCCTTGAGCCCGAGGATAGTCTAAACGGCGTTAAGAAATTCGGAATCTCACAACTTAGGACTTCCAGCTTGGTGTACAATGCTTTCACCTCTGCGGAATCGACCTGGCTAATGTCGGCCATCATATACGCGATCTATTGCGGCAAAAATGTTTGTCGTTAGCGACCGCATATGGTAGTCTGGCTGAGAACTCCCGAGCACGTATACCTACATCACCACGACTATCAGAGATTTGCTTCTCTACGTTATGATCCCTGAGAATATTGTTGACTTGTCTCAACACACCAGGGCGGTTCTGGTGGATGAATATGACACGGAGATGGCTCACTTCAGCCACGTTTAGGCTCCTGAGAGTCACTTCAGGCATATTGGCGGCTCCAATGGTGCAGCCGGAATTTATATATCTGAGTAATGCTCCACCAACCTCAGCGCCGATAGCTTCCTGAGCTTCTTCTGTCGACCCACCAATATGAGGTGTAAGAATAATGTTGGGAAGGCCTCTAATCTCTGTCACCCAACGAGCAAGGTCCTCATTGAAGTGGGGACCATCAGCAGGGGGTTCGCGGGGGAATACGTCGAGAGCTGCACCAGCTAAGTGACCGGAACGCATGGCTTCGCTATATTTTTTTAAAAAAGATAGATTAGCTATTATGATATCATAGCATGTCGGATAAGGGGGGCTACCCTAAGGGCGGGGGATCGTACCATAAAGCCTGGAGATTAACTACACATCCACGAGAAGCGTTGATAAGATAGCTCCCTTTCTTCATCGCCCTTAGCTCCGCGTGGCCGATAAGATCGTGGGCCTCCGATGTTTCAGGAATATGGAGGCTAACAAAATCTGATGAGGCCAGTAGTTCAGTTAAATTTTTAACTTGTCTTGCTTTGCCAATTGCCACCAAAGGAGCGGCATCACAGAAGAGGACACTCATCCCCATCGACTCAGCCAAAACGGACAACTGGGATGCGATATGACCATAACCAATAATGCCTAAAACCTTTCCACGAATCTCTCGACAACGAGTGGAAGCCTTCTGCCAAGTGCCACGGTGCATTTCCATAGATTTATCGCCAATTCTACGAGCGAGCATGATAACTTCGGCAATTACCAATTCAGCAACCGAACGAGAATTGCTGAAAGGGCTATTGAAAACAGTAATGCCGCGTTTTGCTGCGTATTCTAGATCGACTTGGTCTGTACCAATGCAGAAGCACCCAATTGCCAAAAGGTTTTTGGCATGATCAAGCACTGAAGCAGTAAGTTTGGTTTTCGAGCGGATCCCAATAACGTGGACATCTCTGTTCAGGAAATATTAATCGCATATTTAGCAAATCCGGGTTAATGAGGACAACAGTTGCAATCAGCGATATAGGGAGCGTGGACGCCTACCGAATCTTCTCAATCAACTCGACATCCCGGAGAGAAGAGGTGTGAAATTCCACCTGATATCCTTCCTTTTGCAGTAACTCACATGCAGTACGATTGATGTCTTCTAACAAAAGTATCTTGATGTCGCCGGTATTGAAAGGTTTGAGCTGCTGCTTAGGAACAGCTGGGAAATAGCTGGTTTCAAAAGAGGGACTTGTCCCAGCATTAAAGAAAGCGCTCGGCGAAGGGCTACTGGGCACCATCATGTTGGATACCGGTGTTATATCTCTTGGGATGGTCATTGGGGGATTTGGGGGGCTCAAACAAACAAACCCAAGACGGTTTATTCGGGGGAGGCAGCGAGGGGAAGGTGTAGCGTTGGTGGTGGTGGCGGTGGTGGTGGAGTTTGAGATGGGAAAGAGCAGGAAGGGCGAAGATGAGGGATGAGGATGGAAAGGACCGTATATGGGGGCCAACAAATTTTAGAGCTGCATAAGCGCAGGAGTTTTCGAGGGAAGGGAATTAGGGAATACGGGGTAGTGGTGTAAACATTAGGTATCATACACGGGCCGGTGCGACGTCTTTCGCGGTATCCTGAGGGCAGACGGGGGGCATAATAGTTGAGGATTCCGAGGCATGGGGTAGAAAGAGGTCTGGAATGATTGCCGAGTATTCGCCAGTAAACGGTAAACTGGATAAGGACGGGCCCTGCCATTTACCTGTAATTGCGAAGAATCCGTCGACGAAGGAACCTAGAAACAGATCCGAGTGATTGGGTGTGTTGCCGCAAAGTGTCTATCCTGTTTGGAGGCTCTGGAAGGAGAATTCTCAGAGAGGGACGGACGACAATCTTGCTTGCACTGCATGTCCTATTCGACAAGCCCGGCTGCATAGGAGAGGCAGAAGCTGTACCGTTCTGACGGTTACCCCACCCATGACCATGACTTTGGCTGGCTATGGCGAGTTGCACCGTTCACAAGCGAGCGAATAGGTTAAAATGGCGGAGGTGACCGGAAGCGATAAGTTTTTGCCCGAATACAAGTAGAGTACAGTTACAGCAGGGGATCGAGATACTCGAATCATAGGGTCGGATGCGCCGGTAGATGATGTGATAGGGTTCACGGGTCGCTGTGCAGTATGATACTATCGTAGCACAAACAGTGAACATGGGTTGGTGATGCCCAAGCATGGCGCCCTCACGTACGAGGCTATCTGCAAAATTCGCTGACACTTCCCCATTTTACACCAAAAATGGCTGATTTTAACAATGCTCAACTTGTCCAAAAGCAATGGAGAATTAATAAAATCAATTCCGTAGTGTAGGAAATTGTGCAGAATTTCTGCAGAATTTCTGGATAAAAATCATCCCAATTTTCCCACCACACCTTGAGGACTGAGAGCTAAGGGGCCAGATTAGAGGTTGTTGCAATGTATCTTTTGTATGGGAAACCCATATAAAATTAGAAGTATCTTTTGCTTGCCATTCTTTCTTCTAGTAGTACACCATAGACATTAACTGACCAGGCTCATCACTTACAAATGACAATACCTTGATGGCTCCAAAGGCTCTAACAAATTTTATATTTTTTTACCCAGTGAAAGTGGCTATTTTTGGTGCAAAATGGGGAAGTGTCAGCGAATTTTGCAGATATCCTCGTACAGTTAGGTGGCTGGTAGGAAGCCGCTGCTGTGGGAAGTGGTATATACTGTACAAGCACTCGAGTACAGCCGCATTCGCAAAGTTCTCATATCCTCCCTTGCACCTCAAGAACTAGACTATACCAATTGATAACAAGAGAATAAGGAGAGCCTGCTAGATTCCTGTTTTCAGATACGCCTCTAGGGGTATTGAAAGATATTATCACGATTTGTTTTGTTAAGTTATATGATAGGAGGGGATGGGTGGCAGAGCGCTCCCAAGGGCTGGGGGTACCGGTACAGTACAGTACTCTGAAGGGTATGAGAATTTTACGAATGCGGTGTTACTCGAGTACTCGAGATACTCGCGCTGGGGTAGAAACCAGCACTAGCTTAATCGAGGTTCGTATTGCCGCTTTTGAGTAAGGTGCCGGTACAAGTACAGTACTTCTCCAGTTCACAGCCGAATTGTACTGCACAGTATTGATATTGTACAGTACTATAACCCCAAGGCACAGCCTACGGCTTGTTAGTTTAAAGAGGGCATGATAGTGTAGGAGTAAAGTTACCGGTGCAGTCGGCTGCCTCACTGCGGATGCCCCGTGTCTTGGTTGGCGGGGTGAATGACTCCGGCCAGGACTCTTGCCCTGCCTGTCCAATCCAAGACTTTTCTTCCCTCTTCCCTTTCTTTCTCATCCCTTTCAGATACCCATACAAGTACTTGGTCCAGTTCGTGTGCCGGTATATTATCAAAGCGCTCATGGAGATATGCATCTATCGCGATGGAGAAGCGATAATTTACAGTAATATCATAACAATATCATACGGGTAATAAAAATGAAAAGTGGCTTCTTTCCACTCACTGGTATATTATATTAATTTAACTTACACCCACCTTTTTTTCTTGTTTGCCCACTTACCCTCTACCCCGCCCATAAATAATACCGGCGTCGTACTGTATGATACTCGTATCGTACACATCATAATATTATCAGACTAGGGGTACACCCTCCGCGGCCTCTCGTTTCCCCTCGCACCTGCCTACATACTTAGAGTACCTCCGACCCCACCAAACCCCATTTCTACGGAGCACAACGGGGCTGTTGCAACGGGCAAGCTCTAGGAAGAAAAAACATCCACCCCTCCTCCTCCCTCCACTCTGCCGGCCAACAGCAGAACCCGGATACCTTTTCAACAACCTTACCGCTGTCTGAAATGTCGGAACTACGACGAAAAGCTCTTGGGAGCGGAAAGACCGTCTCTCGCAAAGCTGCCTCCCGCCAGTCCTCAGCAGCCTCATCCAGAGCGAATTCCCGCAACACTTCCCGTGCCAACTCTAGAGCTGCTAGTAGGGCCAATACCGATGACGAGGGCTCCCTGAGCGACGAAACCACCTTCAGGTATGTCCTAGCCTTATCCCCCATCACCGCACCCCACCCCCCTTTGCAGATGACCGAAGCTAACCCAAACGAAACAAACAAACAGTCTTGGATCGGTTGATGAGCTTGCTACTATTGATGCCGAGCTCGATGAGACCACTACCATCTGGCAGGAGGAACTTGGTGATAGAATAAATCATATTACCGAACGCAAAAAGTCGAGCTCTGTTGGGAGAGAGGAATCTTTGACAGCCTATGTTCGTATCCTATGTGCCAAATATGCAAAGGAGGAGATACTCTCCAAAAAGTCTGAGCTCCTCGATGCCTTCGTAAAGAGCCTCAAGCAGGGGAAGACTGAGAAGGAAGCGTTGCTTGCTGCGAAAGGTATGTGTCATTCCACGAGTGAACGAACATCCGTCTCGCCTAACTTCCGGGAATTACTCAAAGCTTAGTCGTTTGGTCAGGGCTAATCCAAATCTTTCTACAGCACTAGCGATTACTATTGTTACGGATCCCGAGGATACCCTTTTCGACAAACTGGCCCCAGATTTCAAGCGCGCTATCAGAGATCATGCATCCCTGCCGCTCAAAAATGCTTTGATCCACGCTTTAGGAGCTGTGGCATTTTACGGCGGAGCCTCCGTTGCTGAGACGGAGCTCATTATGGACTTCTTTATGGAGATCGTCGAGTCCGATGGTCATGACATTGGCGCAGGTGATGATGCAGGGGTTGTCGCTGCTGCCTTGGAAGAATGGGGTAATCTTGCTACCCAGTTGGATGATGCTGAAGAGGTTACCCGTCGCTCCATGTCATCCCTCGTTGACCAGTTGGATTCTTCCGAAATCTTGGTCCAGATTGCTGCGGGCGAGAATATTGCCTTGCTCTACGAAAAGAGTTACGCCGAGGGAGAAGATGATGAGGTTGTTGAGGACCACTCAGAATCCGGCCTTGGGAAGAACTTTGTTCAAAAATACAAACCATACCCTCGCCATGGCGATCTTGTTCATACCCTTCGCAGTCTCTCCAGCGGATCGAAAAAGTATCTCTCCAAGAGGAATAAGAAGACCCAGCACTCGGCATTTGTTGATATCCTACATAGCGTTGAGAACCCCATGAAGGGCCCACGTTACTCCGAAGCGTTGGATAAGGACAATAGAGTTCGTGGCTCAAGAATGACGGTTAGAATCCACAAGAAGGGATTATTGAGGGTAGAGAGGTGGTGGAAGCTTCATCGCCTTCAACACTTGAGAAGAATTCTTGCAGGCGGTTTCTTAAACCATTGGATCGAAAACCCAGTTATATTTGAGAGTTTGAGGTACGTTATTGTTTTATTCTACTGCTATAATTAAGCCGAAGTTGACCTATTGTGACCGTAGCTTGTTTGTGGAAGAAATATAAGCGGTATCCAATAACCTCCCAATCCGGCTGCTCTCTCAGGTAGAAGGTCTCTTGGTTTTTCCATCTGTTCGCTCACTTCGGGGTTCGTACTTGATTTACTGAAAAAAACAAAAACAAAAAAAAAACACGAAAAGTTGAGTGGACTAGAATAGTAAGCAGTGAGTTCCTTGTAATTTTACTACCATTGCCTGTTCCGAGGGATGTCTGCGTTTCTTGTTTCTCCTAAGTACTTTTCTTCCCATATCTTGTTGTCTCATTTTCATTTCTTGCTCTGCCACTGGCTCTCGTTTTCCACCTTAAGCATATACACCTTGGGCTTTCTTTAAGCTTCAAGATATACAAGGTAGACTGGCAATTTTTAAATGTTTTTTCTTTTCTCCCACCTTTTCCCCTTCTTTTCTTTAATTTTAATTTTAATTTTTTTTTTCGTTTCTACATGATAGCTTTACCGGCGTTCTGTTGGGGTGATTTATTTTTTTTACAATCCTTTGTGCTGTGTCCCTTACGGGGTCTTGGTTATATTTCTGTGCTTTAGCCCTCGTGGTAGAGGAATCTGATCTAGAGTATTCAGTCTGCCGTCAAGATTTCTTAAGACATTGTCATTATATTGTACCTTTGCTATTTGTATGCTGTAAGCTTTTTTCTTGTGTTAGCATGGGGGAGATTAGAGTTGGCAGGTGATTGTTTCTTCAAGGTGATGTTTCTAGTGGCATTAAAGCTTTAATCCATCAAACTCTTTGACTAAAGGATTGCTTGTATAAGTTAGCACCGCACTCGTACAAGTGTGCTCGTGCCTAGTTAGCATACCGGTATTATGATACATAACACTGTTTCACCGTTCTTCTTGGAAGCTAATCTCAATTAATTTACTTGAATAATAATAATAATAATAATAATAATAATAATAATAATAATAATAAATAATACCTGTAAAAGAATTTTGTGAGGAAGCTTAAACTGGGTAAATATAGTGGTAATTCGGTGCCTGAGAATGCGATATTGATAAATTTAGCGTTAGTCTGTGCTGAGACATTAGAAATAAATAAATTGTATGCAATTGTGGCATCAAGGCAGTTCTTGGCTGGACCCACCCCTTGTGAAGAGGGGCTTCAACTGGCCCGCCTATTCCCTCCCTTCAGATGAAAATCATCCGGAAGTTTTATACTTGATTTTGCTCAACCCCCTCTCAATAGCAACAATACCCACCTAGTATCTACCCATACCAAGACCTGCACCCTGAGTCCTTGTTCACGCATACAATTATCATAGCAGGTGGCTTGCACTACTACTCTTTGAACTTCAATACCTCAGCCTTCCTCGATGGCAGCCACAACTACACGCCAGCCATCGCTCTTGGCCCAAGTGTCCGCTGCCCCCCCGCGGCCGGCGAGCCCGACGGCTGAAGCCCCTACTAGAAAACCACATCATCCTAAACACTGGCACATTCCACGGCTACTCTTCACGGTCAAAGATGTCTCACATGAAGGAGCTACTAAGTACTTCAATACCACAAACACCCAAAAGCTCTTACACGACGCCGTAATCAGTGTTCTAGAGACCCTATACACTCACGAGACAGCGCCCACGACGTACTCCCCCGGCTCCAAAACTTTCCAATTTCTTAGTGTTCTTTCGCTTTATACGAACTGACATAGTCAATAAAGGCAGCGCTCAATAACACTAATCCTCCAGTCAATGGATGGGATAGCGAATACCACCGGCAACGAACTAGATAACGACTGCAAGGAGATCTATTTTTCACTCGACTACATTGGTCAACTCTCTGATGACCGTACGCAAAATGAGATCCTAGGAGTGGTATGGCATGAGATGGTACATTGCTGGCAATACGATGCTTGTGGAACCGCACCGGGTGGGTTAATCGAGGGGATATCCGACTTTGTTAGGATGAAGGCGGGGCTCGGCCCACCTCACTGGACAAGAAGGGGTGATAGGTGGGATGCCGGGTGAGTGTTACCTCTTGAAGCAAACGAAGTAGGTGGGAATTAATGAACGAGAAGGTACGAAACAACAGCTTACTTTCTCGACTACCTGTGTTCAAGATTTGGGAATGACACGGTTAAGCGGGTAAACCTTTCGATGAAGCATTCTAAATATACCCCAGAGCTGTGGATCACTATTTCGGGTGGAATCCCTGTTGAGAAGCTATGGGATGACTACAAAACCGCGTTTAAACTTCACCCAACACCGAAGCCAGAACCTGGTGATGACGAGAAAGAAAAGGAAGATTATGTGGTGATAGCTAAAGAGGAAGCTACCACCTCGCCGCCTAGAAAAACAGAGGCAAAAAACCCCCAAAGCGTCGGGGAACCATTGCCCGTCCCCCCAACGCCTACATCAACTCATGAATTCAGTATGTGCCCCCCGGGATCTCCTGGCCCCGGCGATGCCCGGCCTTTTGCGGCCCAGGCCATGCTTGATAGATCTAGAGATACGACATCCGAAGGGAAGCCGGACGCTACCAGGTTGATAGACTTTACCCCGTGATCATGGCGCGGATGGGAAACGTCTTCTGGTACTCCCTAATTTCTAATTTTTGTTACAGCGTTTATGAAGGTTATACTAATACTAGTTTCTTCAAGTGCCAGAGACTTTTAGGGGCTATCAGCTACGATAGAGGCTTGTTGGGGGATTGTATATCCGGTATTCAATTGCTTTTCTGTGCGTCTGGCGCATATATACTCCCCAAGGCCGTGTTTGAGCAGTGGTGTTATATACATAGAGATGATACCCTGTTTAGTCTGTTTGCTTAAGTCTCTAGTACTAGCTCTTGCATTTTGCCACTTCTCCTACATACACTACACGAATATCATTCTCCATCCAGTCTAGGATGCTTTCCCAATCATTCCAGCACCCGAACCGAGAAAAGAGACTATCATACCCCAAAATCCAAACACGGTAACACCCGAGTGATCGCCGATGAAACTCACCATTGAATACATTACATAATCTAAAAATTTCTCCCACCTCAAGTCTGCCCCACCATAAACGGAACCCACCAACCAACCCAATCATTGTACCAATCCGTGGGAAACGCAGCGAAATAGCAATGGCCCACCGAACCCCCCCGAGCCTCCTGTGGGCGCCAAACACCCACCACCGCCTCCTCCTCATACCAGGAAACGCCTTCCACCAGCAATCGCTCAAGCTCAGCACGACAAAACCCGCCCTGGCCCGAGTACCCCCGGGGGAAAAGATCTCCGCATCCTCCCCGTCAAAGGGGGGACCGCGCACCCGCGCGAAGTACCAGTACCGATCACCACGGTACTACCGCGGTCGCTTGGCCCCGAACATGCCGCCACCGTCGGCCTCTCCCTCGTCCAGGTTATTCGTACCAGGGCCTTTCGCCGCAGAACGTACCAATCCACCTCACCCCACTATCCTCCCCAACTACTGAAAAGCAGAATACCGCAGGACTCGAAGACCACTACTGGAACACCATAGCCCCCGACTTACAAGTCCTCTCGTACGTGCACAAACAGAACCCGACTTTCAACATAGAAAAGGACTACCGACAGCTCACGGCGTTGCGTCTCCCGCCGAAGCCCACCCGTCAACAACTCCCCGCGCTGCGCACCTTTCGGAATATTCCGCGGTTGACGGGAATCACCGTGCACTCTATGGTCCGCGGGGCACTGAAGGATTCCGCCTACTTGCATGCGGCTGGAATGGTTGTGCAGAGCATCACGGGCGTTAGGGCGACCGTGCACAAGAGTAGGGAGAATATCTCTATGTGGGAATTGCGTGCCGGGAAGTGGATTTCCGTCACCGCGCAGGTCAAGGGGAGGAGCGCGTATAGGTTTCTCGCCCAGTTGATTGATGTCGTGTTGCCCAGGATTAAGGATTGGAAAGGGGTTGCTGGGGGTTCGGGGGATTCGAGTGGGAATATTACGTTTGGGATGTCGCCGGAGGCCGTGTCGATGTTTCCTGAGATTGAAGGTGGGATCCCTCCTCTTTTCCCCTAACGGGCTGGGGGGTCGGGGGGATAGTAGGGTGGGCTGATAATGGTCGTTATAGTGAATTACGATATGTACCCCCCAAGAATGGTGCCTGGATTGAATATTACTATACATACTTCGGCCGGAAACGACGTCGATGCTAAGATTTTACTCAAAGCGATGGGTTTGCCATTTGATGGGAATTTCCGATAATCTTATCTATCCTCCCCTGGTACATACCCTCACAATAGAGTCGCAGGCCCCCAACCTCCCTTTTCTCGGCCTGTTTCCACATTATCTAGCGTAGGGAATGGTTGCGGCAAATATTACCAGTGAGATACCTGTTGAAATTTACCTAGGTGGTAAGGATAGGGCATTGTATCGTAAAAGCGTGATAGGACTAAGGTTGCGCATATATATATTGAATGGGATTAATAGGTATTAGCCAAAATTGTATGTTCCTTATAGGAGAAAGGTTTCTTTTTTATTCAAAGCGGAAGTGTTATCATTGCTTCGTATTGCATCTTTGTGAGAAGAGGTTATTTTGTTGGGTATTTCTATGGGAAACGATGCACGGTCCGTGCTGTGGGATATACATATCCCTTATCGCTTGCTCATGGAAGAAATCATTTCCTGGTGCATGGACCTGTCCTTCTCCTGCTGGGTCAAGGACGAAATACCTGGCAGGTTTACATTATCAGCATCCATACTGTGCAGGTGAATGGAGAGGAAATCATACTCCTTAAATCGCCAACCACATCCTTCGCTTTTCCAAAGTAAACTTCCTCTATTCGTACCAATGTTATTAGTGGCACGTGAACCATATGTATCGGAAGCAGAGAGCTTACGGAGTAGGTTCCTCATCTTCAACTCCATATCCTCGACCAACTATTTCCGCGAATTAGCAGCAACTTCTTAACGAGCTGCAACTGAGGCGCCAGGGCATACCTTTCCGATGTTGGCAATATGCGAAGAATCGTCTTCAACAGGCATATCTTGTTCAACCTGCCGAGTCATGTTTCCACTCAAATCCATCTCCCCTAGTGATTCGTCTCCATTAATCATATTCAAGATAACCGTAGAAGTGAGCTTGTAATGGGAGATTCGAGCCCTGTCGGTAGCTTCAAAAACGTGAATTGAATCCCAAGAACCAGTTGATTCATTGGCAGATGAAACAGCTACCTAAGAATTAGCCCAGAGTCAAAATTAGAAAACAGGATTGGTACATGCATTTTTTGAGCAAAACTACACCGGCAAACCCGTCGTCAAGGTTCCAGAAGTAGACGCTTGAAACACCACCTTCATAATACCTACGGTGTAGCTCAACAAATTAGCTTCGGGAAGCTACCGTCGTATCTCAAAATAGACTCACAGTTCCCGGTAAATGTCGAAGGCATCGTTAGCAGCAATTTCAATCCCTCTAACCCTTTCACTGGGTAAAGTACCGTCTGTGAGAGGGGGGTCAAATTCGTTGCTCCATGGGGATCTGTAAGAATCTCCATCACGATTGTAGTCACAAAGAAGATAGTCCCTCCCAGTCTTCTTACAGCGTTGGACCTGAAGGGGCTGATCTACGGATGACAAGAGGTCTTCGGTCAAGTCTGGAACAAGATTGATAAGAGCATTGACATTGTTTGCCGTATATTTCGGATTAAGACGGCGGAGAAGGTCGCTGCCTCTGGGTCAACAAGGCAAAATGGTTAGGATTCTGACGGAACAAAACTCACAGTGCGGAATCGAACGGATCTTGAGAAGCCATCGGAATAATTCTCAGCTGTAGCGTGAACTTGGGATAAAATTAGTAAGAGCGTTTATGGATATATGATGGCTTGAAGGAGGGGCGGGGAGCTTCAACGAATCTTTGAATGGGGGACATCACATGACCATGTTACCTAAGCTAGTGTAGGACGAAAACTCCTAGACCAAAACACCTCCGTCGCTCGACACACCCCCTAATTTACTTACTTCCGCCTACAATTATGACGACCGCAGTTCCAACGCTTAGCGAGGACGACCTCACCTCGCTTCTGAATCGTATCTCCCAGAAAAATACTGTTCAGTCTCTCATTATCCTCGACCGCTCTTCTGGCGCTATTATTCGGTCGTCAGGGTCCATAGCTGCCCACCGGGACTCGGAGAGTTTAGTTGGAGAATATGCTGGGATGGTGTGGAACTTTGTTAAAAGCGCAGAAGAAATGGTTTGTGGTATGGATGAGCAGGTAAACATTGGGGAGACACCCGTTTCAGCACGAGCTCTGTTAATTAGTGCACAGGACGACTTGAGATTATTACGCGTTAGGACTAAGAGACATGAGTTGGTAATAGTGCCCGGTAAGCCATATGTACTCTACTCCAGATTAGTAGAGTACGGCGTGTCTGACTGGTTCCAATTGTTTGCAGACCCCCGCTTCATATTAGTGGTGTTCCATGACACACCTCCAGCATAGGAAGGAAGGACATAAAGGAGAAGCAGTCTGATGAGGCTTAATGGATGTTGCGGTGCGTTCTAAGGGTGTTTGAGAGCGTTCTCACTATAAATATGTTGGTGCCAAGGTGACTACAGCATTCACGGAGTTAAATAAGCCGTTCCTGGGCTGTATCTCCCAGTCATCTCCGCCCGAATATACCATACATTCCCTCCTGAGCAAGCATGGGAATGGTGGGAGCCAGTGGGCCACATAGTAATGTAAACTCCAATGAGATCTCATGTAAGTCTTGGTGTAGCAGGGCCAGTTCCAGTCAAGTATGGGCTTTTCACAATGTGACACTGGAGATATGAAATTGTCTCTTTAGTGTCTTATTTTGGTGAAATTCGTAAAGTGCTAGAAATGATAAAGGTGAATCAAGATTGTGACATCGGCAAATATTGTTGAAATTTCTTTCTATGCTATGTTTTAATATATCTAATGATAAATATTGTATTTTCACTCACTTAATTATGATTCAGTTAAAACCTGTACACTATGGACATTATTACAGCTAGGTCATATTTAGGATAATCTTATAAATGTTATTTTACTGAATATGAACAGGAAACTTATCTGTTATTTTCTTATCTGGTAATGAGATAAATTGGATTTTTTTCTTTTTTATACATATTTATTACATATGATACTAGATCTATAATAGTTTCATAATATTTCCTGTATACTATCTTTGATTTATGACAATGTGCATTATTGAGATTTTTCTTGGCAGGTTTTCAGGGTCAAACATGGTTGCACTTATATTTTTTTGTATTATATTTCTTTTACTATAAGTCAGTGCACTCCTGTATATATAGTAAATAAAATATGCGCTACTAGGAATAGTCCTGAGTAGGTGAGAACTAATATCAAGCTAGTTACATTAGTAGAGAACAATAGGATTCTGTTCTCTAAGCGAAGTTTAACTTTACTTTCACTACCAAAGCTCTCAACTCATACTATATAGGATCTAAAAAAGTCTCGTAGTATGGAGCAGCTAGTTAGAAAAACTAGTTCTGAGTCTGGTAACGATATTAGTTTAGTTTATCAAACTACTAAGGAGTATAGTAATTCTACTAAATTAGATAGTATTGAAGTTTAGTTTTTTATTTTTATTTTTCTATTAATCTCTTTTCACTATTTTAGCTATTTATTTTCTTCCAGTTATTTTATCAGATTGTTTTCTTTTAACTTTTCTCTTACTTTATTTTCTTTCAGCTGTTTTATGATACTACTTTGTTTTCTTTTAATTACTTATCAATCTATATCTTCTTGACTGTTTTGTTCTTTTTTAATTTTTTTATACACCTTTTTTCTCTTTTTCTCTACTTTTTTTTTTCTCTCTCATTGGTTTTTTCATATTTCTACATTGACCCTAATATTTCTTGATATAATATTATTTATCTCTCTTTTCCTTCTCTTTTTCATTATTTTCTTTTATTAATAAGTAGTTTACATTCTTTTGATAAGTGAACTTCAATCCTTTGACTCCTTATTTATTGAATCTCACATGTTGTGAGATGTGGTCATAGTTGTTGAGAGGAGAGAAGGCAGCAGAACGTTGCTGTTGTCTATTTTATCTACTAGTAAAACTGAGTATAAATAAAGAAATATACTTGAAAATAACTAGAATTAATATGGTTTGTGGCCTTTAAAATAGCTCTATCCCTATCAATCTTCCATGATTTATCTCTCCCACTGGTTACCCAGTTTTAACACCTGCTGGGTTTCCATTGCCACCCACCAAAGTTTTTTCCGCACCTATCCTACATTTGACCAGCCGTATGATACGGTATCTTACTCGAGCACGGTACTCTACTATAAATTCAATACCGGTAGGTTTTCTCTGCATTCAGGACCCCCTCATTTCTAAGGGGCCAATGCAGAGAACCAGCTCTCCCGTCATTTAATGAGGCCAAAAAAATAAAAGTTACCCGGCATTTAAAAGCACCCCCACCGAGCCTCAATAAAAAAAATTGATACCCTGGAGCTTCCTCGTCTGTTACTTCACCACCCACCCATACGCTGCCATTATCCCTACCAAGGATGAAAGTCGGATTCAATGCATGTATTCCTGGCCGCCCCATAAGTTTCCGCGCACTTTGACCTAAAATTGAACAGTTTTCAAATCTGCTGGGGACAGTCTACTGTCGCGGAAACCTTGTTTTTACTCCAGATGGGAATTCACTATTATCGCCGGTAGGAAATAGGGTTACTTGCTTTGACTTAGTGAGGTATGGCCCATTACTCTGTTTTTGTGGATTGTAGGGCAGGGATTGACGTCTGGATCCTTAGCAATAAGTCTTTCACTTTTAGCTTCGAGCACCGCAAGAACATTGCCCGGATAGCACTCTCGCCGCAGGGAACACTACTACTCTCGATTGACGAAGACGGGCGAGCAATCCTCACAAACTTCTCTCGGCGCATCGTCCTACACCACTTCAACTTTAGGTCGGCCGTTCACGACGTTAAGTTCTCGCCGGACGGAAGTCACTTTGCCGTAGCTGCGGGGCGGAAGATTGAGGTCTGGCGGACTCCGTCATACATGGAGGAGAGGGAGTTTGCACCATTTATTAAGCACAGGGAATACACGGGGCATTACGATACTATTAATAATATCACTTGGTCTGGGGATTCGAGGTTTTTCTTGACGGCTTCGAAGGACTTGACGGCGAAGGTGTATTCATTGGATCCAGTAGAGGGGTTTGTGCCGACTAGTTTGGCAGGGCATAGAGACTCGGTTATTGGGGCCTATATTTCGAAGGATCAGGAGTCGGTATGGCTGCTATACTATGAACATTGTACTAGGGCGTATTTGCTAATGTCTTTGCGGTTATCGTTGGTTAGATATATACCGTCAGCAAGGATGGCGCATTATTTGAGTGGAAATGGCGGGCACGTTACAAAGAGGATGATAATGATGATAATGAGGAAATGAAGTATGGGGGTAGACCAAAAGACGAGCGATGGAGAATATCTCAAAAACACTACTTTTTACAACACCATGCCAAGGTAAAGTGTGCTACGTTCCATCGAGACTCGAATCTATTGGTGGTGGGATTCTCTTCAGGCATATTTGGATTATATGAGATACCGGAGTTTAATATGATACACACCCTAAGGTTCGTCTCGGGCCTACGACTTAATCATGGATTATTAAACTGACTCGAGCAACCTCCAGTATCTCACAACACGGAATAGACTTCGTCACAGTCAACAGAACCGGCGAGTGGCTTGCATTCGGAGCGTCAAAGCTGGGCCAACTCCTAGTCTGGGAATGGCAATCAGAGTCATACATCTTGAAACAGCAAGGCCACTTCGATGCTATGAACTCATTAGCATACTCACCAGACGGCCAACGCATAATCACCACCGCGGACGACGGCAAGGTCAAGGTCTGGGATGCTACATCCGGCTTCTGCATAGTAACCTTTACAGAGCACACTTCCGGTGTGACAGCCTGCGAGTTCGCGAAGCGGGGAAACGTCTTATTCACCGCATCCCTAGACGGCAGTGTCCGGGCTTGGGATCTGGTCCGGTATCGCAACTTCCGAACCTTCGCAGCCACCAGCAGGCTGCAATTCTCTACACTTGCGGTCGACCCTAGTGGTGAAATCGTGTGCGCGGGCAGTCTAGACAACTTTGACATCCACGTCTGGAACGTACAAACCGGACAATTACTTGAGGAGCTCTCGGGCCACGAGGGGCCCATAGCATCACTAAGCTTCGCCCCTGACGGCCGATTCCTCGCATCTGGAAGTTGGGACAACACAGTTCGAATCTGGAGCCTCTTCACAAGAACCCAGACCAGCGAGCCTCTCCAACTCCAATCCGACGTCCTGCGCGTATCATTTCGCCCAGACTCCCGACGACTCGCGGTGAGCACGCTAGACGGCCAAATCACATTCTGGGACGTGGAGAACGCAGAGCAAACAAGCAATATCGACGGACGGAAGGACATCTCCGGCGGGCGTCGAGCGATAGATCGAACCACCGCTGCGAACGCCGCTGGTAGCAAGCACTTCACCACAATAAATTACTCCGCCGACGGAACCTGCATCCTTGCGGCAGGAAATAGCAAGTACATTTGCCTCTATGACATAGCTTCTGGCACACTTGTCCGGAAGTTCACGGTATCAGTAAACCTCTCCATCGACGGTACCCAGGAATATCTCAATTCGAAACTGCTCACGGAAGCAGGGCCAATAGACCTCCTCGATGACGCTGGAGAAGCCTCCGACCTGGAAGACCGCATCGACAGATCCCTCCCTGGCGCTTCTCGGGGTGACATGTCGGTGCGTAAAGCCCGTCCGGAAGTCCGCGTAACAGGCCTCTCCTTCTCGCCAACCGGCCGCTCTTTCGCCGCGGCCTCTACTGAAGGACTGCTAATATACTCTCTCGATCACGTACTAATATTTGACCCCTTCGATCTAGACGTTGACGTTACCCCAGCTGCCACTCTCTCCACACTCCGTGACAAAAGGGACTACTTGAAAGCGCTGGTGATGGCTTTCAGGCTTAACGAGCGGTACCTCATTCACCAAGTCTATGAGGCGATACCGCAGCAGGATATCAAGCTTGTGGTTAGGGACTTGCCATTGGTATACCTGAGCAAGCTGATACACTTTGTAACGGAGATGTCGGAGGAGGGGCCTCATCTGGAGTTTTCCTTGTTGTGGTTGGAAGCAGTGATTAGTCGGCATGGGAAGTATATTCGGGAGGAGAGGGGCGAATTTGAGACGGAGATTAGGGGGGTTGTGAAATGTGTTCAAAGGATCCAGAATGAGTTAGCGAGATTGTGAGTGCCTCTCCCCTTTTTTCGTGACTGTGATGACCTGGACGGCTGGGTGGATTTCTAATGGGGGTTGCTATTTCCATAGGGCGGATGAGAATGTTTATACGCTCGAGTTCTTACTTTCTACCTCGCTAGTTAAGAAGGATGTGAATGAGAAGATGTTCATTGAGGACGGAGATGTAGGTGGCTCTAGCGAAGATGTCGAGATGGACGGGGAAGGGGAGTGGCAGGGTATCGATCGGTCAGGATGGTGATTAAAGGGCAGATGGATTACTCCAAGGTAAATAATTAATTATGTATAAAACAAAAATGAGAAAATGTATGATATGATATCAAGGTTTCGTTTTCGCCCTTCGTCTCGGTTCAGAAACAATATGTTACACAAAGGGTCGACAATTCACTGTCACGGGGCGCTTTAGCCCCCATCTCTTGTAAACCTCCCACCCATTCCAATCCCACTCCCATCGCGCTTGAATAGCCTTCCAAGATGCCTCTCAAATATTCGCTCCCCAGACTCAATCTGATTCTGTCCACCATTGCCCCCATCAGAGGATGTGGATACGGGCGTTTGTAGCCTGTCCACACCATCTCTAGCGGCATTCATGATTGCAGATCCCAAACTTGCGGGATCAAACCTTGCCGGCACTAATCCGGAAGGCCCAGAGAGGCCACCGACGCCACTAGCTAGTCCACCAACACTACTACTGCCAATCATACCACTGCCACCCACGCCTCCCATACCACCAGCTCCGCCCGGAGCACCGATACTGCCGGACGGAACAAGAAGCGTGGAAAGAAACGGATTTGCCTCTACTAAATTATCGTGGGTAACCATGTGTGCCCGGAATAACTCGACGAACGAAGCTTGGTCTTGCCTGCGGATTCCCTTGAGATCTAGGATTTTGCGGAAGTTGGTGTCGGATTTGTCGCAGACGTGGATTAGGTATGCTTGTACCAGGCATTCTGGTGGTGAGGATTGAACTTGGAGGGTTTTTAGAAGGGTGTCTATTTTTGACATGGAGCGTTGAACGTGCTTGATATAACTAAGGGATGAGAGTCAGTGGTGCATCGTAGAGAGTGAGATGCCATTGCGACGTGAGAGAGACGTACCTTACTGGGGGCGCAGTGCCTGGTTCAGCCTTAAGGGTTAACAGATCTTCAAATCCTTTTCTCATAACATATGCATCAAGGAGCATCTAGATTTAGGGTGCAAGCTGTCAGCCCAATTCAGCAGTCCAAAGATATAGCTCCCCGAAAGCATGATAAATAATGGGACAGATACTAACCTGTTCAGCTCCTACGCCGCCAATAGGCCTGCAGGCGACAAGACTACCCAAAAACCCAGTAGCCATAGCTTCAACAACCTTATCACAAAATGCCCTCTGATATGTCTCCTTCCCTGTCAATGCTAGTATTTCCCCAACAGTTTCTTTAACGCTACTTAAGAGAACATTGACATAGCCACTCTGGTCGCCCACAGCCTCTAGCCTACTCCAAGGTGTATTCCTCATCTCTCTCCAGGCTGGCTCTGCAACAACTTCTACCTTTCTAACGAGTAATCGAATTGCGGATGTCACAACCCCCAATAAGGCATCCTGCTGCTTCTCGAAATCAACCTTAAAAGAGAATTCAGGATCAACTTTCGACTTGACCTTGTCCTCCAGCTGCTGAGTAGTTGCATGAGCATAGTCTGCTGTATTCAACACAACTACGATATCCTCCCCCACTAGTGCTCCCGCCTTTTCCATAGGGGAAAAGTAGTTAAGCAACACAGCTTCAGCATATTGGTCGAGATGTTTGGCAAATATCTTCGACAAATCAAGAAGCTTAGATCCTGTGGAGAGTTTGGCACACTGTGCCAACGAAAGGCGGTAGAAATGAAACAGCTCGATTGAGGATGGCAAGACGGATGAAGAAGGAGTGAAGTCTTCGTCCCCGGATCGGAGAGGCTGGATCCGATACTTTGGTATCATAGCAGAGAGCTGTCTTTACGAACCTACAAGTTAGCCGTAAATTCGGTGGTGGGGCCGGCATAGATTATACCCACCTATCAAGGTCATCTACCCATAAGGATAAATATGGCTCAAAGGCCTCTGATATTGCTTTTCCGAAAATCAACGGTCTTTCGTCTCTTGAGCTCACGGTATCAATTGACATTCTCTAGTTGACTCAAAAACGTTAGCGCGGATAATTGATGTACGGAGAATTTATTCAGCATAATATTTTTCCTACTCACATCTGCACTGAACCTCCTTTCGAGGTAATGCTCGAAGTCCAGCGTCTCTTGCAGACATTTAAGTAACAGGTTTACATCTAGGCTCTTTCCGCCTTCCTTTCGCAAGGCTCGCTGTAATATTCCTTTAAAGTCGTCCCTGGTACCATCACAGAAGCTCTTTACCAACATCTCATCAACCTTCCATGAGAGGGGAAATATGCCAGTATGTTCGTCGTCGTACACCTTCAATATCCGCTTGAGCCACGCATACCTCCGGGATATGTTGTCGAGTGAGCCAGCTTCATCATTACCCCTAAAGACTTGACGGTATTCTCTCAATTGTGTATTACAATACCATGTCACAAGCCTAGCTCTTGCCCCATCTCCAAGTGCATCCATGACGGTGCATGCCTCAGACAGCATTCCCTTTCTGGTTGAGACCTCCCCCTTGACGAATGCCATCTCGAAATCTTCACAAACTTGCTCCAGAAGCTCTGCCTTGAGATCTGCAACGTTTCGACTAAGTGTAGCAATCTGATCGATAGACCGGAATGAACGGAAATGTGCCATAAGCTCTAGGACCGCAGACATGAGAGAGGCACATTCCCGGTATTGCCGATTTTTGGACTGAGTCTTCATTTGCTCGTAAGCCGTTGCTACGGCGTACCTAGGGTCAATAAAAGCTATCCCTCAAACCGGGTATCACGGGAGGCACCCACTCAACATCTGCAGCCTCTTGAGGACTGTCATGGATAGTGTCAAATTCCGTTTCGTCGAATCTAGCTTCTTGATATCGGCGGTCATAGCAGCAATGGCATCTTCGGTCCTGATAGCCCTCTCGCGAACAGTATCGACATTCTCCAGGAGGCCAGCTAGTTCTACCTTCGCGGAGGAGATTCGGGCAAGAGAGTCCGCATTTGTGGTAGATTGGGTTATAACCAGCTGTGTGATTTCATTATCTAGCGAATCGAGGTGGTTGCGCAATGCATGGGAAGTTGAAGGCACGGCAGACAATGTATAAGGGTGTGAGAATAGAGTATTGAGATGAATTATTGGATCATAATCAGCTTTAGAATTGACTGTTCGTCAGTAAAATAGCTTCAATTGACTTGTCGGAGGTTTCAATGGTGGGGGAGCTACGATACCGGAATCCAAGGGATCCACCGGCACACCTCCGTGAGCGGGAAACCCCCCGTTGGACGCAAACATTTCCCCGGAATAGCACCAGTATTCTCAAAAAAAGTCGCAGGGAGAAAAGGTGAGAAGTACGGTGCACAGTAGGGAGAGGGCGGGTAAGAAAGTAGGAATATTACAGTACAGTATGCACGGCATGGGGGAGGGGCTGATGGGGCTCTTGTCTAGGGCACTGGGAACGCGTTTCGACATCCCCAGCACAACAAGTCTACTTGAACTTACATAAGCCAAGCCCACGACCACAGTAAGAAATACAGTATCATAATATCATAGATCGACCAAAACACTCTTCCAAACTTACTGCATGATACCCCTGCGGAACGGATTACCCTAACTACCTAGACATTCTGGAACCCTCAGGATTGAGAGTGGGCTTGCCTTTCCGGTAGCCCTAGGAAAGGGGGAGAACTCTTCAGCACCGGCAGCTCTCCGACGGTATATAATAATAGTATAATATAATAAGTCGAAATCTTGGGTGAAGCTTGAAAGGCGGGTAATATGTACTGTAGCTAGAGCTTGGCCGAAGCTCCCAGAGCTCGCCCGCATGTCATGTTGTAACCTTTTTGTGAGCAACGATCTCTGCAAGACGCTGAGAGAATGCATCATACAAGTACCGGTATTAGAATTCCCATACACTAAGTCGGGGAACGCGGTCGATTCTGGTGACACCATGTTCTAAGACTTCCGGTCTCCCGAGCAAAGCGTGAGATACCGTAAGAGCCAGAATTGGGGATACAAGTACGAGGACAGTACCGTACGAGTACTGTAGAGTACCAGTACAAGTACTTGCACATGCCGGCAATCGGCAAGCGCTGTTGAGTGGCTGAGGGATTCTGTTGCTACTTGAGTACGATACTAAATTTACGTAGTATTGTGTTCTACGGTGGCATGCAAGACAGATCTATGATACCTGTCAATCCCACTGGTTCTTTACCACTTCTGAGGTACCAGTATCACTGCTTTTCCTTCTTCGTGTAAACCATTTTTTTTCCTTTTATCCTCAGACCACAGGGATTGAATCTATTGCCCGTGGTAGGGTCTTGGACTATTACTGGGTCGGCTTTTCTTCCAAAAAAAAAAAAAAACACTGGGGTCTACTGGTCTAAAGTCTCCCATCAGCCTTGAACTGGTGAAGGGTTAGGAGTGCCCCACCTTCAGCCACTTCAGCTGGTCCTGCGGGGTGTCCGTGCCTCATGCATTGACTTCCCGTCCCTAACTAAAGAAGAAAAAAGGAAGAAAAATCCTTGAAGGGGATGGCGGGAGGGGTACTTGTAATGTGGGACTTAGTCGTATCGTACATTCATAAATCTAGCTTCTCCCCGTGCGCTATCGTGATCTGATCTTTCTATTTCTTTCCTCCCTCCCTCATTTATTCATTAAAGGCATTCATCATCTATCCTCCCCATAAAAAGTCCTTTTTTTCTTCCCTACTCAGGCAAAGTCGATCAAATCCGTCAATAGTTCAGATCATGGCAGCAACAGTCGGGTTAGGCGTTGGAAATGTTCTCAATAAGCTCTCCCTTGGTTCAAATGCTACTGAGCCATCCCCGGAAGCTGTCGAAGGTCTAAAGGCAAAGTTTGAGAGTATCAGCCAGGGCCACGTTTTTACGTTCTACGATGATTTGAGCACGCCTGAGAAAGCAGCTCTCTTCGAGCAGTTGTCTCGCATGGATACCCAAAGGATCTCTGTAAGTTTTGCCACTACGACAACCGTTTTTGTTACCGCGTTGTTTTTGTGTGTCCGATCTCGAAATATCATGTGCAAACCGCAATTGAACAAAACACGGCCCTTCAATCTCATTAAGTACTGACGATAATCTCAACTAGGTCATAACCAAAGAAGCCCTCTCACCTCCCCCGCCAGCCGAAGCTCCCAAAGTCGAACCTCTTCCAGAGGATGCCACGGCTTCCATTTTGGATAGTGCTGCATCCGATATCAATGGCTGGTACGAGAACGGTCTCAAATTGATTGGCCAGAATGAGGTGGCGGTTGTCCTTATGGCAGGTGAGGAATCATCATACAACCATATCCATCGCCCCAGAAATATATTAAATACACCGCAGGTGGTCAAGGAACCAGGTTGGGCTCCAGTGCTCCCAAAGGGTGTTTTGACGTCGGCCTTCCCTCCAAGAAGTCCCTCTTCCAGCTTCAGGCTGAGAGGATCTATAAAGTGCAAGAACTCGGGGCGAAGAAAACCGGAAATGCGAAGGCTGTGGTTCCCTGGTACATCATGACCAGCGGTCCTACAAGGGGACCTACCGAAAATTTCTTCCAAGAGAATGCCTTTTTTGGTCTGTCAAAGGAAAATGTAACCTTTTTCGAACAGGGTGTTCTGCCTTGCATTTCCAACGAGGGAAAGATTATCCTAGAATCCAAATCCAAGGTTTGCCACAAGTAATACTTACCATGTGCTTTAATCACTAATAAGCACTAGGTTGCAGTCGCTCCCGATGGAAATGGCGGTATCTACCAAGCCTTAATTGCATCAGGTGTTCTTGTCGACCTGAAAACTCGAGGAATCAAGCACGTCCACGCCTACTGTGTCGACAACTCCCTCGTCAAGGTTGCCGACCCTGTATTCATTGGCTTCTCCGCCTCAAAAAATGTGGACCTTGCAACTAAGGTAGTGCGCAAGCGCAATGCTACCGAGTCGGTCGGCCTCATCATTCTCAAAAATGGCAGGCCAGATGTCGTCGAATACTCAGAAATTGACACCAAGACCGCCGAAGCAAGGGATGAGAAGAACAAGGACATTCTCAAATTCCGTGCTGCCAATATTGTCAACCACTACTACTCCACCCGCTTCTTAGAGACCATTCCTGAATGGGTCACTGCACTGCCGCATCACATTGCCCGTAAGAAAATTCCCTACTTCGATACCGACTCAGGAGAGCAGAAGAAGCCTGAAAAGCCGAACGGCATCAAGCTCGAGCAGTTTGTTTTCGATATCTTCCCTCGTATCCCTCTGGATAAGTTCGCCTGTTTGGAGGTTAGACGCGAGGATGAATTCTCGCCCCTGAAGAACGCTAGGGGCACCGGTGAAGACGACCCGGACACCTCCCGCAGAGACGTCCTAAACCAGGGTATGAAATGGGCCGAGTCCGCCGGTGCCATTATTGTAAGCATGGAGGTAGAGTCCGGTGTTGAAATTTCACCTCTCATTAGTTATGTATGTTTTCTCACCCCTAACTTTCACGCAATTCGACCTAACTGTTATAAAAGGGCGGTGAGGGCTTAGAATTCCTGGGAGGTCGGGAGATTAAAGCAGTTGCCGCTATTGATAAGGGGAACTAGTGGTTATGAGATGGCATGCGTCTTAGTGTTTCCATTAAATGATTTTATATGTTTATATCCAGTCATGCCTGTTGATCATACTGGAATAGACCAATATTCCGTAAAGGCGATTTTTACCTTTCCAGCAAGTCTATATTCTATCAAACTAAACGCTCTCACTCCCACTTTGTTGGCAAACGGGTATTAAGAGCACTGCGGTATCAAATCAGCCGACCCTGCTGGTATCATAAGATCTTAGTACAAAAGAAACGCGCCCTGGTTTCCTGTGCAAAATTGCGATTCCCGATTGGCCACCAGAAACAACCGCAACAATTCCTGTCCTCCAAACCCTGGCAATAAGAGGCGGGTCCATAGGGAGTTTAACATTACGAATTCCCCAATCCCCATTGACAGTCCCAAATAGTGGTACAAAGACATGAAATTGCCCCCTTCGTTGTCATCCAAAATCCCATGCAAATTGGCAGTCTTGACGCGGATTTGATACCCTTGAGAACTCAGACCGTTAGCTCTTACAGAATAAACCCTGTAGCCTGACATTTAACTACTTATGTGAATTTTGGCGTTAAACTCTGAGTCGGAAGGGGGGAAAAACACCCATTCTTTGCCGCTGGTCAGGTAAATATGGAAGTTAGTGTTTTGTAGGGAAGACAAGGTGGGGAGTATGTTTCCCCTGTTATCGTGCACTCAAGTACGAGTACGAGTACAGTACAGTTCCCTCTGCGACTAGGCCCAACTCCTTGTTCCACAGTCCTATCAAGTAATTGTGCCGTGATCGCCGCAAGTACTCGTACAAATCAACCGTTCTGCGAGCGACCAAAGACAATGAGCTTGAAAAAGGCTCTTGGTTCTTCGCTAAATAGAGTACCGTATCTTTTTGCGGGCCTTAGAGTCACCACACACCGCGAATCATACAGACTTAGTGTACTAGTACAAGCCAAGCATAGTGAGAGCACAATAATTAAGATAACCAAGGTGATTAACATGAAATATTCTTCCGCGGTATGACACAGGTAAACACGAATTCATTATAGTTAAACATACTTCCATAACTACTATTGTTCTATGCCAGATTCAAACAATTTCATGACCACCACTCCCGGCGGGTAACTCATTAGACAAGTAAACATTGACAACCCCTACCGTAGCTGATTGGTTTCTCTTGTTTCCAGTCTTGGCATCCTCGTAGTTTCAGATGGGGTGGGATGTTGACAACGAGCCTACTCGAGTTCAAGGTGCAGAACCCTGCGATCCCTAACTGTTCCAACGACTCCCGGTGTTTTTTCCCTTGAACCTTTGGGGGGCTCGACCAGTTTCGTTCACCACCGCAAAGCCTGGAGTCCGGCCGTGCTCGTTTCTACCCTTCTGGGTTGCTCAATCACCCTACGAGTTACAAGTCCGTCTATCCCCTTGTCTTTCTCGAGGTTCTTCGTTCGCTCGATACGAAGCAATTATGAAGCAGCGGTCAACTTTCATCGTCTCTGAATCCCGCGGGACTCTCCCGGAAAACTTTTCCCTCAACAAAGACACCTTTGTGATAAAAGCGCTGCCACCATCTGCTGTGCGTGAAGACCGGTTTACGTTCGGCGTCCACGAGCTCCCGGCCGAGATCCAGGATGTCTTAAGCTCATGTAGGGAGGTTCATTTAAAATTCGCGAGCGGAGATATCTATGAATCCATTGATCCGTACAGTTCAAGGACTCCTGGCGGTTTACATATATTTTTGTCACCCGAGCAGGGAGCTTCTCCGTATGCTAATGTGCCCTCTCGATTACATGTTATGCACTGACAAGGACAAATGGGCAGAGACTCTATTTGCCTGCTTCTTGAGAAGGTCTTCGGTGTAGATCATTGTCGGGATCTCAAGTCTTCCTTTATTAAGATACCCGGAAGCTATCAGTTCTACTCCCCATTACGCTCAGCTTCAGCATTCGTCCAGTACCTGCGAAATCACCTCTCTGAGAAAGATATTGTGGGACGAGCTGAGGTTCATTCATTGGAAAGTGCTGAATATATCGACGTGACGTACGACGCTATTGCCCAAACGCTGGTGCTGTCGAGTGTACATGCTCCAAACCATCCAAAATGGGACGGGTCGTCAATAACCAGTGCAAAAACCTCTGATGTCGAGCTTGGGGTCTTGGGGAACGTAGCCCCAATGGAAGAGGAAGGTCTCACATTGGCTGGCTTCATAGCTGAACTTGGCGAGAGCGATGACTTTGGTGATATCCTATTAAGATGATATTATGTGCATTTCCCTAACTTCGTCCTAGAACCAACAATGTTTTCATTTGCCTCTCGCCATCATCGCTCAGAGTCGACCTTTAGCATCACCACAGCGCTTCCACTGGGCCTACACCCTAAGCTCAAGCTCTCTATTCATGGCCCAGTGATACCACCATCGAACAGGGGCAAGGAGTGCACGCTCAACGCGTACTTCACTCTTCCGGTAGCTTTGTTCATCGATAAATATCAACTCTCATCAGATAATCAACAGCTCCTCGACTCACTAAGCATAAAACAAATCAAAGAAATTTCTGGAGAAACAGATCTTGAAGCGCCAGTTTGGACACGGGAAAAGTGGGGGAGCCGGGTCTTAGTTGAAGTAGATACTAAGAAGGGAGAAAACGGGTTAGAGCTAGAGCTGCCGCTACACCTACGATACTTGGAACCCCGCTACGGCGGCACAACTACGAAGGTCGATTTCGCTTGGCCGAGTGTGTTTTGGGCTTGTAGAAGTGAGCATTGGAAAAAGATGGCAGTTAACCCGTTTGACAGGTTGCATCTAGGGTGGGAGGGCCTGTTTCCTGAGCAGGTCATGTATTATCATCTCTCTCCGGCGCCGCAAGAGAGGAGTGAGGGAGCCTGGATCAGCATTGACGTACCTGTGTTGGGATTGGAAAATGCACAGATGATAAAGATTGGCACTGCCACTGTTGTCGGGCTTGGATTTTTGTGGGTGTTGTTCAAGATATTGTTGGCGAAATTTGGGAGTGCTCAGGAGAAAAAAAGGCTTAAAGGAGAGTAATCGGTAAGGAAGGAGCGCCAGAAATTATCTGGAGAGAATTTGTGTAAGCAACAATCTCTAAACAGTATATTATAATCATGTATTACCATAATAGGAATGCTGTAGAATATAATAAATGGGCGGTAGAAATATATGGGACATTATAATTATTATCTTTGCGGGGAGTCAATTTTAAAATATTAATATGATAAAGTATCATAAGGTTTTTATACCTTCTACACTAAAAGTATGATGATATTATTAAATAAAACACCAGTAAATGAAGAAGAGAAGAAGAAAATAGAATGTAAACAAAATCCTGTACTGTATCTAAAAATATGCTAATTGTGTAGATATTAATATTATAATTACAACAAAGCTGAAGAGAAAGATATAAAAGAAAGCTTACTCAGATTAGTGAAGTCTATAGATAGTAATATTGCTAACAATTATTTGGACATACTTATATGAGCCTGTGCCAATTAAAACCTAACTCTTGGACATTTTTACTAAGGACAGAAAAATGTGCAATTAAAGAGACCCAAGAAAGCTGTTTTGAGATATCATCATTTTTAGTTTGATGCAATCAGCAAAAATCAGCGAATCAGCTAACTTTAATGACAAATAACTCCACAAATGCTTAAGAATCAGCAATTATAATTAGTTGTACGAAGGGGGTATGGGAAAGTCTGGTAAATATGGTGGTACCTGTGGTGGTATATCATTATGCTTCCCTGCTTGATTTTAAATAAAGCTGTCACCAAATAGCTCCTGCAATTCCTCAGTTGAAGACTGCTAGTACGACTTTGCAATACATCAAGTGTTATGAGAACTTTACAGATGTGCATGTACCAGCATACATCAGCAAAAAAAGAACCCTGCATCAGATGTGTCAGCTGTACGTCCAGGTTGCAAATGTACAGTTACCAGCGTTCCATGGGTCCTAGATGTCCTGAAGTGTCTGGGGGCATCTGGCGGTGTCCTGGACATCCCGAGTTCATCCTAAGCGAGGTTGCAATAATTTTCAACTCCTAATTTGGCTAGGTTGACTTGGATCCTTGTTGATGTCCTGACACAAGATGGCAGAGAGTCTTAATCCTTGCTGATGTTCAGAGACAAGACAGCAGAGAGTCTAAATCATGAAACCAAGCCAAATACCAGCCATTGATATATCTACTACTTGTGGACATGTATACTATGACCAAATCTAAAAATATCCACAAAAATAGGAGATGAGATGTACTAAATTCTATTTTAGTCTTTTGAAGGATCTGGCAGCCAAAATGACCCACCAGTAGAATGTAAAAGTGGGTGATAGTTGTGATTGTGGGAGTACATGGTAACATGGGTGTTTGTTAAGATTTTCACAGACAGCAACGCATTGAGTAATACTTGGACAACCACACAACATCACGGTCGGTACATCAACGACGGGTCTGTCAAATACTATTGCTCCTCAGTCCCTATACCATCAAAGCTAATAATTTAGGGCAACATTCTACTTGATTTCAGCTTTTCATTGCACTAAAGAACATCAGCCTACTGTATGTTTACAAGAAGTTATAACCTATTTTGTGTCCTGGCAAAGTGCTGACTTTGACATCAGATTACATGGCCATCCTTTGGATACAGTACCTGATACTTTATGGCAATGTTCTACTCGACGCAGGCTTTCCAACAGTATAAAGAACGTCTACTCGGCATCAATATTGGTGGATATACACGCTATTATGGAGGTGATGTTTACCCTAGCAAAGTGCTGACTTTGATGCCAGATTCCTCAGCCATCCTTTCAGCGCAGTACTTGATATCTTACAGCAATGTTCAACGCGATGTCAGCTTTCCAATTGTATAAAGAATGTCTACTTGGCATCAATATTGATGGAGATACAGCCTATTATGGAAGTGATATTTACCCTGGCGAAGTGCTGAATTTGATGCCAGATTCTGTCCTCAATACTCTGATGCCCAGGTTGACATTTGGTGTCCCAGATGTACTCAATGCCAGCCTTCCAGCGATATAAAGGACATCTTCCCTGCACGAATATCCGCGGAGTTATACCCTATTTTGGGTCCTGGCGAAGTGCTGACTTTAATGCCAGATTCTGTCCTCAATTCTCTGATGACCAAACTGACGTTTGGTGTCCTAGACGTACACGACGCCAGCTTTCCAACGGTGTGAAGGACACCTTCCCTGCACCAATATCTGTGGAGTTACAGCCTATTTTGCGTCCTGGCAAAGTGCTGACTTTGACGCTATATTCCCCGGCCATCCTTTGGGCGCAGTACTCCATACTTTACAGCAACGTTCTACTCGACACAGGCCTTCTAACGGTATAAAGAATGTCTACTTGGCGTCAATATTGGTGGAGATATAGCCTATTATGTATCCTAGTGAAGTGCTGATTTTGACGCCAGACTCCTTGGCCATTCTTTGGGCATAGCACTCCAGATATTACAGCAATGTTCTACAGGATGCTAGCTTTCAAGCGGTATACAGAACATGTACTCAGTATCAATATTGGTGGAGATATAGCCTATTGTGTATCCTGGTGAAGTACTGATTTTGATGCCAGACCCTTTGGCCATCCTTTGGGCGCAGCACTCCATACTTTACAGCAATGTTCTACTTGATGCAGGCTTTCCAACCGTACAAAGTACGTCTACTCGGTATCAATACTGCGGAAATTCTTTTTTTTTTTTTTCATACCATATATTCATTGTTTGTGTAAGGTACAAGAACATGTGTGCAGTACTAGCTATGGCAGAAACAAAACCCAAAATCAAACAACTAACAAAAGAAATAACATAACCGATTCCTCCGATGGTGTTCAATAACCGACGCATTGCCTACATAGAAGTTATAAAGGAAAACTACTAACTAACTAGTATTGTAAAAGAAATAAATCAAAACTCATACAAGCAAGTATTAAAATCAAACAGGAGACCTTCCACCACTTAGACCATTTGGTGACGCAGCCAATGACAACTGAGGTGAGGCAGGAAGGGAAGGAGAGGGGGACAAAGAGGGCAGGCGGGAGGCATAGTGTGCATATATATCAGGGGGAAAACCAGTATTGGTAGTGGTGAGGTAGCGCCCGAGGCCCATGAGGGTCGGGATTGTGGTACAGATTGAGGAGTCAGGTCCAATATCTGTAATCCCTGGGAGGTGACGATCACGGGCGGTAGACTTGGTTGGACAGTGGAGGATGGCATGTTCGAAGGTCTTGTCATCTCCTTCACACCAGGGACAGAGGTGAGAGGGGTTATTGTCATGCCAGGAAGGGTGGGTGGCCAGGTAGCTCTTGCCAGAGTACATTTGATGGAGTTCGCTAGAAAGGAAGCGGCTCAGGCCCATGAAGGGATGCGGGCGCAGGGTGATGGTAAATCGGTAGTAAGGTGGGGGGAGCAAGAGGAGGCGCCAAGAGGAGAGGAGTTCTTCGTGGCACCTTGCCTTAAGTGAGGCATAGAGGGCAGGGGCTGCAACCGGGGCCAGTTGTAGGGGGAGAAGGAAGTTGCAGTTTGCAGGAGGGAGGGGGTCATGGCGGTCGCCAATGATGAAGTGGACTCTGTAGGCCACCGCATCAATAGGCAGGTGGCGGCGATTTGGCAGAGAGGGTGGCTTGGCAAACTACCTGAGTGGGGTGTAGTTGGGGCTGGCCTATTGGTGTCGGCCTCGAACGGAGCCAAGGATTCGGAGGGAGTCCGGTGCTTTGAATGGCAATATGGTTGTGACTGCGTGATCGAGGCGCGCTATCATGGGGTTGATTTCTGGAGGGAGGCAGACCAGCCTCATGGCAGCCAGGTGTTGGAGGTATTTGATAAGGAGGTTGATAGGCAGGAGGGAGCTCTCACAAGGGAGGATGGCGGTGTTAGTGGAGAAAAAGCAGTTAGTAACCCATTTCTGGACCCCGTGCCAGAAAGACCTGAGCTTGTCAAGCATTTTGCCACTGGGTGAGAGCAGGTTACAGTGATAGAGGAGGATGGGGCGAATGAGGGAGGAGGTCAGTCTGTGGCAAAGTTGAGGGGCAAGGCCTTTACTAGGGTAGGAGAGGTGGTCGACCATAGCCAATGCGGCCTCCGCCAGGGCGAGTTGCCTAGTAAAGTGTGCGGAGGTGGCACTGTCCAGCACCGGAGTCGCCGGTTCAAGCCAGTAGCCCAGCCATCTGAGTACCTAGGCGGGTTTGTAGGAGACCGAGTCCACCAAGACGGGGAGGGGAGAGCGGGGTCCCCGTTACTGAGGGGTCCTCCAGTGCTTGAGTTCAGTCTTAGGGAAGGAGCAGGTGACGCTGATGCGGCGACCTTGTGAGGTGAGGGATGTTGCGACGGCCTGGAGCTTCTGGACATTGCGTCGGTAGGAGGGTGAGGCCAGAGTAATAGTGAAATCGTCGACATAAGAGAGGATAAGTCTGTTGGGGACAGGGAAGTGGATGGACGAAATATAGATAAGGAAAAGAAGGGGGGAGACGGGTGTTCCTGGAGGGGTTCCGACTTGCACCAGGGTGAGGATTTTAGTGGAGCCATGGTAGAGAAGGCGGCACTGGCGGCCATGCAGGAAAGAGCGGACCCAAGAAACTAGGTAGGGCTGAACTCCTTTCTCCCGCAATCTGCAGCACAAGGTGGATGAGACCATATTATTAAAGCCTCCTTTCACGTTGAGGAACAGAGTGGAGGAGCAGAGGCCCATGCTGTGTACAAGATGGACCTCATGGGAGAGGGTAGCAAGGGCATCGAAAGTCCCCATGTTGGAGAGAGAGCTACATTGGTTGGAGTGGACGTGGCTGAGGGCTCGAGCAACTGCGGCTAGCCTTACAGCTACCACACGCTCTAGGATCTTGGACAGGTTTGGAGGAGGACGATGATAGGGAAGGAAGCCGGTGTATCGTAGGAGGCTTTAACAGGTTTGTCAAGCACAATGCTGTTAGCCTGCTTGAGGGAGGGTGGATGGAAGCCATAGAGGAGGAGGGGTCCTAGAAGAGAAGTAAGGATTTTCGGGTTGGTAGCATGGACTCTCTTCCAAACCGAGTAGGGGATGTGGTCCGGACTAGGGGTAGATGAGCTAGAGCTTGAAGCAAGTGCTTTTGAGATTTCCTCCTTTGTGAGCACATCAAGATTCTTGAAGGGGCGGAGGATGGATGGGGGCGGAACAGAGTTCCTAGGCGGGAAGAAGTGGGACAGGAAGGCAGTATTGACTTTACATGGGGTATCTGCATCGGGAAAGGATGGAAACTGGTCAGGGGGGTGTCTTAGTGCAAAGTGTTTGGTAGTTCGGACAGTCTTCGGAGTAGCGGAGGAGAGGAAGTTGTCCCAGTATGTATGCTTGGCCTGCTTGATGGCTTTGAAATAGGCATTGTGGGTGTGCCGGGCCTCAGCCCGGGATGTCTCGGCGTGTGGAAGCGTGGAAGGATATTCTTAGGGAGGAGAGGAGGAGAGACCACCACGGTTTGGAATGACTGGATAGGTGGTGGAGGGGAGTGTAGAGGAGGAGGGTGGTGCGGAGGCGGTCAACATTTCTGTCAAACCAGGCCGAGGCAGATAAAAAAGTGGGAAGGGATGGGGGAGGGGAAATAACAAATAATTTAAGGGCATTACCAAGAACCAGCCAGTCGGTCTTGGCCCACGCAGGGGAGGGGGCAGGGGAGCGTAAAAGGGGTGTGGAAAGCAAAAGGCAAGCAGGAACATGATCTGAGCCAGTAGACAGGAGTGGGGTGGACCACTCAGCAAACAGCTGGGCCGCTGCCCCGTTCGCAAAAGCGAGATCAAGAACTGACGGCCTGCCCACTGAGGCGAAGGGGAAATAAGTAAACACACCAGGGGTGTTTAGTAAGGAAAAACTATGCAACGAAGCCAACTGAAAATAAGGAGACGACATGCCGAGCTCAATGGAAGAAAACACCCTTAGCGGGTTGGATAAGGGATGATGAAGATTAAAGTTGCCCAAAACAAAAACCGGAAAATCCAAGTTAGGAAAACACAAATCTAGAGAAACAATACGGGTGTGGGTGGAGGTGCCTTGAGTGTTGTACACATTGTACACTCTGAGGCGGGTTTGGGAAGACGAGCAGAATCCCATGTCAGAAAATAAATCTACTGCCATGATATTGGCATAGTGGTCTGACCATAACGGTAAAAGGGAAACAACTTCAAGGACAGACAATAGGGCATAGCAAGCCACTCGTGGCTAGCCATAGGTAGGCGTAGGGGAAAAACATTTGTAACCAGGAAATGAAGGCAGGAGTGCTCGCCATATAGGAGGATCTTGTATGGCTACAAGCACAGACATGGAAGGTAAGGAGGAAAAACTCTAAAACAAGGAAAGAAAAACATCCCAGCTACCTAATAGCTGGTTACCCACCTATTCGCTTCGCTCATAGTTGGGATAAGCAAGTGTGACGGATATGCAAGTGTGGCGCTCCAGTTTTTTATTTTTCTATAGATGGGTTGACAAAACACTAGCTATCCATCAGATGTTACTACTTCAGTATAAGTTACATGGCTTTAATTGAAGCCTACAAAGTCTGCATTTCTTACAATTGAGTCAAAATAAGTATATGATAAATCATAATCTGATTCACTGCTCAGATCTTCCCAATCACTTCCTGCAAGTTCCGGACTTCTTCCAATTTTAATGTTCCTCTGCTGAAATTGACTACTCCCAGTAGTAATCTCCACCACACTTGTATCTGCAGTACTAATTATGCTTGGCTCAAGAATTAATAGAACTTATAATAGATCTAAAGGTGTCTGAAGGGCTATAAGATCCTTACGACTTGGATTCTTCTCTGGATTCGTGATAGGAATCATCAGCTTGGGTTGAGAAATTCCCACCTTGTACTAGAATAATTTGAACTTGCCTCTTCCTTTTTTTTTCTGCCTTATAAGAATCAACACCATAGTAGTACATGGCTATCTTAGTCTTATTAACCACAACAAGAATGTCCTTATGTGCTTTCTTAATCACAGCAGCCATTTAATTCAGATTCTTTTCTGATTTCTTCAGTTTTGCTTCTTCAATAGTAATAATACCACCTTTCTGAATACTTTGTCAGAATTTGGTTTTGTACATTTCTTGCTCTTGGATTTTTGATTGAATAGCTTGATAAGATTCCTCTAGCAACTCTCTCTTAGTAAGGCTGATCTGTGTTCTCTTATTCCATAGCTGGAAGTGGAATTTAGAGGGTTGAAGTCTCTGAACTGAGTTTACAAAAAAAAAAAATTAGAGCGTCAAACTTGCTTATCCGTCACACTTGCTTATCTCGACTATGAGCGAAGCAAATAGGAGGGTAACCGGCTATTAGGCTGTTATGCTAAACAAAGAAGAGATGTGAGAGGGTCAAGCCGCCGTTAGAGGGCCTGGCGGCAAATCTGATGGGAACGGACATCTACCCGGACAAGCCGGAAGGATTGAAGAAAGTTCAGGCGTGGTCGGCATCCCTGTGGGAGGGTGGAAGGCTGGCCCTGGAGGAGGAGCGCATAGTTGTATGTGGGGATTCTGGTGTAGCTTGAGGGTGGGGTCAGTGGGGGGTGGCGAAGGGAGGTACTAGAGTGTGCCTAGGGGTCAAGGGTCCGGGGTTTCCTTCGGCTCCATCTGGGCCGACATCTATGTGGTCCTCCAAATCGTTGTCTAGTGGGAGTGGGGCTGCGTGGTCTTTGGTGATTGGAGCTGGCCGTTATGGGCAGTCCCGGTCGGTGGCGGAGTGTGGTTCCTTACAGTTAGGACAGGAAGCAGTTGAGGAGGGGCAGCAGTTGAGGACCACTGTGGTGTCACCCGCTTTAGGACAGGTGGGGTTCTGACAGCGATGCGCCGAATGTGTGTGTGAGAGGGAGAAGATTGGACATACCAGGTGATCCAGCTTACATCTAGGGGCATGATGGCTGAACTTCAAGCAGTTTCGGCATTGGGTGAAGCGGTTGGATGAGAAGGCTCGTTCAACTTGACGTCTTTTGGAGAAATAGTGGATAGAGGTTCCCATGGCGTTGATGTCCTCAGGAGCGATGGTGAGAACCACGGAGGTAGCGGACTTGGACATCCTAGATTCCAGGTCCTGGTTGAGGTAGCGCGCAGAGAAGATGGTGACGCCCGTGGCGTTACGGTCGGACTCCTGCAGGAGTGAGAGCAGGTCGTCTTGGTCTTCTGGGAGGTAGGCGAGGGGGAGGGAGTAGATGGCGAGTGGGGTCTTGTTGGGGGTGGGCCGGAAGGACAGGTAGGTATTGTCGCTGACCGGAGAGTGTTGGTTGAGGGGGTTAGTTAGAGCCTGGTAGTAGGGGGCGTAGGAGGTGGCGGGGGTGTAGGGGTCGAGGATAGTGAGTGTGACAGAGCCTCTGTCGTTGACCCTGGCAGAGAAAGAGAGAGGGAGGGGGCGGTTGGCTTCACGGAGGATTGCTACGGCGATGTCGGGGAGGGTCGCAGAGATTCTTTCGGCTTCAGGGTGGAGGGCGGGAGAGGAACGAGGGGCAAAGAAATGACGCTGTGCTGCTGGCCAGATGGGAGACTCTTTAACAGGAGTGGCCATCATGCCTGATGCAACTTGTGCAGCAGAGGGAGGTTTCATCTTAGGCCCTTTGGTCTTCTTTCGGCTCCCAGCAGTGGTAGCCAGGGCGAATGAGCCACTGGGGCGTAGGTAGGTTGGATCCATGTTTCTAGGGACCCACTCTGTGAGGGGAGGGTATTTACCGTCATGAAAAGTCCAAGCTTCCTAAGAGTTGGGGTTTTTGACCGCGTAGGCCTCAGGGTTGCCATAGTACTTTTTCGTAACCGTGTCATAGCAGGGGATGTCGAGGTCATACCCGTCCACAATCGCACTAACCTGATAAAGGGATGCGCGGAGTGGAGCCTGTTGGGGGTGTGGGGTGGCTGGAAGTTGTGCCGTGTTGGACTGGGGGGGTAGGGCTGAGGGAGGGACTTCCTTACCCTTACGGGTAGGGGGCGGAGTGGACAGGACCAGGGCCTGCTAACGTGGGGGCGGTTGTTGGGAAAATCCTTCGTGACAGGTCACGCAGGGCTGATTCGATAGGGGTGAGGGCGGAGAGGGAGGGGGCCTGAGCGGCGGAAACACTATCAGACAGCCCTTGGACCTTAGAGGCGAGGAGATCGATGCGTTCGTTGGTGGTGACAAGTCCGTTGAGGGTTGCTACAAGGAGGGGGCTGAGGACAGTCTTGCTATCACTGAGACCACGAAGGTCGGATGAGATGAGAGGGGGGACGGAGGGGAAAGCATTCCCTAGAACAGGCTCTAGGGATTGTAGAAGAGTCGGGATCTCAGATACTGCGGGGTGAAGAGGCGTAGCAGAGCTTGCTGTGGAGCAGTGGGTGCAACTGATGTTAGACATTGGATCGCGAGGTGAAGACTTGAAGCCTAACTGAGGAGAGGGAAGACGTGCAAAAGTGAGGGGTCACACCAGACCCGATGGTGTTGAGAGTGTGTAAGGAAGTTATGGTCAGGAAAATAGGGGGCGTGGAGCGTGTATCAATACTGGGGGAGATACAGCCTGTTATATATCCTGGTAATGTGCTGATTTTAATGCCAGATCCCTTGGCCATCCTTTGGGCACAGCACTCCATGCTTTTGAGCAATATTCTAATCGACGCAGGCCTTTTAACAGTATAAAAAATGTCTACTCGGCATCAATATTGGTGGAGATGCAGGTTATTATGTTGGTCATATTTACCTTAGCGAGGTTCTGACTTTGAGGCCAGATTTCTCGGCCATCCTTTGGGCACAGCACTGCATACTTTAGAGTAATGTTCTAATCGACACAGGCCCTTTAACGGTATAAAGAATGCCTACTCTGCATCAATATTGGTGGAGATACAGGCTATCATGTACGTAATCTTTATCCTAGCGAAGTGCTAATTTTGACGCCAGATTCCTCGACCATCCTTTGAGTGCAGTACTCCATACTTTACAGCAATGTTCTACTTGATGTATGCCTTCCAACGGCACAAAGAACGTCTACTCAGTATCAATACTGGTGGAGATACAGCCTATTATGTATCCTGGTAAAGTGCTGATTTTGACGCCAGACTTCACGGCCATCATTTGGGCGCAGCACTCCATACCTTAGAGCAAAGTTCTAATCGATGCAGGCCTTTTAACGGTATAAAGAATGGCTACTTGGCATCAATATTGGTGAAGATACGGGCCATTATGCAGGTGATATTTACCCTAGTGAAGTGCTGACTTTGACACCAGATTCCTTGGCCATCCTTTGAGCGCAGTACTCTATACTTTACAGCGATATTGTACTCGACACCAGTTTTCCAATGGTATAAGGATCATCTACTTGGCACCAATATTGGTGGTATTATCACTTGTTATATCTATCAGACTTTGTATTGCTCGTGTATTCTTGCTTGCTTTTTGTAACCTAGCCTGGGCATTTGTTTTTACAAAAATAAGGGGGTGTTTGGCACGCCGTTATTTGAAATAATCTTGATTTCAAAACGTGTTTTGGGCCAAATCATGCGTTGCAACAATGAGTGGGTTTGGCACAGCATTGTTTGTGCACAGGATAAAATCATTGTTTGAACACATGTGTTAGAATAATATCAAAAAATTACTACAATGATTACTAAAAGATTAATTTTACAATGAATATATATTATGTAAATTTGTAAACCATATATTAATAACATGTGTATTATATCATAGGGAGAAAATAATAGAATAATTTTTAGGAAGTTAATGATAGAGTTTTAAGAAATTTTATATTAAGGTGTAACGGGGGCTCCCTCTGGGAAGATGGATCCCAAGGTTGCGACCGTACCAAAGTATTCTTTCAGAACTAAAGATAAAGATAATCAACAGTAGAGTTGAAAAAATAAACAGTAAAACTAAATATCGTTAAGCCACAGCTTTACTCAATTAAGTCGTGATATCGAGAGGTAGTTGATTGCCAGAGTAGAGGAGAACTTGCATATACTTAAGTAGGTTTGGTATGCTGCCAGTTACTCCCCATCACTACTCTGCATTCGCAAGTACCCAACTCCTGTGGGCTGCCTAGCCAACCTCTACGGGTTGGACCAAAGATCTCCCGTAGCGAGCTAGACCACTCAGTGGTGTCCTAACATCTGCCCGATAGAAGTATTTTAGCCGTTGCATCTCCATTGCAACCGCAGGAGTAAAAACTCTTCATATTGCGGTCATGCCAGTGGCGAGCTGTCATGCCTGTGCAGATACTATACCAACTATGGAACTCTCTACCCATATACACTTAGTCTTCCGCAAGCATTCGCGGCTTCTGAACATCTATCCGGTTCTACTCATTTCCTTATCATTCCGGAAGATAGCCACGTAGCTCCCCCGATAGACCACTCCGGAGGTTGACTACCAATAAGCGCTACCCACAGTCAACCCTCCTAGAAGTAGGTCTTATCGTGATCTCGAACTAGTGTCTCAGAGTCCTTAATGATTCTCCAATACTATTACTCTTTCGGGGCAATGGACTTCGGTTACCTCGCCTACTGGCCTTCAGTAACCTCACATACTACTCTTAACTTCAAAGCAGTATTACTCCATCAGTTTTGGTCTGTTTTACATGAAACTACCTGGAGACTATTCTCCAGGTTCTCTTCTTCCCCCTCCAATATCCTGCGGACAGCTACCAGATGGACGGACGGTGTGAGCGCATATGGAGTTACGGCAACATCTCCACTTGGAGACTTTTGCTAGACTTACAGCAACTCTTCAGGCTGTAGCCCATGACGCTAGGGACTTATAATGGGGCCGGAGGGGGGTGCTAGCAACTACACCTCCAAGTTACAGCTTGCTTGGAGCTCAACTGGTTGTGCGGGAGTGATCCGCACAACCTGAGAATCGAACACCCTATGTAGTTTCGCGTGACAAACAATCTAGTAACTTCCCCCAAAGTCCTGCGTAACAAGTTACTTTCAAGGTAGGGTAACTTGATTCCATAGCAGGGTAACCTAAGTTAGAAGGTAGGGTAACTCTACCTGGACTCTCCGTTGAGTAATTCAGGGTAACTTCCAAATTAACTACTTGGGTTACCCTACAGAGTAGGGTAACCCCCAACCTTCACTAGCACCTATGTACCTTTGGTATGGTCTAGTATGCCCGACTGAGATACCTAACCACCGGTACCTCCACTCGGTAGACCTAAGTCTACCGCCATCCCTACCACGGTAGTCTCTTGATACCGGTATGGGTATAGGTTTGGCTACTTGTAATAGTATTCAGTGGAGTCTCATTACATAAGGTCTATACAAAATACTATTATAAATGTTATTTTTTCAGGAATACTATTTTCTGGACAAATAGATAATTATGTATGTAATATATTAATAAATTTTACCATAGTCCATAGTATACTCTGCTGAATTTATATAATAGGTTTAAAAAATATTATTTTAAAAACATGTGTAGAAACAACAATACTGTTTGGCACACTCATGTGTTCAAATAATCCATGTTGGTTGTTTGTACACATGTGTAGAAAATATTGTTTTGAAATCAAGATTATTTCAAACAACGGCGTGCCAAACACCCCCTAAATCTTGTTTACTCTAAAAATGTAGCTTATTTTGAAGTAACTTAGGCATAAGTTATGCTTTGTATTGGCTGTGTCCAGTGAATTCTGAATTTTAAGAGATGTATTCTGACGTCAATTCCTGCATCCAGTTGCATCCTGTGACCTCCCGTTGCATCCTGAAATTGGTTGCCATATACCGTTGCACCCTGATATTGGTTACTATGTCCACTTGCATCCTGACGTTTGTTGTCATGTCCACTTGTATCCTGAATCACGATTTGCATTCTGGTGTCCTGTGTGTCAGACGCACTGAACACACAGGACACATGTGATAATTTTTGCTGATGTACTATAGGTTTAATAGAATGATATTATCTGAGTCCCCCATTGTTAGGCAGTAGCCGAGATTGATCTTATTGGTTGGACTAGGGCTTGAATCTTAAGATCGGAGATTGTCTAGGAAGACTTGTAAAGTAGTAAAGAAGTAAAGATTTGAATTTTGTAAACTTATTATATTGTTAAGGTCTCTTCTCTATTGCTTGTCCTTCTAACTAACCTTGAGCCCTTAAACCTATTTATACTAATCTACTTGTACTTAGTTTCCCTATACTAATTTATACTGAAGCGCTTTTAACTTTAGTTTCTACTAGGTATGTATACCGTTTAATCCTGAAGGTCCACACACTACTTCAATCTTTAATAAGATGAGAAATTTTATTATGGGAGGATAGTGTCCTATCATCTAATGATCTCTTCACGATCTCTAGGCTTTAATGGACTAAGTTTGTAAATCTCAACCAAATGGCTATCATTTCAATCTTCTCCTCTGATCAAGAACTAGCTAAGTTCGTTGTAAGGAACTGGTATGGTGTGAAGCAACTAGAACTTGTACCAATGGAGTTTGCAAATTATGACACCTTATATAATCTGAATAACAGGTATACATTTTGGATATTAATGATTCTTTTAAATGTAATAAATTTAACTCCAGCAGTTAACTAGTTATTTATATGCTTTTTGGAATAATGTCGATTATCTATAACAAAAGCAAATTATTTTTAAATATTATAGCATTAGGAGGATTCTATTCTTGACTTACTTTATATCTTTGATCTCAATAATTGTCTATGCAATCTGCTATAGAAATGACAACATCAGATTTGGAAGATTAACTTGGAGTTTCTGAATCACTAATTAAGAAATAGTGGGCCTGTATCCAAAGAGCATTATAGAGGTCTATTGATCCAATATAGTTTATAGATTGAAGAAGCATGAAAATGTTGTATACTAAAAGTATAGTTTATATTGATATATGGTTGAATGAGAGGAGAACCTATATAAGATAATTGCTTAATTTAAAAATAACATCCACTTTACAGTAATAAGAATATACAACAGTATGATATATTTACAGTAAGTTTCTTTCTGGAAATAAGGGAATTTGTTATGAATGACAATAGAAATACCTACCTAATAAGTAGTAGAGACTTGTGGAAGCAAAGTTTGTTATCATACTATTTACCAATTATCCTGATTATATAAGTTGTCACATTTTGCAATGCTATTAGTACAGGTTCTAGTCACTTGACACTATACATAAATGATATATGCCTGCATGAATCTCGACGTGCCACTATCATAGAAAGACTCATGCAGTTCCAGTCTTCCAATTCAAGTATGGCTCTCCTTGAATCTCGTATCTTCACGAGGGACTCTTATTAGAGTTATCTGACATACACCTAGTCTTGAACACGTATTGAGACTTCTGAAGTTTCTTGATAGCACTGAACGTCTTCTATCCTATTGATAGAAAAACTCTCAGTCAGCAAGTCACTATTATAGGTAGTTTATATGATTTGCGGTCAGAGAGATATAGATTAGAAGTTATCTTAATTCCTTTATAGCTTTACCGCAACCATTCGTTTAAGTGACAATACCACTATGCTAGGCTGTATATGCCTAATATTCATCAACTATTACAAGTTAGTATATGATTAGTAATATGTAGCTCTACTACCTGCATTGGTTACTTCTTGCAGCTAGTCTAGCATGCTTCTAACAAGCTCCTCTAAAAAATACATAATTACTAAATCTCAGACAACTCCCAAAGCCACCTTTAGTGGTTCTAATTCCTCAATCTGTCCCTACTGCTTCTCCAATTCACACACCATCTATCCCCAAACCTTTTCTATTAGCTCCAGATTTGAAGACTGGAGAGGTCAATCCATTATCCGGTTAATTCTATTCCTTTCTTGGCATCTCATTGCAAACTTCTGATGACTAGATGTACAATGATCCTCTATGACTTTTGTCCAACCATACTCCTCACAGGCAGTATACCAGAAGGTGTAATATTCCTTACCTCTCGTTAACTAGTAGCAATGGGCAATGATACTACTCTTCGCAATTTCTATCTTGTCAGATATAACAGTTCTTAGATCCGTTAATTGACATTATCACCGTTTGTCGGATAATGCCTGTTAAATTTTAACTAAGATAACTTCGCCTCATCTAGGCTTGTGAGAAGTGTACAGGATATGCAAATGTATTAAAGAACGTAAAGATGTTTTATTCGTAAAGTAATATGTAAGGAAATTACTTAGAACAAAGCATAGAAAGCCTATCTTCCTCAGCTGTTTTTTTTTTTTTTTTAATATTATATATTCATTGTTTATGGTACAAGAACCTGCATGTAGCGCTAGCTATGGCAAAAACAAAACCGAAAAGCACGTGTCCCACCTCCGTCTGAGTCAAAAACTCCAGAGTCCCAAGCCCCTCTAGTGTGGAGCCAACCGCACATCTCGCCCTGAATCAAGTCTATCTTTACAACACAAGCGAACTTAGTTCTAAGAGAAACCCAACCCAAGACAAGCAGGAAGCCAGAAGGAAAAATCCCCCTGGGAATCTTGGCCCAAAGGCACAAAAGAAAAACCAAAACCATACCTATCAGGAACGCCCATAGCAGACCTGGCCACCCAGAGGCTAACCCAATACTGAGCCCCAAATAAAAGAGGCGCTGGGCACACCGGGGCCGGGTACTCCAGCATCAGTGTTCCGCCGCCAAGCTGGCGCTAGTGTGAGAACGAAGAGAGTTTCGACTGGCCCGAGGCAGCGCAATACTGGCCGGAGGAAGGGGGCAAGGGCTGGAGCCCCCCTGTTAGGCGGAGACAACCGGTATATACTTAAGGTTGTCTAGGCCAATCGAGATTCTTTTTCGTAAAGACGGAGATTTGTATAGGAAGGCTCGAAAGCAACTCTTTTCGTTTATGACTACTAAGAGTGCAAGAAAGTATAATAGAATCGTAAAAACAATATTATATTGTTAAGGTCTCTTCTCTGTTGCTTGATGATGTCTTAAGCTTGGGAGGCACTTCAATATTTATATTCCGCGTCTGAGTGTTCGCGGACTACATCTATCTAACATACAAAATATGTACCTCTTCGAATTTGAAGCACAACGTCGAGTTCTCCATGAAGGTGCGAACACCGGAAGACCCTGAAAACCACCACACCCACTTCGGTAATTACTATTCTTTACCTGGGAGACATACTTGTCACCAGTAGTAATTATCTGATCTTTAGAGTCGTTAGACCTGTAGCCGAGTTCTCAAGTTGAACTATGTGGGCTCCAGTAGTCCTTTCCATTGTCAAGAGGATCAGTCTTGATACGGAGTTGCCTTTGCATGTCTGCCGGAGTCGATGACTTCTAGTTGTGATAACTCAACAACTAACCGATGGAATTCATTCCAATGACTTTCTCCTCGTAGAGAGGAGGTCATTCTATCGAGTAGTCTCATAATTCCTTGGTTGGCAACTCCTGGTTGTTCTATGTAGAGGAGGTGGACCTTCATGTTGTGTTGGTGATAATTCCCGCAACTGCGATACACCCTATAACATAGTTGCGACACTCCTTAGAGCTCGTTGGCTTCTTTGGTAGTGTTTACAGGAGCTCTAGACTCTTTCTGATTATCGGAGGGTGGATGTGAATGCGTTAGTTCGTTTCCCGAACCTCCTAGCATTAATATCTCGACCTTATGCGAAAACGTCCCGTTACTTACAGCCTATGACAAAGACTTCATATCTTTGAAGCCTAGTAACTCCCTGAGTAGTTGGCCGATTGACTTTGTTCCACTTCTCAGGTCTTGCCAGAGGTGTCCTCTTATACATCCTGTGAACAGCTTTCGGTCGGACAGGCGGTAGCGACGTATACGGTGTTAATCTGACACCTTCAATTCTGTGACCATATAGTCACAGGACGCAACCAAGGTTGATGTGTATGATGACGCGCGGGCCCCGTAAGGGGGCTGGAGGGGGGTGTTGGAGACTAGAATTCTCGAACTCGGGTAACGTTACCCTACCTAGTGTATTCCTAGGCTATTGCAATCAGGTACTCCTAACACCTCTGGTGTAACCGGTACTGGTACTCGGTTAAGGATTTTGTTTTATGTTTTGTTTTAAGTATCGCTTTGATACTTGGTTTGTTTGAAGTATCGTTTTGATACTTAGTTTGTTTTATGTTTTGTTTTAAGTATCGCTTTGATACTTGGTTTGTTTGAAGTATCGTTTTAATACTTAGTTTGTTTTATGTTTTGTTTTAAGTATCGTTTTGATACTTACTTGTTACTTATATTGTTTTACCAAAGTGTATCGCTTGATACCTTTGTTTAGTTTCGTTCATGCTAGACATGAACAGATTTGTGTATTTAAAGACCGTCCTATTCCACGATGGAAAGGACAGACTTCGACAGACAGTATTTCAATATACTTGGTTGAACGGTTACTCTTTAGTTTCTCCAGTACACCTCCGAAGCCTCCTTTAGTTCAAACAGCTCTCGCCTCCTCTCTGGTAGAGCAGGCCACCTGTCAGCTATCGTACACCTCTCGAAACGTGATTAGCACCTAGCGAACACGTTACATTTTTTTAACCTCAGCAAGTGGTTAAGAACCTGTCATCGGACTTAGGCCTGATCAACCTATCGACGTCCACCCTGGAACGCTAGCGGAGTGAAGCGGCAGAATCACAGTATATTCGGCTTCAGCTTAACCTCAATATAGAGTCATTGACAACTCGAAGTGGGAAGCGAATCCCACAAGAAGGCCTTACAAAGAAGAAGCAAGGCAAGCGTCCTGCAAAGGACTCTCAGGACAACACAACGGAACCCCCACACCATCCGGAAGAAGTCCCTCCTACTCCCAGAAAGAAACCCGCAGTCGAGCCCCTCAAGATCCGGATTCAAGCAGCGAGTCCGATATGGCCAGCACAGGTGGTGGACCTTCAAGGTCCCGCCCCGCAGATACACAAGAAGACGATATCCCATTACCTGACATCAAAATCCACCTACCCGCAAAGTTCACAGGAGAAGGAAAGGACCTTAAGCCCGAAGCCTTTGAGCGATGGGCAACTGAAGTTACACACTACCTCCTCCTGAAAAAGGTCGATATTGAAAAGGCAACTACCGGCCTTTGGATAGGATCGTTCTGCGAAGGAAAGGCAGTCGATGCATACCACCAATGCTATAAGGAAAACAGAGGAAACCCAAAGCTAAAAGGCTCCACAGTACTCGATTATCTCAGAGCCCGTTTCCAATCCTCCATCACAAACGATCTCCTGTTCAAACGTTTCAATGAACTTCACCAAGTCAACGGGTCCCACGTTAAAAGAATAACGGATGTGGCAACAGATCTCGTGATGCTTAAGAACAGGATGGCGGAAGACAGCATCTCAGACTACATCCTGAAACGAAGGTTCTACGATTGCATGCACCCTACTCTTCGACGCGAAGTGGAGCCGCTTCAGGACGAAGATGACGAGTTTGCAACCATCATAGCTAGAGCTGAACGAAAGGACGCCATCCTTCATGAAACCAAAGCCTACAAAACCCAAACATCCACCAGTAGCAATAAACAACCTAGACGAAATACCTCCAACAACTCAGAAGAAGAAACCCCCCGATCCTACAAGAAGAAAGGCAAATCCACTAAAGAATCGAGAAGGGAGAAAGGTGAATGTTTTGAGTGCGGTAAAACCGGACACATGGCAAGAAACTGTCCTACCAAGAAAGGCAAAGGAAAGGCAGTTAAAGTCAAGCAAGAAGCGTCAACAAACCACATTGAACTCAGTGATGATGGCGAGCAATCGAGCGAGTTTGAAGAAATTCACATCGGCTATATCGAAATAGAATGCAACAGCACCCGTCCACCGATGGCAAAGCCTTACCCAGCATTAGAAGGAACAATCTTAATCAATGGGAAACAGGCACGGGTCCTTTTCGATACCGGCGCTATTGGACGAGACATAATCAGCAATACCTTCGTCTCCGCTTATGGTCTACCTACCGAAACCCTTAAACAACCATTAGCTGTCAATATGGCAGTTAAAGGATCCCGCTCCACTAGCCATAAGACATGCAAAACTATCGTCCAGCTAGGATCAGTCTCGCTACCTCCACAGACAATGCTTGTTGGGAACCTAGCGAAATACGATGCCCTCATTGGGATGCCCTTCCTAAAACACTTTAATGCTACCATCAAGTGTGGAGACTCAGTTATCGAGTTCCCAAATCACAAAGTCAGGGTTATTTGCAAACCAACAAGTGGAGAACTCCGAGCCGCTGTCTGTGAGACTACAGCGCTAAGCCTATTGGATGAGTACTCTGATGTCTTCCCTGAACGAATCCCAGAAGAACTACCTCCTATGAGGGAAATAAACCACCATATCCGCCTGAAAGACCCCAATAATCTTAAGAATCAACCGACATACACCATTCCGGAAGCATACAAAGACCAACTCAATACCTGGGTAAATGAGAATCTCAGGCGAGGAGTCATCTATCGATCAGAAGCACCAGGTGCCGCACCTAGGTTTGTCCAACTTAAGGCAGATGGAAAGAGAATCCGCCCCCTTGTCGATCTCAAACTACGAAATGACAATACAGTTATGGACAGTTCTGCGATCCCCAATCAAACTCAGATCCTGAATGCGGTTGGATGAGCTAGATTCCGAAGCAAGATAGATCTAAGCGATGCCTACTTCCAAACACGGTTAGACCCGGAAAGCGAACGAATTAACAGTTTCAAGACACCCTTCGGAAGTTTCGTTAGCCAAGTCATGTTGCAAGGTGACATGAATGCGCCCGCCACCTTCATGCGAATTATGGAAAATATGCTTAGCGAATACCTCCATCACTTTGTATGGATCTACATCGATGATATCCTCATCTTCTCCAATACTGAAGAAGAACACAAGCACCATATCGGCCTAGTTTGCGACAAGCTAAGAGAAAACAAATTCATTGCCAGCAGAAACAAATCCACCCTGTTTACCGATAGTCTAGAAATACTCGGACATGTAATTGATGATCAAGGGATACATGCATCTCCTGGAAAGATATCCTGCCTGACGGAATGGACTACACCTGAGAATCAAAAAGAACTTATGCGGTTCCTTGGACTTGTCAATTACATCTCCCAGTTCCTCCCACATCACGCCACTGTCACGGCACCACTCACAGACCTCACCGGCAATGCTGAATTCGTTTGGACCCCTACCCATGATCGAGCCTTTAATAACATTAAGGAGTTAATTAAAGACGCAAATGTTATACGGCCTATTGAGCTGTCTAAAGAAGAACCCATTTGGTTGATAACCGACGCCTCTGATGTTGGCGTAGGAGTTTGGGTTGGACAAGGACCCACCCATGAACAAGCGAGACCGGCAGCATTACACAGCAGGAAGTTCACTAATTCGCAAATGAACTATGGAACCACAGACAAGGAAGCACTTGCAGTGATCGATGCTCTTGCCGCTTTCAACCACCTCCTGATGGGAACTACCTTCACCATTGTTACCGACCATCAGCCCCTTACGAACCTGAAGACTGAAAAGGTTCCTGGACGAAGAAGAACCCGATGGATAGGAGAAATCAGCAAATACGACGCCAAAATAGTCTACACCCCAGGAAGAACCAACTATTTAGCTGACGCCCTCTCCCGCATCTATGAGAACCAATCATTCCAGAACCCTCCTCTTGTCCATGACCACACTAGACAAAGTGACGACAGTTCCGACAGCACAACCTACGAGGAAGAACCAGTCATGGCTTCCATCAACACAACCTCTCCATCCCCTCCTTTCTCCTATACTATGTATGCTGCGGCAGGAACAGAGCGAGGTCAACATCTTGAAGGCGAATGGAAAGTTGATTGCACCCTCCGCAGTACGCCACCTCAAGACCTTGAACAAAGCACGCTCCATTGGTCCCACTGTTATGAAGATACATGTCCCTTTCACCAAACTGAGATTAAGTTCGGCAACAGACCTACAGGACCATGGATGCCCCCAGCGATCCGATCATCTGCCCCTGTCAGTAATCCAGCCCCAAGAAGACATCAAGACTTAGAACAACTCGAAAGAACGGCACAACTCGAGGAAGCAGCAGCCTTCCTGCATGCACCATCCTTTGCACCACCCTCTTCCACACCCCCGATAGATTCACGTCCCCTTTATGGTGGTGTAACGGGGGCTCCCTCTGGGAAGATGGATCCCGAGGTTGCGACCGCACCGAAGTATTCTTTCAGAAGTAAAGATAAAGATAATCAACAGTAGAGTTGAAAAAATAAACGGTAAAACTTAATATCGTTAAGCCGCAGCTTTACTCAATTAAGTCCTGATCTCGAGAGGTAGTTGATTGCCAGAGTAGAGGAGAACTCGCATATACTTAAGTAGGTTTTGGTATGCTGCCAGTTACTCCCCATCACTACTCTGCGTTCGCGAGCACCCAACTCCCGTGGGCTGTCTAGCCAACCTCTACGGGTCGGACCAACGATCCTCCGTAGCGAACTAGACCACTCGGTTGTGTTCTAACATCTGCCTGATAGGAGTGTTTTAGCCGCTGCATCTCCAATGCAACCACAGGAGTAAAAACTCTTCATATCGTGGTCATGCCAGTGGCGAGCTGTCATGCCCGTGCGGATACTATACCAACTATGGAACTCTCTACCCATGTACACTTAGTCTTCTACAAGCATTCGCAGCCCCTGAACATCTATCCGGTTCTACTCATTTCAATATCATTCCGGATGATAGCCACGTAGCTCCCCCGATAGACCCCTTCGGAGGTTGACTACCAACAGGCGCTACCCACAGTCAACCCTCCTAAAAGCAAGTCTTATCATGACCTTAGACTAGTGTCTTAGAGTCCTTAACGATTCTCCAATACTATTACTCTTTCGGGGCAACGGAATTCGGTTACCTCGCCTACTGGCCTCCGGTAACCTCACATACTACTTCTTACTTCAAAGTGGTATTACTCCGTCAGTTCTGGTCCGTTTTACACGAAACCACCTGGAGGCCATTCTCCAGGTTCTCCTCTGTCCCCTCATATATCCTGCGGACAGCTTCCGGTCGGACGGACGGCGTGAACGTATACGGTGTTATGGAAGCATCTCCACCGGGAGACTTTTGCTAGACTTACAGCAACTCTTCAGGCTGTAGCCCATGACGCCAGGGACCTATAACGGGGCCGGAGGGGGGTGTTAGCCACCACACCTCCAAGTTACAGCTTGTTCGGAGCTCAACTGGTTGTGCCGGAGTGATCTGCACAACCTGAGATTCGAACACCCTATGTAGTTTCGCGTGACAAACAATCTGGTCACTTCCCCCGAAGTCCTGCGTAACAAGTTACTTTCAAGGTAGGGTAACTTGGCTCCATAGCAGGGTAACCCTAGTCCGAAGGTAGGGTAACTGTACCCCGAGTTACCCTACAGAGTAGGGTAACTTTACCTGGACTCTCCGTCGAGTAATTCAGGGTAACTCCCAAATTGACTACTTGGGTTACCCTACAGAGTAGGGTAACCCCCAACCATTACTAGGACCTATGTACCTTTGGTATGGCCTAGTATGCCCGACTGAGGTACCTAACCACCGGTACCTCCACCTGGTAGACCTAAGTCTACCGCCAGCCCTACCGCGGTAGTCTCTTGACTCCGGTATGGGTGTAGGTTTGGCTACTTGTAATAGTACTCAGCGGAGTCTCGTTACAGGTGGATCCCTCCGAGTTTTCAATAATGAATCCATTATCTCAGTTATGCCTCCCACCATTCCTGAACACCGCCGCCAACTTTATGAAACCTTTGAAGAAGAAGAAGAAGCACCAATCGAGCCGTCTAGGGGATCACTTATCGAAGATGAACGCGATTTCAGAACCACCACAGATGAGCTCACCACCGCCTTCCGGAGTCAAATGATCAAGGGATACCGCCATGACCCAATCTACTTCAAAGCACTAGATAGTACCAAGCATGGAGATCTTGCAACCTACCAGGTATCCGATGGAATGGTCTATACCGCTACTCGGTACGGCTACCAATGCCTATACATACCGAAGGGCCACATGTTCAATGGCACGACAATCAGAGAATATGTCATTTCCGAAATCCACAACAAAGGACAACATAGTGCAGATTGAAACCTCCGCTATGCCTGTGAATATATTTATTGGGCAGAAATGCGACAAGACTTCCGAGATTTCGTTAAACAATGTGAACTCTGCCAGGCGAATAAGGAACGTACTCAGTTACCTGAAGGAAGAGCTCAAACCCTCCAACTACCCTCCGATGTTTTTGAGTCCTTTGCTATTGACTTTGCAGGACCATTCAACAAATCCGCCGGGTATGATACCATTCTGGTAGCTGTTGACCGATTCTCTGGATATAGATGGCTTCAGCCTATGAAGACTACCGACACCTCCAAGGATACATGGAACATCCTCCAACGAAACCTCTTTACACCCTATGGATACCCTCTGTCTATTGTCAGCGATGCTGACTCCCGCTTTACCTCTCGATTCTGGAAGCAGACCCTCACCTCTCTTGGAATCAACCACATCATGGCCGCTCCTGGACACCATGAAACTAATGGTCAAGCTGAACGCAAGATCAGGGAAGTGAAAACCGGAATCCGGAACCTCATCAATGAACGACAGACCAATTGGGAACCCGCCCTTGTTCAGCTTGCAGAATACCTCAACGCCGGATATTCCGATACCCTCGGTATGTCACCATACAAAGCAGTCTTTGGCCGACAATACCCCCTCCTACCTACCACTCTCTTCAAGAACTCCTCAATCCCCGACTCAGATGATCACCTCAACCGGCACCAGGTAATACGCAATGACGCTTTCCAAGCTATCAAGGCTGCGCGATTCCGAAGCACCACTACTGCCCAGAAGCGAAGACGCAAACACGTGCCTATCCCTGTTGGCGATATGCTTATGGTCAATGGGAGCATGTTCATCACCACCCCTGGACGAAGCAAGAAGCTTCAGCCTCGCTGGAGAGGACCCTTTAAGGTCTTAGCCTTCGATGAGTACACCGAAAACTATACTGTCCAGATGGATGGACGCATGTACCGCAACCCCACTGCCACCTTCCATGCCTCCTCTGTTAAACGATTCTACCTTAATGACGACTCTAAGTTCCCTGGACGAACCCACTCTCGCCCCGCTCCCATCACCGTTGACAAGAAAGAGGAATGGGAAGTTGAAGAAATCCGAGACCACCGTCTTTGGCATGGAAATGATCAGTTCCTTGTCAAATGGAAAGGATACCCCACAAGTGAGAACAGCTGGGAACCGTTAGAAGGACTGGAGCACGCTATGGAGATGGTGAATGAATGGTGGGAAGCCAACATGCCTGACAATTCCCTACCACCGACCATCAACTATATCACCATGTGCTGGTCACCAACTGTGCCGGAAACAGAGCGATGGCATAAGGAACTCGAGGCCCGAGATGGATTCTGGGCCCCACACTTTGAGTCCGATTTTGAAAGCAGCGATGAAGAGAATGAAACCATGGAACAGGCTCTTGATGACTTCATCTGAATCGCCACCATCCGAATACCTTAACGATGTCAAACTATGAGGAGATCAATGTGAGGCAGCGACGACAGCTTGTTGGACTGTTGTTGAACCGCGATGTTATCCAACCTGAAGATTATTTCGCTATCCTTTGGGTAGACTACTGTCCTGATTGCAATGAAGCGTGGGTGGAAGCTGACCGCGAATCTGGTATTCGTGACTATTGTGATTTATCTTTCTTTGAGTCCCGCTGTTATATTAAGGCTTTTACTTGTGTTTGGTGTCTCAATGCCGATAATTGGATGTTAGCAGAAAGCGAGTTTTTCGAGCCTTCTGAAGACTCTAATTTTCAGGACTATTGAAACTTGATTTTGTTTAAACAAGTTGTTTTGTTTTGGGGAATGTAACCGGTACTGGTACTCGGTTAAGGATTTTGTTTTATGTTTTGTTTTAAGTATCGCTTTGATACTTGGTTTGTTTGAAGTATCGTTTTGATACTTAGTTTGTTTTATGTTTTGTTTTAAGTATCGCTTTGATACTTGGTTTGTTTGAAGTATCGTTTTGATACTTAGTTTGTTTTATGTTTTGTTTTAAGTATCGTTTTGATACTTACTTGTTACTTATATTGTTTTACCAAAGAGTATCGCTTGATACCTTTGTTTAGTTTCGTTCATGCTAGACATGAACAGATTTGTGTATTTAAAGACCGTCCTATTCCACGATGGAAAGGACAGACTTCGACAGACAGTATTTCAATATACTTGGTTGAACGGTTACTCTTTAGTTTCTCCAGTACATCTCCGAAGCCTCCTTTAGTTCACACAGCTCTCGCCTCCTCTCTGGTAGAGCAGGCCACCTGTCAACTATCGTACACCTCTCGAAACGTGATTAGCACCTAGCGAACACGTTACATCTGGAGTGAGGAAGCAGTCAGGTGCTAGTTGGTGGAGCAGTAAGGTGCTAGCTTGAGATAGGGGCAGTAGGGTGCCAGTCAGGAGTGAGGAGGGGGGTAGTAGGGTACCAGCCGACTGAGCCGAGGAGAGGAGAAAGGAGGTGTAGAGCTAAATGCCAAAGCAACTATTCGAAATGTGTTTGTATCTTAACTAGGTGGACCCCTTGAGCACCCAGTGCCCACAGAGTCTGAAGCAGCTGTATTGGACCGAGAAGAGGAGGATGGCGAAATCGACTGTAACCTGTTGAGAAGACCAACCACGATCGCCCGAGCGTGGATGTTAGGCATATAAGACCTAGCATAGTGGTAAGGTTATGCATATGACCATAAAGGTCAAGTGACTCGATAAGATGGTTGCGGCAAAGCTATATAGGAATTAAAGTAATAATTTTTAATCTATATCTCCCTGACCGCGAACCATATGAGACCACTCACTATAAGTGAATAGCCGACTGAGGGATTTTCTATCAATTAGATACAAGACCTCCAGCGCTATCAGATTACACCAGAAGTTACCAATACCCGTTCAAGATTCGGTGTATGTCGGACGGCTCCAATAGGGGTCCCTCCTAGAGGCAGGAGGTCCGAGGGAAACCACACTTGAATTGGAAGACTGGGGATGCATGAAGCCTTTCGATGATACTGGCGTGTCGAGACTCACGCATGCATATATTAATTATGCACCAGTTCCTGACAACGAACTTAGATAGTTCTTGATCAGAAGGGACGATTGGAATGATAGCCATCCGGACTACATTTACATACTTAGTCCATTCAAGCCTAGAGATTGGAAAGAGATCATTGGGAGATAGGATGCTATCCACTCAAGATAAATATCTCGTTTCAATTAAGGTTGAAGTGGTGTACGAACTTTCAGGGTCAAACGGTGTTCGCACTTAGTAGAAACTAAAGTTAAAAGCTTCTCGGTACAAGTTAGTATAGGAATACTAATTACCGGTAGATTAGTATAAATAGGTTTAAGGTTTCCGGGTTAGTTAGAGGAATCAAGCAACGGAGAAGAGACCTTAACAATATAATAAGTTTACAACTACGAATCTTTATTCTTTTATTCTTTACTACTTTACGAGTCTTCCTAGACAATCTCGGATCAAAGATTCAGGCCCTAGTCCGACTGATAAGTCTGATCTCGGCTACCGCCTAACAGTGGAACTGTCCTGTACCCACCAGCAAGACAAAACCCGGACCCAGCAGAGGGACTAACCTGAACCGACCAGAGAAAAGCTGAAAGAATCCATTGTAATCGCGTACCGCAAACCGCGTTCCCAGCAGTCTGTTGTAGGAAAAAAGGAGTAACCCGACCATGCTGATACAAAGCGAGGCTAGAGCAAAAGCTGGGAAGGAGAGAGGCCCAGCATTCTGAGATGCTGGGACAGAATAGGGAGGAACTCAAGAAGGTAGACCTCGAGAGAGAAGGCAGGAGAGAAGATCCATCGTGGCGGAAGGATGAAAGGTGGTGGCCTAGTCCCCCCCTTAGGGGAAGGACCAGACATGAAAGGTGATCAGAATTCCTCTGGTGTTGAGATTTCAATCACTGGAGGTGTATTTAAGACGGTCGGTGCTATCTTACTCAGCCGCTTTTTTTACTTTTTTATTATTTTTATTTATATCATATAATCATTGTTTTAGTAAGGTACAAGAACTCACATGTAGCGCTAGCTATGGCGGAAACAAAACCCAAAATGCAGGCAACCCTCCTCCGTCTGAGGCAAAAACCGAGAACCCCAAGCTCCTCTAGTATGGAGCCAACCACACATCTCGCCATGAATCAAGCCTATCCTTACAACACAAGCGAACTCAGTTCTAAGAGAAACCCAAAACAAGGAAAGGAGGAAGCCCAGGGAAACATCCCCTCAGAAATCTCGGCCAGAAGGCACAAAAGAAAACCACAAACAATATGTACCAGGGCCGCCCGGAGTCTAACCCGAAGAAAAGTCCCAAACAAAGAAAAAGCCAGGCACTCTGGAGCTAGGTACTCTGGCAAGGGAGTACCCCTGCTAAGCCGCAGCAGCATGAGAAGGAGGAGAGTTGGGACGGACCCGAGGCAGTACAATACTGGCCAGTGGAAAGGGACAAGGGCTGGAGCCCCCAAGAGCGAGGAAGTAGTAAGGTGCCAGTTGGTGGAGCAGTATGGTGCTAACTTAAGATAGGAGTAGTATGGTGCCAGCTGAGAGGAGGTAGTAGGGTACCAGCCGACCGAGCTGAGGAGAGGAGGAGGGAGCGGTAGGCCCAAATGCTGAAACAACTATTGAATAAGTGTTCATGTCTTAACTAGGCGGTCTCCGATTACCCCCAGTACCCAAGGGCGCCAGAGGACCCACAGAGGGTGGAGAGGAGGGGAGTGGGGAAATGGACAGTAGCCTGTTGAGAAAACCAACTACAAACCCCCGACCATGAGACTGACCCGTACCTACCAGCGGGATAAAACCCGGACCCAGTAGAGGGACTAACCTGAACCAACCAGAGAAAAGAAGAAGGAATCCATTGTAATCGCGTACTGCAAAGCGTATTCCCAGCCGACTATTGTAGGGAAAAAGGAGCCGCCCAACCGTGCTGATGCTAAGCCTGGTTACAGCAAAAGCGGAGAAGGGGTGAAAACCAACATCTCGAGATGCCAGAGAGGAGGAAGGATGGTCTCAAGAGGGTAGACCTCAAGAGAGAAGACAAAAGAGGAGTTCCACTGTGGTGGAAGGATAAAAAGTGATGGCCTAGTCCCCCTCCTAGGGGGAGGACCAGACACGAAAAGTGGTGAGAATTCCTGCGGTGTTGAGATTTCGATTATCGAAGGTGTAGCGGAGACGGTCGATCTATCTTACTCAGCCGTTTTTTTTTTTTTTTTTTTTATATCTTGCATTCATTGTTTGTGTAAGGTACAAGAACATGTATGCAGCGCTAGCTATGGCAGAAACAAAACCCGAAATCAAACAACAAACAAAAGAAATAACATAACCGGTTCCTCTAATGGCGTCCAATAACCGACGCGTTGCCTACACAGGACTCATAAAGGAAAACAACTAACTAACTAGTATTGCAAGGAAAATAAACCAATACTCGCGCAAACAAGTACGAAAATTAAAAAGGAAACCTCCCACCACTTAGACTATTTGGCGACCCAGCCAACGACAACCGAGGTAATGCAGGAAGGGAAGGAGAAGGGGATAAAGAGGCCAGACGGAGGGTATAGTATGTGTACATGTCAGGGGGAAAACCAGTTCTGGTAGCGGTGAGGTAGCGTCCAAGGCCTATGAGGGCCGGGATCGTGGTCCAGATTGAAGAGTCAGGTCCGATATCCGCAATCCCTCGGAGGTGGCGATGGCGGGCAGCAGACTTGGTTAGGCGGTAGAGGATGGCGTGTTCGAAGCTCTCGTCTTCTTCTTCACACAAGGGACAGAAGGTGGAGGGATTATCGTCATGCTAGGATGGGTGGGCGGCCAGGTAGCTCTTGTCAGAGCGCATCTGATGGAGCCGGCCAGAAAGGAAGCGGCCGAGGCCCATGAAGGGATGTGGGCACAGGGTGACGGAAAACTGGTAGTAAGGTGGAGGGGGTGAGAGGAGGCGCCAGGAGGAAAGGAGTTCCTCTCAGGATCTTGCCTTAAGGGAGGCATAGAGGGCGGTGGCCCCAACCGGGGCCAGCTGTAGGGGGGGCAGGAGATTGGAGTTCGCAGGGGGGAGGTGGTCGCGGCGATGGCCAATGATAAAATGTACTCAGTGAGCAACCGGATCGACAGGCAGGTGGCGACAGTTTGGCGGAGAGGGCGGCTTGGTGAACCACCTGAGGGGGATATAGTTGGGGCCGGCCCATAGGTGCCGGCCTCGAACGGAGCCAGGGTGCCGGAGTCAGTCCGGTACCCTGAATGGCGATGTGGTTGGGACCGCGTGATCGAGGCGTGCTGTCACAGGGTTGATCTCTGGAGGAAGGCAGGCCAGCCTCACTGCAGCTAGGCGTTGGAGGTGTTTGATAAGAAGATCGATAAACGGGAGGGAGCTCTCACATGGGAGGATAGCAGTGTTAGTGGAGAAGAAAGAATTAGTGACCCACCTCTGGACTCTGTGCCAGAAAGACCTGAGCTTGTCGAGCATTTTGGCACTGGGTAAGAGCAGGTCACAGCCATAGAGGAGGATGGGGTAGATGAGAGAGGAGGCCAGTCTGTGGCAAATATGTGGGGCGAGGCCTTTATCAGGGTAGGAGAGACGGTCAACCGCAGCCAGCGCGGCTTCAGCCAGGGCGAGTCACCTAGGAAAGTGTACGGAGGTGGCTCTGTCCAGCACTGGTGTCGCCGGTTCACGCCAGTAGCCCAGCCAATGGAGTACCTGGAAGGGTTTATAGGGGACCGAGTCTACCAAGACGGGGAGGGGAGAGGGGGGTCACCTTTGCTGAGGGGTCCTCCAGTGCATGAATTCGGTCTTAGGGAGGGAGAAGGCGACACCGATGCCGTGACCTTGCGAGGTGAGGGAGGTTGCCACAGCCAGGAGCTTTGGGACGTTACGTCGGTAGGAGGGTGAGGCCACAGTGATTGGGAAATCGTCAACATAGGACAGGATGAGACCATTAGGAACTGGGAAGTGGAGGGATGAAACAGAGATAAGGAAAAGAAGGGGGGAGACGGGCAACCCTTGAGGCGTCCCAACTTGTACCGGGGTGAGGATTTTAGGGGAGCCTTTGTAGAGGAGGTGGCATTGGCGGCCATGTAGGAAAGAGCGGACCCAAAAAACCAGGTAGAGTTGAACTCCTTTTTCCCGTAATCTGCAGTACAAGGCGGACAAGTCCAGATTGTCAAAGCCTTCTTTTACATTGAGGAACAGAGTGGAGGAGCAGAGGCCCATGCTGTGCCCAAGGCGGACCTCATGGGAGAGTAGCAAGTGCGTCAAAGGTCCCCATGCCAGAGAGAGAGCCACACTGATTGGAGTGGATGAGGCCGAGGGCCCGAGCAACTGTGGCTAGCCTTACAGCTACCACACGCTCCAGGATCTTGGATAGGGTTTGAAGGAGGACGATGATATGGAAGGAGGCCGGCGTGTCATAGGAGGCTTTGCCAGGTTTGTCGAGTACAATGCCGTTTGCCTGTTTGAGGGAGGGTGGATGGAAACCATAGAGGAGGAGTCCTAGAAGAAAGGTGAGGATCTTCAGGTTGGTTGCATGGACTCTCTTCCAAACCGAATAGGGGATGTGGTCTGGACCAGGGGCAGATAAGCTAGAGCTCGAAGCAAGTGCCTTTGAGATTTCCTCTTTCGTGAGTACGTTGAGATGCTTGAAAGGGTGGAGGATGGAGCGGGGGGGGACAGAGGTCCTAGGCGGAAAGAAGTGGGACAGGAGGGCGGAGTTGACTTCAGATGGCGTATCTGCATCTGGAAAGGATGGAAACCGGTCAGGGGGGCGTCTTATTGCAAAGCGTTGGGCAGTCCAGACAGTTTTCAGGGTAGCGGAGGAGAGGAAGTCGTCCCAGCACGCTCGCTTAGCATGCTTGATGGCTTTGAAATAGGCATTGTGGGTGTGCCGGGCCTCAGCCCGGGATGTCTCGGCGTGTGGAAGCGTGGAAGGATATTCTTAGGGAGGAGAGGAGGGGAGACCACTAGGGTTTGGAATGACTGGATAGGCGGTGGAGGGGAGTGTGGAGGAGGAGAAAGGTGCGGAGGCGGTCAACATTTCTATCAAACCAAGCCGAGGCGGATGAAGAAGTGGGAAGGGAGTAGGGAGGGGAAACTACAAACAACTTGAGGGCATCTCCGAGGGCAGACCAGTCGGTCTTGGCCCAAGCATGGGAGGGGGGAGGAGCACGTAACAAAGGTTTGGAAAGCAAAAGACAGGTAGGAACATGATCTGAACCCGTAGAGGGGAGCGGGGTGGACCATTCAGCAAAAAGCTGGGCTGCCGCACCGTTCACAAAAGCGAGGTTAAGAACAGAGGGCCTGCCCGCGGAGGCAAAAGGAAAATAAGTAAACACAACAGGGGTGTTCAGTAAGGAGAAACCATGCAATAAAGCCAACTGAAAATAAGGAGATGACACAAAGCTCAGTAGAGGAAAAAACTCTCAGTGGGTCAGATAGGGGATGATGAAGGTTAAAGTCACCTAAAACAAAAACAGGAAAATCCAAATCAGGAAAACACAAATCTGAAGAAACAATACGGGTATGGGTGGAGGTGCCCTGAGTGTTATACACATTGTACACCCTCAGGCGGGTTTGAGAAGATGAGCAGAAGCCTACGTTAGAAAATAAGTCCATCGCCATGATGTGGGTAGAGTTGCCTAACCACACTGGAAGAAGGAAAACAACTTCAAGAAAGGACAGTAGGGCATAGCAGGCCACATGTGGTTTGCCATGAGCAGCTGGGGGGGAAAAACACTTGTAACTGGGAAAGGAAAGTAAACGTGCGCGCCATACAGGAGGATCCTGAATGGCGACCAGAACAGGCATGGAGGGCAAAGAAGAAAAACTCTGCAATAAGGAAAGAAAAACATCCCAGCTACCCAGGCTGTTATGCTGAACAAAGGAGAGACTTAAGAGGCCCGGGCCGTTGTTAGAGGGCCTGGCAGTGAATCTGATAGGAACTGACATTAACCCGGACAGGCCGGAAGGGTTGAAAAAGGTTTGGGTGGGGTCGTACTCCCCCTGGGAGAGGGGGAGGCTGGCCCTGGAAGAGGAGCGTGTAGCTGTGTGTGGGGTTTCTGGTTGGGCTTGAGGGCAGCGGCGGCGGGGGGTGGTGAAAGGAGCAGCGAGGGTTTGGCTGGAGCTTGAGGATCCTGCATTTCCTTCGGCCACGTTGGGGCCGACGTCCATGTCATCCTCTGACTCGTTCTCTAGCGGGGGAGGGACTGCAGGGTCTTTGGCGATGGGGACTGGTCTTTCTGGGCAGTCCCGGTCAGTGGCAGAGTACGGTTTCGTACAGTTAGGGCAGGAAGCAGTTGAGGAGAGGCAGCAGTTGAGGACCGCCTTGGTGTTACCCGCTTTAGGGCAGGTGGGATTCTGGCAGCGGTGCGCTGAACGTTTGTGCGAGAGGGAGCAGATTGGACATACCGGGTGATCCAGCTTACATCTAGGGGCCTGATGTCCCAACTTCCAATAGTTTCGGTACTGGATGAAGCGGTTGGATGAGAAAGCACGCTCTGCTTGGAGCCTTCTAGAGAAGAGGTGGATTGAGGTTCCCATGGCATTGATGTCCTCGGGAGCGATGGTGACCACGACAGAGGTAGCGGACTTGGACATCCTGGACTCCAGGTCGCAGTTGAGGTAGCGGGCGGAGAAGATGGTAACGCCCGTGGCGTTGCGGACTGACTCTTGGAGGAGGGAGAGGTGTTCGTCCTGGTCTTCTGGGAGGTAGATGAGGGGGTGGGAGTGGATGGCGAGTTGGGTCTCGTTGGGGGCGGGACAGAAGAGTAGGTAGGCATTATCATCTACCGGGGAGAGTTGGTTGAGTCGATTGGTGAGAGTTTGGTAGTATGGGGCGTAGGAGGTCATGGGAGTGTGGAGGTCGAGGACAGTACAAGTGACAGAGCCCCTGTCGTTGACCTGGGCAGAGAGGGAGAGAGGTAGGGGGCAGTTAGCTTCTCGGAGAACTGATGCGGCGATGACGAGGAGGGTCGCAGAGATTCTTTCAGCTCCCAGATGGAGGGCAGAAGAGGATCGCGGGACGAAGAAACAACGTTGCGCTGCTGGCAGGATGGGAGCCTCTTTAATAGGAGGAGCCATCATGCCTGATGCGACTTGTGCAGCAGAAGGCGGTTTCAGCTTGGGCCCCTTGGTCCTCTTCCGCCTTCCGGCGGCGGCAGCCCGGGCGAATGAACGAGGAGGGCATAGGTAGGTCGGATCCATCTTGCCAGGGGTCCATTCTGAGAGGGGAGGGTATTTGCCGTCACGAAAAGTCCGAGATCCCCAAGAGTTGTGGTACTTGACCCCATAGGCCTCAGGGTTGCCGTACTTTTTACCAGTAACGGTGTCATAGCAGGGGGTGTCAAGGTCGTACCTGTCTACAATTGCTCCCACTATATAGAGGGAAGTGCAGGGGGGGGCCTGTTGGAGGTGTGGGACGGCAGGAAGTTGTGCCGTGTTGGACTGGGGGGGTGGTACCGAGTGAGGGACATCTGTATCACGGATGTGACAGGTAGCTCAGGACTTTGCACATGACTCGATTATGAGTCATGGGTCTTGCGCATATGACTCGCTTAAGTCATATGACTTGTTTATGTTATGATTTGTTATGTTTCGCACATGACTCGATTATGAGTCATGGGTTTTGCGCGTATGACTCATTCGAGTCATATGACCTATGTAAGGCTTTTCGCGAGGCTCACACTTGTGAGTCATCAGGGTTAGGGTTGGCGGAAGAGCACTATATAAAGAGGTCGATACGACCGAGGAAGATAGGCTCTTCACGCTTTGTTCTAAGTAATTTCCTTACTTCTATCTTTGCTCCGCCTCGGTAGCGTTCCTTTCGCACCACGATAGTCCTTCGATGCCTTTGATTCTGGGGGAGATATCTGAGTTCGCTCAGTAGTTCCTGGGGTCTTTGGTGTTGAGGTTCTGTTGTTTGGCGGTTTCGCGTTGTGGTTACTTGTTTTCGCCTCCTCGTCGTTGTTTGATTCTCACGATGATTTCGCTTCGAGCCTATTCACCTTTGGCGTCTACGAGCCCTCCCTCGGTAAAAAGTCTTCGGCTTCTCTGTCTATCGTCTACTCGCAGAGTTTCGCGTTCGGGGGTTGGGGGATTTGAACATTGCTGTGGGGGGAAACACCCGTGTCGTTCTTTGGGCCAGCTCATGTTTCTTGTTGGGTTTTAACAGAGTCCTTAGTGTTCACGATACAAAACGCCCTTGGGCTAGACTGATGACCTTCCCAAGTATCAACACGTCGTACCGATCGCATCATTCCTCAAGGGACGGGGGCCTCGCCGGCCCCGCCCTTCGTCTACTATCTTTACGGTCGGAATCCTACGATGTCGTTTATCACCGTTCCCTCGATTTTGGTTCGAGTGGCATTTACGGTGGTTCAGTCAGGTGTCTCCTCCTCTCTCCTACGTGGGGATGGCTTTGACCCTGAATTTCTTTGCCTCCTGGTGCGGGTGAACTTCTGCCCGGGATGGTGTGGGGCGATTGGTTGCCGGGCCACGCTTGGTCTAGTGCAGGGGTCGGTGTGGTTACGGATGGTGGTTGGCGGTCACACCCATTGCAAGTGGGGCCTACCTTCTGATTTGTCTCGTTTCCTATCCTGGTACCCGCCCTCTCTGAAGCGTCAGTTTGGGCACCTTTCGTCAGTCTACGGTGTGGCCCTTTGGGGCCCACGTTGGGGGGCCTGCGGGTTCCCTGGTTTCCTTCCCGACTTGACTGGACCTTGGTTCGGGCTGATTGGGACTGTGGCCGCAGCCTACGGGCGGTGGCTCTTTATACTGTGGCCCTGGGTTCGTCCTGGTGGCCCCCCTCGGCTATCAGTGCTGGGGGAGCGGGCTCTGCTTGAGTGGCCAAGACCAGTGGCTGCCGGTGGAGTCGGGTATCGGCTGTCCTGTGGCTGTCGGGCGGTTGATCTGCCTGAGGGGCTGAGGGGGCTGGATGGGAGCTGCGTTGCCTGGTGTGTGGGGCTTGGGGGGGGCTGACTTGGCGGGGAGAGACGCCTGCGAGCACCGGTCGGGCCTGCGTCAGGTTGGGCGAGGTCTAATTAAGTGTTTCCGGCCGGCTGGGACTGTTAAGGTTAAGCTGCTGAGTGCTGCAAAGCTTCCTGACGGACCGGCTGGCCGATGGCCACCTGTGCGGATAGTGGGTTGTGACCTCTGGGTTGGACTTGTTTGGGTCTTGCGTGCTGGGTTTTGTGGAGCTTGTTTGGTTTCTTTGGTTTGGTTGCGGGTATGGCAGGAGGAGGCACGGCACCACGGGTAGGAGATAGGCCCTACTGACCTTCTCGGTCTGTCACCACCTCTATATATTTCTTTTGTTTATGGTTTTGTTTTGGGGTTACAGGCAGCGGGTACAGGTCCTCCTCACCATTACGCTCTTCGGAGGCACTTGGCAAAGTGGGTTTATAGGGTCGACGGCCTGGCATGCGGATGTGAGTTGTGGACATGTCGGTCACAACCTCTCTGCCTTGGTGCCGCCTGCATTGATAAATTGTTGTTAGGTTTTCTACTGTGGAGGAGGGTTTGCGGGACGGTATTCAGACCGGGCGGTAGTGGAATTTTGGTTTTTTTTTTTGTACGGGGAACTTGCCTTTGTCGGACACCCTTTCGGCTTTGGGCTTCGGCCCGGGTCCTGCCTGTCGCCTGTGTATCTTGGTATTCGTGGGTTCGCCCCTCGTACTCCTTGTTCAGGAAAGATGCGGACTTGCTACAAGGGCTGCGGTTGATTCCATACCAGAGGGATCTCGGATGCGGGGGCGAGGAGGACTTTCTTTACCGTTGATGATTTTGTATTTAGTGTTCGTGTTGTGGGCATGGCGCGGGCATGTTTGAGGTGCGGGGTCGGAGGTTTGGTTTGTTCGTAGTTAGTGGTAGATCCGGTTTGCGTTAACCCTGTGCCGGCGGGGACTTGTCGTATGCCGGAGTCGGCGGTACAAGTATAAATAAATTAGATTGAATGTTCTAAGTAATTTCCTTACTTCTATCTTCGCTCCGCCTCGGTAGCGAATCTATAGTGTCAGGCCAATCAAAGCCCTTGATTTCTATCTCACGATAGCTTCAAGTCTTTAAGCTTCTATCACGATAGTTGCTTTCCCTCCTCCTACGATCGTTTGAAGAACCCAGGTTCTCCATCTCGCCTATCTATGACTACCTCACTTTCGGCCTCGCCACCTTACAGTCGCTATGGCTAAGCGAGCCTCTCCCCCCTCCGCTGCGTCCGCCTTACGTTCGTCGTTGGTTCTGTCTCGTGCCGTCGAGAAGAACTTCGTCCTGGAGGCCGAAGTCTCTCGCCTTCGGCATCACATCTCTGTCCTTTCTCGGCGACTTCATCGCGCTGAGAAGGAGAACACTGCCTTGTCGGCTGCCTTGGACTCTCAGGTCTCTTTCACTAGGGCCTTGGTTTCTACGATGGCTGGAGCCGAGGCTCCTACGGGTATTCCTTCGTCGCCTACTCCCTCGGTCGCTTCGGTTACTACGGTTGTTACGGTGGGGGATGGGCTGGACCCTGAGGTTTCTCAGGGACTGGCAGAGGAGCTCCCCCAGGGGGTTGTTATGCTGGCCGTTATCCCATCACCACCCTCCAAGGAGGGTGGTGTGGGTGGACCTCCATCTGATTCGTCGGGTGTGGTGGTAGAGGCGTCCTCTTCGGTGGGTGGGGTGGTGGCCCCTGTGGTGGCGCCGGCTGTGGTGGCATCACCTCCTTCGGGGGGTCAGGTGCCTCAGTCCTCTGTGGCTGAGCCCGCGGCTGGTCAGGGAAGCACCTCTGGTGGCGCCCCTCCTATGGCGGTGGGTGGTGTTGAGGGTGGCCCGTCCACCCCAGACCGTTGGCCTGCACCTGGAGGTGGGAAGAGGAGGAGAAGCAAGAAGCGCCGGGTCAAAGAAGACCAGACCTCACCCGTGCCACTTGTCCCCGGTTCTGATGAATCGTCGCCCTCGCCGGTGCGCGCCCGAGCGCGCTCGGTACCTCGTGGCCCCGGCGGAATAGTGCTGTCGGAGGCGGAGGCTGAGTTGTGCCGTGAGGGCTGTCCTGACTCTTGATGCCAGGGGGCCCTTGTGGGGGGCGTGGTCGGTGGCCGACGTGGGGCGCGCTGTGGTTCTTGCAATGCGTTCCGGGTGTTTTCCTATGACTGAGCCCTCTCGGCTAGGGAGCCCTGGCTCAGTAAGTCGGCTTTCCTTTGGGACTTCGCACTTGGGTCTTGGGTGTTTCTTTTGTTGTTGGAATTTTGGAGGGGTGTTTGGCCATGGTGGTCGGCTGGGGGTGTCCCGAGATCATTGAGTGGGGGTACCCGGGTGGGTTTCTATTGTGGAGGAGGGATTGCGGGGTCATATTTAGATGACGGTAGTGGTTTTGTTTTTTGTACGGGGAACTTAGGGGACTGGTACCTTGCTCGGCTTCGGCTACGCGAGGAGGTCTTGTGGCTTCGGCTACTTGGCTTGGTTGGGCCCATACCAGAGGGTCTACGGTGTCGCTTCGGGGAGAATTTTCTTTACCGTTGATGGCTTTGTATTTAGTGTTCGTGTTGTGGGCATGGCGCGGGCATGTTTGAGGTTCGGGGCTGGAGGTTTGGTTTGTTCGTAGTTAGTGGTAGTTCCGGTTCGCGTTAACCCTGTGCCGGCGGGGACTTGTCGTATGCCGGAGTCGGCGGTACAAGTATAAATAAATTAGATTGAATGTTCTAAGTACTTTCCTTACTTCTATCTTCGCTCCGCCTCGGTAGCGAGCTTCAACCTCACGCAACGCACTTTCGCCTCCTCACGATAACTTCATTGGTTTACATCGTTTTCATCTTCGTTTGTCGGGCGGTTGGGTGATAGAATAGTTGTTCTCGCTTGAGAAGGTGTTCCAGAGGGAGATATCCGTGGTTGATCCCGGTAGGCTCTGGACACAGGCTTGAGTGAGGATGGCGACCTCGTCTGCCTCCTCCTCCTCTTCGGACTCTGTCCCCAACTCGCGGATGTCGTCCCCCGGTCGGTTCGACTTCAACCCCTCCTCCTCCTCGCTTGAGACGGCTCGCTTCGCCTTGTCTCTCGCGCCCGCTTCTGAGGCTGTCCGTGGCCTCGTTCCTACAACTACACGGTTGTACGCTGCACCTGGCGTGGACTACGGTTTTTTGTCCTTCTTCCATGAACATGGCTGTCCCAACGCGGTGAACCCGGCGTTGGATGATTTGGTGAGAGGGTCGGTTGCCACAGCCGCCCTTGTCACGATGAAAGAAGTGGAGTCTTTTGTGAAGGGTTGCCTGTTTGGGAAGGGTTCTCCAGCCACATGTGGCTTGGACAACGCCTCTACCACAGGCCTCTTCAATCGGTTTAACTCCGATCACGGTTCGGTGTACACACCGCCCGTGCCCACCTCCTCTCCCCCCACCGACTCGCAGGTTATCATCCCGTAGTCATCCCTCCTCCTGCCGGCCAAGCAAGGCTCGACCACTACCACGGTTGAGGCCAGCTCATGGTCTACCTCTCCCTCCGCCCATCGAGCGGTGTTTGACAAGATAGTGGCTCGGGATCGCGCTAAGCGAGCCTCCACTGCCTCGACCCCATCTTTCCTGTCTGGGCTGTCTTCTGGGGAAAAGACCCTCTACACTACCGGGAAGTTCAAGCTGTACGACCCTGCCCATGAGGACTATGCCCCCCCAGCAAAGGGAACGCTACGCCGTGCCCGCTCCTCCTCTCCCCGCAAGCGTGCCGCCCCGGCCCCCAGTCCCTTCTTTGAGCCCCGGTTCATGAAGGCGATTGACGTTGAAGAGGGTCGGAAGAAACAGATCGTCCCGGATGAGGAATTTTCCCATGTCCTGGACACCCACCGGAAGCGCCTGGCCCCCCCTGTGCTAGTTCCTTCCACCATTGAGGATTCCCCTCCATCGTCCCCCCGTTTGCTGATCACCCAGGAAGTGGTACCCTCAGTGGAGGTAATTATTCGGGACACCCCTATGGCCCTGGAGGAAGGACGGAACTCAGAAGCGACCGGTTTGGGCGACAGCATTTACGCCCCCAGTCTTCGGGGTACGCCTGTCCCTGGCTCGTCCCCTCCCAACTACAGTTCTCTACCTCCCACGTCGCCTGGAGGTATTCTGGAAGGATCACTGGGCATCCCTCGCAGCACGGGCACTCCCTTGGAGGTGCCGCTGCCGGAAACCCAGCCAGAGGATGCTGACGCAGCCATGGTTAGGGCGGATCAGATTATGGCTGAGGTGAATGAGATGATGGCGGCTGGTAAGTCCCCCTCCCCCGCCCCCAGGTCTGGCAGTATCGTGGAGTCCATGTGGGAAGGCCTTGAGGATATCCGGTCCGGGAATACCCAACCCCTCCTGTCGCCTCTTCTCAGCGCGGACGGGTCCGAGGAGCCTGACACTGTGGAGGATGTCCGGACTTGGATGAAAGATGAGATCGTGGAAACGGTCCGCATTATGTGGGTGGGGCGTCGGTTTCATCGTTTGGAGAATGCGGTTCGGACCCTGACGGAGATAGTTGGCTGGCAGGAGGAGGAAATTGCCACACTGAAAGGTAGGTTGGCCCCCTGCCGTCCTTCCTCCTCTGTGACTCCTGAGTCCTCGGGGACTACCCCTGTTCCCCGCTCTTCGTCAGAGGGGTCTACTGAAGTCCCTACCAAGGGCCAGGGTGCTGCTCCAACGGCTCCTGCTACTAAAGCATCCTTCGTGGATATGGTGAAAAAGATGGCATACGTGCACAAATCCGCCATCCCACTGAAGGCCAGGACAGCCCCGGTTCGGCCCGCGTCGGCGGCCTCCTCCCGTAGTACCAGCTGTGGCAGCTCTTCCAGTGATGGGGGGGTAGTCCTGACGGTGGCAAAAGCTACGGAGGAGAAGAAGGTGAGCTGGGAGGATGAGGAGGAGAGGGAGGATAGAAAGAAGAAGGAGAGAAAGAGGGGTAGGCGCCTGAGTGGTGCTGCCAGGAGGAGTAGAAAGATGGCGGCTCACGCCAGCCAAGAGACATCGGCGACCCCGGCCAAGACTCAGGGGGAGATTACTACTGACGGACAGGCTATACCCCCCGCTGCTGCCGCCCCAGTACCCACGGTGCAAACCCTCTCGTTGGGACCAGGTGCCATTAGGAGGATCTACAACGTGGTGCCTAACTTGATCCCTCGCAACGGCCCTCCTCGCAGTGCCAGTCAGCAGGGGCCACCACCGAAGCCGGCTCCGCCCTAGTCCTCGCCTACCCCAGATGCTAGGGGAAGGCACATCACGATGCGGTTCGCCACCCGCAAGGAAGTGGCCCGGCCAGAAGGTGTGACAATTGAGGCCATCCGGGCTCGCATAAATGTCACCTTGTCCAACTCGCCGAAGATTAGGGGTATCAGCCCTTACGTTCGTGCGGGGCATATCCGGAACGAGATTGGGTGCATTTTCCTCACCCTGGCGGCACACTCTGCTGCTGAGCTTGGCAATCGTCTTGACAGGGCCCGGCTGGCACTGTTGAAGGAGCTATTACTGATGGAATTTGTTTTCCAGAAGGAGGTGAAGAAGGTGAAGATCATGGTTACGGGCGTCCCCCTTTCCGACACCGGCCGTGGTTCCATTGGGAAGGTTGATGGATGGATTGGGGAGCAGGCCTCGGATGGCTTACGCAGTGACTTGGAGCTAGGCAATCCCGGCATAGTCACCGTGTCCCGCCCTGATATCATGGGGTCCATTCATGCCATGAGGCAGGCTAATGCCGTGTCTTGCGGTATTCGCTTTGTGGTGGAGGAGAATGAGGCGGCTAAGGCTGCTCTGGAGGCTGGGAGGGTCTTCCTTCGGGAAGGTACCCGGAATGTTAGGGTGTTCACTGAGCACCGGATGGCGAAGGTTTGTGGTAAGTGTTTGCAGGTGGGCCACTTTCAGGCCACCTGTGCCCTCCCTTCCCGGTGTCGATTTTGTTACGGGGAGCACCTGTCCAGAGAGCACATGTGTAAGGCTCTAGGGTGCCCCGGAGTGGTGGGGGAGGCATGTGGGCACACCCACAGGATGTGTTGGTTGTGCGATAGGACCAATCACTTTGCTGGGTATGAGAGGTGTCCTGCCTTAAAAGCTGACTCTAGGACTCCCGTATCCTCCCCGCCCACGACGACGACGGCCACCGCCGCAGCCTCATCTTCCGAAGCGCCCGACACTGCAAGTAAGGGACCTGAGAGGAGAAGAGGGCCACGGCGCCGGAGCAGAGGACGGTCACCGACTCCCAGGGTAGTAGAAGTGAGTAGTGATGAGGAAGAGGAGGCTGTCCCGAGGGAAAAGTCTGCCAAGGCTAAGGGTAAGGAGCCTGAACGACCCCCCCCTTCCCCCTCCCCCAAGCGCGGAATTTTGAAGAAGAAACCCGTTCCCAAGAAGGGCGATACTATGTGGTTCGCCCGGGACTCTGAGGGTTTTTTAAGTGACTTTGGCCCCTGTGGCCCGAGCGGATCTGTTGAGGCCCCCTTTTAATGCGTATCACGGCGATAGTATTGAACGTGGGGAGGACTGGCAGGAATCGGGCCAACGACCGTCTCCGCTACACCTCCGGTGATTGAAATCTCAACACCAAGGAATTATCACCACTTGTTCGCGTCTGGTCCTCCCCCTATGGGAGGGACTGGGCCATCATCTTTTATCTTTTTGCAACGGCAAAACTTCTCTCCTGCTTTCTCTCCTGAGGTCTACCCTCATGAGACCCCTCCTCGCGCCTGCCTGGCGTCCTCGTCGCTGGGTCTCTCTCCTTCCCCGCTTTTGCTTTAGCCTCGCTTAGCATCAGCACGGTCGGGTTCCTCCTTTTTCCCTACAACAGATGGCTGGGAATACCGTTTGCGGTACGCGATTCTTATAGATTTCTTCTCCTTCTTCTGCTCGGTTCGGGTCAGTCCCTCTGCTAGGTCCGGGTCTTGTCCCGCTGGTGGGTACGGGCTAGTCCCACGGCCGGGGGTGGTGGTTGGTTTTCTCAACAGGCTACGGTCGATTTCGCCTCTCTCCTCCTCTCTGCCCTTTATGGTGGTTTAATCTACTGTGGGCTTCGGGGATTAATGGAGACCGCCTAGTTAAGACACGAACACGTTTCCGATAGTTGTTTCGGCATCTAGGTCTACCCCTCCCTCTTCCTCCCTCGGCTCGTTCGGCTGGTATCCTACTACCACCCCTTCGGCTAGCACCCTACTGCTCTCCCAGCTGGCACCTTACTGCCCCCCGGCTAGCACCCTACTGCTCCCCCAGCTGGCACCTTACTGCCGCCTCTCTCTGGGGGGCCCCAGCCCTGGCTCCTCTCCCTCCGATTGGTATTGCACTGTCTCCGGTCGGTCGGGATCTCTCCTCGTCAAGCTTTTCCCCCTTGGTGGGGGCAGCGCCATAAATCGGTGCACCTGGTCCTCTTGGGCCCGATCGAGGGTTAGCTTTTAAGCGGCCGGCCGTGCTATTGGAATGGTTTGGTGGGTATGAGTTTGGTTTTCTTTGTGGTGAGATTTCCGGGGGGATTTTTCCTTGGGCTTCCTGCTTTTCCTGTCTTGGGTTTCTCTTGGGGCTTGGTTCGTCCGGGTTGTAGGGGGGGCTTGATTCGGGGCGAGATGTGCGGTTGGCTCCATACCAGAGGGGCTTGGGGTTCTTGGTTATTGCCTCAGACGGAGTAGGGACGCGCGTGTTTACGGTTTTGTTTTTGCCATAGCTAGCGCTGCATGCAAGTTCTTGTACCTTAACAATGAATATATGATATAAAAAAAAAAAAAGAAAAAAACTGGCAGGAATCGGGCGCTGGCGTTTGATTTGTTTTCTTTTGTTGATTTGTTTTTTGTGTTGGAACCTCCGGTTGACTCGGAGGGACAGCAGGTGCCGGTGGAGGTGGATGGTTGGGATTTGTTTTCCTTTGTTGTTGGATCGGGGGTGGAAGTTTTTGTTCGCTCACATTTGTGCGGGCTGTTTGATGTTGTTAGGCATGGGGGCGCCTGTGCTCAGGTTGGGTTTTGGGAGAAGGGTGAGAGGAGGGTGCTAGCGGGCGTCTACATCCCACCTACACACACCAAGGCCGAATATCAGTCAGGGCTGGGGGACGTTGGGGAACCGGATATCGCGTTTGGTGATTTTAATGCCAGACATCGAGACTGGGACCCACGGGCGGAGATGGCCAGGCAGGAACATTGCGGACGATGGTTGCGGGAATGGATGGCGCCAACCGTTGCTGAACATGACTCTGCCTGACCGGCCGACATTCCGCGATATATCGATGATAGACCTCTGCTTGTACCGAAGGCCGTACCTAAAGCACAGATACCTCGATGTGGTTGGATGCGAACACGCCGCCCAGACTATCCGGCTCCATGTAGACCTACCTGACAACCTCATGAGAAGGAGGCCTGCGTGGAAGAAGGCGGTGTGGGGAAAGGTTGGGAAGGAGCTGGACACCCTGAAAGAGGTGGATGATGGGCAGTTGTGGGGAGGAGTGAGAAGTGTGGTGGACGCACTCCCACGGGCTTCCGTTGGCAGAAGTCGGTGCGAGTGGTGGACGCCTGAGTTGGAAAGGATGAGGTTGGATGTGGCCCGGCTGAAAAGATACTCCAAGCGCACGGCGGAGCAGACGGAGGACTTTAGGCTGGCAAGGTGTGTCTACCGGGCTTGCCTGTTGAGGGCTCGTTTCGACCACATTAGGACCAAGCTGGCGGAAAGCAAGGACCCCGACATCTTCAGGCTGGCATGAAAGTTGGAGGCCAAGAGCACGCTGCCCTCAATGGTGCGGTCCGACGGCTCCCTGGCTACCACACACGCCGAGATAAGCGACCTGATTGCACAACAGCTTGAACCTGGTGGCCCTGCCCAGTGGGTGGAGAATGTGATAGAGGTGGACAGTGCCCAGGAAATGGAAACGGCGCTGGCAAGATCTCCCACAAACACGGGCCCCGGCGAAGACGACATTGGTTATCCCTTCCTAAGGTTTTGGAAGAAGAGGGATGCCAAGACACTGTGATGCCGGGTTGATTATAGGTTGCAACATGACATTCCGGACTGGCATAGGGCCGAGGTAGTGCTCATACCCAAGCTCGACAAGCCGCGGTATGATGTTGTCAAATCCTGGTGCATGATTCACCTGCTCCCGACCACGGCTAAGGTGGCAGAGAGGGTGGTGTTACTCCGGCTGGCGGCTTGTCTAGACCTCGGTGAGACACAGTTTGGCTCCCGCAGGAGGCGGGGCGTCCACGATGCTATGGTGGTCGTTCAGGAATTCCTCCGCCATAATGAGGAGTACAAACGTCTGATCTTGTCGATGGACATAGAAGGAGGATTTGACAACATCGACATCAGTCTCCTGTCAGACTTCCTGGTGGCCCGGGGGTGTCCTCTCAACCTGTGTAAATGGGTTCGCAGATGGACGGGTTGTCGGTCTGTTCGCTTCCGATTCAACGGGTGTGTTTCCTGGGTGTACCATGTTAGCAAGGGTGTCCCCCAGGGGTCCCTACTCTCCCCCTTTCTGTTCGGCGCTTATGTGGCTGACGTTTTCACACCGCGGTTACGTTACTCCCCTGGTGTCCGGCATTTAGTGGCCTCGTACGTTGATGATGGGGTCATCATGGTGGAAGCTGACTCTTTTGATGCTGCCCGATACCATGCTGGAGAATTGTTGCGCGATTGTGATCGTATTGCGCGAGACAGGGGAATGGGGTTTAGTGCGTTGAAGACGCAGTGGATTGGGTTTGGTGATAGGGCGTGGGAAGGAATGGACTTGTTGGGAGAAATGGTGTTGCCATCTGAGGACCTGCGGGTTCTTGAGTATAGGTTTAATGTATTTCTTAACTTTTCTTCGCATGTACGTTATTGGTTGGACATGGGGTTGGGTGTGAGGAGGAGGATTGCGGCGCTGGGGAGGAGATTTGGGAGTGTTGGGGGTTTGGGAGCTTGGGAGACTTACCGTTTGGTACAGGCCGCCTACCTTCTAACTGTCTACTACGGACTTGAGTTTGTAACCGACTACCCATCGTATGTGAAGCAGATTTAGGTCCACGTCAACAATTGCCTCCGCTCGGTGTTTCGGACCCCAATGAAGCTAGCTAACAACATTTTGTTGGCCAAATACGGGGTTACGCAGGTCGCTATTCAGGGCAGGTACCTACAACGGAGGTGCTACGGCCGGTTCATCAATTACCGATACTGCGAGAGTCATCCGTGGTTCGGACAGATCCGGCTGGAGTGGAAAGAAGAAGGCATGATGGCCCACCGACAGGATTCGGACAAAGTACTTTCCTACCATCCCACGGTTGCGATCGGGAAGGGGAAGGAAGCCACGGCCCTCAGGCACGCCGGAGAGGTCAAGGAGCTCAGTAGCGGCTCGGACCTGGTGGTGTATACTGATGGATCCAAGATGGACGAGGTTGCTGGTGTCGCTTGGGCTGTGTTTGAACGGGGGGCCTCGCTTAAGATAGGGGGGTGTTCGGTGCCACCATCCTGGAGCATTGTTGAATCCGAGCTGTTTGCCGTGGTCTGTGCCCTACGGGAGGTCAGGGGTATGTGTGAAGGACGAGAGGTACATGTGTTTTTGGACTGCGTCCCCGCCCTGCTGCTGATTGAGAATATGTTGCCCGAGGGGGACTCGGCTGAGATGTGGGAAGTCATGGCACCTTTGATGGAGGCTGTACGTCCGCGCCTTAGTTGGGTTCCGGGGCACATGGGCATCCAGGGCAATGAGCTGGTCGACAGAAAGGCCAAAGAAAGTACGCGCCTGCCGCTGCAGCCATTCCGGTGGGAAGGGGTCAGCTTTGGTATAGGGCACGCTGCGTTGGCCCGAGAATTGAGGAAGGAGGAATGGGAGGCATAGGCATGTCAGTGAAGGCCACGGGTATTATGCTCGTGGGCCTAAGGCCCCCAGACACCTTCGCGGGCTGACAAGGATGGATTCCTATGTGTTGACTAGGATTCGCAGCGGTACTGGCCTGGTGGGACACGGCGAGTGTGAAGGACGCGAGGAGAGACATCATTGGACTTCTTGCCTACGGTACAGTTGGAAGCGGCCAGCGATGGGGGACTAGTTCAAGGACTCGGCGATCGCGGGATGGAAGGACTGGTGGTTGGAGCACGGGTGGCTGGGACTGGGGATCCTCCGTCATGTTAAGGAGGTGGACGGGGCGTTGGTGGTCACAGGTAATCCGTTTGATGGTACGCTAACGGTGGAGAGGGATGGGAGGCGAGTGTGCATAAGGGCGCCTGATACTTGTTTGCGGTCCGAAAAGAGACATCCTGGAGGAGAGTGCGTGCTTCCGAGTAAGCATCTTCCTACCAAGTGGTTCTTCCTTCCGAACTCGGTCGCTAGGCGCTGTCCGAGCTGCGACATGGCGATTACCTACCAAGGCACTTCCACGCGGCCCTCCTTCTCTGCTCACTTCGATGCCAACCCAGGCTGCCTCTCGGCGAGCCTTGACCTGTTTTAGCAGCGGCACTGGCTTGACTGGGACGATCTGGCGCTTTCTTTGCGGACGGCTGTCGTGCTCAGGTGGGCTGGGCTGTTTGGGTTTATCGAACAAGATCGGTGCCTCTTCTGCGACCAGCGGCGGGTTGCTGGGAAGGTTAATAGGATGGGGGAGCACTATCGAAAGAAGCGTGGATGTTGGGACAGACTATATGTTTCCTTTGTTGAGTATGTTGACGAGATTGTGTTGGGGGCGGAATAGTTGTGTTGGTATATTGTTGGTGGTTGGGTTGCGGGAAGGGGAAGACGCGTTAATCCGGGATGTTGCCGGTCAACATGAGCGCCCGTGAGCCCCTTTGGTAGTGATTTTTGGATTTTTGTTTTAGGAGGAGCGGTTGCGGAGCGGGATTGCGCCCGTGGTAGTGTATTTTAGTTTGTGATTTTTGGGCACGGGGGAGACTGGTCGTATGCCGGAGTCGGCGGTACTAGTATAAAAAAATTAGATTGAATGTTCTAAGTAATTTCCTTACTTCTATCTTCGCTCCGTCTCGGTAGCGAGCTTCAACCTCACGCCACGCACTTTCGCCTACTCACGATAACTTCATCGGTTTACATCGTTTTTATCTTCGTTTGTCGGGCGGTTGGGTGATAGAATAGTTGTTCTTCCTTGAGAAGGTGCTCCAGAGGCAGATATCCGTGGTTGATCCCGGTAGTCTCTGGACGCAGGCTTGAGTGAGGATGGCGACTTCGTCCGCCTCCTCCTCCTCAGACTCTGTCCCCAACTCGAGGATGTCGTCCCCTGTTTGGTTTGACTCCAACCCCTCCTCCTCGCTTGAGACGGCTCGCGTCGCCATGTCTCTTGCGCCCATTTCTGAGGCGGGCCGTGGCCTTGTTCCTAGAACTACACGGTCGTACGCTGCGCCTGGCGGGGATTACGGTTTTCTGTCCTTCGCCCGTGGGCGTGGCTGCCCCAACACGGTGAACCCGGCGTTGGATGATTTGGTGAGGGGGTCAGTTGCCACAGCCGCCCTTGTCACGATGAAAGAGGTGGAGTCTTTTGTGAAGGGTTGCCTATTTGGGAAGGGTTGTCCAGCCACCTGTGGCTTGGACAACGCCTCTACCACAGGCCTCTTCAATCGGTTCAACTCTGATCACGGGTCGGTGTACACACCGACCGTGCCCACCCCCTCTCCCCCAACCGACTCGCAGGTCGTCATCCTGGAGTCATCCCTCCTCCCCCCGGCCAAGCAAGGCTTGACCACGACCACGGTTGAGGCCAGCTCATGGTCCACCTCTCCCTCCGCCCATCGAGTGGCGTTCGATAGGATAGTGGCTCGGGATTGCGCTAAGCGAGCCTCCACTGCCTCCACCCCCTCTTTCCTGTCTGGGCTGTCTTCTGGCGAAAAAGCCCTCTACACCACCGGGAAGTTCAAATTGGACGACCCTGCCGATGAGGACTATGCCCCTCTGGCAAAGGGAACGCTAGGCCATGCCCGCTCCACCTCCCCCCGCAAACGGGCCGCCCCGGCCCCCAATCCCTTCTTTGAGCCCCGGTTCATGAAGGCGATTGATGTTGAAGAGGGTCTGAAAAAACAGATTGTCCAGGATGAGGAATGTTCCCATCTCCTGGATACCCACCGGATGCGCCTGGCCCCTCCTGTGCTAGTTCCTTCCACCATTGAGGATTCCCCCCCCTCGTCCCCTCCTTTGCTGATCACCCAGGAAGTGGTGCCCTCGGCGGAGGTAATTATTCGGGACACACCTATGGCCCTGGAGGAAGGACAGAACTCGGAAGCGACCAGTCTGGGCGACAGCATTCACGCCCCCAGTCTTCCGGATACGCCTGTCCCTGGCTCGTCCCCTCCTGACTACGATTTCCTACCTCCCACGTCGCCCGGCGGTATTTTGGAAGGATCTTTAGGCATCCCTCACAGCACGAGCACTCCCTTGGAGGTGCAACTACCGGAGACCCAGCCAGAGGATACTGATGCTGCCATGGCTAGGGCTGACCTGATCATGGCCGAGGTGGATGAGATGATGGCGGCTGGTAAGTCCCCCTCCCCCGCCCCCAGGTCTGGCAGTATTGTGGGGTCCATGTTGGAGGGCCTTGAGGATATCCGGTCCAGGAACACCCAGCCCCTCCTGTCACCTCTTCCCAGCGCGGACGGGTCCGAGGCACCTGACACTGTGGAGGACATCCGGACTTGGATGAGAGATGAGATCATCGAAACGGTCCCCATTATGTGGGTGGGACGTCGGTTTCATCGCTTGGAAAATGCGGTCCGGACCCTAACGGAGATAGTTGGCCGGCAAGAGGAGGAAATTGCCGCCCTGAAAGGTAGGTTGGCCCCCGCCGTCGTTCCCCCTCTGTGACTCCTGAGTCCTCAGGGACTACCCCTGTCCTCCACTCCTCGTCAGAGGGGTCTACTGAAGTCCCTACCAAGGGCCAGGGTGCTGCTCCGGCGGCTCCTGCTACTAAAGCGTCCTTCGTGGACATGGTGAAGAAGATGGCTTATGTGCCCAAACCCGCCATCCCACTGAAGGCCAAGACAGCCCCGGTTCGACCCGCTTCGGCGGCCTCCTCCCATAGCACCGGTAGTGGCAGCTCCTCCAGTGATGGGGGGGTAGTCCTGAAGGTGGCAAAAGATATGGAGGAAAAAACGGTGAGCTTCGAGGATGAGGAGGAGAAGGAGGATGGAATGAAGAAGGAGAGAAAGAGAGGCAGGCGCCTGAGTGGTGCTGCCAGGAGGAGAAGGAAGATGGCGGCTCAGGCCGGCCAGGAGACATCGGCGACCCCGGCCAAGACTCAGGGGAAGACTACTGCTGACGGACAGGCTACGCCCCCCGCTGCTGCCGCCCCAGTACCTACGGTGCAAACCCTTTCGTCAGGACCAGGCGCCATCAGGAGGATATACAACGTGGTGCCTAACTTGATCCCTCGCGACGGCCCTCCTCGCAGCGCCAGTCAGCAGGGGCCACCACCAAAGCCGGCTCCACCCCAGTCCTCGCCTACCCCAGATGCCAGGGGAAGGCACATCACAATGCGGTTTGCCACCCGCAAGGAAGTGGCCCTGCCAGAAGGTGTGACGATTGAGGCCATCCGTGCCAGCATCAACGTCACCTTGTCCAACTCGCCGAAAATTAGGGGTGCTTGCCCTTACGTTCGTGCTGGACATGTTCGGAACGAGATTGGGTGTATCTTCCTCACCCTGGCGGCCCATTCTGCTGCCGAACTTGGAGACCGTCTTGACAGAGCCCGATTGGCGCTGTTGAAGGAGCTATCACTCCTGGAATTTGTGTTCCAGATGGATGTGAAGAAGGTGAAGATCATGGTCACGGGCGTCCCCCTTTCCGACACCGGCCGTGGTTCCATCTGGAGGGTTGACGGATGGGTTGGAGAAGAAGCCTCGGATGGCCTACGCGCTGACTTAGAGCTGGGTAATCCCGGCATTGTTACTGTGTCCTGCCCCGACATCATGGGGTCCATCCACGCCATGAGGCAGGCCAACCCCGTGTCTTGCGGTATTCGCTTCGTGGTGGAGGAGAATGAGGCGGCCAGGGCTGCTTTGGAAGCTGGGAGGATCTTCCTTCGCGGGGGCACCCGGAATGTTAGGGTGTTCACTGAGCACCGAACGGTGAAGGTTTGTGGTAAATGTTTGCAGGTGGGCCACTTTCAGGCCACCTGTGCAATCCCTTCCCGATGTCGATTTTGTTACGGGGAGCACCTGTCCAGAGAGCACATGTGTAAGGCTCTAGGGTGCCCCGGAGGTGTGGGGGAGGCATGTGGGCACACCTGCAGGATGTGTTGGTTGTGCGATAGGACCGACCACTTTGCTGGGTATGAGAGGTGCCCTGCTTTAAAAGCTGACTCTAGGACTCCCGTATCCTCCCCATCCGCGACGACGGCGGCCGCTGCCACAGCCTCGGCATCCGAAGTGCCCGACACTATGGATGAGGGACCTGAGAAGAGGAGACGGCCACGGCGCCGGAGCAGGGGACGGTCACCAACTCCCAGGGTAGTGGAGGTGAGTAGTGATGAGGAAGAGGAGGCTGTCCCGAGGGAAAAGTCTGCCAAGGCTAAGGGTAAGGAGCCTGAGCGACCCCCCCCTTCCCCCTCCCCAAAGCGCGGAATTTTGAAGAAGAAACCCATTCCCAAGAAGGGCGATACTATGTGGTTCGCCCGGGATTCTGAGGGTTTTTTAAGTGACTTTGGCCCCTGTGGCCCGAGCGGATCTGTTGAGGCCCCCTTTTAATGCGTATCACGGCGATAGCACTGAATGTGGGGAGGAGCGGCAGGAATCGGGCGCTGGCGTTTGATTTGTTTTCTTTTGTTGATTTATTTTTTGTTTTGGAACCTCCGGTTGATTCGGAGGGACGGCATGTGCCGGTGGAGGTGGATGGTTGGGATTTGTTTTCCTTTGTGATTGGATCGGGGGTGGAGGTGTTTGTTCGCTCGCACCTGTGCGGGCGGTTTGATGTTGTTGGGCATGGGAGCGCTTGTGCTCAGGTTGGGTTTTGGGAGAAGGGTGAGAAGAGGGTGCTCGCGGGCGTCTACATCCCACCGACACACCAAGGCCGAATATCAATCGGGACTAAGGGACGTCGGGGAACCGGATGTCGCGTTTGGTGATTTCAATGCCAGACATCGTGATTGGGACCCGCGGGCGGAGTTGGCCAGGCAGGAACATTGCGGACAATGGTTGCGGGAATGGATGACACCACGGTTGTTGAACATGACTCCGCCTGACCGGCCCACATTCCGCGATATATCAATGATAGATCTCTGCTTGTACTGATGACCATACCTACAACACAAGTACCTTGACGTGGTTGGCTGTGAACACGCCGCCCAGACTATCCGACTCCATGTGGACCTACCTGACAATCTCATGAGAAGAAGGCCTGCTTGGAAGAAGGCGGTGTGGGGCAAGGTTGGGAAAGAGCTGGACACCCTGAAAGAGGTGGATGATGGACAGTTGTGGGGAGGAGTGAGAAGTGTGGTGGACGCACTCCCACGGGCTTCCGTTGGCAGAAGCCGGTGCGGGTGGTGGACGCCCGAGTTGGAAAGGATGAGGTTGGATGTGGCCCGGCTAAAAAGATACTCCAAGCGCACGGCGGAGCGGACGGAGGACTTTAGGCTGGCAAGGTGTGTCTACCGGGCTTGCCTGTTGAGGGCTCGTTTCGACCACATCAGGACCAAGCTGGCGGAAAGCAAGGACCCCGACATTTTTAGGCTGGCAAGAAAGTTAGAGGCCAAGCGCACGTTAACCTTGATGGTGCGGTCCGACGGCTCCTTGGCCACCACGCACGCCGAGATCAGCGACCTGATTGCCCAACAGCGTGATCCTGGTGATCCCGCCCGATTGGCTGAAAGTATGGTTGAGATGGACAGTGCCCAAGAAATGGAAATAGCGCTGGCGAGGTCTCCCATAAACACGGGCCCCGGTGAAGACGATATTGGCTATCCCTTCTTGAGGTTTTGGAAAAGCAGGGATGCCACGACATTGCGACGCCTCGTTCACTATGGGTTGCAACATGACATTCCGGACTGGCATAGGGCCGAGGTGGTGCTCATACCCAAGCTCGACAAGCCGCGGTATGATGTTGTCAAATCCTGGCGCATGATACACCTACTCCCGACCGTGGCTAAGGTGGCGGAGAGGGTGGTGTTACTCTGGCTGGCTGCTTCTCTGGACCTCGGTGAGACACAGTTCGGCTCCCACAGGAGGCGAGGTGTCCACGATGCCATGGCGGTTATTCAGGAATTCCTCCGCCATAATGAGGGATACAAGCGTCTGATCTTGTCAATGGACGTGGAGGGAGGGTTCGACAACATCGACATCAACCTCCTGTCAGATTTCCTGGTGGCCCGGGGATGCCCTCCCAACCTGTGTCAATGGGTTCGGAGATGGACAGGTTGTCGGTCTATTCGCTTCCGGTTTAATGGGTGTGTTTCCCGGGTATACCATGTTAGCAAGGGGGTCCCCCAGGGGTCACCGCTCTCCCCCTTTCTGTTCGGCGCCTACGTGGCTGACATTTTCACACCGCGGATGCGTTACTCCCCTGGTGTCCGGCATTTGGTGGCCTCATACGTCGATGACGGGGTTATCATGGTTGCAGCTGACTCTTTTGACGCTGCCCGGTACCATGCTGGGGAATTGTTGCGCGACTGTGACCGTATTGCGCGGGACAGGGGAATGGGGTTTAGTGCGTTGAAGACGCAGTGGATTGGGTTTGGTGATAGGGCGTGGGGAGGAATGGAACTATTGGGAGAAATGGTGTTGCCATCTGAGGACCTGCGGGTTCTTGGATATAGGTTCAATGTATTTCTTAACTTTTCTTCTCATGTACGTTATTGGTTGGATAGGGGGTTGGGTGTGAGGAGGAGGATTGCGGCGCTGGGAAGGAGGTTTGGGAGTGTTGGGGGTTTGGGAGCGTGGGAGACTTACCGTTTGGTGCCGGCAGCCTACCTTCCGACCGTTTATTACAGACTTGAGTTTGTAACTGACTACCCGTCGTATGTGAAGCAGATTCAGGTCCACGTCACCGATTGCCTCCGCTCGGTATTTTGTTCCCCAATGAAGCTAGCTAACAACAATTTGCTGGCCGAATACGGGGTTACGCCTGTCGCGATCCAGGGCAGGTACCTGCAACGGAGGTGCTACAGCCGGTTCATTAACTACCGGTATTGCGAAGATCATCCCTGGTTTGGGCAGATCAGGGTGGACTGGAAGGAGGAAGGCATGGTGGTCCACCGACAACATTCGGACAAAGTGCGTTCCTACCGTCCCACGGTTACGATCGGGAAGGGGAAACAAGTCATGGCCCTGAGGCACGCCGGAGAAGTCAAGGTGCTCAGTAGCGGCTCCGATCTGGTGGTGTACACTGACGGATCCAAGATGGCCGAGGGTGCTGGTATCGCTTGGGTTGCATTCGAACGCGGAGCCTCGCTTAGGGTAGGAGGGTGTTCGGTGCCACCATCCTGGAGCATCAAGGAATGCGAGCTGTTTGCCGTGGTTTGTGCCCTACGAGAGGTCAGTGGTATGTGTGAGGGACGAGGGGTACATGTGTTTTTGGACTGCGTCCCCGCCCTGCTTCTGATTGAGAATATGTTGCCCGAGGGGGACTCGGCTGAGATGTGGGAAGTAATGGCACCTTTGATGGAGACTGTACATCCACGCCTTGGTTAGGTTCCGGGGCACATGGGCATTCAGGGCAATGAGCTAGTCGACAGGAAGGCCAAGGAAAGTACACGCCTGCCGTTGCAGCCTTTCCGGTGGGAAGGGGTCAGCTTTGGTATAGGGCACGCTACATTGGCCCGTGAGTTGAGGAAGGTGGAATGGGAGGCTTGGCATGTCAATGAACGCCATGGGTATTATGCTCGTGGGCCTAAGGCCCCCAGACACCTTCGCGGACTGACAAGGATGGATTCCTATGTGTTGACTAGGATTCGCAGCGGTACCGGCCTGGTGGGACACAACGAGTATGAAGGGCACGAGGAGAGACAACACTGGACTTCCTGCCAACGGTACAGTTGGAAACGGCCGGCTATGGAGGACTTGTTCAAGGACTCGGCGATTGCGGGATGGAAGGACTGGTAGTTGGAACACGGGTGGCTGGGCCTGGGGATCCCCCGTCATGTTAAGGAGGTGGACGGGGAATTGGTGGTTGCAGGTAACCCGTTTAATGGTACACTGACAGTGGAGAGGGACTGGAGGCGAGTGTGCATAGGGATGCCTGATACTTGTTTGCGGTGCGAAAAGAAACATCCTGGCGGGGAGTGCGTGCTTCCGAGTAAGCATCTTCCCACCAAGTGGTTCCTCCTTCCGAACTCGGTCGCTGCACGCTGTCCGAGCTGCAACATGGTGATTACCTACCAAGGCACCTCCACACGGCCCTCCTTCTCTACTCACTTCGTTAACAACCCGGGCTGCCTCTCGGCACGCCTCAACCATTTTTGGCAACAGCACTGGCTTGACTGGGACGACCTTACGCTTTCCTTACGGACGGCTGTCGTACTCAAGTGGGCTGGGCTGTTTGGGTTTATCGAGCGGGAACGGTGCCCCTTTTGCGACCAGCGGCGGGTTGCTGGAAAGGTTAATAGGATGGGGGAGCACTATCGGAAGAAGCGTGGATGTTGGGACAGACTGTATGTTTCCTTTGTTGAGTATGTTGATGAGATTGTGTTGGAGGCGGAGTAGTTGTGTTGGTATGTTGTTGGTGGATGGGTTGCGGGAAGGGGAAGACGCGTTAATCCGGGATGTTGCCGGTCGACATGAGCGCCCGTGAGCCCCTTAGGTAGTGATTTTTGGATTTATGTTTGGGTGGAGCGGTCGCGGGACGGGATTGCGCCCGTGGTAGTGTATTTTAGTTTGTGATTTTTGGGCGTGGGGGAGACTGGTCATATGCCGGAGTCGGCGGTACTAGTATAAATAAATTAGATTGAATGTTCTAAGTAATTTCCTTACTTCTATCTTTGCTCCGCCTCGGTAGCGCTCCTCTCGCACCACGATGCTCCATCGATGCCTTTGATTCTGGTGGAGATATCTAAGTTCGCTCAGTAGTTCCTGGGGTCTTTGGTGTTGAGGTTCTGTTGTTTGGCGGTTTTGCGTTGTGGTTACTTGTTTTCGCCTCCTCGTTGTCGGTGGATTCTCACGATGATCTCGCTTCGTGCCTTTCACCTTTGGCGTCTACGAGCCCTCCTTCGGTAAAAGGTCTTCGGCTTCTCTGTCTATTGTCTACTCGCAGAGTTTCGCGTTCGGAGGATGGGGGATTTGAACATTGCTGTGGGGGGAAACACCCGTGTCGTTCTTTGGGCCAGCTCATGTTTCTTGTTGGGTTTTAACAGAGTCCTTAGTGTTCACGATACAAAACGCCCTTGGGTTAGACTGATGACCTTCCCAAGTATCAACACGTCGTACCGGTCGCATCATTCCTTAAGGGACGGGGGCCTCGCCGGCCCCGCCCTTCGTCTACTACTCTCACGATCGGAATCCTACGATGTCGTTTATCACCGTTCCCTTGTTCTTGGTACAAGTGGCGTTACGGTAGTTCAGTCAGGCGTCACCTCTTCGCTTCTACGTGGGGATGGCTTTGACCCTGAAATCTGTTACCTCCTGGTGCGGGTGAACTTCTGCCCGGGGTGGTGTGGGGCGATTGGTTGCCGGGCCACGCTTGGTCTAGTGCAGGGGTCGGTGTGGTTACGGATGGTGGTTGGCGGTCACACCCATTGCAAGTGGGGCCTACCTTCTGTTTGTCTTGTTTCCTATCCTGGTACCCGCCCTCTCTGAAGCGTCAGTTTGGGCACCTTTCGTCAGTCTACGGTGTGGCCCTTTGGGGCCCACATTGGGGGGCCTCCGGGTTCCCTGGTTTCCCTCTCGGCTTGCTTGGATTTCGGTTCGGGCGGGCTGGGACTGTGGCCGGTGTCTTTGGATGCTGGCGCGTATGTTGTAGCCCCGGGTTCGTCCTGGTGGCCCCCCTCGGCTACACGGTGCTGGGGGATTGGGGCTCTGTTGCTGTGGCCAAGACCAGTGGCTGCATGATGGGGTCAGGTATCGGCTGTCCTATGGCTGTCGGGCGGTTGATCTGCCTGAGGGGCTGAGGGGGCTGGATGGGAACTGCGGTGCCTGGTGTGTGGGGCTTGGGGGGGGCTGACCTGGCGGGGAGAGGCGCCTGCGAGCACCGGTCGGGCCTGCGTCAGGCTGGGCGAGGTCTAATTAAGTGTTTCCAGCCGGCTTGGGCTGTTAATGTTAAGCTGCTGAGTGCTGCAAAGCTTCCTGACGGACCGGCTGGCTGACGGCCACCTGTGCGGATAGTGCGTTGCGACCTCTGGGTTGGACTTGTTTGGGTCTTGCGTGCTGGGTTCTGTGGGGCTTGTTTGGTTTCTTTGGTTTGGTTGCTGGTACGGCGGGCGGGGGCATGGCACCACGCGTAGGAGATAGGCCCTACTGACCTCTTCGGTCTGTCACCACCTCTACGTATTTCCTTTGTTTTTTTGTTTTGTTTTGGGATTACGGGCAGCGGGTACAGGTCCTCCTCACCATTACGCTCTTCGGAGGCACTTGGCAAAGTGGGTTCATAGGGTCGACAGCCTGGCATGCGGATGCGAGTTGTGGCCATGTCGGTCACAACCTCTCTGCATTGGTGCCGCCTGTGTTGATAAATTGTTGTTGGTTTTTCTACTGTGGAGGAGGGATCGCTGGACGGTATTCAGACCGGTCGGTACTGGAATTTTGTTTTTTGTACAGGGAACTTGCCTTTGTCGGACACCCTTTCAGCCTTGGGGCTTCGGCCTGGGTCTTGCCTGTCACCTGTACACCTCGGTATTCATGGGTTTGCCCCTCGTACTCCTTGGTTGGGAATGATGCGGACTAGCTACGAGGGCTGCGGTTGATTCCATACCAGAGGGATTTCGGATACAGGGGCGAGGAGGACTTTCTTTACCGTTGATGGACTTGTACTTAGTGTTCGTGTTGTGGGCATGGCGCGGGCATGTTTGAGGTTTGGGGCTGCAGGTTTAGATTGTTCGTAGTTAGTGGTAGTTCCGGTTAGCGTTAACCTCGGGCTGGCGGGGACTTGTCGTATGCCGGAGTCGGCGGTACAAGTATAAATAAATTAGATTGAATGTTCTAAGTAATTTCCTTACCTATTACTTTACGAATAAAACATCTTTACGCTCTTTATTACGTTTGCATATCCAACACATTTCTCACGAGCCTATATAAGGCGAAGCTATCTTAGTTAAGGATTTAACAGGCGTTATCCGACAAACGGCGATAACGTAGATCAACGGATCTAAGAACTGTTCTATCAGACAAGATAGGAATTAAGAAGAGAAGTATCGTTGCCCGTCGCTATTAGTTAACCACAAGCTAGGATCGTTACATTACAAAGCGTCACCCAAGCGACGCCCAACGATTCCAACACGGCGAATATAAACCCTCAACCTGAGGGACAAGACCACGAAGGAGATATCGATCTCACAGAAAACGAAAGAGGACTAGGAAACCTTGAAGAATTCAACAACGCACTAGAGAACGCCTCTCAAGTACCATCAAGAGCAACAAGTCCTATCACGCCTGAAAGAAGATTGTCACCCGACGATTCACCAACCGCAACACCCAGACCAAGCAGGATGTCAGGAGCACCACCCGCGGTGCCGCCGGCACAAGGGGATATTGGGATATCCTCAACCCAAATGTAAGCTATTGTAGCTGCGGTAACAGCAGCCATGCCACCAGCAATTCCGGCAGCACCAGGGGCTCCGGCTCGAACGATGCAACAACCAAAGGTTAAGGCATCACCCAGATATGGGGGGGAACGAAACAAACTACGCAACTTTATGGTCCAACTCGACAACTATTTCGAAGCAGTAGGATGGACTGTTGGATATGACCACGAGAAAATCCTCTACACCAGCACGTTATTTGAAGGAACAGCACTTGCTTGGATACGACCTTATACGGAAGGAACTGCGGAAAAACCTTGTAGAAATTGGGATGAATTTCGTACCGAGTTCACCCTACAGTTTGACGACCTCAACCGGGAACAAGAAGCAAGAAATAAGCTCGAAGTGGCTGAACAAGGAAATCGCGATGTAACCGAGTACTGGTATGAGTTCAGGCTACTCATGCAAGACGCCAACGTCGACGACACGACAGCAGGAAGATGGTTCACTCGAGGATTGAAGAAGATCTATCGCCATGCTATGAGACACATGCCGAAGAAACTGACTTCGGCAACGGAGTTAGCAGTCTGGTCGATAGACAAGGAGAACTGGATAAACTAGTGCAAAGCAGCAGAACGAAATTACCACCCACCAGTCACGACCAACAAGACATACGCACCCCCAAGGAACCAGAATGGAACTTGGAAAAGACAAGAACAAGACGAAAGAGGAGAACCCATGGAGTTGGACGGTACAAGGAAGAAAGGACGACTCGGCATTCCTCAAGACACATACGAACAAAGAAAAAGGGACAACCTTTGTTTCAATTGCGGAATCAAAGAACACGGAATCAAGGACCGCAGAAGGCCAAGATCAAGTGGAAATGGAACAAAGACGAAGAAACCTTTCACCACACAAAGGTTCCAACAATTTCCAAAAAGAACGAACCTGAGAGAGATATCCATGGACGAAGGAGATGACCAACTAGAAAAAGATGACGGTTCCCAGCAATAGATGGTCTGAGGGACAAGGATCAACCGAAACCCATGAAGTTATCGAATACATACGCGGCACCGCAAATGGAATCAATGAAGATACACGGAGATCAGTTAATGGTCAAAACCAAGCTACAAGTCAACCAGCAAGACACGATTAAGATATACGCGATGATATACTCAGGAGCAACAGAGGACTTCATCGACAAAGGAATCTGTGACAAACACAGAATCAAAAGGTTAAGAACACGAATAAGAAAAGGACGATTTACCTGGCGGATGGAAATCCAAGTGCGATGGGAGCTATCACCCATATTGCACAAGTACCTATGGAAATTGGAAACCATAGGGAAATGGCAACCTTCCAAGTGGCAAATCTCAAAAACCACGAAATAGTGCTAGGGATGCCCTGGCTCAAGAAGCACAACCCGGACATGGATTGGACACAGAATAAGGTTGCTTCACAAGCAGATTATGTGAGAAGGAATGCCTACAAGACCCGCTAGTCGTGTACGGAACTCCAGAAGTTGAAGTTGAATACGAAAGCCTCAAGGCAAGATACGAAGAGGCCAAGATATCTATCAATGGACAGAAAAAGAAGAAGAACAAGAATCAAGGAATTCTTGTCAAGAAGATCGACCTGGAGGCACAGATACCTCTTAGAGGGTCAGCAAAGGCTGCAGGACACGACCTGTATGCACACGAAGATACCACGATACCAGCAAAAGAACAAGCCATGATACGAACAGGAATAGCCATTGGACTACCGGACGGCACCTATGGAGGGATCGCACCACGGAGTGGACTATCGGTTAAACACAAACTAATAGCCAACGCTGGGGTAATCGATGCCGACTATACTGGTGAGATAAAGGTGGTCTTGGCCAACCTGAATAATAAGGAGTATAAGATCTCGAAAGGAGATCGAATTGCTCAATTGATCATTGAAAAGATCAGTAACGAAGAACTCCAAGAAGTTAACAACCTCGATGACGCGCAAAGAGGAAATCAAGGTTTTGGGTCAACGGACCAATACGAGGCTACCAAGAGCCAACAAGACAAGATTCAGATATGCGAAATAACAGCAGAAGAATTCCTCGAGGAATATAGGGAAGGAGGGTACACCGGCATGCTCAGATGGAACTTCACCACGAAAGACCTAGAATGGGCCAAGATCAACACCAGTACGGAACTGGCCATACAAGACAAACAATATTGAAAACAACAAGACTGGAGGGATAATATACCCAAACAGTATCACAAGTTCCACGACTTATTCAAAGAAGACATCGCAACAGAACTACCCCCACATCGACATGGGGTAGACCTGGTGATCGATCTCGAATTAGACAAAGACGGAAAACGAACGCAACATATACCATGGAAGAAGGTATACGCACTCAGTGAACAAGAGTTAGAAGAATTAAGACAATACATCGAAACCAATCTGGACCGAGGATGGATTCGAGAAACGAAAGGAGCATGGGGATCACCCATAATGTTCATTAAAAAGAAAGACGGAAAGCTAAGACTGTGTGTGGATTATCAAGTACTCAATTCACTCACGATGAAGGATCGATACCAGCTACCCCTGATAGGAGAAGCCCTGAATCGATTAAGAACAGCACAATACTTCACCAAACTTGACATCAAGGACGTGTACCACAACGTCAGGATCAAAAAGGGAGAGGAATGAAAAACCACTTTTGCATCTAAATACGGAATTTATGAATACCTGGTTATGCCTTTCGGGCTAACCAACGCGCCTGTGGCTTTTCAACGATGGATTAACCAAATATTGAGTTGGTTCCTCGACAGATGCTGCATCGTCTATCTAGACGATGTACTCATCTATTCTGATAACCTGGAACAACACATCAGAGACGTTAGAGAAGTGATGGAAAGCATCCAGGAATCCGGGATGAAGATCAAGCCAACAAAATGCGAATTCCATAAGGAGGAAAGAGAATACTTGGGATTCATCATCAACAGAAAAGGAGTCAAAGTGGACCCAGTCAAAACGAACGCCATATGGAAATGGAGACCACCAGGAACGAGAAAGGATGTTCAATGCTTCATTGGATTCTGCAACTTCTGTCGAAGGTTCATAGAAGGGTTCAGCAGGATTGCTAAACCTCTCAATAACTTAACGAAGAAAGAGGCCAAATGGAGATGGAATGAACATGAACAAAAAGCATTCGACGGTATCAAGAAACGACTCACGAGCGCCCCATTACTGGTTCACTACGATCCCGATAGAGAACTAGTAATCGAAACCAACACCTCGAAATACGTCTTTTCCGGGATACTCTCACAGAAATGCGGAGACGGGAGGTGGAGACCCGTCGCCTACCGGTCAAAGAAAATGCCACTAGCCGAATGCAACTACGATGTCCACGACATAGAACTATTGGCAATAGTTCAAGCGATGAAAGAATGGAGACGATACGTTTGTAACACAAAATGTGTCGTGAAGGTACTATCAGACCACAAAAACCTAGTACTGTTCATGAAGGACAAGGTACTAAACGATCGGCAACTACGATGGATGGAACAAGTAAGTCAGTTCAAGTTTCAAATCGAATATCGACTAGGCAAACAAGGGGGCAAAGAGGATGCTCTCACAAGGATATCGAGCGACAGACCACAAGACGATAATGACGAAAGGATTACCAGAAAAATCCAACCATTACTACCAGTGGACCGATATTTCAAGAAAGACAGAATCGAAGCAATGGAGATGGTTGAAAGTACGACGGAAAGCGAAGAAAGAATACAGGAAGTGAGCAAAGAAGATGGAACTATCAAAGCGATAAAGGAAGCACTGGAGGAGGGAAAAAAGGAAATGAAGGAGATAGCACTGGGTTTATGCCAGTGGAAAGAAAATCAACTATGGTACTACGGAAAGCAATGGATTCCGGAAGAAGAGATAAGAACAGAAATCATACGACAACATCACGATTCACGAATATCGGGACACGGAGGAACGGCTAAAACAACCGAACTCATCACGAGGTCATTCTATTGGCCAGGACTGCGCGAGGACGTCAAGAGATACGTCAAGAATTGCGATATATGTCAAAGGACGAAAACAGCCAAACATGCGCCGTACGGATTGCTCAAATCAAAAGAAGTTCGGGAAAAACCATGGGAAACGATAACCATGGACTTTATTACCGACCTTCCGAATTCGGAAGGATGGAACTCCATTTTGGTTGTGGTGGATCGCCTGACCAAAATGAGTCACTTTGTTCCTGTGAAAAAGGATATGACAACGGCAACATTCATCCAAACGATCTTCCACGAAATCTTTAGATTGCATGGACTACCAAAAAATATCATCACGGATCGAGGATTACTATTCACATCTGGAGCATGGAAAAAGGCAACGGGAGAAATGGCAATCTGGAACAGACTCAGCACTGCCTTTCACCCACAAAGAGACGGACAGACCGAATGGGTAAACGGAATATTGGAACAATATCTTCGCGCATACATCAATTATCAACAAGTGTTAGGAGTACCCAATTCCGATAGCCTAGGAGTACCCTAGGTAGGATAACTTTACCCGAGTTCGAGAATCTTAGTCTCCAACATCCCCCTCCGGCCCCCTGACGCGGCCCGCGCGTCATCATACACATCAACCTTAGTTGCATCCTGTGACTATATGGTCACAGAATTGAAGGTGTCAGAATAACACCGTATACGTCGCTGGCATCCGTCCGACCGAAAGCTTTTCGCAGGATGTATGGGAGGGGACCTCTGGCTAGACCTGGGAAGTAGAACGAAGTCAATCCGTCAACTACTCAGGGAGTTACAAGGCTTCAAAGATATGACATCTTTGGCATGGGCTGTAAGTAACGGGCCGTTTTCGCACAAGGTCATGAGATGAATGTTAGGAGGTTCGGAATAACGAACCAATGCATTCACATCCACCCTTCGACGATTAGAAAGAGTCTGGAGCTCCTGGAAACACTACCGAAGAAGCCAACGAGCTTCGAGGAGTGTTACAACTATGATAAGAGGTGTACCGCAGTTGAGGGATTTACAACCAACACAACACGAAGGTCCACCCCCTCTATATAGAACAATCAGGAGTTGCCGACCGAGGAATTATGAGACTATTCAATAGAATAACCTCTCCCTTACGAGAAGAGAGTCATCGGAATGAATCCTATCGGTTAGTTGTTGAGTTATCACAACTAGAAGTCATCGAATGCGGCATATTTACAGATGCAGTCTCGTATCAAGACTGATCCTCTTGATGACGAAAAGAACTATTGGAGCCAACAGAGTTCGACTTGAGAACTCGGCTACAGGTCTATAGACTCTGAGGATCGGATAATTACTACTGGTGACAAGTATGTCTCCCGGACAGGAAATAGTAATTACCGAAGATGGTGTGATGGTTTTCAGGGTCTTCCGGTGTTCACACCGTCATAGAGAACTTGACGTTGCGCATTAGACTTGAAGAGGTACATATTTTGTATGCTAGAAAGATGTAGCCCGCGAACACTCAGACGCGGAATATAAATATCGAAGTGCCTCCCAAGCTTAAGACATCATCAAGCAACGGAGAAGAGACCTTAACAATATAATATTGTTTTTACGATTCTATTCTACTTTCTTGCACTCTTAGTAGTCATAAACGAAACGAGTTGCTTCCGAGCGTTCCTAGACAAATCTCCGTCTATACGAACGAATCTCGATTGGCCTAGACAACCCTAAGTCTTTACCGGTTGTCTCCCCCTAACAGTATATTGTTAGATCTCCTTGTTACCAAGGCTCTCTACCTACGAGTGAACCACGGTTCACATCACCTCCTCACTGCACGATACGGCGAGACACCAAGTGTCTAGCCCTCTATCCATAAAACCATTGCCTCTAACACTCCGGCTTGGTTAGCTCGGGTACGCACAAAGAGAAAAAGAGATGTCGCAGCCTCCAAAGCAAATCAGTCCACGGGAACCGATGGATACTTCAGGGGACAATAGCCCCAGCGCCTTCAGTAATCCTACCTCTCTCGATCTAGCCCTTCGAAATCCAAGAAGAGGAGGATGGACCCCTAGCATTGCGCCGACATCAAGAGCAATATCTCCTCATTCCAGATCTACTACACCGTGACCAAATACCCACGCCGTCGATCTCGCAAGACTTGTGGCTCGGTTAGGAGTGGTTATTGGGCAGATCCGTCAAGACATTACCACCAGTATCGATACCTCTAATATTGCATTTGAAACCCTCTCTGCAGATTCTCAGGAAAATGCAAGTGGGTTAATCAAAGTCCAAAAACAATTATTGGAAGGACAGGATCTGCATGATTGTGAGATGACACTAGTTTTGCAGCAGTGTGTCTTGGTGGAAGCCAACATTCGGGATATCCAGACCCAGTTGGCAAAGGAGATTGCTGCTAAGTTAGCGCAGCAAGATGCTCGACATGAGAATCACGAGGGAGTAACCTCTCAATTGCAACGAGAAGTCCTAGAAAGAGACCTCACCCTGGAATGTGATTTCCAGGCATTCAAGGATAATCAATTCCAACAAAATATGACTCTTCGAGCCATGATATCTAACCTCGCCGAAAGACAAGAACGCGAGGCTAATAGCTACAGTGACTTCACCCAAACCATACAACGAGACCAAACTCGTATTATGGATACTCTTAGATTACTGACAGAACTGGTGACGGAATTCACGCAAAATCGACCGACTGGTTGACAAGTAGCGTTGGAATCGGTCCCTGAAAGTTGGGCAGAAACAAGAGAGGAGACTCAACCTCCAGAGGGGCCTTCCCGAGATAAGGGAAAGCGAAGAGAGGGAGAACCTCCCATCCATACAGCACCAGGAGGTGACCCAGATGATGATGGGAGTTATGATGAAGGAGGAAACGGAGGAGGACGTGGTGGAGGCCCATCCAGATTTAGCCGCGGATTGACACCCGAACAAAGTGGAGCAGCCGATGTAATAGCGGAAGCTTTTGCATTAACCACTAAACGACCGGCTGATGCACACCCATTTTTCGAAGCAAAATCTTCACAATGCGTGGACTACTTCGAAAGGAATCCTAGAACCTGGGATAGTGACCGAGAAAGGGTCATCTTTGCACTAGGAAGAACTAAAGGGGAGTTAGTCAACCCGGTAGCAATGTGGTACCGTAGGGCTATGGATAGACTTCATGGGGTGGAGCAAGATGCCGGCCTGGCAACCTGGACACGCTTCGACCACGAGTTCACAGAACGGTCGGCATCAATCGAGGAGGGACGAAAGGCGGTCCGTGATATGGAGAAAGTTGAATATAAAGATAATATCCAAAACTACGTCCAAATCATGACCAACCTTAATACGAAGGCCAAAATAACTGGCCCCACATGGCGTCTGGTGATGGAAAAGAAGTTACCAGCCAGCATACGTTTACGCCTGTCCCTCAAACCCTTCGATACCGATGCAGAATGGGAAGCAGCACTTAGGAAGGCAGGCCGAGAAGAGGAGGAACTAAAGGAATGAGACCACCCGTTACGGGATAGACCAAAACCCGTAAAAACTTCTTCCGAAGATAGGAAACCTGACAAACCCAGGTTTGAGAAGGAGAAGCCCCAAATCAAAGGCGGTGGTCCCTCCAAAAAGCGAAGAAGGGAACCGGAACCCGATAAACCGGCGAAAAGACCAGGCGGAGTCAATAAACAAATGCATACCAACTTTAAAAAAGCCCACAAAGGAATTCCCCAGTCCGTCATCGACGAACGAAATAAAGACGGCATATGCACTCGTTGTGGAATGAAAAACCACGACTATAAAACATGCTGGGGACAAATTAAGGTGTCTACTACAAGGACAGAGCGACCTACTCTTCCTATTAGACATAGGGCCAGGACGGTAGCTACGGTACACCGTCCCCGCAATATTTCCGCCGCCCAAACACCTAGAGGAAATAAACTTTGGGAACTAGGCGAAGATGAGGAAATGACTTAGGTCACCTCATATGGCACCAACGGCGACGGCGTTTGGGTAGTCGGGGTTCGTTAGGATACGAGACCGGAATCGAAATTGGGAACCCCCCGGGGCTGGGGTGAAGTTAGTGAACGGAACCAAGCACCAGCGGTATTTTCCTCTGGGTAGTCCGCCAGGGTCAGCGGGAGTCAAAATAACACTTTGACCAGGCATCCCATCCATACCAGCAGGAAGGCATATTAAGTAGGGTTGTGGGTAAGAGACCTCCAGTCAGAAGGGTTGCCGAATTCAAGACGATGAAATCGGCCTGAAAGATTGCGCAATCCCACATTCCCGAACCTATCAGTCCTGAAGCTGAGTTATGTCGGAAAGAGGGGATGGTTCAAGTGCCCAGACAAGAGCAGCGAATAAACTAGTTGGTCTCTCCAGTACACTAGTTATTCCGCAGACCTTACCCACAAGCGTTTTCCACTCCCAGTTAGTTACTAGGGTTGGTGAAGGATCATACGGACGACCATATCACGTGTTGGGATCTTAACACCAGAAAACATATGTGGAGTTGCAGGACATGTATCCGGGAAGTTGTAACAGCTGGACAGCACCGGGGATACCTCTATGTTGCCCACACAGCTGTTTCTGGTTGGAAGATCAAACCAATCCTTAAGGAAAAAGGAATTGGAGAGGAACAACAGGTTTCGCAAAAAACTAACCTCGTTACCACCAAGGCCCTAAGTATGAGAGAAAGGAGAGGCATCCAGCCTAAGAACTGATCGTGCACTATTAAGTGTATCGGTGAAAAGCCGAGTAGGGATTTAGGATTTTCTTTATTAATAGGAAACCAGTTTGTCTGAGGAGACCTGTATGGTCGAAACTGCGCGGGCGCGGTAACAAACATCCTAGTTGTTATCAAACCTCAGACATGTCGAAACGAAAAGACGACGGTTCGACCCCTCATCCAAAGAGACGGGCGTTTGACGCGCCAAAACCTACACGATATGACTGTCCCGAGGGATATGCTCATATCCATGTTTTAAATCCAAACAGACAAAGATACAAAATCCGTGTTCTATTAGATTCAGGATCCAACGTGTTCCTAATCAACAAAGACCTCGTTAAGGAATTAAAAATTCCGTTCACAGAAAGACTGAATCCAGTCACAATTCAAGGCTTCGATGGAGTACCATCTCCATCAGGAGGAAGGTTTTACACGCGTCCACTATGGCTTGAAATTGGACGCAATAAACACTTGTCCGAAGTTGCGTGCGAAATCGCAGCAGCCGGAAACTATGGGATGATTATCCCATTTGGGTGTTCGCATTCAGAACACCCCCTATCGAACATTGGGGATCCCGATAACTGGGAATTCAAAGACCCTAAATGTAAAACTACTAGTGTGGAAGAAGAAGACGAAGGAATTGCAGATATGTTCGAATACGACGAATCGGTAGCGTGGGATGAGCATGCGATTCTAATTGGAACAATCGTGACTGTCGAAGATCCGAATGAAGTTAACTTCGGCTCACTCCCCAAACACTACTGGGGATTCAAGAAGCTCTTCCTGCTGCAAACTTCAGCGAAGCTACCACCAAGGAGAACATTTGATCACGAAATCAAGTTAGTTGACGAAGCAAAACCATCTTGGGGACCCATCTATCCACTATCCGAGAAATAACTAAAACTCCTACTCGAATACCTTAAAGAAATGATCCGACAAGGAAAGATTAAACAAAGTCAGTCGCCATTCGGTGCACCGATCCTTTTCACACCGAAGGCTGATGGCCGACTACGTTTGGTAGTGGATTACCGGAACTTAAATAAGATCACCATCTTAAACAAGTACCCATTACCACTAATGTCGGAACTACGTGATCGAGTAGCAGGTGCAACCATCTTTTCAAAAATTGATTTAAAAGATGGTTATAACCTGATTCAGATAAACGAAGGGGACGAATGGAAAACAGCTTTCCGAGCAAGATACGGGCACTACGAATTCAACGTAATGCCTTTCCGACTAGCTAATGCTCCAGCAACGTTCCAAGACTTGATGAACGAAGTTCTCCGAGAACATCTTGACCAAGGCGTTGTCTGCTACCTCGACAATATTTTCATCTATTCAGAGACCGAGAAAGAACATATCGAGTTGGTAAAAAAGGTCCTGCAAAAATTAGCGGATTTCCAACTCGCGATTTCAATTAAGAAATCCTTCTTCCATGTAAAAGAGGTGGAATTTCTAGGCTATATAGTAGCCATTGATGGGGTGTTTATGAGCACCCGAAAGGTGGACTCCGTATTGGATTGGAAGCCACCCAAGTCGGTTAAGGAAGTCCAGATCTTCCAAGGATTTGCGAATTTTTACCGACGCTTTATAGAAAACTTCTCAAAAATCTGCGCCCCGATCACGGAAACATTGAAGGGCCATCCGAAAAAGTTCCGGTGGGGCCCGGAACAAGAGGCAGCTTTTCAGGAACTTAAGAGAAGATTCACTTCTGCCCCTATTCTACACCATTTCTTTCCCGAAAGAGAAACGGTCGTGGAAACAGACGCTAGCGACTTCGCTTTAGGATGCGTCTTATCGCAGTTTGTGGAAAAACGACTCCATCCTGCGGTGTTTCATTCCCGCAAATTGAACTCAGCGGAGCGGAATTACGAGATCCACGATAAAGAACTATTGGCGATCCTAGAAGCATTCAAAGAATGGCGCCAATACTTGGTTGGAACCGAAAAACCGGTTACTGTCTACACCGATCACCAAAACCTCCAATATTTCCTCACCTATAAGGTCTGGAGCGGTTGCCAGATCCGCTGGACACAAAAGCTCGCAGATTACAATTTCAAAATTGTCTACCGCCCGGGCACCAGAGGTGGAAAGCCAGATGCACTCAGTCGACGGCCAGAGTACCGTCCTGTTAGGAGTACCCGATTCCGATAAGCCTAGGAGTACCCTAGGTAGGGTAACTTTACCCGAGCTCGAGAATCTTAGTCTCCAACACCCCCCTCCGGCCCGCTTACGGGGCCCGCGCGTCATCATACACATCAACCTTAGTTGCGTCCTGTGACTATATGGTCACAGAATTAAAGGTGTCAGAATAACACCGTATACGTCGCTGCCGTCCGTCCGACCGAAAGCTGTTCGCAGGATATATAAGAGGGGACCTCTGGCAAGACCTGAGAAGTGGAACGAAGTCAATCCGTCAACTACTCAGGGAGTTACAAGGCTTCAAAGATATGACATCTTTGATACGAGCCGTAAGTAACGGGACGTTTTCGCACAAAGGTCATGAGATGAATGTTAGGAGGTTCGGGATAACGAACCAATGCATTCACATCCACCCTTCGACGATTAGAAAGAGTCTAGAGCTCCTGGAAACACTACCAAAGAAGCCAGCGAGCTTCGAGGAGTGTTGCAACTATGATAAGAGGTGTACCGCAGTTGTGGGATTTACAACCAACACAACACGAAGGTCCACCCCCTCTACATAGAACAACTAGGAGTTGCCGACCGAGGGATTATGAGACTATTCAATTGAATGGCCTCTCCTCTATGAGAAGAGAGTCATCAGAATGAATTCTATCGGTTAGTTGTTGAGTTATCACAACTAGAAGTCATCGACTCCGGCATATCTGCATATGCAGTCTCGTATCAAGATTGATCCTCTTGGTAACGAAGAGAACTATTGGAGCCAACAGAGTTCGACTTGAGAACTCGGCTACAGGTCTATAGACTCTGAGGATCGGTTAATTACTATTGGTGACAAGTATGTCTCCCGGGCAAGAAATAGTAATTACTGAAGATGGTGTGATGGTTCTCAGGGTCTCCCGGTGTTCGCACTATCATGGAGAACCCGACGTTGCGCATTAGATTTGAAGAGGTACATATTTTGTATGTTAGATAGATGTAGTCCGCGAACACTCAGACGCGGAATATAAATATCGAAGTGCCTCCCAAGCTTAAGACATCATCAAGCAACGGAGAAGAGACCTTAACAATATAATATTGATTTTACGATTCTATTTTACTTTCTTGCACTCTTAGTAGTCATAAACGAAACGAGTTGCTTCCGAGCCTTCCTAGACAAATCTCCGTCTATACGAAAGAATTCCAATTGGCCTAGACAACCATAAGTCTATACCGGTTGTCTCCGCCTAACACGTCCTGAGGAGGGAGCTGCACATCGCGAACAAGCGATCTTGAAGCTCGAACATTTCCAAATCAGTTCAGTTACGAGAACTAAGATGGGGGAAATTCGATTCTGCTTACTTGCAGGAAACCCCGAAGGCGATATATGTGCAGACGACATCCAAGAGGTGCCCAAATGGAATGATCCCAATTCCGTTATTCGGGTCAAAAGGTTAGACACAAGAGCAAGGCTACCAACCAAAGGCTCAAGAATGGCAGCAGGCCATGATCTCTACGCTCTGCAAGAAGACATAGTCCCAGCAAGGGGACAGTTAATAGTTGGAACCGGTATCGCAGTAGGATTACCGGTTGGAACATATGGAAGAATTGCTCCCAGAAGCGGGTTAGCCGTTAAAAGCGGGATTTCAACAGGTGCCGAGGTAATTGATGCGGATTATACCGGAGAACTCAAAGTGCTACTATTCAACCACCGAGACGCGGACTGTCACATCAAGGAAGAGGATCGTATTGCCCAACTAGTGATAGAAAAGATTACTACCGCTAATATGATGGAAATAGATAGCCTGAACGAAACAGAAAGAGGAACGGCGGGATTCGGTAGCACAGATATTGCTACAAGAGCTATGACTATCCAAGAGATTGAACCAGTAGTCAGTCAGCTCCATGCGTCAAAGGATCAGAATAAACACTGGTACGATGTATCCGAAATACCCGAACGAACCCTCATGACTAGTACCATACTAGCCTGTAAAGAATTAAAGAAATTCAATCCCGAATTTCTGGAGCAGATTCTGAAGGCCATTCCAGGCGATAAGGAATGGCTCAAGCGAAGAAAAGAGTTGGAAAATCTCCGAGACAATGACAAACCTTTCCCGAAGGATTGGACCCTAACCGATGATTTGCTGTACTATAAGCAGAGACTATTCGTACCAAACAACCAGAGCCTTTATACCACAATAGCCGAAGGATGTCACGACGCAAAGATTGCAGGACATTTCGGACAAGAAAAAACTCTCGAAATCATCATGCGAGACTTCTATTGGAAAGGTTTGGCAAATTGGGTAAACGATTATGTACGGTTATGTGACAACTGTCAACATAACAAGTCACCACGTTACGCGAAGTATGGTCTACTTCAACCACTATCAATACCATACGCAGCTTGGGCATCCATATCCGTGGACTTTATCACACAGTTACCGCAAAGTCAAGGATGTACCGAAATAATGGTAGTGGTAGATCGGTTCACCAAGATGGCCCATTTTATCGGACTAGAGGCAACGGCGACTGCGAAAGATGTCGCTACCACCTTCATGAAGGAAATATGGAAGCTACACGGCTTACCATCAGAGATTTTCTCGGATATGGACTCGAAGTTTGCAGGAGAATTTTGGGAATCATTGTGTAAAGCATTGGATATAAAAAGGAGGATGTCAACTGCATACCATCCACAAACTGACGGACAAACTGAACGAACCAACCAAGTGCTGGAAGGTTACTTACGAAATTTTGTTAATTACGATCAGGACGATTGGTATCAGCTCCTACCCTTAGCCGAACATGCTTACAACAACTCGGCAACCAATGCACATGGAATGACCCCATTCTACGCAAACTATGGGTTCCACCCCCAAACGGAATGGATGAAGGAGCGCGAAGCGCATAATCCAGGAGCAACCCTTTACGCGAACTGGATTAAAACGATTAATGAGCAAGCACGTCAATCACTCGAACAGACACAAGAAGCTATGGCCAAATATTATGATAGAAAGGCCAAGCAACAACCACACTTCAAACCCGGCGATAAAGTACTGTTAAACGCAAGGAATATTCGCACCCGCCGGAAGTCCAAAAAGTTAAGCCCAAAACTTTATGGATCCTTCGTGATTCTGGAAAAACGAGGAAGCCGGGCATTCAAACTCAACATATCGGATCGTTGGAATATACACCCAGTATTCCATGTTTCTCTGTTAGAACCCTACAGAGAGTCGGTACGAGCAGACCGACAACAACCTCCCAGGGAACCCGAAGATATCGAAGGTGACCTACAACGGGAGATAGAAAAGATTGTAAGAAGTGAAATACACTGTTGCAGGAAAAGAGTCCGTGGCCGCTATCAACAGATGCGCGAGCTATGGTACTTTGTTAAATGGCAGAGCTGTTCCAAAGATGAGAACACTTAGGAACCTGCGGTGGGGATGGATAATGAGAGAGAATTAGTGGAAGAATTTCATCGCGATTACCCAGAAATGCCACGACGGGCAGAGGAAGAACGATGAAGATAAGGATTTCTTGCCGTGGACAAGCAAACGCGGAAGGTTTTTTACCCTGCTTTCATCGGGTCCTTGAATGATTAATGTTTAAGGTTTATTATTTAATATTTAAAATTTAATGTTTAATTTTTATTTTGTACCAAAGGGGCATTCGAGGCGAAGCCCAAGAGGAGGGAGCTCATGTTAGGAGTACCCGATTCCGATAGCCTAGGGGTACCTTAGGCAGGGTAACTTTACCCGAAACCGAGAATCTTAGTCTCCAACACCCCCCTCCGGCCCCCTTACGGGGCCCGCGCGTCATCATACACATCAACCTTAGTTGCGTCCTGTGACTATATGGTCACAGAATTAAAGGTGTCAGAATAACACCGTATACGTCGCTGCCGTCCGTCCGACCGAAAGCTGTTCGCAGGTTATATAGGAGGGGACCTCTGGCAAGACCTGAGAAGTGGAACGAAGTCAATCCGTCAACTACTCAGAGAGTTACAAGGCTTCAAAAATATGACATCTTTGGCATGGGCTGTAAGTAACGGGACGTTTTCGCACAAGGTCATGAGATGAATGTTAGGGGATTCGGAATAACGAACCAATGCATTCACATTCACCCTTCGACGATTAGAAAGAGTCTAGAGCTCCTGGAAACACTACCGAAGAAGCCAACGAGCTTCGAGGAGTGTTACAACTATGATAAGAGGTGTACCGCAGTTGCGGGATTTACAACCAACACAACACGAAGGTCCACCCCCTCTACATAGAACAATCAGGAGTTGCCGACCGAGGAATTATGAGACTATTCAATAGAATGACCTCTCCCTTACGAGAAGAGAGTCATCGGAATGAATCCTATCGGTTAGTTGTTGAGTTATCACAACTAGAAGTCATCGACTACAGCATATCTACAGATGCAGTCTCGTATCAAGACTGATCTTCTTGATGACGAAAAGAACTATTGGAGCCAACAGAGTTCGACTTGAGAACTCGGCTACATGTCTATAGACTCTGAGGATCGGATAATTACTACTGGTGACAAGTATGTCTCCCGGACAGGAAATAGTAATTACCGAAGATGGTGTGATGGTTTTCAGGAGCTCCCGGTGTTCGCACCATCATAGAGAACTCGACGTTGCGCATTAGACTAGAAGAGGTACATATATTGTATGCTAGATAGATGTAGCCCGCGAACACTCAGGCGCGCAATATAAATATCGAAGTGCCTCCCAAGCTTTAGACATCATCAAGCAACGGAGAAGAGACCTTGACAATATAATATTGTTTTTACGATGCTATCCTACTTTCTGGCACTCTTAGTAGTCATAAACGAAACGAGTTCCTTCCGAGCCTTCTTAGACAAATCTCCGTCTACACGAAAGAATCCCGATTGGCCTAGACAACCATAAGTCTATACCCCTTGTCTCCGCCTAACAACAAGATAATTGGCGGGAATTGCTTCTGATGGCGGAGTTTGCATATAACAACAGGAAACAAGAGACGATTGGCACGACACCATTCTTTGCCAATTATGGACAACACCCGAGAAGTCAGGCCACAAATCATACAAGCGGTGGAATGATAACAGATAAGACGGAGATGAGTCAACTGCACGACACATTAAGATACGAAATGGATTACGCACAACAACGACGGAAAGAACTATACGATAAGCACCGAAGACCCGATCCGAACCTACAAACAGGAGATATGGTGTGGCTGCTACCACGCAACATCAAGACCATGAGACCATCCAAGAAATTAGATTACAAGAAAATCGGGCCATTTCGGATATTGGAAAGGATTGGGAATCGAGCATATAAGGTCGATCTTCCCCCCTCGATGAGAATACACAACACATTCTACATCTCACTCCTCGAAATCTACAATGATAACAAGTTTCCCTTACAAACAATAACTCCTCCTCCTCCGCTAGAAATAGACGGAGAATCTGAATACGAACTAGACGAGATAGTCGATTCTCGCTTGCGCTACGGAAAATTGCAATACCGTGCCAAGTGGACCAGTTATTCTCCCGAACACGACAAGACCTGGTATCTAACGAGTAACTTCTCAAACGCTCAAGATGCTATCGAACTCTTCCACCGAAGCTATCCCGACAAGCTCCACCGGGATAACGATCACCATCAACCCCAAAAAAGACGAAGGCGCTAAGTCGCCTATGAAGCCCCAGCAGGGCTGGAATGATTGCCCTCGCGCAATCACCCCAACGAGCCCCGAGTACTCATGGATGGGGCCAACAGACGAAGAACTTGCCAAGCGCGAGAAAGAAGCAAAACAGAATGCACACAACGTGATGAGTTGGACGGTATGCTACGACGACGGATGTACTGTACACTATGGGGACCAGGAGGGATCCGGATGGTTCCCGAGGGAATATAGGAAGGGAGGTCCTCGTCCAGACCACGCCCTTAAGGACTGGACACAGTGCTTCAGCAAGCACTGTGCGATGCACAAAGCGGCAAAAGTACAGGCAGGGTACTACCGGCAAAAGGACGGGAGCAGGGCACCGCTCCAAAGAAAGGATGCCTAACGACACAAAAGGACTTCGAGGACGAAGCCTGTGGAAGGAGGGGCCGAAAACTCCTCCGCGGAAACCGAGCCCGATTACGAAAGCCTGCAAAGGCAAATCTCGGGACTACGAAGTCAACAGGGCATCGCCGAAGCCACAATTTCGGCACATGCACAAACAATCGCCCTACAGCAAAGAACGATCGAAACGGCCAACCTCACGATCGAAGCAGTAAGGTCAAGGGCTAGAGATTGGGAGTCGAAGTTTCACAGACTTCGAAGGTCCGTCCGCCCGTACGGGCGGGACCTGGTAAAGATGGGGGATAGCCGATAGAAGCCTGATGGGACTCAGGCTTGAGGAGGGGGGAGCTAATGTCACGGATGTGACAGGTAGCTCAGGATTTCGCACATGACTCGATTATGAGTCATGGGTCTTACGCATATGACTCGCTTGAGTCATATGACTTGTTTATGTTATGATTTGTTATGTTTCGCACATGACTCGATTATGAGTCATGGGTCTTGCGCGTATGACTCATTTGAGTCATATGACTTGTTTATGTTATGATTTGTTATGTTTCGCACATGACTCGATTATGAGTCATGGGTTTCGCGCGTATGACTCATTTGAGTCATATGACCTATGTAAGGCTTTTCGCAAGGCTCACACTTGTGAGTCATCAGGGTTAGGGTTGAGTGAAGAGCACTATATAAGGAGGCCGAGGCGGCCGAGGAAGATAGGCTCTTCATGCTTTGTTCTAAGTACTTTCCTTACTTCTATCTTCGCTCCACCTCGGTAGCGTTCCTTTCGCACCACGATGGTCCTTCGATGCCTTTGATTCTGGGGGAGATATCTGAGTTCACTCAGTAGTTCCTGGAGTCTTTGGTGTTGAGGTTCTGTTTGGCGGTTTTGCGTTTTGGTTACTTGTTTTCGCCTCCTCATTGTTGTTTGATTCTCACGATGATCTCGCTTCGAGCCTTTCACCTTTGGCGACTACGAGCCCTCCTTCAGTAAAAGGTCTTCGGCTTCTCTGTCTATTGTCTACTCGCAGAGTTTCGCGTTCGGAGGATGGGGGATTTGAACATTGCTGTGTGGGGAATCACCCGTGTCGTTCTTTGGGCCAGCTCATGTTTCTTGTTGGGTTTTACCAGAGTCCTTAGTGTGTGCGATACAAAACTCCCTTGGGTTAGACTGATGACCTTCCCAAGTATCAACACGTCGTACCGATCGCATCATTCCTTAAGGGACGGGGGCCTCGCCGGCCCCGCCCTTCGTCTATCGTATCTACGGCCGGAGTCCTACGATGTCGTTTATCACCATTCCCTTGGAGTTTACGTCCTTGTGGCATTTACGGTGGTTCAGTCAGGCGTCACCTCTTCACTTCTACGAGGGGATGACTTTGACCCTGAAATCTTTTGCCTCCTGGTGCGGGTGAACTTCTGCCCGGGATGGTGTGGGGCGATTGGTTGCCGGGCCACGCTTGGTCTAGTGCAGGGGTCGTTGTGGTTACGGATGGTGGTTAGCGGTCACACCCATTGCAAGTGGGGCCTACCTTCTATTTGTCTCGTTTCCTATCCTGGTACCCGCCCTTTCTGAAGCGTCAGTTTGGACACCTTTCGTCAGTCTACAGTGTGGCCCTTTGGGGCCCACGTTGGGGGGCCTGCGGGTTCCCTGGTTTCCTTCTCGACCTGCCCGGACTTTGGTTCGGGCGGGGTGGGGCTGTGGCCGTTCCCTTCGCGTGGTGGCCCTTTATGCTGTGGCCCCGGGTTCGTCCCGGTGGCCCCCCTCGGCTGTCGGTGCTGGGGGATGGGGCTCTGCTTGTGTGGCCAAGACCAGTGGCGACCTGACGGGGTCGGGTATCGGCTGTCCTGTGGCTGTCGGGCGGTTGATATGCCTAAGGGGCTGAGGGGGCTGGATGGGAGCCACGGCGCCTGTTGTGTGGGGCTTGGGGGGGCTGACTTGGCAGAGAGAGGCACCTGTAAGCACCGGTCGGGCCTGCGTCAGGTTGGGCGAGGTCTAATTAAGTGTTTCCGGCTGGCTCGGGCTGTTAAGGTTAAGCTGCTGAGTGCTGCAAGGCTTCCTGTCGGACCGGCTGGCTGACGGCCACCTGTGTGGATAGTGGGTTGCGACATCTGGGTTGGACTTGTTTGGGTCTTGCCTGCTGGGTTCTGTGGAGCTTGTTTGGTTTCTTTGCTCTGGTTGCGGGTACGGCGGGAGTAGGCATGGCACCACGGGTAGGAGATAGGCCCTACTGACCTTGTCGGTCTGTCACCACCTCTATGTATTTCTTTTGTTTATTGTGTTTTGTTTGGAGTTACAGGCAGCAGGTACAGGTCCTCCTCACCATTACGCTCTTCGGAGGCACTTGGCAAAGTGGGTTCATAGGGTCAACGGCCTGGCATGCGGACCCGAGTTGTGGACATGTTGGTCACAACCTCTCTGCCTTGGTACCGCCTGTGTTGTTAAATTGTTGTTGGTTTTCTACTGTGGGGGAGGGATTGCGGGACGGTATTTAGACCGGGCGGTAGTGCAGTTTTGTTTTTGTACGGGGAACCTACCTTTGTCGGACACTCTATCCGCTTTGTGGCTTCGGCCTAGGTCCTGCCTGTCGCCTGTGTATCTTGGTATTCGTGGGTTTGCCCCTCGTACTCCTTGTTCAGGAATGATGCGGACTTGCTACTAGGGCTGCGGTTGGCTCCATACCTGAGGGGCTTTAGATGCGGGGGTGGGGCGGACTTTCTTTACAGTTGATAACTTTGTACTTAGTGTTCGTGTTGTGGGCATGGCGCGGGCGTGTTTGAGGTGCGCGGTTGGAGGTTTGGTTTGTTCGTAGTTAGTGGAAGTTCCGGTTTGCGTTAACCTCGTGCCGACGGGGACTTGTCGTATGCCGGAGCCGGCAGTACAAGTATAAATAAATTAGATTGAATGTTCTAAGTAATTTCCTTACTGCTATCTTCGCTCCGCCTCGGTAGCGTTAGTTCGCGCCCACGATAGCTTTCTGATCCTTTGATTCTGGGGGAGATATCTGAGTTCGCTCAGTAGTTCCTGGGGTCTTTGGTGTTGAGGTTGTCGTGTGGTGGAGCGTCGTGGTTACTTGTTTTTGCCTCCTCGTTGTTGTTTGATTCTCACGATGATTTCGCTTCGAGCCTCTTCGCCTTTGGCATCTAGGAGCCCTCCTTCGGTAAGAAGACTTCTACTTCTCTGTCTACTCGGCTACTCGTAGAGTTTCGCGTGCGGAGGATGGGGGATTTGAACATTGCTGTGGGGGGAAACACCCGGGTCGTTCTTTGGGCCAGCTCATGTTTCTTGATGAGTTTACGGAGTCCTTAGTGTTCACGATACAAAACGCCATTGGCTTAGACTGATGACCTTCCCAAGTATCAACACGTCGTACCGATCGCATCGTTCCTTAAGGGACGGGGGCCTCGCTGGCCCCGCCCTTCGTCTATTATCTTCACGATCGGAATCCTACGATGTCGTTTATCACCGTTCCCTTGTTCTCGGTACAAGTGGCGTTACGGTGGTTCAGTCAGGCGTCACATCTTCACTTCTATGTGGGGATGGCTTTGACCCTGAAATCTTTGACCTCCTGGTTCGGGTGAACTTCTGCCCGGGGTGGTGTGGGGCGATTGGTTGCCGGGCCACGCTTGGTCTAGTGCAGGGGTCGGTGTCGTTACGGAAGGTGGTTGGCGGTCACACCCATTGCAAGTGGGGCCCACCTTCTGTTTGTCTCGTTTGCTATCCTGGTACCCACCCTCTCTGAAGCGTCAGTTTGGGCACCTTTTGTCAGTCTACGGTGTGGCCCTTTGGGGCCCACATTGCGGGGCCTGCCGGTTCCCTGGTTTTTCCCTTCTCGACTTGACTGGACCTTGGCTCGGGCGAGTTGGGGGTTGTGGCCATTGCCTTCGGGTGGTAGCCCTGTATGCTGTGGCCCCGGGTTCGTCCTGGTGGCCCCCCTCGGCCGTTGGTGCTGGGGGATGGGGCTCTGCTTGTGTGGCTAAGACCAGTGGCTACCTGGCGGGATTATGTATCGGCTGTCCTGTGGCTGTCGGCCGGTTTATCTGCCTGAGGGGCTGAGGGGGCTGGATGGGAGCCACGGCGCCTGGTGTGTGGGGCTTGGGGGGGGCTGACTTAGCGGGGTGAGGCACCTGCGAGCACTGGTCGGGCTTGCGTCAGGTTGGACGAGGTCTAATTAAGCGTTTCCAGCTGGTTTTGGGCTGTTAAGGTTAAGCTGCTGAGTGCTGCAAAGCTTCCTGTCGGACCGGCTAGCTGATGGCCACCTGTGCGGATAGTGGGTTGCGACCTCTGGGTTGGACTTGTTTGGGTCTTGCGTGCTGGGTTCTGTGGAGCTTATTTTTGGTTTCTTTGGTTTGGTTGCGGGCACGGCGGGCGGAGGCATGGCACCACGGGTAGGAGATAGGCCCTGCTGACCCTTTTTGGTCTGTTACCACCTCTATGTATTTCTTTTGTTTATTGTGTTTTGTTTGGGGTTACAGGCAGCGGGTACAGGTCCTCCTCACCATTACGCTCCTCGGAGGCACTTGGCAAAGTGGGTTCATAGGGTCGACGGCCTGGCATGCGGATGCGAGTTGTGGACATGTTGGTTACAACCTCTCTGCCTTGGTGCCGCCTGTGTTGATAAATTGTTGTTGGTTTTCTACTGTGGGGGAGGGATTGCAGGACGGTACTTAGACCGGGCGGTAGTGGAATTTCGTTTTTGTATGAGGAACCTGCCTTTGTCGGACACCCTATCGGCTTTGTGGCTTCGGCCTAGGTCCTGCCTGTCGCCTGTGTATCTTGGTATTCGGGGGTTTGCCCCTCGTACTCCTTGTTCAGGAATGATGCGGACTTGCTACTAGGGCTGCGGTTGGCTCCATACCAGAGGGGCTTCGGATGCGAGGGTGGGGAGGACTTTCTTTGACATTGATAACTTTGTACTTAGTGTTCGTGTTGTGGGCATGGCGCGGGCATGTTTGAGGTATGGGGTCGGAGGTTTAGTTTGTTCGTTGTTAGTGGTAGTTCCGGTCTGCGTTAACCTTGTGCCGGCGGGGACTTGTCGTATGCCGTAGTCGGCGGTACAAGTATAAATAAAATTAGATTGAATGTTCTAAGTAATTTACTTACTTCTATCTTCGCTCCGCCTCGGTAGCGAACTTACGGTGTCAGGCCAATCAGAGCTCTTGATTCCTATCTCACGATAGCTTCAAGTCTTCAAGCTTCTATCACGATAGTTGCTTTCCCTCCTCCTACGATCGTTTGAAGAACCCAGGTTCTTCATCTCGCCTATCTACGGTTTTCTCACTTCACGCCTCGCCTCTTTACGGTCACTATGGCTAAGCGAGCCTCTCCCCTCTCCACCGCGTCCGCCTTGCGCTCGTCGGTGGTTCTGTCTCGTGCCGTCGAGAAGAACTTCGCCCTGGAGGCCGAAGTCTCTCGCCTTCTGCATCACATCTCGGTCCTCTCTCCGCGGCTTCATCGCGCTGAGAAGGAGAACGCTGCCTTGTCGGCCGCCCTGGACTCCCAGGTCTCTTTCACTAGGGGCTTGGTCTCTACGATGGCTGGTGCTCAGGCTCCTACTGTTATTCCTTCATCGCCTACTCCCTCGCTCGCTTCGGTTTCTACGCTGGTTACGGTGGGGGATGGGTTGGACCCTGAGATTTCTCAGGGCCTGGCAGAGGAGCTCCCTCGGTGTGTTATTACGCCGGCTGTTACCCTGCCACCACCCCCTTTGGGGGATGGTGTGGGTGGGCCTCCACCTGATTCGTCGGGTGTGGTGGCTGAGGCGTCCTCTCTAGTGGGTAAGGTGGTTAGCTCTGTAGTGGCGCCGGTTGCGGTGGTATCACCCCCTTCGGGGGGGAAGGTGCCTGAGTCCTCTGTGGCTGAGCCTGTGGCTGGTCGGGGAAGCGCCTCTAGTGGCGCCCCCCCTGTGGTGGTGGGTGGTGTTGAGGGTGGCCCGTCCACCCCCGACCGTAGACCTGCGCCTGGGGATGGGAAGAGGAGGAGAAACAAGAAGCGCCGGGTCAAAGAAGACCAGACCTCACCTGTGCCACTTGTCCCCGGTTCGGATACGTCATCGCCATCGCCGGTGCGCACTCGGTCGCGCCCGGCTCCTACGGACCCCGGCTTGTCTGCTTTGTCGGTGGCGGAGGCTGAGGTGTATCGTCGTGGGTGTCCTTCCTGTGGGGAGAATAGTCTGCGATTGACTGGCCGTCCGGATGGTGCCCCCTGGTGTTATTGCGCTAGTTGCAAGACGCGCCAGATGCGTGCCGGTCCCGGCCCCCTCGGCTAGGGAGCCCTTGTCCAGTAAGTCGGCTTTCCTTTGGGACTTCGCGCTTGGGCTTTTGGGTGTTTCTTTTGTTTGTGAGATATTAGGGGGTGTTTGGTCGTGGCGGTCGGCTGGAGGTATCCCGAGATCATTGAGTGGGGGCGCCCGGGTGGGTTTCTACTGTGGAGGACGGCTTGACGGGTCATATTCAGATGACGGTAGTAGAATTTCGTTTTTGTACGGGGAACTTGGGGGACTGGTACCTTGCTCTGCTTGGGCTACGCGAGGAGGTCTTGCGGCTTCGGCTACTTGGCTTGGTTGGGCCCATACCAGAGGGTCTACAGTGTCGCTTCGGGGAGAACTTTCTTTACTGTTGATGACTTTGCACTTAGTGTTCGTGTTGTGCGCATGGCGCGGGCATGTTTGAGGTTTGGGGTCGGAGGTTTGGATTGTTTGTTGATAGTGGTAGTTTCTGGGGGTGCGCTAACCGGGGGGTCCTCCAGCCCCGGGCACGTCATATGCGGGAGTCGGCGGTACCTGGTTAAATAAATTAGATTGAATGTTCTAAGTAATTTCCTTGCTTCTATCTTCGCTACGCCTCGGTAGCGTTTCTTTCGCACCACGACGGTCCTTCGATGCCTTTGATTCTGAGGGAGATATCTCAGTTCACACAGTAGTTCCTGGGGTCTTTGGTGTTGAGGTTGTGTTGTTTGGCGGTTTCGCGTTGTGGTTAGTTGTTTTCGCCTCCTCGTCGTTGTTTGATTCTCACGATGATTTCACTTCGAGCCTCTTCACCTTTGGCCTCTACGAGCCCTCCCTTAGTAAAAAGTCTTCGGCTTCTCTGTCTATTGACTACTCGCAGAATTTCGCGTTCGGGGGATGAGGGATTTGAACATTGCTGTGGGGGGAAACACCCGTGTCGTTCTTTGGGCCAGCTCATGTTTCTTGTTGGGTTTTAACAGAGTCCTTAGTGTTTACGATACAAAACGCCCTTGGGTTAGACTGATGACCTTCCCAAGTATCAACACGTCGTACCGATCGCATCAATCCTCAAGGGACGGGGGCCTCGCCGGCCCCGCCCTTCGTCTACTATCTTCACGATCGGAATCCTACGATGTCGTTTATCACCGTTCCCTTGTTCTCAGTACAAGTGGCGTCACGGTGGTTCAGTCAGGAGTCACCTCTTCGCTTTTACGTGGGGATGGCTTTGACCCTGAAATCTTTTACCTCCTAGTGCGGGTGAACTTCTGCCCGGGATGGTGTGGGGTGATTGGTTGCCGGGCCACGCTTGGTCTAGTGCAGGGGTCGGTGTGGTTACGGATGGTGGTTGGCGGTCACACCCATTGCAAGTGGGGCCTACCTTCTGTTTGTCTCGTTTCCTATCCTCGTACCCGCCCTCTCTGAAGCGTCAGTTTGGGCACCTTTCGTCAGACGTTGGTGTGGCCTTTCGGGGCCCACCTTGGGGGGCCTTTTGGTTCCCTGGTTTCCCTCTCGGCTTGCTGGACTTTGGTTCGGGCGGGTTGGGGCGGTGGCCGTTGCCTCCGGGTGGCGGCCCTTTATGCTGTGGCCCCGGGTTCGTCCTAGTGGCCCCCCTCGGCTGTCGGTGCTGGGGGAGTGGGCTCTGCTTCTGTGGCCAAGACAGTGGCTGCCTGGTGGGGTCTGGTATTGGCTGTGCTGTGGCTGTCGGGCGGTTGATCTGCCTGAGCAGCTGAGGGGGCTGGATGGGAACTGCGGTGTCTGGTGTGTGGGGCTTGGGGGGGGCTGACTTGGCGGGGAGAGACGCCTGGGAGCACCGGTCGGGCCTGCGTCAGGTTGGGCGAGGTCTAATTAAGTGTTTCCGGCCGGCTTGGGCTGTTAAGGTTAAGCTGCTGAGTGCTGCAAAGCTCCCTGTCGGACTAGCCAGCGATGGCCACCTGTGCGGATAGTGGGTTGTGACCTCTGGGTTGGACTTGTTTGGGTCTCGCGTGCTGGGTTCTGTGGGACTTGTTTGGTTTCTTTGGCTTGGTTGCGGGTACGGCGGGCGGAGGCATGGCACCACGGGTAGGAGATAGGCCCTACTGACCTCTTCGGTCTGTCACCACCTCTATGTATTTCCTTTGTTTCTGTTTTGTTTTGGGGTTGCGGGCAGCGGGTACAGGTCCTCCTCACCATTACGCTCTTCGGAGGCACTTGGCAAAGTGGGTTCATAGGGTCGACGGCCTGGCATGCGGATGCAAGTTGTGGACATGTTGGGCGCGACCTCTCTGCCTTGGTGCCGCCTGTGTTGATAAATTGTTGTTGGTTTTCTACTGTGGGGGAGGGATTGCGGGACAGTATTCAGGCCCGGCAGTAGTGCTTTTGTTTTTTGTACGGGGATCTTGCCTTTGTCTGACACCCTTTCGGCTTTTGGCTTCGGCCTGGGTCCTGCCTGTCGCCTGTGTATCTTGGTATTTCTGGGTTTGCCCCTCGTGCTCCTTGTTCAGGAATGATGCAGACTTGCTACAAGGGCTGCGGTTGATTCCACACTGGAGGGATTTCGGATGCGGTGGCGAGGAGGACTTTCTTTACCGTTGATGGCTTTGTATTTAGTGTTCGTGTTGTGGGCATGGCGCGGGCATGTTTAAGGTACGGGGTTGGAGGTTTGGTTTGTTCGTAGTTAGTAGTAGTTCCGGTTTACGTTAACCCTGTGCCGGCGGGGACTTGTCGTATGCCGGAGTCGGCGGTACAAGTATAAATAAATTAGATTGAATGTTCTAAGTAATTTCCTTACCTATTACTTTACGAATAAAACATCTTTACGCTCTTTATTACCTTTGCATATCCAACACATTTCTCACGAGCCTATATAAGGCGAAGCTATCTTAGATAAGGATTTAACAGGCGTTATCTGACAAACGGCGATAATGTAGATCAACGGATCTAAGAACTGTTATATCAGACAAGATAGGAATTAAGAAGAGAAGTATCGTTGCCCATCGCTATTAGTTAACCACAAGCTAGGAACGTTACAATCTGTCCCTTTACAGGTAGGGGGCGGAGCAGGTAGCGCCGGGGTTTGCTGACGTGGGGGCGGTGGTTGGGAAAGCCATTGTGACAGGTCACGTAGAGCTGACTCGATAGGGGCTAGGCAGGAAAGCGAAGGGGCCTGAGCGGCGGAAACACCATCAGACAACCCTTTGACCTTAGAGCTGAGGAGATCGATTCGTTCCTTGGTGGTGTTAAGTCCGTTGCAGGTTGCTACCAGGAGGGGGATGAGGACAGCTTCGCCATCACTGAGATTGTGTAGGTCGGACTAGATGTGGGGGGGAATGGAGGACAAAGCATCTCCTAGGACAGGCTGTAAAGACTGTAGAACGGCTGGGATCACGAAGACCGCAGGGTGGAGGGGCGCAGCAGAGCTTACCCTGGATAGATGAGTGGAACTAAAGTCAGACATTGAATCGCGAAGCAAAGACTTGAAACCTAAGCAAGAGGGAGGTCGTTGTGTGAAAGATAGGGGTCATACCAGACGCGATAGTGTTGAAGATGCGTGAGAAAGTTATGGTCAGGAAAATAGGGGACGCGGAGCATGTATCTTACTCAGCCGTTTTTTTTTTTTTTTTTTTTTTATCATATATTCGTTGTTTTAAGGTACAAGAACCTGCATGCAGCACTAGCTATGGCAAAAACAAAACCTGTAAACACGCACGTTCCACCTCCATCTGAGGCAAAAACCAAGAACCCCAAGCCCTTCTGGCATGAAGCCAACCGCACATCTCGTCCCGAATCAAGCCCCCCTTACAACCCAGACGAACTAAGTCCCAAGAGAAACCCAAAACAAGAAAAGCAGGAAGCCCAAGGAAAAATCCCCCCAGAAATCTCAGCCCAAAGGCACAAAGGAAAACCAAACCCATACCCACCAGACCATGCCCATAGCACGGCCGGCCGCTAAAAAGCTAACCCTATATCGGGCCCAAGAAAAGACCAGGTACACCGAGTAATGGCGCGACCCCCACCGAGGTGGAAACTTGATGAGGATGGAACCCGACCGACCAGAGATAGTGTAATACCGATTGGAGGGAGAGGAGCCAGGGCTGGGACCCCCCAGAGAGAGGTAGCAGTAAGGTGCAAGCTCAGGGGAGCAGTAGGGTGCTAGCCGGGTGGTAGTAGAGTACCAGCCCAGGGGCAGTAAGGTGCCAGCTGGGGGAGCAGTAGGGTGCTAGCCGAGAAGGATGGCATTAGGATGCCGGCCGAAGAGGGTGGCAGTTGGATACTAGCCGAACGAGCCGAGGGAGGAAGAGGGAGGGGTAGACCCAGATGCCGAAACAACAATCGGAAACGTGTTCGTGTCTTAACTAGGCGGTCTCTATAATCCCTGGTGCCCACAGTAGACAAAGCCACCTTAAAGGGCAGAGAGGAGGAGAGAGGCGAATTCGACCGTAGCCTGTTGAGAAAACCAACCACTAACCCCCGACCGTGGGACTAACCTGTACCCACCAGCGGGACAAAACCCGGACCCAGCAGAGAGACTGACCCGAACCGACCAGAGGAAAGGAGAAGGAATCCAATGTAATCGCGTACCGCAAACAGTATTCGCAGCCGTCTGTTGAAGGGAAAAAAGAAGTAACCCGACCGTGCTGTTGCAAAGTGAGGCCAAAGCAAAAGCAGGGAAGGAGAGAAACCCAGCGACGAGGACGCCAGGAAGGAGTAAGGAGGGGTCTCATGAGGGTAGACCACAAGAGAGAAAGCAGGAGAGAAGTTTTGCCGTTGCAAAAAGATGAAGGATGATGGCCTAGTCCCTCCCATAGGGGGAGGACCAGACACGAAAAGTGGTGAGAATTCCTTGGTGTTGAGATTTCAATCACCGGAGGTGTAGCGGAGACGGTCGTTGGTATCTTACTCAGCCGGACCGACCTCCTTATATATACCTCTCCTCGCGAACCCTAACCCTGCTGACTCATAACTCTGCGTTATCTAAACATAATCTAAACAAGTCATATGACTCAAATAAGTCATACGCGCGAGACCCACGACTCATAGTAGAGTCATGTGTAAAACATAACACATCATATCATAAACAAGTCATATGACTCAAGTGAGTCATATGCGCAAGACCCATGACTCACAGTGGAGTCATGTGCGAAACATAACAAATCATAACATAAACAAGTCATATGACTCAAGCGAGTCATATGCACGAGACTCATGACTCATAGTGGAGTCATGTGCGAAATCCTGAGCTCTCTGTCAGATCCGTGACAGAAGGTTATTAGCTGGTAGTCAAGTACTTCCTGACTATAGGTAGCAGAATCAATAGTGAGCTTATTTGAAATAAAAATCAAATCTCACTTCTTCCTACTACAGAACGTTGTTGAAATTTCTTGATTCGTTTCATAACTATAGGTCCTTAATAATAGCGTATATTCTCTCATACTGAGTCAGTATTTCGACATACCTAAACACCGCCTACATTACTACAGTTAAGATCTGTTTCTTCTGTTTTTTCATTACTATTGGGTGATAATGATTAAGCATTTATGCATGTATTACTTTCTTTGGTTTACAGGATATTTCATCCTTTTTACGTATTTTCTTAGACTTTAAAATCGTGATTATTTCTTCAAACTTACTGTAATTTCCCTCATACTCTCTTAGATTCATGCTTGTTTTACGGAAATATCTTGGTGTTAGGCATATACGACCTAGCATAGTGGTAATGTCATGCATCTAATTATAGAGGTCAATTGACTCAATAAGATGGTTGCGGCAAAGCAATATAGGAATTGAAATAATTTCTAATTGACAACTCCCTAACCACAAACCATATATGACCACTCGCAATAGTGAATAGCCAACTGAGGTGTTTTCTATCAATTAGATACAAGACATCTGGCACTATCAAACTACTTCAGAAGTTACCAATACCTGTTCTAGATTAGGTGTATGTCAGACAACTCTTATAGGAGTCCCTCTTAGAGGCAGGAGGTCCGAGGAGAATCATACTTGGATTGGAAAACTGAAGATGCATGAAGCCTTCTCATGATACTGGCGTCATCAGCAAAAATTCTAGCTTACATCCTGTGCGTCCTGTGCCTCAGACGCACTGGACGTCCAGAACGTAAATTGTTAACTGGGATGTAGAGGGACGTGGCAACCAATGTCAGGACACAATGGGCCATACCTGTCAAACTCAGGATACAACAGGACGTACCTGCCAAACTCAGGATGCAACAGAACACTCACCTAAAACTCTAGACGCCACTGCACACAGGAACAGACATCAGAATACGTCTCTTAAAATTCAAAATTGACGAGATACAGCCAATAAAAAGCATAACTTATACCTAGGTTATTCTAAAATAAACCATATTTTTACAGTAAACAAGATTTATTTTTATAGATACACAAGCCAGGGCTAAGATACAAAAATTAAGCAAAGATACGCGAGTAATACAGAGTCTAATAGTTAAACTAAGTTATAACTCCACCAATATTAGTGACAAGTAGACATCCTGTATACCGTTGGAAAGCTGGCATCGAGTACGTCTAGGACACCAAATGACAGTTTGGGCATCAGAGTATTGAAAACATAATCTGGCATTAAAGTCAGCCCTACACTAGGACACAAAATAGGCTATCACTCCATGGATATTGGTGCAGAGAAGACGTCCATTACACCGTTGGAAAGCTAGCGTTGGGGTGCACATTGCTGTAAAGTATCGAGTACGGCGCCCAAAGGATGGCAAAGGAATCCGGTGTCAAAGTCAGCACTTTGCTAGGATGCAAAATAGGCTGTAGCTCCACAGATATTCATGCAGGGAAGACGTCCTTTATACCATTGGAAAGCTGACATTGAGTACATCTAGGACACCAAACATCAGGCTGGATGTCATAGTATTGGGGAGAGATTCTGGCATCAAAGTCTGCACTTCGCCAGGATACAAACTGTAACTCCACGGATAATGGTGCAAGAATCACGTCCTTTACACTGTTGGAAAGCTGGCGTTGAGTACATCTAGGGCACCAAACATCAACCTGGGCGTCAGAGTATTGAGTACAGAATCTGGCGTCAGAGTCAGCACTTCGTCAGAGGAAATATTACCTCCATAATAGGCTGTATCTCCATCAATATTGATACCGAGTAGACGTTCTTTATACCGTTGGAAAGCTGACATCGAGTTGAACATTGCTGTAAGGTATCGAGTACAGCGCACAAAGGATATCTGAGGAATCTGGTGTCAAAGTCAGCACTTCGCCATGGTAAACATCACCTCCAAAATAGGCTGTATCTCCACCAATATTGATGCCGGGTAGATATTCTTTATACCGTTGGAAAGCTGACGTCGAGGTGAACATATCTGTAAAGTATTGAGTACTGCGTCCAATGGAGGGTTGAGGAATCTGGCATCAAACTCAGCACTTCGTCAAAGTAAATATCACCTCCATAATAGGCTGTATCTCTACCAATATTGATGTAGTGTAGACGTTCTTTATACCGTTGGAAATCTGGCATCGAGTTGAACGCTACTGTAATGTATCGAGTACTACGCCCCAAGGATGGCCGTGGTATCTGGTATTAAAGTCAGCACTTCGCTAAAACACAAAATAGTCTGTATCTCTACCGGTATTGATGCTGGGTAGACGTTCTTTATACCATTGGAAATCTGGCGTCGAGTAGAACGTTGTCCTAAAGCGTCAAGTACTGTGCCACAATGATGGCTGAGAAATCTGGCGTCAAAGTCAGCACTTGGCCAGAGTAAATATCACTTATATAATAGGTTGTATCTCCACCAATATTGTTGCCAAGTAGATGTTCTTCACACCGTTGGAACGCTGGCATGAAGCGGAATGTCGCAGCAAAGTATGAAGTACTGCACGTAAAGCATGGCTGGAGAATCTGGTGTCAAAGTCAGCACGTTGTCAGGACACAAAATAGGCTATGACCTCTTGTAAACACACAGTAGGCAGTTGTTCTTTAGTCCAATAGAAAGCCGAAATCGAATAGAATGTTGTCCTAAATTATTAGCTTTGATGGTATAGGGACTGAGGAGCAATAGTAGTTGACAGACCTGTTATTGATATACTGACCGTGATGTTGTGGGGTTGTCCAAGTGTTACTCAACGTGTCGCAGTCTGAGAAAAACTTAACAAACACCCAAGTTACCGTGTACTCCCATAATCACAACTATCACTCACTTTTACATTCTACCGGGTGGCCATTTTGGCTACCAGATCCTTCAAGAGCCCAAAATATAATTTACTATATCTTACCGGCATTTCCTATTTCTGTGGATATTTTTAGATTTGGTCATAGTGTCCGAGTCGGCCAGTGGTAAATATACTGATGGCTGGTATTTACCTTGGTATCATGATTAACGGGGTGTTTGGCACGCCGTTATTGGAAATAATCTTGATTTCGAAACATGTTTTGGGCCAAATCATGTGTTGCAACAATGAGTGGGTTTGGCACAGCATTGTTTGTACACATGATAAAATCATTGTTTGAACACATGTGTTGGAATAATATCAAAAAATTACGACAATGATTACTAAAAGATTAATTTTACAATGAATATATATTATCTGAATTTATAAACCATATATTAATAATCTGTGTATTATATAGTAGGGAGAAAATAATAGAATAATTTATAGGAAGTTAATGATAGAGTTTTAAGAAATTTTATATTAAGGTCTATACAAAATACTATTATAAATGTTATTTTTACAGGAATACTATTTTCTGGACAAATAGATAATTATGTATGTAATATATTAATAAATTTTACCATAGTCCATAGTATACTCTGCTGAATTTATATAATAGGTTTAAAAAATATTATTTTAAAAACATGTGTAGAAACAATAATACAGTTTGGTACACTCATGTGTTCAAATAATCCATGTTGTTTGTTTGTACACATGTGTAGAAAATATTGTTTTGAAATCAAGATTATTTCAAACAACGGCGTGCCAAACACCTCCTAAGACTCTCTGCCGTCTTGTGTCTAAACATTAGCAAGGATTGAGACTCTCTGCCATCTTGTGTCTAAACATTAGCAAGGATTGAGACTCTCTGCCATCTTGTGTCAGGACATCAGCAAGGAGCAAGGTCAACCTAGCCAAATTAGGAGTAGAAAATTATTGCACCCTTACTTAGGATGAACTCAGGACATCCCAGACTCCACCGGACACTTCAGGATGTCACGAACGCTACCGGACACTTCAGGACGTTCAGGACCCCGCCGGACACCCCTGGACACTTCAGGACATCCTGGATGCATGGAACACCGGTAACTATACATTTGCGTCAGGATGCACAGTTGACGCATCTGATACAGGGTTTTTTTTTTGCTGATAGTGTCGAGACTCATGCAAGCATATATTAATTATGCACCAGTTCCCGACCACGAACTTAGCTAGTTCTTAATCATAAGGGACATTTGGCATGATAGCCATTCGGACTACATTTACATACTTAGTCCATTCAAGCCTAGAGATTGTAAATAGATCATTGGGAGATAGGACGCTATTCTCTCATAGATAAATATCTCGTCTCAATTAAGATTGAAGTGGTGTATGAACTTTCAGGGTTAAATGGTGTTCACACTTAGTAGAAACTAAAGTTGAAAGCTCCTAAGTCCTAGTTAGTATAGGAATACTAAGTACTGGTAGATTAGTATAAATAGGTTTAAGGTCTCCGGGTTAGTTAGAGGAATCAAGCAACGGAGAAGAGACCTGAACAATATAATAAATTTACAGAATTACGAATCTTTACTTTTATTCTTTTATTACCTTACGAGTCTTCCTACACAATCTCCGATCATAAGATTCAGGCCCTAGTCCAACCGATAGGATCGATCTCGGCTACCGCCTAACACTTAGCAGATTCTCTGGGTCTAACATGTTCACCCTTATGTTTTTCCTACTTATGTTACCATTTTACACGGTTGTACTTATTTTTCTCCCTATTATATATTTCTGTTACACGGCATTTACGGGGAGGATGCAAACTTATATTAATAGACGCTATCGCTCGCTTCGTTTAAAAGAGAATTAAGGACAAGAATCTCTGCCAATCTGTCTTCATACCTCTTACCTCCTCGCTAGTAACGTGCCTGTAATACTCTCTTAATAATATTACAACCCTATAATCTATATTACTATTAAGATCATACCATTCACAAATTCTATAAATGCCCTCCATACTATAATTCTATTTCTTCCAAACCTCTTCCAATTGTTAATACCATCTGAATCGTATTATTCAGTTGCATTTCATATTACTAGTAGATGATGGGTGAAACCGATAGTTGAAAAATAGGACTTATCCGAAAATAGAACTTTAAACCAATCCACAAACATCTAGTACAATTGAGCCTGAGCTCACTAAACGTACTGCGTTTGATTTTTAGGTCATACCTTAAACTTTCACTAAGATTGACATTTATAATAACACATAGTAGCTATTATACCACAAATATAATCTGTGGAATACACATATGCCATCTTATTATGTATCATATCCTAGGACATATACTGAGTCCGTCAGGCCTAGATTATAAAAGACTGTAATTACTTCTTTTTCTTATCATCAAAAATGGAAGACTGACCTGATTGACTTATATTTTCAGGAGTACCTCATAGCTTTATTTTCTTATATATCTTTTAGCATGTTTGTTAATCAATGTTTACCTTAAATACAAGTTCAATAGCTAGTAAGTACTGTCTTTACATGGAAGCTCTCTGTTGAGCATATTGTTAGGCGGAGACAAGCGGTATAGACTCAGGGTTGTTGAGGCCAATCGAGATTCGTTTATATAGACGGAGATTTGTCTAGGAAGGCTCGAAAGCAACTCATTTCGTTTATGACTACTAAAAGTGCAAGAAAGTAAAATAGAATCGTAAAAACAATATTATATTGTTAAGGTCTCTTCTCCGTTGCTTGATGATGTCTTAAGCTTGGGAGGCACTTCGATATTTATATTCCGCGTCTGAGTGTTCGCAGACTACATTTATCTAACATACAAAACATGTACCTCTTCGATTTTAACTCGCAACATCGAGTACTCCCTAAAGGTGCGAATATCAGGAGACCCTAAAAGCCATCACAACCTCTTCGGTAATTACTATTTCTCATTTGGAAGACATACTTCTTATCAGTAGTAATTATCCGATCCTCAGAGTCATTAGAACTGTAGCCAAGTTCTCAAGTCGAACTATGTTGGCTCCAATAGTCCTTTTCGTTGTCAAGAGGATCAGTCATGATACGAAGTTGCCTTTGCATATATGTCGGAGTCGATGACTTGCAGTTGTGATAACTCGACAACTAACCGATGGAATTCGTTCCGATGACTCTTCCTTCGTAAACGAGAAGTCATTCTATTCAATACTCTCATAATTCCTCAGTCGGCAACTCCTGGTTGTTCTATGTAGAGGGGGTGGACCTTCGTGTTGTGTTGGTCATAAATCCCGCAACTGCGGTACACCCCATATCATAGTTGCAATACTCCTTGGAGCACATTGGCTTCCCTGGTAGTGTTCCCAGGAGCTCCAGACACTTTCTGATTATCGGAGGGTGGGCGTGAATGCGTTGGTTCTTTGTTCCGAACCTTCTAACATTTATATCGCGACCTTATGTGAAATCGTCCCATTACTTATGGCCAATATCAAAGATGACACGTTTTTGAAGCCTAGTAACTCCCCGAGTAATTAGCGGATTGACTTCGTTCCACTTCTCAGTTCTTACAAGAGGTCCCCTCTTATATATCCTGTGAACCACCTTCAGTCGGACGGACAGTAGCAATGTATACGGTGTTATTCTGACACCTTCAATTCTGTGACCATATAGTCACAGGACGCAACTAAGGTTAATGTGTATGATTATACGCGGGTCCCGTCAGGAGGCCGGAGGAGGGTGTTGGAGACTAAGATTCTCGAACTCGGGTAAAGTTACCCTGCCTAGAGTACCCCTAGGCTATCGGAATCGGGTACTCCTAACACATATACTGCCTAGGGTAGTAGTAACATCACGTAACCGACTATGGAGGTCAGGCGACTTAAAAGAATGGTTGCTGTAAAGCTATATAGAAATTAAGATAATTTTTAATTTATATCTCACTGATTGCTAATTATATAAACCACCTATAATAGTAACTTGCCGAGTGAGAGATTTTCTCTCAATAAGATAGAAGACGTTTAGTGCCATCAAGAAACTTCAGAAGCTACCAATACCCGTTCAAGACTAGATGTATTATTAGCAAAAATTCTTGGTTCCGTCCTGTGTGTCATGTACGTCTGATGCACAGGACGTCCGGTACACAAATCATTAACTATGATGTACAGGAATGTGGTAACCAACGTCAAGACGTAACGGGCCATACCTGCTAAGCTCAGGATGCAACAGGACGTACGTGCCAAACTCAGGACCTAACAGAATACCCACCTAAAACTCAGGATGCAACTGCACATAGGAACTGACGTCAGAATACGTTTCTTAAAATTCAGAATTCACCAGATACAGCCAATACAAAGCATAACTTATGCCTAGGTTATTCTAAAACAAACAATATTTTTACAGTAAACAAGATTTAGTTTTATGGATACACAGGCCCAGGCTAGGTTACAAAATGTAAGCAAGGATACGCAAGTAATACTGAGTCTAATAGCTAAAACTGGGTATAACTCCACCAATATTAGTGCCAAGTAAACGTTCTTTATACCGTTGGAAAGCTGGCATCTAGTAGGATATTGCTGAATGGTATGAAGTACTGCGCCTAAAGGAAAGGTTGAGAAATTTGATGTCAAAGTCAGCACTTTGCCAGGATACAAAATAGGCTGTAACTCCACGGATATTGGTGCAGAAAAGACATTCCTTATACCGTTAGACCGCTGGCGTTGAGTACGTTTAGGACCCCAATCATCAGCCTGGACATCAGAGTATTGAGGACAGAATCTGGTGTCAAAGTCAGCACTTCACCAGGGTAAACATTACCTTCATAATAGACTGTATCTCTACCACTATTGATGCTGAGTAGACATTCTTTATACTGTTGAAAAGCTGAGATCGAGTTGAACGTTGCTGCAAAGTATTGAGTACTGTACCTAAAGGATGGCCGTGTAATCTGGTGTCAAAGTCAGCACTTCCCTAGGGTAAACATCACCTCTATAATAGGCTGTATCTCCACCAATATTGATGCCGAGTAGATGTTCTTTATACCGTTAGAAAGCCCGAATCGAGTAGAACGTCACTGAAAAGTATCCAGTACTGCACTCAAAGGATGGCTGAGGAATCTGGTGTCAAAGTCAGCACATTGCCAGAACACAAAATATGCTATAACCTTTTGTAAACACACAGTAGGCAGATGTTCTTTAGTAGAATGAAAAGCTGAAATCGAGTAGAATGTTGCCCTAAATTATTAGCTTTGATGGTATAGGGATTGGGGAGCAATGGTAGTTGACAGACCTGTTGTTGAGATATTAACTGTGATGTTGTGTGGTTGTCCAAGTGTTACTCAACATGTCGCAGTCTGAGAAAAACTTAACAAAACACCCAAGGTACCATGTACTCCTACAATCACAACTATTACTCACTTTTACATTCAACCGGTGGGCCATTTTGGCTGCCAGATCCTTCAAGAGACTAAAATAGAATTTAGTACGTCTCATCTCTTATTTCTGTAGATATTTTTACTAGTAGATTTAGTCATAGTATCTGAGTCCGCTGGTAATAGATATACTGATGGCTGTTATTTGGCTTGGTATCATGATTAAGACTCTCTGCTGTCTTGTGTCAGGACATCAGCAAGGATCAAGGTCAATCTAGCTAAATTAGGAGTTGAAAATTATTGCATCCTCGCTTAGGATGAACTCAGAGTGGGTTGGACCCAACTGGACACCCACGACATCCCGGACACCGCCAGACACTTTTGGACGTCCAGGACGCATGGGATGCCAATAACTATACATTTGCGTCAGAAAATACAGCTGACATATCTGATGCAGGTTTTTTTTTTGCTAATGATATTGGATGGCTCCAATAAGAATCCCTTGTAGAGGTAGGAGGTCGAAATGCATGAGTCTTTCTATGATGCTGGCGTGTTGAGATTCCTAAAAGCATATATTCTCTATGCACCAGTTCCTAATAATGAACTTAGCTCGTTCTTGATCGGAAGGAATGATTGGAATGATAGCTATTCAGACTACATTTTTATACTCCGTCCATTAAAGTCTAAAGATCGTGAGCAGATTATTGGGAGATAGGATTCCATTCTCCTGGGATAAATATCTCATCTCATTAAAGGTTGAAGTAGTGTGTGGACTATCAGGGTCGAAAAGGTGTTCACACTTAGTTGAAACTAAAGTTGAAAGCTCTTCAGTACAAGTTAGTATGAGGAAACTAATTACTGGTAAATTAGTATCAATAGGTTTAAGGTCTCCGGGTTAGTTAGAGAAGCAAGCAACCTAGATGAGACCTTAACAATATAATGAGCTTACAAAATTCCAATCTTTACTTTCTTACTACTTTACGAGTTTTCCTAGACAATCTCCAATCTTAAGATTCAGGCCCTAGTCTGACTGATAAGATCAATCTCAGCTACTGCCTAACCCTCTCACTCTAGGATTGGATACTTGATAAACTAATTGGAAAGACTCACAGCTCACTAGTATGCACCACCCTTCCTATACATTGGTAGCTTGGTATTGTCATGTAATGCAACAATGTGAACTCTTTTGTCTCAGGTAGTCTCTCTTCCCTTTATTTCTAAACAATAGTAATCTGGACCAGTGCCCATATTCTTCATTGTAGAGTTGCTGCAGTTGTGCTTTTCTGTATCTCTAGCTACTTTACTACACGATGTCAGGTTGTAATAGAGTAACTACTCTATGTTAACCACCTCCTTCCTTAATAATGTCGCTTCCACATGCACTTCAATATTTGCCAGACTTTCCCCTACCCCCTTTGTACTGTACTTATGCACGAGAAGCTGAGGTTATTTTTCAAATTTTGTCTTCTTTGCATATCAAGGATGCCAGAGAGGTCATTATACTTCCAAGAATATTTTCTACGCTATTAGATATATATTCTACACCTCTAGCTAGGTGGTAAAGCAAAAATAAATATTTTGTGGTTGTTGTCCGAGAGTGGGTTTTCAATTGGCACAGGCTCATATTATGTTCTTCTAGATTAGTAGGTATTATTAATTATTATTATGGTCTCCTGGTGAACTCAGGTTTTGCCGTTGAAAAAAATCGGGGCCCCGATGCCCCCTTATAAAATTCTGTGGGGCCGGGTAACCCGAGAGGAGCTACTTCAAACTTGCTCAACACCACGTTTCCTTTGGCGAATCCTGAGCCTTTCCCAATCAAATCCCTTATCCTTCTCAATGCGTTCAACAACTTCCTCTGGAATGTTCTTCTGGACCCTTTTTATTCTTGCCTTCTCGTCACTGGCCGCTGCAGCTTCCGGAGCTTGGATATTTGAAGATGCGCAAGCTGTTGTCGCCGCAAGAGGAGGTAAAGCTGATGCTTATAAGTGAGTGCTCACAAACTAGAAAACACACCCGGAATTTTGGGGCGGTGAGAGCAATCGGGATTGTTTCCAATTGACAAACCATCTCGCTAGGTTCTCCCCCACCAAATCAATCAAAGGAGCTATCAGCCTTGGGCCAAAGGATGTATTAAAAGTCTCGTTGGCCGTCAAGGAGGACTCTAAGGTTGGCCGCCCTCACCAAGCGTTCCTTCTGGTTCAGGAACCTGGGAGCAAAGTGGAGACCTTTTTCCCGCTTTCTGTGAAAGAGTTGTCGGGCAAAGCTAGGGTCGATTTGGTATGATATATCTTCATATGGGTGCTCAGATGGTTACGTGTCCTAACCAATTGTTCCCATGACAGTCTCACAAGGATCTCTCGCCCTTTCTACTTACCGCTCCTTCACTTTTGCTGTCGCTTGTCCTTGGCTCCTTCGGCGAATCTGCTGCCTCAATTGTTACCATCGGAAACGTCGAGCCCTCCCTTGACCCTACCTCGAAAGCCCTCCTCGAGAAGCAGAAGCAGAAGGATATTGGCGAGGGAACTGCTATCTACAAGGCCAAGGGTGAGATCCGTCATATCTTCAGAGTGGATCCTCAGAGCCCCCCTAGGATTATTACCCTGGTTTTCTTGCTCTCGGTGTTGGTGGGACTTGGCGGTCTTTTCGTAGTTGTAAGCTTCCCACTGACGCGCTACGGGCAGCTGAATTGAGACTAATGAGCGTAATAGTGGTTCCCAATTCTTGGAGGGAACTTGTCTCACCTCCGCCAAGCTCTCAAAGCTGCCCCGATCTCCCACCCGATCTTCTTTGCTAGCTTGCTTTCGCTGGAGGGCATCTTCTTCATGTACTACACCCACTGGAACCTCTTCCAGACACTCGCCGGAATGGCTCTCGTAGGACCCGTCGTCTTGTTCAGTGGCAGTCGCGCTTTGAGGGAAGTTAGGGCCAGAAGAGAAAAGGGAGAGCGCTAAGCGGTGGAAAATTTGTAGTCGTGACCTCTGATGCAGTTGTGATACCAAACATCACACGAAATTAAAATGGGGAAATGTGGCATTTTTATTTTCCCGGGTTTTCGGAATTAAAAAAAATACTGTCTGGGAGAATGTCAAGTTAGAATTGTGCTGTGTTGATTCAAGAGGGGCGAATGGAATGGGAAATGGGCTTCGGAATAAAATGTATGCTACTTTTGTGGGGCTGTTTCAGGGAATGGGAAGGAATATATTATGTTAAAATGCGACGGATGCCCGAGCGAGATGAGCCAGGCAGTCAGATGAGCGCTTCTTGGCGGGAGCGTTGGTACAGTACTGTATGGTGCTAGTGCTCAATATGATTTTGTTTTGAGTCAATTGTGTCCATGGCTAAAGCTTCGATATTGACAGTTTTGTACTGTACAGTATAGATACAGTACACTGCCTTTCCAAAAGCAGTACTTTCTGTTCTACGGTCTGCGTTCTGGTCATCCTTACTACCCTCTTGTACTGTGGTTTAGAGCTTCAATATGTCATCGTGGGCTCGGGCATTTAGGAGGCTGTGCTACGGGTTTTATTTATCTTTGATTAAATTCTAGTGAATTTACTCTCGGATAGATATATGTCATGGATTGTAGTATCATTACTGTGTTGAACCTTTTTATGCTACAACCGTGCTCTGACTAAATCACCAGATGTCTCCACAAGGGCCCCGGAAGTGTGATAGATGTAAATAACTGATTCGGTTATGGTATGGGTTGATGGATGGTAATCCCAACAGCGAGGGAGCTGTATCATTAAAAGTGCGGATGAAGAATGGATAAATGGGAGCAAACGAGTGAGCGTGCGAGTGAGATTGTGTGCGGACGAGTGTGTGCATGCTTATGGGCTTGTGCCTATGATAGGAGGGTGCCTGGGGTCTGACCCCCTAGTGGTCTTTTCCTATATATTATTAGGGGATGTTTGGCAATGTCAAGATTTGTGCCTGGGGTTTCGGGTAAGTCTGGTGAACCTCGCCTTGTTGGCTCCAGTCTTCTTGCACACCCGGAGAACGGTATCGTATCTGCTCCAGGTGTGATACCACGCCAAGAGTTCGACATACTTTTGTGCTCTGGCGGCCTTTCGTACCCACACAGACCTAGCCTATGGGAGCACATCATGGGTGCGCGCGCAGTGCATAAAACCTGCTTGTACAATCTCTTATAGTGCATTGTGATTTTATTCGGTTCCAAATTGTGCTTACAAAACGCCCCCTTATTCTGCTCTATTGGTTGGAGGTGTAAAGAGATGGGTCCTGTGGAAGGTTGCTGGCTGATGGGGAGGGGGTGAATGTTCTTATCGCTTGTCGAGCTTAGTTGGCTTTGGGCTTGTGTTCTAGTACCGGTATGATATGTGGTCGCAGCCAGTTGTGATCATTTATTGTCACTCGGTTGGAATGTAAATTGCAATGTATGATAATATTAAAGGATGAGACGAAAACAGGGGCATAAACTCTATTTCTGTAGCTGGATCTAAACGGAATAAACTCTCATGTGCAATAACTAATCACTTTCGGACTAAACAGGAGGAAAAGAAAAACCCCTTTCCTAAATCTAAAATTCGAAACCAGATGGCGCACAAGAAGAAATCTCCACTGGTAAAAGATAGTGCGAGTGCGCTGGTATATTTAGGGATATCGGTCCGTTGCTGTTCCCACCGGTATTGATCCCGCCCTCGAAGATCTGGATGTCGGTAGCGCTAATATTCGTGTCGCCTTTTGAGATCCAATATTCCGGTGAGATGTGCTGGTATCCGAGTATTACGGGTGGGAGGCGGGGGACGGGGTCGTCTTAAAAAAAAAAAAAAAGAGAAATTAAAGTATAAGTATCATTAAATTTTGAAGGGAGGGGGGGGGGTTTACCGGTGTGGGTAACGCGAAAGTTAGTTCCCGACTTTGAGATGAAGGTTGATAGCTCTTCGTTCCCGATTCTGGGTGCACCAAAGGTGTACTGTCACACTTCCCCATTAGCCAACAGCACCACCACCTCCGCATCCCAAGTTGGGCTCAACAACATACCAAATCAACCTCCACACCCCCCCTCCTAATCTCCTCAGCCATTAATGTCGCGATAGCCCCACCGAGCGAATGCCCTACAACAACAACCGTGTATCCTGGATTCTCCCTCCTCAGTTCCTCAACGCTCTTCACCACGGCCGGTAACGCTTCCTGCATGGCTTCGTGAAACCCGCTATGTACTTCACAACCCGGGCATATCTCGGGAACTTCCTTGAGCTTTGCCTGCACGTTTGCCAGCCAATTGCGCAACGAACTGCTGCCGCGGATGGATATCACGATGGATTTGACAGTGTCGTCGCGGGCTACTAGGCCGGTTGTGTCGGCGTCTTGTGTGCTACCATGGATGTTAGTAGAGGAAGGAGGAGGAGAGGAAGGGGGAGGGAGGACGGACTTTGCGAATTCTAGAATCGTGGTGATGTTATTTGTAGTTATCTCCGGACACACGCCCCCAGCGCAGGTGACTTCAGTGCCAACGACGTGATTAGGATCGCAGTACGCCGCTGCTGCGAACTCGGCAAAGTAGAGGATTTTGGGAAGGAGTTTTGGATCAAGGGCTTTACATTGGTTAGTTTTTGGCTCTATAGTTGGTTTGATGTCGATACTGGTCGGGGTTGATAGCGACTTACTTCCTTTGGAGGTGCTAGGGTTGTCACCACCGATGATATCTTTCCCTGTCTCGACGAGGTTCTCCCAGATATTTTCGAATAGGTCACCGGCTCCAGCTGTTGCTACAGGTGTTGGTGCTGCGCTACTGGCTTGGATATATGATCCTGAGAGACCAGATATGATGGCGAGAAGAGTCGTTGCCCCACGCATTATCTATTACTGGCTTATCTAATTATGCAAAGATTGGATGTTTAGAGAAAGAGCGTGTAGCCTTTTAAGGATTAAGAGAAAATGGAAAGAATGATTTCGAAAGAGTGACTATGGATGAACTATAACTATTTCGGATGCGTGAGAACGATTTTAAGATGTCTTGAAATGGGGAATGGAAGCCATCTTTAAACCTTTCACGCTCTACTTCACTTACCACTTTCAGAGTTTCCAACTACCCTGCTATAGTACCACCCAAGGCGCTGATCCTCAATAGCATTTATCCACTGGACTCCTCGTTAACCAGGTCAATGCTCAGAATAGCATGCGTGGAATCTCGTATATCAATTCTTCCGAGAGACCGCAAAAACGAACACCCCGGGGGGGGGCTAGTCGATGAAACAAACCTGCTTGTTCCACAGACAGAAGTTGAATCCCGATAATTCATGCTACCGAACGATACTAGAAGGCGGGAAGGGGGGTTGCATTATCCACCATATGCACCCCTACGCGCTTAGCATGGGAGCAATTTCCCCACAACTGCGCAGAACAGCACAGCCATTAAATTACGAGTAAACACCACTAGAGGATAAGGAAAGTAAGTAAGAGCACAACACAACACAGCACAGTGCAGTGGAACAGATGTGCCTCCCCGGTATGCTGGAGGCAAGCTGGGATGGACCTTTGTGGAAGTACCACTATACAATATATAAGCACAGTACCGGGGAAGGTCAAGTTGTTGTACAATGCCATGAGAAAAAGTGATTGTCACTTGCCATTTTTACACCAAAAGTGGCCATTTCTGCAACAATCCAACAATGCCACATCGACTTCACTTGGTTCTATGTTGGTTTCAGGTAACAGGTCCTGATATGAACTTCTCAATACCTCAATTTCAGTGGGATCAGATGTGTCTTATGATATGATACATTGTTGGCCAGGCTATGAAACTGGGGATTATCAAAACAAGTACCCTTTTCTATGGGCCTCCATAGAATTTTTGTGGCTTAACAGGGATATTTCAATAACCTTGACCCTCTCTTGCTTGTGGAATAGCCAATTCACTATCAATTGCAGCTAAAGAGATATGAATTAAAACCCCAGGTTACTGAGAAATTGGCAGGGGTTAAATTTCGCTAGTGTTTTCAGAGGTACTCTACCCGACAGACAATGACTTATGCCCAAGAACTATGATATAACTGAAAAACGATTTCTCGTGTTTTGCATGTGGTTTCTGGATTAGATAGATGGACTAAACATTCCGGCTGGGGGTACCGCAACGTAGTCGAGCAAATACAATCACCGGCAGCTGGTTTGCAGCGCTTGTACCGAGTACGGTACCGGTAATATACGAGGGTGTCTTGGTGCACGCTAGGATTTTCATGTTCTACGTAGAGGGAATTGTCTTCATCAACGCCAGATCATCACTCCAGCGCGCTTATGCTAGCGAGAAAAGTGATTCCGTAGCGCTGAAGCGAGCTAAAGATACAAAAAGCTCAGTAGGGCTCCACTGTAACTTTCAGGGCAACCTATCTGTCCTCACTTTCGTCTAGGGGGGATGACGGGAGGTTAGGAGTGTGGTGCGGTATGTAGCGTTGAAACCATTAACACCGTACAGTGTGTACGAGTAGTGCTTTGCGGGGGGGGGGGGTTTATATTTTTTCTTGTTAAATCCTAGAATTCATTTGCTTAAATAGGCGCAAACCTCTACTATAGAGACCATGCAGGAGTCCCCAATTTAATCATCATGATATGCTGGTCAAAAGCCTCCTCTGCAGGTCTAGGGAAAAAACAAACCATCCCAAGTCCCTCTGGTATGGGGCCAACCACACATCAAACCCCCAAACAAGAATCTATACTAAGCCAAGCTACCAGTAAAGCAAGCAGAACAATCTACCTGGACCAGAAACTCCCTCACACAATCAGTAAAAAAGCCAACATACAGGCCTAAGAAGGAAATTTGTATGAGATAACAAGAAAACTCATACTATGTTAGCTTGAGAAAGGAAACACTAAAGAAAACACAAAAAAAAAGAAACTCCTGAAATAAACAAAGCTCTCAGGTTTTTTCCAAACTAGCCTCCAATGAGTGAAGTGTTTACAGGTAAACCAGTCTTGTTTTGCAGACAGGAAACTGATCTGAAAGTCATAAAGAGACAACAGTCCAGGAGTGCTGGCTCCTGATCAAGTCATGAATGACTAGTTGAACAATGAGTGACCAGAGGTAGTATAATACAATCTGTATTTTATCAGGAAATCTAGCTATGTGGTAGTGATATTCTACTCAGTGGAGGATCACAGACAGCAGTGAGAAAAGAAGAAATCCTTTATAGTATCAGCAAAAATAAACTCTTATATCTGGTATATTCTATGCATCTGACATACAAAATACCTGAATACTAACCATGATTCAGGATGTATGTAGACATCACAGCCAAACAAAGTCTAGATATAAGTAAACGTGGCAACCAAAGTCTGAATTCATGCAACTGGACATAACAGGATGTAACATGATGTAATAGGACATAGTAATCAACATCAGAACACTATTTTTTAAATACTAGTAAATTCACACAATACAGCCAATATAAAACATAACTTATATCTAGATTATTGCAAAAAGAACTGTCATATTGTACTTTAAGATTTATCTTTATGAATACCGTGACTAGTTTATAAAAATTGAGTGAGGATATAGTAGTAATATAAAGTTTAGTAGATATAATAGGCTATATTTCTAACAATACTAATATTGAGCAAACATTCATTACATTATTAGAAAGCTGGTATTGAGTAGGTCTACTAGGATGCAAAATATCAGAATACATGTCAGATTATCCAGGATTGAACTTGAATCTGGCATCAAAGTCAGCACATAATCAGAACTTTACTAAAAATACCACTTTCATAATCGCCTCTAACTCTACAGGTAATGGTACGTAAAGGGCACTATTCACACTGACGGAAAGCTGGTATTGAGTATGTCTTAGATGTGAATTATCATCTTGTAAGTCATAGTATTCAGGATGGAATCTGATGTTAAAGTCAGCACATAGTCAGAATCTCACTAGAAAAGACAACTTTCATAACAGCCTGTATATCTGCCAATGTTAATGCAGAGAAAACGTTCTTTGCATTATTGAAAAGCTGGCACTAAGTGGGTTTAGGTACAAAATATCAGCCTGTATGTCATGGTGTTAAGAATGGAATCTGGTGTCAAAGTCAGCGCATAGTCAGAACCTTACTAGAAAAGACTTGGACTATATTTGTAAAAGACTGTATCTTGACCAATAGTGATGCTGAGTAGACATTCTATACACTGCTAGAAAGCTAGCATTAAGTATTATAGTAATTTCTTTCCCATGTTACATCTTAATATATTTAATAATACACGTTGTATTTTCACTCACTGTTATATTTTAGATAATCCCTGCATACTATGGACATTCCTATAGTTAGATCATATTTTCATAAATCCCATAGATATTTTATTGAATGTGAACAGGGAACTTAAGTGTCATTTTCTTAGCTGGTTATTGTATAAATATGGTTTTCTTTATCTTTTATGCACAATTATGCACAGTGATTATGTACTAGATTTGTGCTATTTCCTTAATATTTCCCATAATAATATTCCTAATAGTGACTGCTTGTTAGGCGGAAGCTGACTCTAAATATTGGTCAATAAGACTTAGGCCTGAATCTTTCGTAATAGACGGAGATTTGTCTAGGAAGGCTTGGTGTCGTTCTTTTCGTTTATGACTACTAAGAACTCGCTTAATCTATAGAGGAAATATTTTTATAAAGATTCGTAGGTAAAACAATGTTATATTGTTAAGGTCTCTTCTCCATTGCTTGTCTATGTCTAAAAGCTTGGGAGGCACTTCGATATTTATATCCCGCGTCTGAGTGTTCGCGGACTACTTCTAATCCTCCTATAACTAAGTACCTTTCCCAAGATTGTACGCTAACGTCGCATAGTCTTAACAAGTGCGAACACCGTTTGACCCTGAATTCTTTCACACCATCTTCGTACTCATAAAATCTTTTCCGTCTTATCGTAGGATGCGCTATTATCCTCAAATGACCGGTCTTCGATTTATAGAGACGAGTAGACTTATATTTGAAACTTCAGTCGACTTGACTATCGTCCCAGTAGTCTCTTCCGACTTCACATAGTGGCCAGCGTATGCGTCGGGCACCTATGCATGATGCAGGCTTTGTAGACAGTGCGCCAACACCCGTATGTCTACCGCCTATTAGGTCTTCTGAGTCTGAGCAGCTTCCCCTCAGTCTGCCTCGCCTCAAAGAGAATCACCTCTCGAGGGATCCCGTTTCCAGGACCAACCAACATACAGCGGCCTTCAGATAGGTATTGGTGTCATATCTATCCCCTATGGCCTCTGGGGCACAGTAGGAGTAGTTGCGGATTTTCGAACCGAAAACGTCCTGTCACTTTCGGCCTGTAGTTAGGATGCCTAACTTTTGAAGCCTAATAACTCAATGCGCCTCAAACGGACTTCCTCCGTTTCACTTCTCAGAGGTACCCAGAGGTGCCCCCTTATATATTCTGCGAACGGCTTCTGGTCGGATGGACGGCAGCGACGTATATGGTGTTATGAAGTGGGCTTCATTGAGATGATATTATAGTCATGGGACGCAACTCTTCGAAATCTCGCTAAGGACGTGCTGGCCCCAGAGCGGGGCCGGAGGGGGGTGTTAGGCTTCGATAAATGAGGGTTTGTGCGCAGTTACCCTACCGAGAGGTCAGTGCATTTTCTTTATGCCTAACACTGCTGCTGATATTTCTTCAATTAACTAAGTTATTATACTAAGATAGATTAAAATATATATTACCTTTAGTATTTACACTCATCTTTTTCTGAAAGTCTTGTGGCTTTAAGGAGTATTTTATTAGACAATACTATCAATTGAATACCTATGGTAATTATATTATACAGTACTAGGTTAAATTGTTTCATACCATCAGCGGTAACTAAATAACATCTTAAACAATCCCATTTGACCAATCCACTACTCCTCATCAAAAAAATGCCTACAGAGAAGACCCGCTCTTTTACAGACTTTGAGAGAAGACAAATTGTTACTTTAAGAAAACTACAGCTCTCTTTTGCTGAAATTGGAAAGCTCTTAAACCATTCAATGAGTACATTTCATAGTTTCTATAAATAATATCAAAAGAGTTTGGATGAAAAAAACCTCCTAACTCCAGGATGATACAAAATTATTGATAACAGAATCTGCCACTGCCTAGTCAGAGAGTCTAAGAAGGCATGCTACTAAAGCCTATCAAAATTCCACAATGATATTGTACTATATACCTCTCTAAGCACTGTCAAGCAAGCTTTAGTATCAGTCAACATAAAGAAGTGAAGAGCTAGAAAGAGAGCTCTTCTGGAAAATAAGCATGCTGTAAAGAGATTAGCTTAGGGTATGGAGTAGAAGTATTAGACAAAAGAGGATGTTTGATAGTGTCATCTTTAGTAGTGGATGTGTGGTGCCTTATCAGAAGTGTTCATGATCTGAGACATACTTAGTTTCAGTTATGCTGTGAGCCCAGCAGTGTCATCAACTGTGTACAACCAATGCTCAACTCCCACCTCACAATAATTAATGTTTAACTACTACCTCTCAACAATCAACTATATATATTATAGAGTAAGAGAATAATAAATAAAACTAGCTAATATCTTGTATAATCTCCCTTTGCTTCCAATACTACAGCTACTTGATCAGGTATTAATTTCTATAACTTTTCAACAAAACTCATCAGGAATTGCCTCCCAAGTACAAGGTAGTACCTGTGCAATCTTCTTTTTAACGGCTTGTTTTCTTCCTAGAGTATCTCAAATCCTTGAATACTGCTAGTGTAAGTGTATTGTAAGCACATCTTATAAATACTCAATAGAATTTAAATCAGGGGAGTAAGAGAGGTAGGAGCATTGTCTTGCTGAAAAAGAATAGCTTCAAATTACATACTGAAAGAAATCATCTGATGAATCACATGAATAAAATGTTTTCTAAAGAGTCTAACATACCCAGTCTTAAAGATAGTTTGGGTAATATGAGCCAAAGAGCCTCTTCTCTTCCTCCTAAAATATCCTCATACTATTAGTGAAATTCTCTTATCCTTTTCCTTTAAATAAAAACAATCTGCAAGCCACTATTCTCTAGGTTCTCTAAAAACCTACTATTGCCTAAAATTCTTAAATTTCTCATACTATACTCATTACGGCAAATGATTCCCTCAAAATTACCAGCTTTTTAATCTTTATGAGCTTTAGCACTGTCTAGTCTTTTAGTAATATATAGAGACTTGAGCTTTGGTCTTACTTTAATTGGCTATTTCTTGATATTAGCTTCTCTATATATCTTATTAACCATAAATTTATTAGAAAATCATGTCCTATCACTTAAGTAGGTACAAGAAATTAGTTGTTACTAGTGGACAAAGAAATACTGGACCCAATTGGTCACTGAAATCTGATCTAGTCATTTTCTTATTACTTTTGGTCAGTTAAATAATAATATGACACTGTTGCTGTATAAAATGTAGTATATGACTTGGGCAGGGGATATGATCTAGCGATTAGTGCTCATATGTACAAGTAAGAAGCTTTTTAAAAATTATCCATGGTCGGCCAATAAATTAAGCAATAAGAGCAATTTTCTAGTGGCGGTAGATAAATCTAATGATTATACCTATTTCAACATTGATTATTTCTTTTCTGGAGGTTTTTGAGATTCACCTTTTTTTATTTTTATATATATTCAGTATAGTTAACAATTGGGAATTCAGTATTATTAAAGTGGAGGACTCAGAGGTAGCATAGAGTTACAGTAGTATTGTAGTGTAAATAGAGTACAGATGTGATTAGTATAGTCATGGTTATAATTAGCTCAGTCTAGGTAGTATTTAGTTAGGTGACATTTAGCGAAGTTGCTTAGTAAGCAAGTATGAATACAACTGACGAGATACTGTATTGTTGAAAAGTCCAACAATCTTTAGGATATTTGAGTGTTCAGAACAGCTAGGGAAAAGTGGTACAAGGACTGTGACTATTCATGGAGTTATAAAAGATCCTGTGATAAAGCTGATAGTCTGGGCTTGTATTTGAGATAAAGCAAAGGTCCTCTGATTCCTATATTTTTTGTATATATTGGAGTTTTGGAGGATGATTTAGTTGATACCTAGCAGGAGGTAGAGTACACAGTTAGAGATCCTATCTTTCAGCAGAATAGTGCAAAGATATATACTGCAAAGGATACTATGGCTTGGTTTGAGTGACACAATATATCATACAAGTTATGTAACGGCTACCCAATTCACTACATCTCAATTCTATTAAGCATAATTAGAAGTGGGTAAATGAAAGGCTACATTAGCGCTTTCCTGACATTCTTAAAACTAAAGATGTTCCAGATACTATTAGAAGGCATCTAGTAGAAAGTCTTAATGAGGTTTGGACTAATGATATAGAGGGAGATTTTTTTTTGGAAAAGCTATGGGAGTCTATGCCTAGAAGAGTGGCTCCTGTTTTATATTTAAAGGAAGGGTAAACAAAGTATCGAATTTTTTACTTTGTAATTTTACTTGAGAATTTCCTTATATCTCTTAAATCTCTGGGTAATTGTCGTTACCTAGGTAGTAAATTTATAGTAGTGGTGCGGTTGCGGTTACATCACCATACGATATGATTTGACCTGGTACTTTAAGATTAACTACCCTATTAATCCAAACAGGTTTCCTGAAAGCAAATGGTTTGAACTAGGAAACACCTATTTCTTCAGATCAAACCATTTCAAAGTGGAATGGTTGGTAATTGTTCCTTTTTCACCAAATCAGCTTTTCCATACTTGCATGACTCAGCGCCCTTGGCGGGTGTAATATTGTTGGCAAATGGCAAACTCCAACCGATCCAGGACCTGATTGTAGCGTTCCTCACAACGGATTGACTATTTCAGAGACCGCAGTCGGATTTGGAAGGCTTGCTGTGGCTTTTGTTGCTGCAACGTTTGTGATTGAATAATTTACGGCAGTGCTATTCCGCAAATTCCTTAAAGAAACCATGGGCCCCCAAACTCTCGACGCAAAACAAGGGTAAAATATAATAAATGAACTTAAATCTGGCCAGAGGACAATGTTGCCGGTAGAGCTAGACGTCTGCTTCACCGTCTAGGACTCTTCTCCTTTCGAGGTGTAATTCCAAATCATCTAACTCCCAAGGGACACCAGGCTTTCTGCCGCTCCATAACTTCCTTTCACTCTCAACAAACTCCTTCACACCCTTCATACAAACCACCAAGAACCCCAATTCTTCTCGTTCACAATCAAACACATCCCACCACGCAGCAGGCAATTTAACCTCGCATTCCCGAGCACCGATATATACCGCAGCAACAGCCAAAGAGTTTGGTTGATGTGTTAGGTATAAAAGACTTGGCGAAAGCAAGGCATCCGTCAGGTACCCGAACGATTTCTTCACTACTTCGGCTGAGAGCACGGAGAGTGACTGGATGTAGTTTATGCAAAGGGTGTACGGCAACGAAAGATGTGTTTGAAATCCACAGGCTTTAAGGATTTCCATTTCGACATTGAGTAGGCGTGTTCTCCTGATGTAATATTCCTCCTCTGTAACGTAGTACTCTTCTGGGGGTGTCGATCCTTGGCCAGCTGCCGGGGCAGGGGAGATCGGCGAAGGTGATGGAGTATTTAGTAAATAAGTAGTCACGTTTATAATATCTCGAGGCGTCGCCGGATGCTCCGTGAGCTTCGACGATAAGAATATAACGGCATGACAGGAGTCGGTAATCGCGCAAGAACGCATGCTGGATAGAAGGTAGAAGCGTTGGAAAAGGACTATTGCCGTAGCAACTGTCTTCTGCGGCCTAAGACAAGTCAGAAATCTGATTGTTTTGACAAGATTCAAGAAACGGAGTGTGTAGAACAGCATACAATCGCAAAAGGATACCAGCAGCTTGAATAAGCTCGCTTCCCGCCCATCTCAATGACGTCTCTAAGTCAGCTGGAACTCCATCAGCCTGACTCGGTGATGAGGCAAGCTGATCCGCTGTTGCAAGGGGGTTACAGAGAAGGGAGACCATGTCGGCTTGGTTTGTACTTGCATTTAGGGGAGGAGACAGCGGTTTTGTATTGCACAGCTGTGTCAACAAGCCGGCAGGTGTGCTGGGAAATGAGAAGTATCATACCGGTAGGTTAGCGAAAGAAAGAGTAAAAAAAAAAAAAAAAAAAAAACTGGGGTAAGGAAGATTGGAGGCAACGCGAGGCTCTGTCGGAGGGTCCCCACATTTCGTAGAATTTTGTGAATGGACAGGGTTAAGATGCGGTAGCCCAAGTACGAAACGAGTATCATAAATTTAACCTTGCCAAGTTTCCAACTCCGATTACCGTATGTAAACAGCGAGTGTTTCCAAACCTCACAGCCGGCCTACGAGTACAGCGTGCAAACAGTTGTTTGTATGGGCGAACGGAACGGAACCGTCGTTGCCAAACTGTGCCTAAGACTCGCAAGCTTCTAGCAATACGGGTAGGGTGACAAATGAAAACACCCCAGTCCAGTCCAAGGCGTTCAACTCACACAATCAAAGCCTCCTAATCACGCCTATTGAATTTACAGAACGGATATCATAATTAAACAACGTCATACCGACGGGTATAGTGTAAACCAGACACTTTCTAGCCTTTCGCTGTCTTTGCCCTCCTCCTCTTCCCCTTCCCGTGTATCTGATTCTTCGCAACTGCTCCCCCAATGACCCCCATAAAAAGAATCAACCTCTTGGTGATATTATTTTGGCATACTTGTCGTCCCCGTCTGTTGCAGTTGAGTCTCCATCTGGTCAAGTCGTTTAGACATAGCCTCGATCTTCTCGAAAATCTCACTAGAAACCGATGCGAATTTTGTGCTAAGGCTATTCAAAAGATCATCGACAACGGCTGTGAGCTCGGCGGGCGCTTCTCCAGAGGCCTGAGGGGTTCTGGTGAGTTAGCTATAGTTTGGAATGAGTAATATGCAGTAAGAGCTTACAGCTGAGTTCTCTTGCTCGTTTGAAGGAGTTTTTTCATTCTTGCCCTGGGTGCTCATGGTGGTGTGGGTGGTGTTTTGGGTTTTTGTTTTTGTATGGAGTTGTGGTTGTATCCCGCCGGCCGCCGTAGGGAACGAATGGTGCAATGCTCACGTAGAGTTTGGCGTTGATGGCCGGAGTGTTGGTTGAAAGAGACAACCAGCTTGACCCCCGCCCTCTGAACTATAATAGCTTATCCAGTCTACTACCCCACTAAACATACTATTTTGAGTATCGACAGCAGCTCACAATCACCACGAAAGCCACCCCTCATTCTACAGAGTTCCAAAGCTCCCAAAGCTCTGGTAGAATAAACGAGGACATAGCAAAATGGTATGAATCTAGAAAATACCCCCCCCCCCACTAGCAGGGGATTCAGAATCTGATTCTGTCTCTTAGGCATCCGAAGCCCGTCTCTACACCTTCTCCTCTGAGACCCTCGAGGGCCTCCGGAAATTCCGCCTAGGCACTTCCCGAGCTTCTAAACCCCAGGGCGTGATCTGTACCCCCCACCCTCGCCCTCCCGCCCCCACTCCCACCCCCTTGAGCTGCCATTCTGACCACCGCAGACAAGATCGACAAAGTAACTTTAGAGATCAAACTCGAAGACGACGAGGCAGAGGTTTACACCTCCCTAAATGAGATATCTGATGGCCTCCCCGAACATGTCCCACGCTTCGTCCTCCTCTCTTACCCGGTCACGCTAAATTCCGGCCGACGAGCGACGCCGTACGTGCTACTATATTATCTGCCACTCACAGCCAATAACGAGCTTAGGATGTTGTATGCTGGGGCAAAGGAGCTGATGAGAAATACTGCTGAAGTGGGCAAGGTACTTGAAGTTGCGGATGAGGAGGAGATTTTGCAGGTTGAGGAGATCTTGAAGGAGTGAGTGGGGTTGTGATAGGCGGGGTGGATATGCTGGGGCGTCTTGTTGGAGGATATTGGGTTTGTTTCTTTTTTGGGTTTCGTATATGAGGTTTCCGCCGCCCGGCGGGGTGGTAGGAACCATACCTCCCTGCCTTGATGGTATTGAGTTGTGGTGTTATGTACCTTGCCTGAAGCCGCCCCGCGTGATCAGGACCTATGATTCATATTTGTGAAATTATGAGCTCATCTTTGGCCAATTCTCGGGATAATGATACATATGTACAATACGGCAACATCTATGAATAGCCGATATAGCTCCTAGGGAGTTTCTAAGGGAAAAGCACACGTAGAGGGTATTAGGAAATCATAGACTCTCAAGGGTTCCCTTGGCAAAGTCCCACGCTCCAAGGAATATAGCTCCTCCAATGGAAATCCATATGACCCTTGGCCCGATTCCCTTGAATAACCCTCGGGCGCCCTCTTCCCCCACCATATTGCGCAGAATTAAAAGTGCAGGCTCTTTCTACAATCTCCAACAGATCACTGTCAGAAAATCTATGGGAATAACAAAAATTGCAGAGCACCTACCTTCTTACCCAACATCAGCCTCGTCTTCAGCACATCCAAAGGCGTTGTTGCCGCAGCCGCCACACACCCGGACAGGCTCCCAAACAGTGCACTCTCCCCAGCATTAACCTTTCCTCCCTTTCTCGCACTTCTCCATCTCTTCATGGCCTCCCACAAGGGAAACTGAATAACCGTGAATGGAATCTCCCGCATAATCGTAATCCCCCACCCGCGATACAACTCCATCCAAACCCTTCCGAGCCCTCGGTTCGAGGTGAAAATGTTCCTCAACGCCATCCAAGAACTTGAAAACTGCGACGCCTGTGCCCGCTGTTTAACAACTTCCGTGGGCACACGCACAGTGCACGCTACTATCTCGCCGAGCGAAGCTGCAAGCATGTGGTCTCCCGCTACCACTATTCCGACTTTGTCTTGCCCGTAAAACTGCGGGCAGCGTACAAGGGCGGATTTTGTAGCTTCGTAGGTTACAAAGAAGAGCGCGGCGCCGGGGGCTGAACCAGCGATTACTGAGCCGACGCCTTTGTAGACTCCTCTCCAGCCGCCGTTTGCAAAGAAGCCGCCGGAAGATTGGAGGCGGGTTTTTAGGGTGTCGAGGGGGTAGAGGGACAAGTCTACTGCGGTGCCAGCGAAGCCGCCAGCCTGGCTTTTTGTGAGTAATGAATGTGGTGGAGGGGGAATTGACTTACAATCAGAGAGCGGAGATATGGAGACACAAAGAATGATTGGGGCGGAGGATGCGGGTCCATCTCCACTATCAGGAGAGGAAAGAATTCTTGTTACTATTGCGGTGGTGGAGGGAATTGAGTTATTGAAGTGTGGTGGAAACATGGGGGAAACAATAATCCCGGTAGTGGGGGAGGCTCAACTGGGATTGCGTCCTGAATCGGCGCTCCTATTCAATTCTCAAGATGGATGTTCGGTTCAGTCGTGCCCTTAGTAGCAGCAACCTCATCGGAACGCGAGCCAAGAGGATATATAAAGCTCATTTCGTTAGGAACTGCCATCCAACACCATCCAATGGTACGGTTCAGTTCTATTTCGCTTTCCGAGTATGCTGGCTTCTTTCACCAGTTATGGCCAGGGACCGGGCTTCCCTCGCGGTTGGGTAAGTCACAATTTTCACTTGGAGCTTACCTAACTCTAGTACATTGCCCACGGCTGACCGACATACTCAGGCATTGCCCTCAGCGGCGGTGTAGACTCAATGGCGCTCGCATATTTAACCTCCCGCCTATTCTCCTCACATAGTGAACCCCCCAGTGCGATCCACGCATTCATTGTGGACCACAAAACCCGCCCCGAGAGCACCGCGGAAGCGCGTTCTGTCGCGCATCTTGCAAAGGATAGCTATGGCTTCACCGCCCACGTTCTGCCCCTGAGTTGGACCCTCTTGCCAACCGACCTTTCGAATGGGTTCGAAACTCGTGCCAGGACTGCACGGTATCAAACACTTGGGAGAGCATGTGTTGCAAATCAAGTGGATAAGTTGCTACTCGCGCACCATGTCGATGATCAGGCCGAGACGGTCCTAATGCGGTTGCTAGCTGGGAGTAAACCGCAAGGGCTCGCGGGGATGAGGGCTGTTGCGGGGATTCCGGAGTGTGGAGATATATTTGGGGCGGAGAGAGTGGTTGTTGGGAGGCCACTTTTGGGGGTTGAAAAGGTGGGTTCGGGCGCTATGTGAGTTGGGCGGGGAGATTCTTACGCTGTATGTCTATAGGGAAGACTGCGAGCTACTTGCTTAGAAAACGATGTGCCCTGGTTTGAAGATGAATCGAACCAAGACGCGACATTGACTCGCCGGAACGCTGTACGGAAGCTACTCGGTGCGTCACCGCCGAGGCTCCCCCGAGCACTGCGAAGCCCTTCGTTGGTTGCGCTCGCACGAAGAGCAGAGGCGAGGAATAGGTCGGTAAAAGACCGGGCCCGCATGGTTCTAGAAGAAGATTGCAACCTCTCCTTTGATCCTGCTACCGGCTCTCTGCAACTCCAACTACCTCCCAAAATGCGCGGCATCCAACCTCGCGTCCTTCAAACCCTTCTGATCCAAGTAACAGAAACCATATCTCCTCTCCCCCGAGCCGAAGCCCAAAGCCTACAAACAGTCTTCAAAAACATCCTTTCAAACGAGCGAAAACCATTTACAGCAGCAGGTCTAAAATGGACCTACCTCTCGGACAAAACCTGGTTCTTACAGAGGCAGAATTACGCTTCCAAACCCCGCAACGACTGTAGAATTGCCTTTACCGACAATAACCCTGGCTGGACATCCTGGAACCTCTGGGACGGGCGCTGGTGGATCAGGCTCTTCGTCCCAACTCCCTCCTGCCCAGCAATCTCCATTCGGGCGATGAAAGAAAATGATATAAGACCCTTAAGGGAGAAAGCCGCGCAGGTAAATATGGCGAAGCAGCTTGAGAGGGTGCTGAAGGAGGAATTGAGAGGTGAAATGAGATTTATTGTTCCCGCGGTGTATTGTTGCGGAGAGATTTTAGGATTGCCAAGTGTGGGGCTGTGGCTCGGGAGTGGGTCTGTTGAAGGGGGGGCAAAGTGCGAGGTTCGGTTCAAGGGGAGATGTGAGTTGGTGTAATGTGGGGGTGCATGGACTGCTTAAGGTTTTGGAAGCAGATGCTCGGGATTGGCTTTGGTTGAACCTATGCCGGAGGGATTAGGGCGTGAGGGAGGTCACATGCAGGTAGGCCTGATAGATTTCTTGACTTGAGGGAAGTATACCGCTAATCGAATACAGACACTAGTATGTTGTTGGAAATCGATACTGTAGTACCCATACCAGTTGGGACAGACATGAATTGCTGACCAACAATTTTGGGTAAATTTACTTGGGACAGTGAGTACTGACATAAAATACAATGGGACAATTTGGATACCCTATTCACTATTCTGTCCCTGGTATAGCTGGATTGGTGTTGTCAAAGTGAGTAAAAACCCTGATTTCTAAGCAGAAACCTAGAGGTTTACGAACTTTGGGGCAGACTCCGGACCAAGTATCCAAGAATAGGGTGTATGAAGTCAACCTTTGATTTTGATTACTGTACGAGGCTATCTGCAAAATTCACTGACACTTCCCCATTTTACACCAAAAATAGCTGATTTTAACAATGCTCAACTTGCCCAAAAGCAATAGAGAATGAATAAAATCAGTTCCATAGTGTAGGCAATTGTGCAGAATTTTTGGATAAAAATCATTAGAATTTTCCTACCACACCTTGGGGACTGAGAGCTAAGGGGCCAGATTAGAGGCGGTTGCAATGTATCTTTTGTATGGGAAACCCATATAAAATTAGAAGTATCTTTTGCTCGCCACTCTTTCTTCCAGCACTACACCATAGACATTAACTGACCAGGCTCATCACTTACAAATGACAATACCTGGATGGCTCCAAAGGCTCTAACAAATTTTAGATTTTTTTACCCAGTGAAAAGGCAAAGATTTTGCAGAGTGAAAGTGGCTATTTTTGATGTAAAATGGGGAAGTGTCAGCAAATTTTGTAGATAGCCTCGTACATTTAAGCGAAAGCATTGTGAGAGCAGTCTTACCTGATGAGCCAGTTGTAGGATGCTCAGAATGACATTCTATAGATAAAATTCTAGGTAGACAACTATATAAAAGCCAGTTTTTCATATAACTATACAGTACAATACAGGTTCGGGTAACATTCCACACCAGCTAACAGAGCCAGCTAACACTGACTAAAATAAAGATATTTTGAGACAGTACAGATAATGCTGACAACTGACCGTCTTAACTGGTATGGGTACAACGATAGTTAGGATAGTCATAAGACCTTACTCGTAATAGATAATTTTCACTTTATTGTTGGGAATTCATTTAGGCTAATGCCACTATTTTGATTTATGGAATTCCATAAAAACTCAAATAAATGAAGTATGTAATAAGAGGTTAAATATAGGTAAGTCATATCAAGAGGTTGATCTACCAATCACATAATTTCATTTTCATTTTCTTGGTGCTAATTGAAAAAAATACAAGTCTTATCTTCCACATTTACTTCTTCATTACTATCCACAGTCAGGTCTTTTCTAATTTCACCAAACTTATCATACATCCCATGGCCATCTAAAAATCTACTATCCTCCATTGAATGACAATTTGCAAACTCTTGGACTAGAAAATCAGTCTCTATTTTCTTGATAGAAATCTTCATATCAGTACTTTCATTAGCTGGAAGTACTAATCTAATAATACCAAAGTAGTGAATGACGTCTGACTTATCTGATAAGAATCATGTTCAAGACTCACCAATTGCCCAGATTGCAGCAAAGGACTGATATTCAACTATGCTTTCACCAAATAAGATATTCTCCTCCTCTTTGGCGATACTAACTAGTCTGTATCTAACTCCTCCTAAATTGATATTAGAATTGTCTTTTAAAGTAATATTACGGGTACGCCAGATAGATATAATAATCACATGGGTCTGCTAAGAGGTTTTCAGTAATAGGTTTACACAGAAAGGTTAATTTTTCATACACATAATATGATAAATATAACTATTAGTCATTCTTATAACTAAGCTTATATTCTCTCTTCTTTCCTACCTTTATTTATTAGTTTATTAATTTATTTATTTATTTTTATTTATAGTTTTATTTGTATTCTAAAGCTAGCTAAGATATATTGGTTATATCACCAGAAGGTATGTAGACTTAACCTCCACCACTGTTTAGGCCCTGGTTGCAGGAAGAAAAATCTTCGTTCTAAATGAAGTAGGTAGAAAATATTGAAAATGTGAACAGTACGATCTTAATAGCAATATATATTATACAGGTATAATATTAGGAGGATATTATGGGCACCTTTATAGCGAGAAGATAAAAGGTATGAAGGCAGATTGATAGAAATTCTGATTCTTAATTCTCTTGTAAACGAAGGAAGCGGTAGCGTCTATTTATACAGGTTTGCATCCTTTACATAAACCCTGTGTAACAGAGAATTATAATAGAGAGAAACATAAGTGTAACTGTGTAAAACCATAATATAAGTAGAAAAAACATAAGGGCGAACGTGTTTGACCCTGCGAATCTGGCAAGATATTCTCATAAAACATGCTTGAAACAAAGATAGGGTGAGGGAAATTATAGTAAGTCTGAATAAATAATCACAGCTGTAAAGTCTGAGAAAATACGTTGTAACGAGACTCCACTGAGTACTTTTACAAGTAGCCTAACCTATACCCATACCGGTGTCAAGAGACTACCGCAGTAGGGATGGCGGTAGACTTAAGTCTACCGAGTGGAGGTAATGGTGGTTAGGTACCTCAGCTGGGCATACTAGACTATACCAAAGGTACATAGGTGCTAGTAAAGGTTGGGGGTTACCCTATTAAGTAGGGTAACCAAAGTAGTCAATTTGGGAGTTACCCTGAATTACTCGACGGAGAGTCCAGGTAGAGTTACCCTACCTTCAGACTTAGGTTACCCTGCTATGAAGTCAAGTTACCCTCCCTTGAAAGTAACTTGTTACGCAGGACTTCGGGGGAAGTTACTATATTGTTTGTCACGTGAAACCGTTAGGCGGAAGCCGAGTCTAAATATTTGTCGAGAAGTCTTAGGCCTGAATCTTTCGTAATAGACAGAGATTTGTCTAGGAAGGCTCGGTGTCGTTCTTTTCGTTTATGACTACTAAGAACTCGCTTAATCGATAGAGGAAATATTTGTATAAAGATTCGTAGGTAAAACAATGTTATATTGTTAAGGTCTCTTCTCTGTTGCTTGTCTTGTCTAAAAGCTTGGAAGGCTCTTCGATATTTATATCCCGCGTCTGAGTGTTCGCGGACTACTTCTAATCCTCCTATAACAAAGTACCTTCCCCAAAATTGTACGCTATGTCTTATAGTCTTAACAAGTGCGAACACCGTTTGACCCTGAATTCTTTCACACCATCTTCATACTCATAAAATCTTTTCCGTCTTATCGTAGGATGTGCTATTATCCTCGAATGACTGGTCTTCGATTTATAGAGACGAATAGACTTCTGTTTGAAACTTCAGTCGTCTTGACTATCGTCCCAGTAGTCTCTTCCGATTTCACATAGTGGTCAGCGTATATGTCGGGCACCTATGCATGATGCAGGCTTCGTAGACAGTGCGCCAACACCTGTATGTCTACCGCCTATTAGGTCTTCTCAGTCTGAGCAGCTTCCCCTCGGTCCGCCTCGCCTCAAAGAGAATCACCTCTCGAGGGATCCCGTTTCCAGGACTAACCAATATACAGCGGCCTTCAGATAGGTATTGGTGTCATATCTATCCCCTATGGCCTCTGGGGCACTGTAGGAGTAGTTGCGGATTTTCGAACTGAAAATGTCCTGTCACATTCGGCCCGTAGTGAGGATGCCTAACTTTGAAGCCTAATAACTCAATGCGCCTCTGACGGATTTCCTCCGTTCCACTTCTCAGAGGTACCCATTTTTATTTTTTTATTTTTATATCATATATTCATTGTTTAAGGTACAAGAACCTGCATGCAGCACTAGCTATGGCAACAACAAAACCTGTAAACACGCGCATCACTCCTCCGTCTGAGGCAAAAACCAAGAACCCCAAGCCCCTCTGGTATAGAGCCAACCGCACATCTTGCCCCGAATCAAGCCTCCCGAAAGAAACCCAAGACAGGAAAAGCAGGAAGCCCAAGGAAAAATCCCCCCAGAAATCTCACCACAAAAGAAACCAAACTCATACGCACCTAACCATGCCCATAGCACGGCCGGCCACTGAAAAGCTAACTCTTGATCGGGCCCAAGAGGACCAGGTGCACCGATTAATGGCGCGACCCCCACCGAGGGGGAAAACTCAACAAGGATGGATCCCAACCGACCGGAGACAGTGCAATATCAATCGGAGGGAGAGGAGCCAGGGCTGGGGCCCCCCAGAGAGAGGTAGCAGTAAGGTGCCAGCTGGGGGGGCAGTAGGGTGCTAGCCGAAAGGATGGTAGTAGGGTACCAGCCGGGGGGCAGTAAGGTGCCAGCTGGGGGAGCAGTAGGATGCTAGCCGAAAAAAGGTGGTTGTAGGATACCAGCCGAACGAGCCGAGGGAGGAAGAGGGAGCGGTAGACCCAGATGCCGAAACAACTATTGGAAACGTGTTCGTGTCTTAACTAGGTGGTCTCCATTAATCCCCGGTGCCCACAGTAGACAAAACCACTATAAAGGGCAGAGAGGAGGAGAGAGGCGACATCGACCGCAGCCTGTTGAGAAAGCCAACCACCAACCCCCGACCGTGGGACTAACCCGTACCCACCAGCGGGACAAGACCCGGACCCAGCAGAGGGACTGACCCGAACCGAACAGAGGAAAGGAGAAGGAATCCATAGGAATCACGTACCGCAAACCGTATTCCCAGCCGTCTGTTGTAGGGAAAAAGGAGGAACCCGACCGTGCTGATGCTAAGCGAGGCTAAAGCAAAAGCGGGGAAGGAGAGAAACCCAGCGACGAGGACGCTAGGAAGGAGTAAGGAGGGGTCTCATGATGGTAGACCTCAAGAGAGAAAGCGGGAGAGAAGTTTTGCCGTCGCAAAAAGATAAAAGATGATGGCCAAGTCCCTCCCATACGGGGAGGACCAGACGCGAAAAGTGGTGATGATTCCTTGGTATTGAGATTTCAATCACTGGAGGTGTAGCGGAGATGGTCGTTGTTCTCAGAGGTACCCAGAGGTGCCCTCTTATATATCCTGCGAACGGCTTCCAGTAGGATGGACGGCAGCGATGTATATGGTGTTATGAAGCGGGCTTCATTGAGATGATATTATAGTCATGAGACGCAACTCTTTGAAATCTCGCTAAGAACGTGGGGGCCCCAGAGCGGGGCCGGAGGGGGGTGTTAGGCTTCGATAAATGAGGGTCTGTGTGCAGTTACCCTACCGGGAGGTCTGTGCATTTTCTTTATGCCTAACAGAAACTACGTAGGATATTCGAATCTCAGATTGTGCGGATCACTTCCGCACAACCAGTTGAGCACCAAACAAGCTGTAACTTGGACGTGTGGTTGCTAACACCCCCCTCCGGCTCCGTTATAAGGCACTAGCGTCAAGGGCTACAGCCTGAAGTGTTGCTGTATTTCTAGCAAAGGTCGGCAAGTGGAGATGTTGCTGTAACTCCGTATGCGCTCAGGCCGTCCGTCCGATTAAACGCTGTCCGCAGGATCCATGAGGAGGATGAGGAGAACCTGGAGAATAGCCTCCAGGTAGTTTCGTGTAAAACGGACCAAAGCGGCCGGCGTAATGCTACTTTGAAGTCAGGAGTAGTATGTGAGGTTACCGGAGGCCAGTAGGCGAGGTAACCGAGGTCTGTTGCCCCGACAGAGTAATAGTATTGGAGATTCGTCACGGAGTCTGCGACACTAGTCCGAGGTCACGATAAGACCTACTTCTAGGAGGGTTGACTGTGGGTAGCGCATATTGGTAGTCAACCTCCGGAGTAGTCTATAAGGGGAGCTACATGGTTATCTTCCAGAATGATAGGGAAAATAGTAGAACCGGATAGATGTTTAGGGGCCGCGAATGCTTGTAGATGACTAAGTGTATATGAGTAGAGAGTTCCATAGTTGGTATAGTATCTGCAGGGGCATGACAGCTTGCTACTGGCATGACCGCGATATGAAGAGTTTTTACCCCTTCGGGTGCATTGGAGATGCAATGGCTAAAACACTTCTATTGGGCAGATGTTAGAATACCACTGAGTAGTCTTGTTCGCTACAGGGGATCCTTGGTCCGACCCGTAGAGGTTGGCTGGATAGCTCATGGGAGTTGGGTGCTCACGTGTGCAGAGTAGTGATGGAGAGTAACTGGCAGTATACTAAACCTACTTAAGTATATGCGAGTTCTCCTCTACTCTGGCAATCAACTACCTCTCGAGATCAGGACTTAATTGAGTAAAGCTGTTGCTTAACAATATTAAGTTTTACCGTTTTATTTTTTCAACTCTACTATGGATTATATTTATCTTTATCTTTAGAAAGAACACTTCGGTGTTAATGCAACCTTGGGATCCATCTTCCCAGAGGGACTCCCTGTTACATACGTAAAGAATCTGATGATGAAATATTCCATAAACCAAAGAAAGTAACACATGCATAAATCCTTAATCATTATCACTAAATATTAATGAAATAATGTAAGAAATATATCCTAGCTGTAGTAATGTACATAGTGTTTAAGTATGCCAAAACACTAACTAAGTGTGAGAGAATATCTGCTATTATTAAGGAAATATTGTTATGAGACAAATCAAGAAATTTCAACACTCTATCAGTACTTGCTGGTTCATCCATGGAATCGCAATCTATGATATCTGGCCCAGGATTGGACTTGTAGTCAGAGTTGCTTTCATCTTGGATTGGTCTACATGTGATACTGCCTGTGAAAGCTGTCCATTTGGGTAAAGTCTAGTCTGTGGTCATGTGGAGGGATAGAATGACGTTAGAATGTATTGTTTGAAGGTGCTTTTCGTATATAACGGCCTGTTGATAGTGCCGCCTACAATAGGAACACTTTATAGTGTATAAGGTAATCATGTTTATATATGGTATTTCTGTTCCAACTTGAAGATGACTGTTGGAGTATGCGTAAGCAGATCAGGCGAGAAAACAGTATGTGAAAATACCCCCCCTCCAGTAAATAGCCTGATTTCCATGGGACCTGAATCAGAATGCAGCTTTCACACTTGTTTAATAGAGTGGCTAACAAATCTCCTAGTTTGAGTTGTCCACACAGCAGTCTTCGGCTTTCAAGATAACTGTTAGGTTTCAAGTTTACTAGTATTTCTTAGTCTCTGGATGCATGGCTTGGCATGGTTTCTGCTGGATAGGATGCAACTTATTTGCACCTTAAAAGTTGATGATACTCGTAATTGCCTGATATTTATAAACATGACTGCTATAGCATGCCACTAAAACTTAGAGGCTCTTGTAGATATTTTGCTCATACGTAATAGCAGGTGTGTTTACAAACGTCAGGCAACTTTGAGTACAAGTATTTTCATGGTGTTTATGTAGTATGGGGTTTGGCAGATAGTAGGCAGTTCATTTGCGGCTCAAAGTTGATTTTGTGCCCACATGATCCACTTGTGCGAAGGTTATTCTTTTTATGACATTAATTTTTGTACCACGTACAAGTTGTTTTGAAGACCGAAAACACCCACAAGAAGCCTTCGTAAGCTGAAATTGTCCCTCTGCTGAGATCTGGGAGGCCTACAATAGTAGTTTTTTTAAAATAAAAATACTGTAATACTATGAGTCTGAGGCTCATTATGGTATTTGGCTTGGTGTAGGTCTTTGCGGATGGGAAGTGGTGGATTTCTGGCATAAAAGTTTATTCAAGTTTAGTGCTTGCTTAATCCCCTTATACAATGATTGATTTTTTATGTGTCAATGTTTGTATGGAGTACAAGTGGTTTTTAAGATGAAAAATACCGACAAAAAACTTATATAAGTTCTAGCTTCCTACCCTCCCTTGACTCCTCTCCTGATGGTTCTGAACATACAAACATACGTTTTTATCAATACCCGTACAATACCTTTCATACTTTTTCCACTTAAGAGAAATCTGCACAGTCCTGCATAGTCTCTCACTCACCCTCAGTATATTCCCTAAATTAGTCCATTCTGCCCCATTCATAATTGCTTTTGTTTGTATCAAATTCTGTTTGCTCCATGGCTGATCCAATCTTCTAGCAGATAGACTTTTTCTTAGAAAAGTTTATCCCACCTCCAACTCTTACGACCCTTGCAGCCTTCCTTCTCTTGAGTCATCCCACCAATAATACACACTCTACTCTTGTTTTTAGTATATTCTCCTGTCAACTTGAATTCTGTTCTTTTCCCTTCATGATTATTTTCTTATATCAAATTTTGCCTGCTTGAAAGCTAATTCAGTTTTCTTGTGGATAAACTTCTTCTTAAAAAATGTTCACACCCTCCTCCCGCCAACCCTTATGACTCTCGCGACCCCTCTTAACTCTAGTTGCCCTACCAACCACACTCACTCTACTATAATGTTCCCTGCCTGAAGTTAGCTAATAGCAATGGGCAACGATAGTTCACTTTTCTCCTATTTCTTTTTTATCAGATATAACTGTTCTTAGGTTCTTCAATATAAGTTATCACCATTCATTAGATAATACCAGTTATACTAGCTTAAGATATCTTCGTCTCAAGTAGGCTCGTGAGATATGTGTAGGATATGTAAAAGTAATAATAAGCGTAAAGGTATTTTATTTGTAAAGTAATAAGTAAGGAAAGTAGTTAGAATATTTAATCTAATTTTATTTATACTAGTACTACCTACTCCGGTATATGATGAGTCCCCGCTGGCACAGGGTTAATGCAAACCGAAACTACCACTAACTACGAACAATCCAAACCTCTGGCCCACAACTTCCAACATGCACATGCCATACACCAATGAGAATACTAAGTACAAAGGCATCAACAGTAAGAAAAGTCCTCCTTGAAGTGATACCATTGACCATCAAGCGTGGGCCCAACCAAGCCAGGCAGTGAAAGCCACAAGACCTCCAAGCGTAACTGAAGCTGAGCAGAGTACCAGTCCTCTAGGTTCTTGGTACAAAAATATCAAATCACTACCCATGGTCTGAATACTGTCCCGTGAACCTCCCACCACAATAGAAACCCACCTGGGCGCTTGCACTCATTGATCTTGGGACATCCCTGCCAACCGCCACGGCCAAACACTGCCCAAATTCCTAAATAAAAGTGAGACCCAAAATCCCATACACGAAAACCCGCAGGAAAGTCGACTTACTGGGTGTGTGCTTCTTAGTCGAGAGGGTACAATCAGTTCCAGACAATCCAAGCAGAGCCACACGATTAATACAACCCAAATACATTGGTAGAAGGCACCAGGAAGACAGCGTCGCCAAGGCGCCCATACTTGGCCGAACACACCCAGACAACATCTACCAGAAACTCCTCAACTCACTCCACACGCAGCGGACCTGCTAAGGACTCTGTAGTAGCGAGGTGGGACCGAGTACGTTCCAGTGAAGACGATGATGTATCCGAACTGGGGACAAGTAGTACTGGTGATGTTCAATCATGTTTGACCTAGTACTTCTTGTTTCTCCTCCTCTTCCTATCCCCCAATGCAGGCCTACAGTCAGTGGTGGACGGGCCACCCTCAATACCACTCACCATCACAGGAAAGACGCTACCAGAGGCATTTTCCCAACTAGCTATGGGCTCAGCCACAGAGGACTCAGGTACTTGACACTCCGAAGGAGGGAATACCTCCGCAACCGCCGCTACCACAGGAGCAACCACCCTACCTGCTGAAGAGGACGCCTCTACCACCGCACCTGACAAATCAGGAGTGGGCTCATCAATACCACCTCCGAAGCAAGTTGGTAGTGAGATAACTGCTGGTGTAACAATCCTCTGAGGGAGCTCTTCCGGGAGTCCATGAGAAATCTCAGAGTCCAGCCTACACCCCACTATAACAACCTCAGTAACCATTGCGATCATGGGAGTAGGCTATAAAGGAAAAACCGTAGGAACTTTGGGATTGTGTAGTGAGTCCGACAGAGCAGCACTCTCCTTCTCAGCGTGATGAAGCGGCCGAGAGAGGACAGAGATGTGGCACTGAAAGTGAGAGACTTCAGCCTCTAGGGTGAAGTTCTTCTCAAGGGCATGAGACAGAACTAGCAATGAACACAGGATGGACGTGGTGGAGTGGGGAGAGGCGTACTTAGCCATGGCGATTGTGAGGAGGTAAGGTGTAAAGTGAGAAACTTGTTGATAGGCAAGATGAAGAAGTGTGGTTCTTCAAATGAACATAGAGAGAAGGATGGTAACTATCATGATAGAAACTAAAGACTTGAAGCCTATCGTGAGATAGAAATCAAGAACTCTGATTGGCCGTCACTGTATCTTCACGTTCCGAGATGGGATGAAAGTAAGGACGAGGAAAGTACTTAGAACAAAGTAAGGAGAGCCTATCTTCTTGAGCTGGGTTTTTTTTTTCTTTTTTTTTTTTTTTATCATGTATTCATTGTTTATGTAAGATACAAGAATGTACGTGCAGCGCCAGCTATGGCAGAAACAAAACTCCAAAATGAACCAACTAACAAAGGAAAAACTAAAAACTGGTTCCTCCGATGGCATCCAATGACTGATGCCGAGCCTTCACAGGACTTATAAAGGAAATTGACTAACTACCTAGTATCATAAACGAACAAATTTCAAAACTTAAACCTAAATGGAGCAAGCAAAGAAAAACTTAAACAGGAAGCCTTCCACCATATAGACCATCTGGCGACCCAGCCAATAGCAGCTGAGGCGAGGCAGGAGGGGAGGGAGAAGAGGACAGGGAGGGCAGGTTAGGGGCATAGTATGCATACATTGGAGGGGGAAAATCAGTTCTGGTGGGAGTGAGGTAATGATTGAGGCCTACCAGGGCCAGGATCAAGGTCCAGAGTGAGGAGCCAGGTCCAATATTTGATATCCCTGGGAGGTGGTGATCGTGGGTGGCAGACTTGGCCGGACAGTGGAGGATGGCGTGTTCGATGGTCACATCACTATTTTCGCACCAAGGACAGAGGAGGGAGGGGTTATTGTCATGCCAGGAGGGATTGGTGGCCAGGTAGCTCTTATCGGAGCACATCTGGTGGAGCTGGCCAGAGAGGAAATAACCCAGACCTATGAAGGGGTGTGGGCATAGGGTGATGCCAAACAGATAATAGGTTGGCGGAGGAGAGAGAAGGCACCAGGTGGTGTGCAGCTCTTCATGGCACCTGGCCTTGAGGGAGGCATAAAGGACGGGGTCCCCAACCGGGGCCACCAGTATGGGCGGGAGCAGGAGAGCATTAGTGGGAGGGAGTACGTCAGGGCAGTTGCTGACAATGAAGTGAACGAGATAGATGACCACGTCCATCAGAAGGTGGGGGTGGTTTGGTGGGGAGGGTGGCTGGGTGAACTACCTGAGTGGAGTGTAGTTGGGACCTGCCCAGGGGTGGTGGCCTTGGACAGAGCCAGGGTGTCAAAGAAAGTACGGCGCATGGAAGGGGGATGTAGTGGGGACCATGTGGTCGAGACGTGTGCTTGCAGAGTTGATTTCAGATAGGAGGCAGGCAAGGCGGACTGCTGGTAGGTGTTGGAGGTGTTTAACCAGGTGGTCGATAGGCGGGAGAAAGGCCTCGCAGGGAAGGATAGCCATATTAGTGGAGGAGAAACAGTTAGTAACCCACCTCTGGACCCTGTGCCAGAAAGCTCTGAGCTTGTCAAGCATCTTGGCACATAGAGAGAGGAGGTCACACCCGTAGAGGAGGATAGGATGGATAAGAGTGGTAGCGAGCTGGTGGCAGAGGCAGGGAGCGAGTCCCTTGCCCGGGTACCAGAGCGGATCTATTGTGGCCAAGGCGGCTTCGGCCAAAGCGAGCCGCTTTGTCAAGTGAGCAGAGATGGCCCTATCCAGCGCCCGAGTCACTGGCTGGAGCCAGGGGCCCAACAACCTAAGTACCAGGGTGGGCTTGCAGGAGACAAAGTCCACCAAGACCAGAAGGTGAGAAGGGGGCCCTCTCTGCTGAGGAGTCCTCCAGTGCATGAGTTTAGTTTTAGGGAGGGAGAAAGGGACATCAATGCTGTACCCAGACGATGTGAGGGAGGTAGTAACCGCTTGGAGCTTCTGGCCATTGCGCCGATAGGAGGGCGATGCCACAGTCATAACAAAGTTGTCAATATACGAAGGGATTATCCCATTAGGGAGCGGGAAGTGTAGGAATGAGACATATACAAGAAACAAAAGGAGTGAGATAGGCGATTGCTGGGGCATACCGACCTGTACTTGTCAGAGGACATTGGGGGAGCCTTGGTATAAGAGACAGTACAGGCAGCCATGCAGGAAGGAGTGAACCCAGGAGATGAGATAAGGCTGTACTACTTTCTCCCGTAGCTTCATGCAGAGGGCAGCCGAGTCAACATTTTCAAAGGCCCCTTTCACCTCGAGGAACAGTGTGGAGGAGCACAAGCCTATGCTATGCCCAAGTCGGACTGCATGGGAGAGGGTTGCAAGGGCGTTGAAAGTCCCCATGCTGGAGAGGGAGACACATTGGTTGGGGTGGACAAGGCGAAGAGCATGAGCAAGTGTGGCTAGCCTTACAGCTACTACAGGCTCCAGGATCCTGGAGAGGGTTTGAAGGAGGACAATAATACTGAAGGAAGTAGGAGAGTCATAGGAGGCTTCGTGAGGCTTATTGAGGACAATGCGGTGGGTCTACTTGTGGGAAAGGGGGTGGAAACTGTATAAGAGGAGGGGCTCTTGGAGGGAGGGGAGGATCTTCGTGTTCGTGGCGTGAACCAGTTTCCAGACCCAGTAGGGGACGTGGTCGGGGCCAGGGGTGGAGGAGCTGGAGCTGGAGGCTAACGCTTTAGAAATCTCTTCCCTCATGAGTGTGTTGAAGAGCCAGAAGGGACGGAGGATAGTCAGGGGGGGGGGTAGACGCCTCTGGTGGAAAACAGACGGTATAGGCGTATGTGGAGGAGGAGGGTAGTCCAGAGGAGGTCGACGTTTCTGTCAAACCAAGCTGAGGCTGTAGAGGCGGTGGGAACGCGGGGGTAGAAACAACAAACAATGTGAGGGCATCACCATGGACCAGCTAGTCATTCTTGGCCCATACAGGAGAGAGAACGGGATGGGCTAACAGGGGGGCGGGAAGTAAAAGACAGGTAGGGATATGATCAGAGCCAGTGGATGGAAGGGGGGTGGTTCACTTGGAGAAGAGAGGGTCCGCCGCTCTATTCGCAAAGGCGAGGTCAAGGACCCAAGGCCTACCTAATGAGGCAAAAGGAAAGTAAGTAAACACCCCCGGGGTGTTCAGTGGGGAGAAGGTATGCAATGATATCAGCTGAAAGTATGGAGATGATATGTCGAGTTCAGTAGAAGAAAGAGTCCTCAACGGGTCACCCAGGGGCTGGTGGAGGTTGAAATCTCCCAGCACAAAAACAGGAAAATTCAAATCAGGAAAATACAAATCAGGAGAAACAATACGGGTGTGAACGGAAATTTCTTAAGTGTTGTATATGTTATACAATTTAAGGTGGGTTTGTGAGGACAAGCAAAAACCTGAGTCAGAAAATATATCCACCGCCATAATGTTGGCGGACAGGTCTGACCATACAGGCAGAAGGGAAATAATCTCAAGGAAGGATAATAAAGCATAGCAAGCCATAGGTGGCGAGGCAAAAGAGGACGGCAGGGAAAAACACTTATAACTAGGAAATGAAGGTAACCGTGCACGCCACGCAGGAGGATCCTGTATGCCTACAACCACGGGCATAGAATTTAACGGGGGCTCCCTCTGGGAAGATGTATCCCAAGGGTGCGACCGCACTGAAGGGTTCTTTCTGAAATTAAAGATAATGATAATCAACAGTAGAGTTAAAAAACAAAGCAGTAAAACTTAATATCGTTAAGCCATAGCTTTACTCAATTAAGTCCTGATCTCGAGAGGTAGTTGATTGCCAGAGTAGAGGAGAACTCGTATATACTTAAGTAGGTTTGGTATGCTGCTAGTTACTCTCCATCAATACGCTATGCTCGCGAGTACCCAACGCCTGTGGGCTGTCTAGCCAACCTCTATGGGTCAGACCAAAGATCCTCCGTAGCGAACTAGACCACTCGGTGGTGTTCTAACATCTGCCCAACAGAAGTTTATTAGCCGCTGCATCTCTAATACAACCACAGGAGTAAAAACTCTTCATATCACGGTCATGCCAATGGCGAGCTGTCGTGCTCATGCGGATACTATACCAACTATGGAACTCTCTACACATATACACTTAGTCTTCTGCAAGCATTAGCGGCCCTTGAACATCTATCTGGTTCTACTCATTTCTATATAATTCCGGAAGATAGCTATGGAGCTCCCCCGATAGACTACTTCGGAGGTGGACTACCAATAGGCGCTACGCACAGTCAACCCTCCTAGAAGTAGGTCTTATTATGACCTCAGACTAGTATCTCAGAGTCCTTAATCATTCTCCAATACTATTACTCTTTTGGGACAACGGACTTCGGTTACCTCACCTACAGGCCCGTGGTAACCTCACATACTGCTCCTGACTTCAAAGCAGTATTACTCTGTCAGTTTTAGTCCATATTGCACGAAGCTACCAGGAGGCCATTTTCCAGGTTCTCTTCTTCTCCCTCACGTATCCTTAGGACAGCCTCGGTCAGATGAACGGTGTGAGTGCACACGGATTTATAGCAACATCTCCACTTGGAGCCTTTTGCCAGACTTACAGCAACTCTTCAGGCTGTTGCCCATGATGCTAGGGTCTTATAACAGGGCTGAGGGGAGTGTTAGCAACCATACCTTTAAGTTACAGCTTGTTCGGAACTCAACTGGTTGTGCGGGAGTGTTCAGCACAACCTGAGATTCGAACATCCTATGTAGTTTCACTTGACAAACAATCTAGTAACTTCCCCTGAAGTCCTTTGCACAAGTTACTTTCAAGGTAGGGTAACTTGGCTCCATAGCAGGGTAACCCATAGCCTAAGGCAGGGTAACTCTAGTCTGAAGGTAGGGTAACTCTACCTGGACTCTCCGTCAAGTAATTCTGGGTAACTCCCAAATTGACTACTTGGGTTATCCTACACCGCAGGGTAATCTCCAACCTTTACTTGTACCTATGTACCATTGGTATGGTATAGTATGCCCGACTGAGTTACCTAACCACTGGTACCTCCACTTGGTAGACCTCAGTCTACCGCCATCCCTACCATGGTAGTCTCTTGATACCGGTATGGGTATAGGTTTGGCTACTTGTAATAGTACTCAGTCGAGTCTCGTTACATAGAAGGCAAAGAAGGAAAACTTGAAAATAAGTAAAGAAAAACATCTCAGCTATCCAAGTTGTTATGTTAAATAAAGGATAGATTCGAAAGGCTTAGGCTGTTACAAGAGGGCCTGGTAGTAGTGAAGTCAGGGAAAGATATTTACGCAGACAAGCTAGAAGGGTTAAAAAAGGTGCAAGCGGGGTCGGTGACCCCCTGGGCTGGGGGGAGGCTGGCCCTGGAGGAGGAGCGAGTAGTAGTATGTGAGATTTCAGGTAGGACTTAAGGGTGGGAATGACAAGGAGTCACAAAGGGTGGGCGATAGTTTGTGTTGGCGTCAAGGGTGCAGGGTTCCCTTTAGTTCCATCAGGGGCGACATCGATGTCGTTCCCATCATTTTGGCCTAGCGGGGGTGAGGCGGGTGGTTTTCTGGCGAGTGGGGTGGGCCGTTCTGGGCAGTCCCGGTCAGTAGCTGAGTGTGGTTTTGCACAGTTGGGGCAGGTGGCATTCTGGCAGCTGTGTGCCCAACGTGTGTGTGAGAAGGAGCAGATTGGACATACTGGGTGATCCAGTTTACATCTAGGGGCCTAATGGCTGAACTTCCAGCAGTTGCGGCATTAAGTAAAGTGGTTGGATGAGAAGCCACGTTCAACATGATGCCTTTGGGAGAAGAGGTGGATTGAGGTTCCCATGGTATTAATGTCCTCAGGAGGGACGATGACAATGACGGAGGTAGCGGACTTAGACAACCTGGACTTCAGGGTTCAGTTGAGGTAATGGGCGGAGAAGATGGTGACGCCTGTGGCATTGCGGACAGATTTCTGAAGGAGGGAGAGGAGGTTGTCCTGGTCTTCTGTGAGGTAGGCGAGGGGGATGAAGTGAATGGCGAGTTGGGTCTCATTAGGTGTGTGTTGGAAGGGTAGCTAGGGATTATCTCTGACCAGGATAAGCTGGTTGAGGCGATTGGTGATCACATGGTAGTAGGGGGCGTAGGAGGTGGCTGGGGTATAGGAATCTATGACAGTAAGGGTGATTGAGCCCGGTCGTTTACCAGGACCGAGAAAGAGAAAGAGAAGGGGCAGTTGGCCTCATGGAAGACTGCCGCAGCAATGTCAGTGGGGGTCAGGGATATTGTGGTGGTTTCGGGGTGCTGGGTGGTAGAGGAACGAGAGGTGAAGAAGTGACGTTCACCTTCTAGCAGGATGGGAGCCTCTTTATCAGTAGGGGTTATCTTCCCCAGCCTTTTTTTTTTTTTTTATGTCATGTATACATCGTTTAAGGTATAAGAACCTGCGTGCAGTGCTAGCTATGGCGAAAACAAAACTGTAAAGCACGCATCTCGCCTCCATCTTAGGCAAAAACCTAGAGCTCCAAGTCCCTCTGGTATGGAGCCAACCACACATCTTGCCTCGAGTCAAGCCTACAAAATACCCAATTCAAAACAAGCAGGAAGTCCCAATGAATCTCTCCCTGGAAATCCCGCCAGAAGGAAGAAAAGAAAACCAACCCAATATCCACCAGAAAAGCCCATGGCGGTCCTAGCCTCTAAAAAGCTAACCCAAGCAAGAGGCCCCAAATCATATAGTGCACACCAGTAGTTGTTCTACCCCATCAAGGAAGCGGGAGGCAGAAGAAGGAGGAGAGAATTCTGACGGGCTCAAGGCAGTACAATACTGGTCGGTAGAGAGGGAGCCAGGACTACAGCACCTTAGGGATGAGAAAGCAGAGACAGAGCGACCCGGTCAGTTCTGTTCCTGGGAAGCTGGGTGGTAGTAAGGTGCCAGCTTAAGAGGAGAGCAGTAGGGTGCCAGTCAGTCGTGGAAAGAGAGGTAGTAGGGTACACGTCGACCGCACTGAGGAGAGGAAGGAGCAGGGGTAGACCCAGATGCTGAAACAACTATCGGAAACGTGTTAGAGTCCTATCTCGACGGTCCCCTTAAACCCCAAATACCCAAAAGTGTCAGAGCACTAGCGGAGGGCAGAAAGGAGAAGAGTGGTGAATTCGACCTTAGCCTGTTGGGAGGACTAACCACAATCCTCACCTGTGGGACAAACCCGTAACCACCAGGAGGACAAGACACGGACCCAGAAGAGGGACTAATCCTAACCGACCAGGGAGAAGTTGAAGGAATCAATGATAATCGCGTACTGCAAACCGTATTCCCAGCCGTCTGTTGTAGGGAAAAAGGAGCCACCTAACTGTACTGATGCTAAGTGAAGCCAGAGCAAAAGTAGGGAAGGAGTGAAAACCAACATCCTGAGATGCTAGAAGGGAGGAAGGAGGATCTCAAGAGGGTAGACCTTAAGAGAGAAGACAAGGGAGGAGTCCCACCGTGGCAGAACGAAAAGAGGAAATGGCCTGCTCCCTCCAATAGGGGAGGGACCAGACATGAATAGTAGTGAGAAATTCTTGGTGTTGAGTCGCTGCTGACCAGGAAACAAATTTCAAGCACCGGCGTTGGAGCGGAGACAGTCAGTACTATCTTCTTCATCCGGGTTTTATTTGTTTTCATTTTTTTTTTTTATATCATATATTCATTGTTTTGGGTAAGGTACAAGAACGTGCATGCAGCACTAGCTATGGCAGAAACACAACCCAAAACCAAACAACTCACAAAAGAAAAATCAACACCAGGTCCTCTGATGGCGTCCAATAACCGATGCAGAGCGTACACAGGACTTATAAAGGAAAACAACTAACTAACTAGTATCGTAACGAAAAATCCAAAACTCATCATATGGAAAACGTAAAGATATTAAACAGAAGACCTCCTACCACTTAGAACATTTGGTGACCCAGCCAACGACAACCAAGGCGAGGCAGGAAGGGAAGGGGAGGAGGATATGGAGGGCAAACGGGGAGCATATTGTACATACATTTCCAGGGGGAAACTAGTCCTGGTGGCAGTAAGGCAGCGTCGGAGGCTTACAAGGGCTGGGATTGAAGTCCAGAGGGAGGAGTCAGGTCCAATATCCATAATTCCCTGGAGGGGGAGACTTTGGGCTGTAGACTTCGCTGGTCCGACCAGGAGGGCGTATTCGAAGGTCTCGTCCCCCTCTTCGCACCAAGGGCAGAGGGGGGAGGGATTGTCATCGTGCCATGATGGATGGGCAGCTAGGTAGCTTTTGCTGGAACGGATTTTCCAGAACGCATTTGGTAGATCCGGCTAGAGAGGAAACGTCTTAGACCCATGAAAGAGTACAGGCGGAGGGAGGGGCCGTAGAAGTAGTAGGGTGGGGGGTGCGAGAGGAGACGCCAGGAGGTGAGTAGCTCTTCGTGACATCTGGCTTTGAGGGAGGCATAGAGGGCGGGAGCCCAGATGAGGGTCACCTATCAAGGTGGGAGGAGAAGAGGGTTAGCGGGAAGGGGGTCACTATGGTTGCTAACTATGAAGTGGACTCGATAGGCAATGGTATCCCCAGGGAGGTGGTGGTGGTTTTGCAGGGACGGCAGTTTGGTGAACCATCTGAGGGGGGTGTAATTGGGGCCAGCGCATCGGTAGCCGTCTCGGACGGAGCCAGGAAGATGGAGGGATTCCGGTACCCTGAAGGCAAAAATGGTTCGGACCGCATGATCATGACGGACTGTTGCGGAGTTGATTTCTGGAAGGAGGTAGACAAGGCGCACAGCAACCAGGAATTGGAGGTGTTTGATTAAAAGGTCAATGTGGGGAAGGGAGGTTTCGCCGGGGAGGATGGCCGTGTTGGTGGAGAAAAAACAGTTGGTAACCCACTTTTGAACCCCATGCCAGAAAGCCATGATCTTGTCGAGCATTTTGGCATTAAAGAAGAACAGGTCACACCCATAGAGAAGGATAGGGCGAACATGGGAGGAGGCGAGCCTATGGCAGAGTTATGGGGTGAGCCCCGTGCCCGGGCGGGAGAGACGTTCAATTGTTGCAAGCGCGGCCTCGGCTAACACGAGATGCCTCGTGAAGCGTGAGGAGGGAGACCTATAAAGCACTGGAGTTGCTGGTTCAAGGTAGTAGCCTAGCCACCTAAGTACCTGGGCGGGTTTGTAGGGAACAGAGTCCACCGAGATGGGCAGTGGGGAAGGGGGTCCTCTCTGTTGAGGGGTCCTCCAATGAATGAGCTCAGTCTTGTGGAGGGAGAAAGGGATGCCAATGCGGCGCCCAGATGATGTGAGAGAAGTTGCAACTACTTGAAGTTTTTGCACATTGCACCCGTAGGAGGGCGATGCCACGGTCATAGCAAAGTTATCGACATATGTGAGGATTAGCCCATTTTGGATCAGGAAGTGGAGGGAAGAAACGTAGATAAGGAAAAGAAGGGGCGAGACAGACGACCCTGGAGGCATGCCGACCTGCATGAGGGAGAGGACCTTAGGGGACTCTTGATAGAGGAGGAGGTACTGGTGGCCGTGCAGGAAGGAGCGAATCCAGGAGACGAGGAAAGGCTGGACTCCTCTTGTAGTTTCCCACAGAGTGCAGCCGAGTCAATGGTATCAAAGCCCCCTTTTACGTCTAGGAACAGGGTGGAGGAGCAGAGGCCCATGCTGTGTGCAGGTTGGACCTTGTGGCAGAGTATAGCAAGGGCGTCGAAAGTGCCCATAGTGGAGAGCGAGCCATATTGGTTGGGGTGGACGAGTCCAAGGACACAAGCAACCGTGGCTAGCCTAACAGCCACCACGCGCTCCAGGATCTTGGACAGGGGTTGGAGGAGTACAATTATGCAAAAGGAAGCAGGTGTGTGATAGGAGGCCCTACCAGGCTTGTCGAGTACTATGCTATTAGCCTGCTTGAGGGAAGGGGGTGGAAGCTGTATAACAGGAGGGGCCGGAGGAGGGTGGTGAGGATCTTCGGGTTGGTGGCGTGCACCCTCTTCCACACCGAATAGGAAACGTGGTCCGGCTCAGGGGCAGATGAGCTGAAGCTAGAGGCGAGTGCTTGGGAGATCTCTTCTTTCGTGAGTGTGTCGAGGTCCTTGAAGAGGCATAGGATAGTTGGAGGGGGGGCGGAAACCCTGAGTAGAAAAAAATAGGACAAAGGGTATCATTGACAGCAGACGGGGTGTCTGTGTCAGGAAAGGATGGAAACCAGTTGGGGGTGAGGCCTATCACGAAATGTTTGGCAGTCCATAGAGTTTTAGGGGTTGCAGACGAGAGGAAGTCGTCCCAGTATGTGCGTTTGGTCCACTTGATGGCCTTGAAGTAGGGATCGTGGACACTTTGGGCCTCAGCCTGGGCACCTTCAATATGGGCCTTACAAGCTCTGTGAGTACAGGCATGAAAGGACGATCTCAGGGAGGAGAGGAGGGGAGACTACCAGAGTTTGGAGAAATTGGATAGGTGGTGGAGGGGAGTATGGAGGAGGCGCATTGTATGGAGGTGGTCGACATTCCTGTCAAACCAGGCTAAGGTGGATGAGGAAGTGGGGAGGGAGGGGGGGGGAGAAACAACAAACAACTTGAGAGCATCACCGAGGGCTAGCCAATGGTTTTGGCCCATGCAGGGGAGGAAGCAGGTCGGCGTAGAAGGGGAGTTGAAAGCGAAAGACAGGTACGAACATGATCGGAGCCAGTCGACGGAAGCTGGGTGGTCAACTGAGAGAAGAGCTACGCCACTGTACTGTTGGCGAAGGTGAGGTCAAGGACTGAGGGCCTGCCCACTGAGGTAAAAGGAAAATAAGTAAATACACTAGGGGTGTTTAGTAAGGAAAAATCATGCAGCGAAGCCAACTGGAAATAAGGAGACGACGTGCCAAGCTCAGTAGAAGAAAAGACATTCACTGGGTCAGCTAAAGGGTGATGGAGGTTAAAATCTCCCAAAACAACAACTGGAAAATTTAAATCTGGAAAACACAAGTCAGGAGTAACAATGCGGGTGTGGGTAGAGGTACCTTGAGGGTTGTATACAGTGTACACTCTAAGGCGGGTTTAAGAGGATGAGCAGAAACCTGAGTCAGAAAACATATCCACCGCCATAATGTTGGTGGACTGGCCTGACCATACAGGCAAAAGGGAAACAACTTCAAGGAAAGATAATAGGTCATAGCAAGCCACACAAGGCTTGCCAAAGAAGGACGGAGGGGAGAAACACTTATAGTGAGGAAAGGACAGAAGCCGCGCGCGTCACCCAAGGGGGGTCCTGTATAGCTACGACTACAGGCATGGAAGGTAAACAGGAAAAACTCTAAAATAAGGAAAGAAAAATATTGAAGCTACCCAGACTGTTATGCTGAACAAAGGAGAAATTCAAGAGGCCAAGGCCCGCGTGAGAGAGCCTGGTAGTGGTTCTCGTAGGGACAGACATCTATCCAGACAGGCCAGAAGGGTTGAAGAAAGTACACGCAAGGTCAGTGGCCCCATGGGACGGGGAGAGGCTGGCACTGGAGGAGGAGCGAGTGGCTGTTTGCAGAGTTTCGGGCGGGGCTTGAGGGCGAGAGTGGCAGGAGGTAGCAAAAGGTGGGGTGAGAGTCTGCATTGAGGTAGAGGGTCCGGTGTTTCCTTCAGCGCCATCAGGGCTGACATCCATAACGTCTTCCTCATCAACATCTAGTGCAGGCAAGCCCGAGGGGTCCCTGATGATTGGGCGGGTGGTTCCCAACAGTCTCAGTCGGTAGCTGAGTGTGGGTCCCGACAGTTGGGGCAGGAAGCAATTGAGGAGGGGCAGCAGTTGAGGACCACGTTGGTGTTGCCCGCTTTAGGGCAGGTGAGGTTCTAGCAGCAATGTGCTGAATGTGTGTGCGAGAGGAAGCTGATTGGACATACCGGGTGATCCAACTTACATCTGGGGGTCTGATGGCCGAACTTCCAGCAGTTATGACACTGAGTGAAGCGGTTAGAGGAGAAGGCGTGCTCAAGTGATAGTCTGAGTGAGAAGAGGTGGATAGAGGTTCTCAGGGCATTGATGTTCACGGGAGTGACGGTGACAACGACCGAGGTAGCGGACTTAGACATCCTGGACTCAAGATCCTGGTTGAGGTAGTGGGCAGAGAAGATCGTAACCCCTGTAGCATTGCGGACTGACAACTGGAGAAGGGGGAGGAGATCGTTTTGATCTTCTGAGAGGTAGGTGAGGGGGAGGGAGTGGATGGCGAGTTGGGTTTTGTTAGGGGCAGGTCGGAAGGGCAGGTAGGCATTGTCGCTGACCGGGGAGAACTGGTTGAGGTGGTTGGTGAGGGCTTAGTAGTACACAGCGTAGGAAGTGGCTGGGGTGTAGGAGTCATGGATGGTGAGGGTGACAAAGTCCCTATCGTTAACTCGGGCTGAGAAAGAGAGAGGGAAGGGGCAGTTGGCTGCACGGAGAACTACAGTAGTGATGTCGGGTAGGGTCGTGGATATTCTTACGGCCTCAGGATGCTGGGCAAGAGAGAAGTGTGGGGCGAACAAACGACGTTGAGCTGCTGGCAGGATGGGTGCCTCTTTAACTGGAGGGGCCGTCATGCCAGATGCGACTTGCGCAGCTGAACGTAGTTCCGACATGGATTCCTTGGTGTTCTTTCATCCAACAGCAGCCGTGGCTTAAGCGAACGTGCGAGGTGGGGGGCATAGGTAGGTTGGATCCATGTTGCCAGGGATGTGTTCTGAGAGGCGAGGATATTTGCCATCGTGGAAGGTCTGAGTCTCCCATGAATTAGGGTTTTTCACCGCGTAGGCCTCAGGATTTCTATAGAACTTCTGGGTCTTGGTGTCATACCTGGGAGAGTCGAGGTCCTACCCATGAACTATGTACTAACCTGATAGCGAGGTGCATGGGTAGTGGCCTCCTGGGGGTCAGAGTCAACAGAGAGTTGTACTGTGTTGGACTGGGGGCGTGGAGCTGAGGGGGGAACTTCTTTATCCGTTCTGGTAGGGGATGGTGCTAGCAGGGCCGGGGCCTGCTGACATGGGGGCGGTAGTTGGGAGAGACTTTGTGACGGGTCATGTAGAGCTGACTCGATGGGGGTGAGGGAGAAAAGGGAAGGGGCCTGAGGGGCAGAGATGCCTTCAAATAGCCCCTCGACCTTCGAGGAGACGAGGTCGATGCGTTCATTGGTGGAGGCGAGGCCGTTAGGAGTCGCCACGAGGAGGGCGATGAGAATAGACTCACCTTTGCCAAGTTCACAAAGGTCAGAAGACAGGCGGGGTGCTATCTTCTTCAACTGTTTGTTTTTATTTTTTTTATATCATATGTTCATTGTTTTGGTAAGGTGCAAGAACTCGCATGCAGCGCTAGCTATAGCGGAAACAAAACCCAAAATGGACGCATCCCTCCTCAGTCTGAGGCAAAAACCGAGAATCCCGAGCCCCTCTGGTATGGAGAAAACCGCACATCTCGCCCTGAATCAAGTCTATCCTTACAACACAAGCGAACTCAGTTCTAAGAGAAACCTAAAAGAAGACAAGCAGGAAGTCCAAGGAAAAATCCCCCCGGAAATCTCAGGCCGAAGGAACAAAAGAAAAGCCAAAACCATACCACCAGGAACGCCCATAGCGGACCGGGCCGCCTGGAGGCTAACACAAAGAGAGCCCCTAACAAATGAAGGTGCTGGGCGCACCGGGGCCAGGTACTCGGGTAACCAAACGCCACCGCCAAGCCGGCAGTAGCATAAGGTAGAGGATAGGTGCCAACCGGCCCGAGGCAGTGCAATACTGACCTGAGGCGGGAGACCAGGGCTAGGGTCCCCACAAGGAAACGAGTGGTAGTAAGGTACCAGCTAGGGGAGCGGTAAGGTGCTACCTTAAGATAGGAACAGTAGGGTGCCAGCCAGGTGAGGAGAGGAGGTAGTAGGGTACCAGCCGACCGAGCCTAGGAGAGGAGGAAGGAGGGGTAGACCCAGATGCCGAAACAACTATTGGATACTTGTTCGTGTCTTAACTAGGTGGTCTTCTATGATCCCCAACACCCAAGGGTGCCAGAGCACCCATAGAGGGTGGAGAGGAGGAGAGTGGCGAAATCGACTGTAGCCTGTTGTGAAAGCCAACCACCAACCCCCGACTGTGGGACAGACCCGTACCTACTAGCAGGATAAAACCTGGACCCAGCAGAGGGACTAACCCGAACCGACTAGAGAAAGGCAAAAGGAATCCATCGTAATCACCTACCGCGAACCGAGTTGGCAGCTATCTGTTGCAGGAAAAAAGGAGCCGCCCGACAGTACTGATGCTAATTGAGGCTACAGCAACAGTGGGGAAGGGGTAATAACCAACATCTCGTGATATCGGAGAGAAGGAAGGGTGGACTCAAGAGGGTAGACCTCAAGAGAGAAGGCAGGTGAGAAGTTCCACCATGGTGGAACGATGAAAAGTGATGGCCTAGTTCCCTCCTAGGAAGAAGACCAGACCCAAAAAGTGGTGAGAATTCCTGTGGTGTTGAGATTTCAATCACCGGAGGTATAGCGGAGATGATCAATACCATTTTCTTCAACCGTACTGGCCTCCTTAGATAGACCTCTCCTCACAAACCCAACCCTGATGACTCATAATCCCAAGTTATCAGATCAAAATATAAACAAGTCATATGACTCAGTACAGTCATATGCCCGAGACCCATGACTCATAATCGAGTCATGTGCGAAATATAACAAATTAAAATATAAACAAATTATAATACTTGAATGCATCATACATATTAAACCCATGAGTCATAATCAAGTCATGTGTAAAATATAACAAATAATAACATAAACAAATCATATGACTCGAATGAGTCATACTCGTAAGGCCCAAGACTCATAATCGAGTCATGTGTGAAACACAACAAATTCTAACATAAACCAGTCTTATGACTCAAATGAGTCATAAGAACAAATCCCCTGACTCATAGTGGAGTTATGTTTGAAATCCTGAGCTACTTGTCACATCCGTGACATCTACTACCCTCCCTGGTATGTTCACCAGTCAATTCTCTTCTTTTCCCTTCAGGATTGTTTTCTTATATCAAATTTTGCCCGCTTCAAAGCTAATCCAGTGTTCTAGCTGACAAACTTCTTCTTAAACAAAGGTCCCCCACCCCTCCAATCCTCACGACCCTCATAATCTCCCTTCACTCTAGTCATCCCAACAACCACACCTCCTCCACTCCTATCTATGGTATTTTCCACAATCAATTCCATTCTTTTCGGTTCAAAATTGTTTCTTTGGATTAAATTTTGTCTACCCCAAAGGTAATGCAATTTTCTAGTAAATAAACTTCGTTTTAAACACCTTTTACCATGACCTTTCAACTCTCCTGATCTACACTACCTTCCCTCGCTTGAGTTACCATATTAACCGCTCCCGCTCCTCTCACATTCTCGGTATATTTTCCAATTAATTCTCTTTTCTTCCTTTCAAAATTGTTTCCTTGTATCAAAATTTGTTCGCTCCAAGGCTAACACAATTTCTAGTAGATAAACTTTGTCTTAAACAAACTTCACACTCTCTCCTCCAATTCTGACAACCATCACGATACCCCATTGCTCAAGTCACTCTACCAACCACACCAGCTCCACTTCTATCCTCGGTATTTTCCCCAATCAATTCCATTCGGTTCAAGATTGTTTCCTTGTATCAAATTTTGTCTGCTCCATGCTAACACAATTTTCTAGGAACAAACTTCATTTTTAAAAAAATCCCCCCCACCTCTAACCCTCCCATCTTGCCAACTTATCCCATCAATAATAACAATGCTACAATCAAAGGTGGTCCTCATTTGTCCGCAGATCCCAAGCTACAAAAATGATGGCAAAATCTGGTAGTGCAAACATGTTTGTAGCTTTCCAAATTAGGGCACCTTTAGTCTTGAGTATTTTGCCTCGTGGTATACTAACAAATACTGGATGGAGCGCGATGGAATCCAGAGCTTTCCGTACTCGAGCATGGCACATTTGAGAAGGCTCAAGGCATATGTGTTCACTATTGAGCCAATTGCCAGTATCAGTTCTCTGCAATATTGGATAAAGATCACATGGAGGGGCAGATGGTTTACAAAGTGTTAGGATTACTTGCTCAAAGATGTTACGAAAAAATATTCACAAATCGTAATAGCGTTGATGCAGGCAATACCTCCTCCCACTCCTATGCCTGCTCCTTTTATGGTCAATAATGTCGGTAAGTTTCCTATAATTATTCACAGTAAGCTTATATATTATAATATTATATGCTAATATTAATCTCACAGGTTTGGCTGGCCCGGGCTCAATCCCCCTCTGGATCAATTTTACTTCAAAGGTTGGGCCCGTCATAGTGCTGACTCCCAGGCTGGAGATTGTTCAGTGGAAAACTGATGGAGTGGTCTACTAACTTGTGCTGAGTGATCCTACTCTAGAACACCTGCTTGAGGAGATCGACCAGATGGTAATTCCCGGTGATGGATTTCATCTTCTTGTAGACGCGATCAGGTATGGTACACATTTGGTCCTTAACAATCCTGTGTAATGGTTGCCAACCTCCAAGATAATCTTGATCTGGTCAAGCTGGCATGTCCACATTTGGTAGGGCTTGAGTCTGGTGAGCAAACCAATGGACCTTCTTTCCCATTGTTATCAGGACACTGATAATGAAGCTTGAACTCCTTCATCACCATGGCAGAGATATCACTCCCTAAATAATCAGGACGAGCATATGGTGGAGGAGGAGGTGGCAGATGTGGAGGAGGAGGAGGAAGAGAAGTAGGAGGAGAAGGTAGGTAGTGGATATACAGAATCCAGGGCTAGGGAGTTCATGGAAGGTCGAGCTTAAGGTAGGAGCGCATTTTGGTACTCTTTTTTGCTAGATGGTACTTTTGTTTCTCCTATTTGAGTTTCGTGAATTGTTTTTTTACAGGCTATTTTTGTTTGGGATTGCCTTTGGTATCTTTTTCTGTCCTAGAATTTTATCATATGTCCTATTTATTTATCATTACTGTTAGCCGTAAACTATACACTTTGAGATTTGTATCTCAAAATCTTACCGCAACCTTTAACTATATTAGTTATAGTCTACTCCCCAGTTTACATGAACAAGATTAGTCCTCTCGTTTTATCATGAATTTCCCGAAGTGATAGATGATCTGAGTACCATTCCTCTTTATATTTTGTAACTGTGCCCGTGATAACTTACTAGTGTATTATGCATTCAAAATATACAAGGGCAATTGATCCAGAATCAAGTGACAACCTGTGCACATGTATCTAATTAGAAATACAACTAGACCTATTTTGTCTGCTATATACAACCTCCATAAAACTTTCTTTGTTATTGACATCTATACATTCCCCGACACTCAAACTATCTATATTTCCCAAACGACTCAATCAAATAGTCCATCTATTTACCTAGTTACAATGTGACAACAGCCATGACCTAACACTCACAGACTGTGTCTGTCATACCAACTTAGGCAAAAACTGTAGCTGGTCCTCAGCGGACGTGTCAAAAATCTAGATTGAAGGAGACATTGGCTGCAATACCCTGTACTTTGCCTTCTCTTACTTCTATTCGATCTACAAGTCATAGGAGCTCAGTATCCTGACTTCAGATATCTCAGCCTGATCACTAACATGATGGAGGTCAGAGTCTGGACATGGCAGATGATAGTATGGACTCGTATCCTGGGGAATGTGAGGATAACAGTAGTTATGACGGAGACAGCCAGGAGGCAGACATAATAGAACTCAAGAATGGTGAGGAGTTGATAGCCGACCGCGGGATGTCGAGACCGATGACTTGTCCATAGTTAGAATCCCAATGATCAAATATGACAATAACGTTTACCCCAACTCTGAGACCACAAGGGATTAGTTTACCCGGACAGAAAATACCAAAACTACTATGAGTTAGCCAAAATTATTTAACATCACTACTGTCCTACAGATTAGGCTCCAGACCGAATATACCCGTAATACCAGCCATCATACCTAGTCACACACTACCAAGAACTCAATAATTTGACAGCGCAGCCCCAGTGGTAACCAGTAACTAATGAAATATTTCTGTGAAGATTGAGCTCACCATTCAGATCAAAGCCCATTAATTAATATGTGGTTGAACACTTTTCAAGAATTCGTGTCCAGACCCCACTACCCTGACTGAAATGTTACACAGGTGTTGGAACAATGCGTGGCACCAGCTATAGTTTTCCTACTTTGTGGATACTACAGTGGGCTTCAATAATCAGGTAGGTTATCTTTAATCAATAATCGACTTCTCATTCGTATGACTAAATATAATAGCTGCTGCTCTCTAATTGTTTAAATCTGAGCAAAGCATAGTGTGTGCAGATCTCTGTACCTCCACTGTACAAAGCAGGCTATAACAGAATTCTATAAGCTTGATATGAAGGATACTATAGCCTATACACAAAGGGTAGAGTACTTACTAGAAGATGACTAGTTTAATTGCATCCCTAATGGGTAAGAGGTATGCTTGTACATTTTCATTGCAATTATTTGAGACCACAGCAATACTGAATTTGGCTAACAATACCAGGAGGCACACTCCCTTAGATTTCTAGCCCAACAGATTCTAGTTGTCATATATGTACAATTTTATTCAGACAAGATGAGGAGAGGCAAAATGGACGACGGATTCTTAGGAAAGATTAACGGCACATTTTTGTGTCTAACTGTGGCAATATTGTATCATGCTCTCCAGCATTGGCAGACTGGGAACTTTGTTGATGAGGTACTTTTCACTGTAATGAGACTCGACTGAGTACTATTACAAGTAGGCAAAACAATACTTATACCGGTAGTAAGAGACTATCGCAGTAGGGATGGCGGTAGACTTAGGTCTACTGAGTGGAGGTACCAGTAGTTAGGTACCTCAGTCGGGCATACTAGACCATACCAAAGGTACATAGGTACTAGTAAAGGTAGGGGGTTACCCTACTCTACAGAGTAACACAAGGGGTGAATTTGGGAGTTACGCAAAATTACTCGACGGAGAGTCCAGGTAGAGTTACCCTACCTTCAGACTGGGGTTACCCTGCTATGGAGCCAAGTTACCCTACCTTGAAGGTAACTTGTTACGCAGGACTTCGGGTAAAGTTACTAGATTATTTGTTACACAAAACTACAATGGGTATTTGAACCTGAGATTGTGCGGAACACTCCCACACAACCAGCTGAGCTCCAAACTAGCTGTAACATGGTGGTGTGATTGCTAACGCCCCCCTCCAGCCCAGTTATAAGTCTCTAGCGTCATGGGCTACAGCCTGAAGTGTTGCTGTAAGTCTAGCAAAGGTTTTCAAGTGGAGATCTTGCCATAACTCCGTATGCGCTGACACCACCCATCCAACTGAAAACTGTCTGTAGGATACGTGAAGAGGAATAGGAGAACCTGGAAAATAGCCTCCAGGTAGTTTCGTGTAAAATGGACTAAAACTGATGGAGTAATACTGCATTGAAGTCAGGCATAGTATGTGAGGTTACCAGAGGCCTGTAGGAGAGGTAACTGAAGTCCATTGCCCCGAAAGAGTAATACTATTGGAGAATCATTGAGGACTCTGAAATACTAGTCCAAGGTCATAAAAAGACCTATTTCTAGGAGGGTTAACTGTACGTAATACCTATTGGTAGTCAACCACGAGACTAGTGATCATTAAGGGACATAGTGGGGCGGGTTTTGCTATTAGAGGCCACGACTTTACCAGGCACAGAGCTGTATATTTTTCTTCTCCCTGCCCCGCCTGGCCTCTGGTGCCCAACCCTACCACCCCATACCACCAAAGATTGACGGGTGCCCGGCTAGGGCATGAGCCGCGGTGGAGATAGGGGTCAAAAAAGAGAAAAAATACCGCCCTGCCTGTGGCCGAGGGGAGTAGGTCTGGGGTGAGTTTTTGGCTCAAGAACTCGGTTTTTCAGACCCCCTGAAGCCCCATAGCAAACGCTACTGTGGAGTAGTCTATCTGGTGAGCTATATGGCTATCTTCCAGAATAATACAGAAATGAGTAGAACCGGATAGATGTTCAGAGGGTGCGAAAGCTTGCAGAAGACCTAGTCTATATGGGTAGAGAGTTCCATGGTTGGTATAGTATCTGCATGGGCATGACAGCTTGCCACTGGTATGACCAATATATGAAGAGTTTGTACTTCTGCGGTTGCATTGAAGATTAGCAGCTAAAACACTTCTATTGGGCAGATGTTAGAACACCACCGAGTAGTCTAGTTCACTATGGGGAATCTTTGGTCCAACTGACAGAGGTTAGCTAGATAGCCTATGGGATTTAGGTGCTCGCGAACGCAGAGTAGTGATTTGGAGTCACTGGCAGCATACCAAACTTACTTAAGTACATGCGCGTTCTCCTCTACTCTGGCAATCAACTACCTTTCGAGACGAGGACTTAATTGAGTAAAGCTGTGGATTAATGATATCAAGTTTTACCCTTCTGTTTTTCTAACTCTACTGTTGATTATCTTTATCTTTACTTTCAGAATAAACACTTCGGTGCGGTTGCAACCTTGGAATCTATCTTCTCAGAGGGAGCTCCCGTTACATGTGGGGTAAGACTATGCGAATCTTATGACAGATCATGGGCGACCAAGGTACTAACCTTTTACCGGACACAGAAGACCTTTTCGCGCTGCAGAAGCACACATGGGCCAACTCTCCACTCGAGATCCAGGAAATAATTTTGAAAAGACTCCGCGACGCCATACAGAACAAGCTGGAGCAGGTTCATAGGGTGCAGCAAGACTGTTGTGAAGGATATAACGACAATTAGTAAGCCATAAAAGCAGAGCTTATGAGTTGCGTATATAACCAGACATCAGAACAGCCTGTCCTACGACAGACCAACCAGCCCTTCGCCTTGGAGAAGCACCGTAAAGGGCAAATCAATCACAGGGAACGGATACATCGTTTGAATATAGCCAGACGTCGATTGCCTTCACCCTGAGGTTTCTGGAATCAGATCCTGTATGTTCAGATCATTTATGCAAGCTAACTCTAGGCCTGATGACTCGCAGCCCCTTGAGCCCTTCTTCATCCTGTCACCTCTCACTCAGCCTTGAGAAGTCTCAGGAAGCCCAGGAGCTATAGATGCAGTTGTGTAATCGTACTTTGAGGGGTGGGAGCTGCTTGGGAGTGGAGGCGCGAGGAGGGATTGGTGTCATGTAAAGATAAACAATAATATAATCAATTTATCGAACTGTGATGTGGCACCAATATGATACTGTTTGTTCGAAGAAATACTGTATGTGACGTCGGGCGTAGAAACAACAGAAGGCGGCGTTGTCATAATGACTTCAAGCTGCGGACGCCATTGAAATTCATTTGTCACACCTGTAAAAACATTCTGAGCACATCGGGATATGAGATACCAGCATTGGGGTAACACAACAAGATTGGAGCCAAACCAGGACACATCATACAAATGTCCTGGTACAGAGAGTAGTGGGCAGGAGGAATCTAGATGAAACCGGCCGACAACATGCGACGTCCAGTTGACTGGGTAAGAGTTGTGGTATCCTAAGCGAATGGGGCCTGGGGTGGCATCACTGGGATATGAGGAAAAAGAGACACGAAATTAGGAAGAGGGAGGTAGAGAGGGGTGGGGTCACGAGGGCGGGGCCTAAAATCGGACGTCATCAAAAGACAGTGGTGAAGGATAGGATGATGTCAGGACGCGAGGCTGTAAGATCAAACAGGGTCAGGACGCATGGGACGTAGCATAGGCGTCAGGACGGCATGACAATGTCGGAATACACACAACCCAAATCTGGACGCGACTGTGTGCCACATCGCATCCTGTTTAGCAGTTAGCCATTTGAGCATCCAGTGTGTGAGACGCACAGAATGCAGAGGACGCCGGTCATTATTTTTGCTGATATTACAGGTTGTTTAGAGCTCAACTGGTTTTGCGGGAGTGATCCACACAAACTGAGATTTGAACACTATATGTTGTTTTGTGTGATAAACAATCTAGTAACTTCCCCCAAAATTCTCCGTAATATGTTTCTTTTAAGGTAGGGTAACTTGGCAACATAGCTATTAGGCGGAGAGAACCGGTATATACTTAGAGTTGTTTAGGCCAATCAAGATTCATTCATGTAGACGGAGATTTGTCTAGGAAGGCACGGAAGCAACTCGTTTTGTTTATGACTACTAAGAGAACAAGAAAGCAGAATGAAGTCGTAAGAACAATATTATATTATTAAGATATCTTCTCCGTTACTTGATGATGTCTAAAGCCTAAGGGGCGCTTCAATATTTATATCCCACGTCTGAGTGTTCGTGGACTACATCTATCTATCATACAAAATATGTACTTCAATTCTAACTCGCAATGTCGAGTACTCCATAAAGGTGCCAATACTGGGAGACCCTAGAAACCATCACACCCTCTTCGGTAATTACTATTTCCTGTCCGGAAGACATATTTGTCACCAGTAGTATTTATCAGATGCTCAGAGTCATTTGACCTGTAGCCGAGTTATCAAGTCGAACTATGTTGGCTCCAATAGCCCTTTTCGTTGTCAAGAGGATCAGTCTCGATACCAAGTTGCCTTTGCATATATGCCGGAGTCAATGACTTCTAGTTGTGATAACTCAACAACTAAACAATGGAATTTATTCTAATGGCTTTCCTTTTAAAGAGGAGAAGCCATTCTATTGGATATTCATATAATTCCTCAGTCGGCAACTCCTGGATTTTTCTACGTAAAGAGAGTGGACCTTTGTGATATGTTGGTTATAATTCCTGCGATTACGGTACACTCCATATCATAGTTGCAACACTCATTGGAGCTCGTTGGCTTGTTTGGTAGTGTCTTCTAGAAGTTCTAGACTCTTTCGGATTATCAAAGGGTAGATGTGAATACATTGGTTCTTTGTCTCTAATATTCTAGTATACAAATCACGTCCTTGTGCAAAAAGATCCGGTTAGTTATGGCTTATGCCAAAGATGTCATATCTTTCAAGCCTAGTCGTTCGACGGGTAGTTGACGGATTGACTTCGTTCCACTTCCCAGGTCTTGCCAGAGGTCCCATCCTATATATCCCGTAAACACCCTTCAGTTGGACAGACAGCAGCAATGTATACGGTGTTATTCTGACACCTTTAATTCTGTGACTATATAGTAAGAGGACACAACTAACGATGATATGTATGATGATGTGCGGGCCCCATCAGGGGGCTGGAAGGGGGTGTTGGAGACTAAGATTCTCGAAGTTGGGTAAGGTTACCCTACCTAGGGTACTCCTAGGCTATCGGAATCGGGTACTCCTAACAATAGCAGGGTAACTGTCACGGATGTGACAGGTAGCTCAGGATTCTACACAAGACTTGATTATGAGTCATGGGTTTTGTGCGTATGACTAGCTTGAGTCATATGACTTGCTTACGTTATGATTTGTTATGTTTCGCACGTGACTTGATTATGAGTCATGGGTCTTGCACATATGACTTGCTTGAGTCATATGAGTTCTTTATGTTATAACTTGTTACGTTTCGCACATGACTCAATTATGAGTCATGGGTCTCGTGCGTATAACTCATTTGAGTTATATGACTTGTTTATGTTATGATTAGTAGACTAAGGGTTATGAGTCATCAGCATTAGGGTTTGCAAGGAGAGGTCTAGATAAGGAGGCCAATACGGCTGAGGAAGATAGACGCTCCGCGCTCCCCATTTTCCTGACCAGAACTTCCTTACACACTCTTAATACCATCACATCTGGTATGACCCCTCACTTTTGCACGTCTACCTCCTCCTTGCTTAGGCTTCAAGTCTTCGCCCTGTGATCCAATGTCTAACATTGGTTCCGCCCACCCCTCAGGGCAAGCTCAGCTTCGCCCCTTCACCCTGCTGTATCTGCGATTCTGACCCTCCTGCAATCGCTACAGCCTGTTCTAGGAGATGCTTTCTCCTCCATTCTACCTCTCATCTCTTCTGACCTTTGTGGCCTCAGCGATGGTGAGACTGTCCTCATCCCCCTCCTGGTAGCAACCCTCAATGGACTTGTCGCCACCGACGAACGCATAGATCTCCTCACCTCTGAGGTCCAAGGGCTGTTGGGAGGTATTTTCATCCGCTCAGGCCCCCTCCCTCTCCTCCCTCGCCCCGATCGAATCAGCCCTATGTGACCTGTCACAAACACTGTCCCAACCACCGCTCCCACGTCAGCAAGTCCCGGCTCCGCCAGGACCACTCCCTACCCGTAAGGGTAAAGAGGTCCCTCCCTCAGCCCCACCCTCCTAGTCCAACAAGGCACAACTTCCAGACGTTCCACACCCCCAACAGGCCCCATCCTGCGCCTCCCTTTACCTAGTTGGTGCGATCGTGGATGGATACGACCTCGACACCCCCTGATATGACACCGTTACCAAAAAGAATTACGGCAACCCTGAGGCCTACGCGGTCAAAAACCTCAACTCATGGGAGGCGCGGACCTTCCGCAACGGCAAATACCCCCCACTCTTAGAGTGGATCCCTGGTAACATCGATCCAACCTACCTACGCCCCCATCGTTCATTGGTCCTGGCTGCCGGTACGGGAGGATGGAAGAAGACAAGGGACCTAAGACAAAACCTCCTTCTGCTGTGCAAGTCGCATCAGGCATAACGGCCCCTGCTGTTCAAGAAGCTCCCATCCTGCTAGCAGCACAACAACTTGCTTTACACCTCGTTCCTCACCTACCCTCCACCCTGAAGCCGAAAGAATCTCTGTGATCCTCGCCGACATAGCCGCAGCAATCCTCGGTGTAGCCAACTGCCCCTCCCGCTCTCTTTCTCTGCCAGAGTCAACGACAGGCGCTCTCTCACCCTCACCGTCCTTGACCCCTACACCCCCGCCACCTCCTACACCCCCTACTACCAGGCCCTAATACACCACCTCAACCAAATCTCTCCAGTCGGCGTCAATGCCTACCTGCCCTTCCGTCCGGCCCCCAACGAGACCCAACTCGCCATCCACTCACTCTCCCTCGCCTACCTCACGGATGATCAAGACGACCTCCACTCACTGCTGCAGGAGTCTGTCCGCAACCCCACGGGCATCACCATCTTCTCCACCCGCTACCTCAATCACAACCGGGAATCCAGGATATCCAAGTCCGCTACCTCCATTGTTGTTACCATCGCTCCCGAGGACATCAACGCCATAGGAACCTCCGCCTACCTCTTCTCCAGAAGACGTCGGGTTGAGCGAGCCTTCTCGTCCAACTGCTTCACCCAATGCCAAAACTGCTGGAAGTTCGGTCATCAAGCCCCTAGATGTAAGCTGGATCACTCGATATGTCCAATCTGCTCCTTCTGGCACACACGCTCGGCGCATCGCTGCCAGAATCCCGCCTGCCCTAAAGCGGGTAACACCAAAGCGGTCCACAACTGCTGCCTCTCCTCGACTGCTTCCTGCCCTAACTGTAAGGAACCACACTCCACCACAGACCAGGACTGCTCAGAACGGCCCACCGCAATCACCAACGACCCCGCAACCACCCTCCCACTCGATGCCGAGTCGGAAGATGATCTGGATGTCGGCCCAGATGCTTCCGATGGAAACCCAGGACCCTCGACCCCTAGAAGAACCATCGCCCCTCCCTTCGCCACCGCTGGCCGACTCCGCCCTCAAGCTCTACCAGGGACCCCACTCACAGCTATGTGCTCCTCCTCCAGGGCCAGCCTCCCCCCCTCCCAAGGGGATGCTGACCCTGCCCCAACCTTCTTCAACCCTTCCGACCTGTTTACATAGATGTCCGTTCCTTTCAGATTCGCCACCAGGCCCTCTAACGACGGCCTGGGCCTCTTGAGTCTCTCCTTTGTTTAGCATAACAGCCTGGGTAGCTGGAATGTTTTTCTTTCCTTGTTTCAGAGTTTTTCTTCTCTACCCTCCATGCCTGTCCTGGTAGCAATACAGGATCCTCCTATGTGGCGGTCACCCCTACCATCATTTCCTGGCCATAAGTGTTTTTCTCCTCCACCCACCCATGGCAAGCCACCTGTGGCTTGCTATGCTCTCTTGTCCTTCCTGGAAGTTGTTTCCCTTCTGCCAGTGTGGTCGAACTACTATTCCTATATCATGGCTGTAGATTTATTTTCTGACATAGGTTTCTGCTCGTCTTCCCAAACCCGCCTTAGAGTGTGCAATGTTGACAACTCTCAAGGGACCTCCACCCACAAACGTATTGTATCTCCGGATTTGTGTTTTCCTGACTTAGATTATCCTGTTTTTGTTTTGGGTGACTTCAATCTTCACCATCCTTTGTCCGACCCGCTAAGGGCTTTTTCATCTACTGAGCTTGGCACGTCATCTCCTTATTTTCAGTTGGCTTCCTTACATGGTTTTTCCTTACCGAACAAACCTAGTGTATTTACTTACTTCCCCTTCGCCTCAGTGGGCAGACAGTCAGTTCTCAATCTCGCTTTTGTGAATGGGGCAGCAGCCCAACTGTAACGAGACTCCACTGAGTACTATTATAAGTAGCCAAACCTATACCCATACCGGTATCAAGAGACTACCGTGGTTGGGATGGCGGTAGATTTAGGTCTACCGAGTGGAGGTACCAGTGGTTAGGTACCTCAGTCTGGCATACTAGACCATACCAAAGGTACATAGGTACTAGTAAAGGTTAGGGGTTACCCGACTCTGTAGGGTAACCCAAGTAGTAAATTTGGGAGTTACCCTGAATTACTCGACGGAGAGTCCAGGTAGAGTTACCCTACCTTCGGACTCGGGTTACCCTGCCTTGGGCCATGGGTTACCCTACTATGGAGTCAAGTTATCCTACCTTGAAAGTAACTTGTTACGCAGGACTTCTGGAGAAATTACTAGATTGTTTGTCAGGCGAAACTACAAAGGGTATTGGATTCTCAGGTTCTGCGGATCACTCCCGCACAACTAGTTGAGCTCTGAACAAGCTGTAACTTGGAGGTGTGGTTGCTAACACCCCCCTCCGGCCCCGTTATAAGTCCCTAGCGTCATGGGCTACAGTCTGAAGAGTTGCTGTAAGTCTAGCAAAAGTCTCCAAGTAGAGATGTTGCCGTAACGCCGTATGCGCTCACGTCGTCCGTCAGATGGGAGGCACTCCGCAGGATACATGTGGGGGAAGTGGAGAGCCTGTAGAATAGTCTCCAGGTGGTTTCGTATAAAACGGACCAAAGCTGACGGAGTAATACCACTTTGAAGTAAGAAGTAGTATGTGAGGTTACCGGAGGCCAACAGGCGAGGTAACCGAAGTCCGTTGCCCCGAAAGTGTAATAGTATTGGAGAATCGTTAAGGACTCTAAGACACTAGTCCAAGGTCACGATAAGACTCACTTCTAGGAGGGTTGACTGTGGGTGGCGCCTATTGGTAGTCAACCTCCGAAGGGGTCTGTCGCGGGAGCTACGTGGCTATCATCCGGAATGATATAGAAATGAGTAGAACCGGATAGATGTTCAGGAGCCGCGAATGCTTGCAGAAGACTAAGTGTATATGGGTAGAGAGTTCCATAGTTGGTATAGTATCTACACGGTCATGACAGCTCGCCACTGGCATGGCCGCGATATGAAGAGTTTTTACTCCTGCCGTTGCAATGGAAATGCAGCGACTAAAACACTTCTATCAGACAGATGTTAGAACACCACTGAGTGTTCTAGCTCGCTACGGGGGATCTTTGGTCCGACCCATAGAGCTTAGCTAGACAGCCCACGGGAGTTGGGTGCTCGCGAACGCAGAATAGTGATGGGGAGTAACTGGCAGCATACTAAACCTACTTAAGGATATGCGAGTTCTCCTCTACTCTGGCAATCAACTACCTTTCGAGATTAGGACTTAATTGAGTAAAGCTGTGGCTTAACGATATTAAGTTTTACTGTTCACTTTTCTCAACTCTACTGTTGATTATCTTTATCTTTACTTCTGAAAGCATACTTCGGTGCGGTCGCAACCTCGGAATCCCTCTTCCCAGAGGGAGCCCCCGTTACACCAACTGTACACTGAGTGGTCCACCCCACTCCCGTCTACTGGATCAGATCATGTTACCGCTTGTCTTTTGCTTTCCACACCTTTTTTGCGCTCTCCTCCCACCTCCCCTGCCTGGGCCAAGACTGACTTGTCTGCCCTCGGTGATGCCCTTAAGTTGTTTGTTGTTTCTCCTCCCCCATCTCTTCCCACCTCTTCATCTGCCTCAGCCTGGTTTCACAGAAATGTTGACCGCCTCCGCACCACTCTCCTCCTTCACACTTCCCTCCACCACCTATCCAGTTACCCCAAACCCTGGTGGTCTCTCCTCCTCACCTTCCTAAGCACATCCTTGCATGTCTCCACATACCAAGCCCGCAACGTCCCCACCAAGGCCTCTCAGGCTGATGCCCGACGCGCCTGTAATGTCTACTTCAAGGCTATTAAGCTCACTATGCCCACGTACTGGGACGACTTCCTCTCCTCCGCTACCCCCCAAGACCGTTTGGACTGCCAAGTGCTTTGCATTGGGACACCCCCCTGACTGGTTTCCATCCTTTCCAGATGCGGACACCCCATCTGAAGTCAACACTGCCCTCCTCTCCCACTTCTTCCCACCTAGGACCTCCGCCCCACCCGTAACCATCCTCCACCCGTTCAGGAATCTTAATGAGTTCAAGAAATAGGAAATCTCCAAAGTGCTCTCTTCCTGCTCTAGCTCATCTGCCCCAGGACCTGACCACATCCCCTACTCAGTTTGGAAAAAAGTCCACGCCACCAACTTGAAGATCCTTACCTCTATTTTAGGACACCTCCTCCTCTATGGCTTCCATCCGCCCTCCCTCAAACAAGCAAACGGCATTGTACCCGACAAGCCTGGTAAAGCCTCTTATAACACGCCGGCTTCCTTTCGTATCATAGTCCTCCTTCAAACTTTGTCCAAGATCCTTGAGCGTGTAGTAGCTGTAAGGTTAGCCACAGTTGCTCGGGCTCTCAATCTCGTCCACTCCAACCAATGTGACACTCTCTCCGGCATGGGTACTTTTGACACCCTTGCTACCCTTTCCTACGAAGTCTGTCTTGCACACAGCATGGGCCTCTGTTCCTCCACTCTGTTCCTCGACATAAAGGGAGGCTTCGACAATGTGGACTCCTCCGCTTTGTGCAGCAAGTTGCGGGAAAAAGGAGTGCAGTCCTACCTAGTCTCTTGCGTTCGCTCCTTCCTGCATGGCCGCTAGTGCCGCCTCCTCTACCAAGGCTCCCCCAATATCCTCCCCCCAGTACAGGTCGGGACCCATCAAGGGTCACCTGTCTCCCCCCTTCTCTTCCTTATTTATGTTTCCTTCCTTCACTTCCCGATCCCCAGTGGTCTTATCCTTTCCTATGTTGATGATTTCGCAATAACTGTGGCATCGCCCTCCTACCGACGCAATGTCCAGAAACTCCAGGTTGTCGCTACCTCACTCACCTCATGAGGCCGCCATATCGGTGTTGCCTTCTCCTTCCCTAAGACAGAACTCATGCACTGGAGGACCCCTCAGCAAAGGGGACCCCCCTCTCCCCTCCCTGTCTCGGTGGACTCGGTCCCCTACAAACTAGCCCAGGTACTTAGATGGCTCTGCTACTGGCTTGAACTGGCAACTCCGTCACTGGACAGGGCCACCTCAGCGCACTATACAAGACAGCTCACACTTGCGGAAGCCGCGCTGGCCACGATCGACCGTCTCTCAGACCTTGGCAAGGGCCTTGCCTCTCACCTCTGCCGTAGATTGACTTTCTCCCTCATTCGCCCCATCCTCCTCTACGGTTGTGACCTGCTCTTACCCGGCGCCAAGATGCTAGACAAGCTCAGGTCTTTCTGGTACAGGGTCCAGAAGTGGGTTACCAACTGTTTCTTCTCCACTAACACTGCCATCCTGCCTTTCGAAAGCTCCCTCCCGCCCATCAACCTCGTCATCAAGAACCTCTAACGCATGGCGGCCATACGACTGATCTGCCTTCCTCCAAAAATCAACCCCGCGACAACACGCCTCGATCACGCGGTCCCGACCACATCGCCATTTAGAGCACTGGACTGGCTCAGGCGGCCTGGCTCCGGCCCCAACGACATCCTCCTGAGATGGTACACTAAACAACCCTCCTTGGCGAACCGCCATCACCTACTAGTTGATGCGGTAGCCCACTAAATACACTTCACTATTGGGAACTACCTCGATCCCCTCCCCCGTGCAAACTCCAGCCTCCTTCTACCCCTTCAGCTACCTCCAGTTGGGGCTCCAGCCCTCTGTGCCTCACTTAAGCCAAGATGTCGCCAAGAACTCCTTTCCTCCTGGCGGCTCCTCTCGCCCCCTCCACCTTACTACATATTTACTATCACCCTACGCCCGCACCCCTTTATGTGACTGGGCCGCTTCCTCTGTGGCTGGCTCCATCAGATGCGCTCTGGCAAAAGTTACTTGGCCGCCCACCCATCCTGGCACGACAATAACCCCTCTAGCCTCTGCCCCTGGTGTGAAGAAGGTGATTAAACCCTCGAACACGCAATCCACCACTGTCCAGGCAAGTCCGCAGCCCGTGGTTGTCACCTCTCAGGGATTACAGATATAGGACTTGACTCCTCTCTCTGGACCTCGATCCCGACCCTCATAGGCCTCGGGCGCTACCTCACCGTTACCAGAACTGGTTTTCCCCACGACATATATGCACACTATGCCCCCCGCTTACCCTCTCTGTGCCCCTCCCCTTCCCTGCCTGCCTTACCTCGGTTGTCGTTGGCTGGGTCGCCACATGGTCTAAGTGGTAGAAGGTGTCCTGTTTAATTTTTATTACTTACAAGTTTTGATTTATTTTCCTTATGATACTAGCTAGTTAGTAGTTTTCCTTTATAAGTCCCGTATAGGCAACGCGTCGGTTATTGGACGCCACTGGAGGAACCGGGTTTGATTTTTCTTTTGTTAGTTGTTTGTTTTATGGGTTTTGTTTCTGCCATAGCTAGCGCTGCATGCGAGTTCTTGTACCTTGCCAAACAATGAATATATGATATATATATAAAAAAAAAAAATAAAAAAAAAAACATGGCTGAGGAAGATAGCATGCTCTGTGCTCCTTATTTTCCTGACCACAACTTTCTTACGCATCCTCGACACCAGCGCAGCTGGTGTGACTCCTTACTCTCACACGTCTGCCCCACTCTAGCTTAGGCTTCAAGTTTTCGCCTCGCGTCGCAATGTCTAATATGGGTTTCTCCCATCCCTCCACGGTGAGCTCTACCGCACCCCTCGCCCCCGCAGTTTACGCTATCCCGGCCCTCCTTCAATTCCTCGAATCTGTCCTAGGAGACCGTTTCTCCTCAGTACCGCCTCCCCTCTCCTCTGACCTTCGCAACCTTTGCGATGGTGAATCCATCATCATCCTACTCCTTATCACAACCCTTAACGGGCTGGCCTCCACCAACAAATGCATCGACCTCCTTTCCTCAAAGGTCCTTGGGCTGTCCGAAGGCAGTTCTGCTGCTCAGGCCCCTTCTCTGTCCTTACTCGCCCACATTGAGTCAGCTCTATGCAACCTGTCGCATAGGCTCTCCCAGCCACCCCCCCACGTCAGCAAACAGTGGCCACTCATGCTCCGCCCCCTACCCGGAAGGGTAAGGAAGTCCTTCCCGCAACCCCACCCCGCCTACCAACACGGCACAACATCCTGCCGCCCCAGAGCCCCAAAAGTCCTCAACCAATGTCTCCCTTTATCAGGCAGGTACGATAGTGAATGGCTATGACCTGGACACCTCCCACTATGACACTAAGACCCAGAGGTTCTACGGCAACGCCAAGGCTTATGCCGTCAAAAACCCCAACTCTTGGAGGCTCCCACCTTCCGTGATGGCAAATATCCTCCCCTCTCTGAAATGGATCCCTGGTAACATAGATCCATCCTACCTCCGACCCCTTCGCTCTTTTGCTCAGGCCACGGCTACTGTTGCAAAGGGTAAGTCCAAAGGGACCAAACCGAAACCTCCTTCCACTACGCAAGGGGCATCAGGCAATATGGCCCCCCCTGATAAAGAGGCTCCTATCCTGCCAGCAGCCCAATGTCGATTCTTTGCCCCTCGTTCTTCCCCTGTCCAACACCCTGAAGCCGCTAGAGTAGCTGCGACGTTCCCTGATATCGCTGCTTCTGTCCTCCGTTAAGCCAACTGCCCTTTTCCTCTCTCTTTCTCGACCCGAGTTAATGACCGAGGCTCAGTCACCCTCACCGTCCTCAACTCATACACTCCTACCACTTCCTATGCCCCTTACTACCAGGCCCTCACCAACATACTCAACCAGGTTTCCCCGGTCGGTGACAATGCCTACCTCCCCTTTCGGCCCTCTCCCAACGAGACCCAGCTTGCCATCTACTCCCTCCCCCTCGCCTATCTCCCAGAGGATCAGGAAGACCTACTCTCCCTCCTCCAGAAGTCAGTCAGCAACGGCACTGGCGTCACCGTCTTCTCCGCCCGATGCCTCAACCGCGACCCGGACTCCAGGATGGCTAAGTCCGCTACCTTCGTTGTCATCACCATTGCTTCCGAGGACACTAATGCCATGGGAACCTCGATCTACCTCTTCTCCCGAAGATGCTGGGTTGAGCAAGCCTTCTCCTCCAATCGCTTCACCCAGTGCCGGAACTGCTGGAAGTTCGGCCATCAGGTCCCTAGATGTAAGCTGGATCACCTGATATGCCCAATCTGCTCCCTCTCGCACCTACGTTCAGTGCATCACTGTAAGAACTCTACTTGCCCGAAGGCGGGCAACACCAAAGCGCTCCTCAACTGCTGCCTCTCCTCGACAGCTTCCTGCCCTAACTGTGGAGACCAACATGCGACCACTGACAGAGACTGCCCGGACTGACCCACCCCAAACCCCAAGGAGCCCCCCGCCTCACATCCACTAGACCACCATGATGTGGATGGCATGGACATCGGCCCGTGACCCCCCAAACAGCCACTCGTTCCTCCTCCAGGGCCAGTATCTCCCCCACCCATGTGGACTCTGACCCAGCCTGCTCCTTCGATAACTCCTCCGGCCTGTCCGCGTAAATAACTTCTCTTGACTCTCCTCCTCCCAAGACCTCCTGCAGGGAACCTGGCCTGTTAAACCTCTCCTTTACCCAACATAACAGCCCGGGTAGCTGGGATGTTTTACTTTCATTGTTTCAGAGTTTTTCTGCTTTGTCCTCTTTACCTGTGGTCGTGGCCATACTGGACCCACCTGTGTGGCGTGTACGTTTACCTTCCTTTCCCAGTTATAAATGTCTTTCCCCGCCTTCCTCTATTGGGAAACCACGTGTGGCATGCTACACTCTTCTATTTTTTCTTGAAGTTGTTTCTCTTTTACCCGTATGAGTGGGCCAGTCTGCTAACGTAATGGTAGTCTACTTGTTCCAAAATCTGGGCTTTTGCTCCCCCTCACAAACTAGCCTTAGGATGTACAATGTGTACAACACACAAGGTGCCTCTTCCCATACCCGCATTGTCTCCCCTGAGATGTGTTTTCCTGATTTGGATTTTCCTGTTTTTGTTGTGGGGGATTTTAATCTTCACCACCCCCTTGCTGACCCATTGAGGGTCTTCTCTTCTACCGAGCTTGGAACATCAGTTCCTTATTTCTAGCTGGCCTCACTGCATGGTTTTTCTCTTCTTAATCCCCCAAGTATGTTTACTTACTTTTCCTTCGCCTCTGTGGGCAGACCCTCCCTACGTGATCTTTCCTTTGCCAACGGTGCGGCCCGCCAACTCTTTTCAGAATGGGCTACCATACTTCCGTCAACTGGCTCTGATCACGTCTCCATTCATCTATTACTCTGAACTCCTTTGTTACGCTCTCCTGCCCCCACGCCTGCTTGGGCTAAGACCAACTGGCCTGTCCTTGGCGATGCCCTTAAGTTGTTTGTTGTTTCCGCCACCCCCACCATCCCAACTCTGTCCTCTGCCACGGCCTGGTTCAACAGGAACGTCAATCGTCTTCGTACAACCCTCCTCTTCTACACCACCCTCAACCGTATGTCCAACCGGTCTAAGCCTTGGTGGTCACATCTCCTCTCTTCTCTGAGAATCTCATTTCACCCTTCTACACGTCAGGCCCGCAAGGACCCCAGCGTGAGCTCTAGGGCTGAGGCCCGCTCTGCCCGCAATGCCTATTGTAAGGCCGTCAAACAGGCTAAGCGCAAATACTGGGATGAGTTTCTCTATTCTGCAACCCTTAAGACTTGATGGACAGTCAAGCGTTTCGCTATGGGGCGCCCACCTCACCGTTTTCCATCCTTCCCGGATGCTGACACTCCATCTGCCGTCAACACTGCCCTCCTGACCCCCTTCTTCCCCCCCATGGAGTTATCCTCCCCCCCTACTATCCTATGCCCCTTCAAGGACCTCGACGCCCTCACTAGAGAGGAGATCTCTAGGGCTCTGGCCTCCAGCTTAAGCTCCTCCGCACCTGGCCCCGACCATATCCCCTACTCAGTTTGGAAAAGAGTCCGGGGCACCAATCCGAAGATCCTCACCTCCCTCCTGGGTCCCCTCCTCTTATACATATTTCACCCCTCATCCTTCATACAAGCTAAAGGCATTGTGCTCAACAAGCCCAGCAAGGCATTCTACAACACGACAGCATCCTTCCGTATCATAGTCCTCCTCCAAACCCTATCCATCATCCTGAAATGTGTGGTGGCTGTAAGGTTAGCCGCAGTTGCTCGGGTTCTTGGCCTCATCCACTCCAACCAGTGTGGTTCATTCTCTGGCAGGGGCACTTGTGACGCTCTTGTTACCCTCTCACATGAGGTTCGGCTTGCACATAGCATGGGCCTTTGCTCCTCCACACTGTTCCTTCACATCAAAGGGGACTTTGACAATGTTGACTCGGCTGTCCTCTGTGGGAGCCTCAGCGAAAAAGACGTTCAGCCCTACCTTGTTTCATGGGTCGATTCCTTCCTGCACGACTAGCACTGCCGCCTCCTCTACTAAGGCTCCCCCAAAGTACCCTCTCCAGTCCTGGTCAGCACCCCCCAGGGGTCGCCTGTCTCTCTCCTTCTTTTCCTTATTTAAGTTTCCTCTCTCCATTTCCTGGTCCTCAATGGCATAATCCTCTCCTACATTGACGACCTCGCTATAACGGTAGCCTCACCCTCCTGTTGGTGTAACCTTCAAAAGCTTCAAGCTCTTGCGACCTCGCTCACATCGAAAGGATGGCGCATAGGTGTCACCTCCTCCCTCCCCAAAATGGAACTCATGCACTGGAGGACTCCTCTCCTAAGAGGACCCTCCTCCCTCCTCCCCATCTCGGTGGACTCAGTTCCCTACAAACCTGCCCAGGTACTTCGATGGCTGGGCTACTGGCTAGAACCCGCTACTCCTGCAATGGAGCAGGCCACTACTTCCAACTTCACAAGACGCCTGACCCTGTCCAAAGCCGGTCTCGCTACAATAGACCACCTCTCTCGGCTGGGTAAAGGGCTTGCCCCACACCTATGCCACCGACTCGCCTCCTCCCTAGTTCACCCTATGATCTTATATAGCTGTGACCTGCTCTCACCCAACTCCAAAATGCTCGACAAAATGAGAGCTTTCTGGCACTTGGTGCAACGATGGGTCACCAACTATGTCCCTTTTACCAATACGGCCATTCTTCCCTGCGAGGCCTCCCTCCCTCCTATTGACCTCCTGATTAAACACCTCCAATGCCTGGCGGCAGTCCACATGGTTTGCCTTCCACCGGAAATCAACCCAGCGACCGCCCGCCTTGATCACTCTGTCCCAACCACATCCCCCTTCTGGGCTCCGCACTCCCTTCGCCTCCCCTGTTCCTCCGGGGCTGTCACCCTTGGGCCGGGCCCAACTACACCCCCCTCAGATGGTTTACCAAGCAGCCCTCTCCGCCCAACCGACGTCACCTTCCTATCGATGCAGTCGCCCATCTTGTCTACTTCATAATTGGTAATCATAAGGAACCTCTCTCCCCTGCAAACGCTCTCCTCCTCCCTCCCCTGCAGATAGCCCCAGTCGGGGCCCCTGCCCTCTATGCCTCTCTGAAAGCTAGATGCCGTGAAGAACTCTTCACCTCTTGGCGCCTCCTGTCACCTCCTCCACCCTACTACTGCTTCAGCCCAACCTTACGCCCACACCCTTTTATGGAACTGGGGCATTTCCTTTCTGGCCGGCTCCACCAAATGCGTGTCAGCAAAAGCTATCTGGCCGCCTACCCCTTATGGCATGACAACGACCCCTCCCCCCTCTGCCCTTGGTGCGTCGACGGAGACCAGACTTTCGAACACGCCCTCCAGCTTTGCTCAGCCACGTCTGCCACCTGGCGTCGCCACCTCCCGGGGATAACTCATATCGGACCTGACTCTCCTCTTTGGACCTCGATCCCGTCCATTGTGGGCCTCTGTCGCTCCCTTAACACTACCAGAACTGGTTTTCCCCCTGACCCGTATTCACACTATGCCCGCCGTTTACCCTCTCTGTCCCCCTTCCTTTCCTTTTCTTACTCGTGTTTGTTGTCGTTGGCTGGGTTGCCAGATGGTCTAAGTTGTGGAAGGTTTTCCGTTTAATTTTACTGCTTGTTTTATGCGAGTTGTGGTTTGTTTTATTTACAATGCTAGTTATTTAGTAGTTGTCCTTTATAAGTCCTGTGTAGACAGTGTGCCGGTTATTGGATGCTATCGGGAGAACTGGTTTTGCTTTTTCTTTTGTTAGTTGATTTGATTCATGTGGTTTGTTTTTGCCATAGCTAGCACTGCACACATGTTCTTGTATTGTACGTTGACAAAATTAACCGCGATTCAACTATTGGCGGCAACGCACCCCTCTTCATCACCCCTCATTTTCAACACCACCCAAAAAACCTACCCCAAGTCAACCAAAAAGAAACCATTCTACTTAATTCTTTTTTTCAATAAACTATGCCTCCTATTCTTCGCAGTCATGCCAAAATGCCTATTCCCTCTACACACCTCTCTGAGTTTACCAGGGGAAGAATTCTTGGGTTACACGAGCCTCAAATGAGATATCAGCAAATTTCTCACTACCTTAATATCCCTCACACCACTGTCAGAAACACAATTGCAAAGGGATATCAAGAGGGCAAGGAGAATGAGGGTAGAGGAAGACATCCTAAGACTACCAAGTCTCAGGATGATGCTATGGGGGAGGAAGCTCTAAAAAATCGCCATACTACATATTCTGAGATTGCTGAATAAGTTGCTCCCAATGTTTCTGGCAAGACAGTAAGGAGAAGACTTGAAAAAAAGCATCTTAGAAAGTGGATGGCACAAGAGAGGGTCCATTTGGATGAGGATCTAGCTCAAGAGAGATTGGAATGGGCATTAGCCCATAGGTATTGGACAAAGGAGATATGGAGAAGGAAGGCAATGTGGGGGGATGAGGTGGCAGTGGAGAGAGGAGGAGGGAAGAGGAGAAAATGGATATTCAGATACCCAAATGAGAAGTGGAATAAAGATTGTGTTGAACCTACTGCTAGGAGAGGAGAGAAAGGGATTAGCCAGATGATGACTGGTTTTTTTATGGTCAAACTCATGGTCTTTTTTTGCCAGTTTTTCCTGATCCTTCTTCTGCTAGAGGTGGAGTGACTGGAAAGTCAATTATTGATGTTTATGATCATTATGACTTTCTAGGGATATGGGAGGATATCAGAGAAAAGATTGGGAAGGAAGAGGTATTTTTTATCATTGACAATGCTAAGACTCACTTGCCCTTCAGGAGATGGCTCAGAGGGCAGGGAATTGCACTACTGGAAATTCCTGCCTATTCACCAGATCTCAATCCAATTGAAAATGTTTGGTTTCTGGTGAAAGGTAAGCTTCACAAGTACTACCCTGAGCTGTATCATATGAAGGGTGATGTCAATATGGTCAAGAAGGCAATAGTGGAGACTATTACTCATTGTTGAGAACTTCTTGACCCAAAGGTTTTTAATACTTTGGCTGGATCAACGGTGGATAGAATAGAGGCAATATTTAAGGCTGATGGATGGTATACTAAATATTAATTTCTGCTCTGTATTTACTTTTTTTTTTTTTTTTTTTAATTTTGATGATAGTAGGTTGGTAGGGGAGGGTGGTTGTCATCGCCGAAGTTTTTCTCTGTTGAATTGCGGTTAATTTTGTCAACGTACAATACTTTACTAACAATAAATATATGATATAAAAAAAAAAAAAAACAGGGCGAGTTAGTTAGTTCTTCACACAACCATCTAAGTTATTTTCCTACTTATTGTTTTAAGAACGAATTTACTTTATTCTATCTACCTCACAATAGTTACATGAACTTAGTAGAAGAGGAACGCCTCTACAACTACTAAGTGTAACAAGAGAAAAAGATAATAGTATGAACGTGCACTATAAGAAAATAACGAAGAAAAGTAATAGTGTGAATACACACTATAAGTATTAAGATGTGGTATCAGAGATACTATAAGAGATGTATCGTTGCCTGTCGTGCGTACTGATATAGGAATAGGACCCCATAACACTAGTTAACTCTCTCCCATCGCCTGCTCCTCTCGTCTCCTCAACCACCACCAGTATTGTTCACTCCCCAGCCTTAGCACATTTGATGCCTGTGCTACCCAGTCCTATGAGGTCCAGACCCTCGATCCGCCTTAACTTGAAGTTTTCACTGTCTTCCTAGACATGCAACGTGGTTTCTACAATATCTACCATCACAATCATTTCTACATGCCACGCTCTAAGGGAGTTCTAGGGTATATCTGCTCTTTGACCCACTCCTTCCTCACAGGCCGTCAATGCAGGATTTTATTCCTCGGTTTGCACTAGGTCTTCATACCATTACAAGTCGGCACTCCTCAGGGTTCCCCCATTTTACCACTCCTCTTCCTCATCTATGTGTCCTCCCTTCACTTTGCAGTCCCTAGAGGCCTTATCCTCTTCTACATCGACATCTTTACAGTCACAATTTCCTCCAATTTGTACTGAAGAAACATCAAACATCTATAATCCCTGGCCAAGATACTCTCTCAGAGGGGCTGCTGGCTCGGGGTCTCCATTTCCATTCCTGATAAACCGAACTCCTTCACTGGCAGATGCGAAAGCAATAGGGCCCTCAATGTAGCCTCCCTATTGTAATTGATGGTCTGCTTTTCTGTCCTTCCAGTGTGGTATGGTGGTTGAGATACTAGTTTAAGCCAGCCATCTACGGTCTTTGTTTGGTCAACAATGCACAGTTCTCTAAGCAACTAGGCCTTGCTCTGGGGGCCATCTCTATAATCAAAAAGCTCTCAGGCCCTGGAAAGGGCCTCTCACCTCACCTGTGCCTTCAACTAGTGTCCTCCCTTATCACACCAATACTCCTGTATGAAGCTAACCTGTTCACTCCTTCCACCAATTTGACAGACCGTTTAGCTGTCTTGTGGCATCAAGTCCAACGCTGGATCATGAATTGCTTTAGCGACATCCGCAGGAGCACGTTCGTAATTGTTACTTTAGAGGGGCAATCGTATATCTATCTTGAGTAAACTACGCAATAATAAGAGGATATTGCACGCACGTTTTGTAAGGAGTAGTACAGTTTAAAGGTACAGTAGTAGAGGTTCTGTTCCTTATTTTCTTTTAAGTGAGGTGGGTGGGTGGTAGCTCTTATATATACAGGAGTAAGCCAACTTGTAGTAAAAGAAATATAATCGGGAAAAACATAAGTAAGAACATGTTTGATCCTGAAAACCTGCCAAGAAAAATCCCAAAAGTGCACATAAATCTAAGATGGTGTTTGGGAAATATTAAGGAAATATCACAAATCTAATATATAATCACAATGCATAACCGTGCATAAAAGATAAAGAAAAACTCAATTTTATCCCATAATCAGATAAGAAAATAATGTGTAAGATTCCTGGCCGTGTTAAATGAAATATCTAGGAGATTAGTGTAAATATGACTCAGTTGTAGTAATGTCCGCAGTGTACAGGTATTAACAGAAATATAACCAAGTGAGTGAAAATACAGTGTTTATCATTAAATGTATTGAATTGTAATATTGGAAAGAAATTTCAACAGGGCATACTCCTCTGTGTAGCCATCATCCTCCCCCGATCCAATGTATTATTGAACACCAATAATGCCTGGCTGCTCTCCAACTAGTATGCCTCCCTCCATAGTGGAATCCAACCTCTACCCACTTACACATCTCGTTTCTAATAATCTCCAACTTCCAATCCCTGGAGGATCATGGTCGTACTCACTCTAAACTACCTATCTCATAATTGGATGACCCTGGAATGCTCTCCACCTAGACAAAAGCACCTGGCACTGGATGTAATTGCCCACAGGGTGGCGAGCCTCATGTGCCACCTAGACATTGTTCCTTCAGCTTCACAACGCCTCCTGCCAACTGCCCTTCCACTCAGGGCCCCAGGCAACTCCTGCTCTCTCGGACTCAAAAGGTGCTGCAAGTAACTTCTCCTTGTTGAAATTTCTTGATTCAGTTTATAAGCTATATTTTCTTGATAATAGTGTACATTTTCTCACACTTAGTTAGTGTTTTGGCATACCTAAACACAGCATACATTACTACAATTAGGATATGTTTCTTACATTATTTCAATAATATTTGGTGATAACGATTAAGCATTTATGCATGTGTTACTTTCTTTGGTTTACCGGATATTTCATCATCTTTACGTATTTTCTCGGACTTTACAGCAGTGATTATATCTTGAGACTTACTGTAATTTCCCTCATACCCTCTTTGATTCACACACGTTTTACAGGAATAGCTTGGCAGATTCTCAGGGTCAAACACGTTCACCCTTATGTTTTTCCTACTTATGTTATGGTTTTACATGATCGCACTTATGTTTTTCCCTATTATATTTTTCTTTTACACAGTGTTTACACGGAGGATGCAAACCTGTATAAATAAGCGCTAACACTAGCTTCATTTACAAGAGAATTAAGGACAAGAATCTCTTCCAATCTGCCTTCATCCCTCTTACCTCTTCACTAGAAACGTGCCAGTATTATACTCTTAATATTACGTCTATCTACTCTATATTGCTATTAAGATTGCACTGTTCACCAATTCCAATACTCCTCTACATTTACCCTTCACAATACCCCCCACCTTTACGCTATGAGTACTCACTGATCCTATCCCCTGACCCCTTCATGTATATGTGAAAGTTCTTGACACACCATATACATTAGATAAAGTTAGTAACGAGTTTCCTAGCAGCACACACCTCTTAACGGGACCCAGATGCCCCGACTATCTACCCACTCTGTAAGCTGGAACTGGAAACCTTTCACCACGTCATCCTTGCCTGCTTGTCGTACTTAGTTGTCAGAGACTCCCACCTCCAAGTAGTTGACAGACTTCGAGAGGACGACCCACTCTGGTCCTCACAAACCTTGCTCCAGGGTCTTGCTAAGTATCTCTTGATCACCACTACAGGCTTCTCCCATAATATGCCTACCCTGTTGCCTAATTTCTCCTCTCCAGTTAGCTTCTTCTTACGACTAGTTTAGTTTGAGTGGAGATTGTTTTGGTTTTTATTATGATTTTACATGCTAGTTTGAATGTTTCCCTATATTTGCACTTTAGGCCACGCTACGATATGCGTTGTTCATGAGTTTGGAGGTAATAGTTTAGTTTCCTTTAATATTTGTTTTTAGGATTAAGGTTTTGTTTACACCATAGCTAAGCACTGCTTGTGAGGTCTTGCACCTAAATAATAAATATATGATAATAATAATAATAATAATAATAATAATAAAAGGACCTCTTGAGTGTACACACTCCATCACTTCTAATTTCCTCCAACCTCTCAATAGTTCCTGTCTAGAGGAATGGTTAACTTCTCTATTGTCTCCCCCATTTGCCTCACTGGTCTCTTGTCCGCTTGATATGGAAGTTGTGTGAGCTCACCCAGTTGTCCTGTCTTAATCATATGGGCTTACTTAACTTTGACACGGTTGGCTTCGATATTTTCACTTCCCGATGGCACTTGCAGTAGTGGATATCTGTCTCCTGACTTGCACAATCCCGATTGGGAAACCCCTAAGTTAGTAGCTTTAGGGTCTGTCTCGTGATCAGATTTGACCATACCCTTCTAGTTGCTCAGTTTAAGTTGATATTACCTTCCTACTCTCCACCCTTCTACCTCCCTATAACTACCAGTATGATTCCTTCTACTAAGTAACACTATTTTTCAGAGAACAAGAGACTATGTGAGAGACAAGGTAATACAGCAACAATTTGGTTTTTACGGTCAGGTTTTTCTCAGTCCACTGATCCTACTTCTATTTTTCACTTCCCTTGTGTTAGCTCACACCCTACTGCCTCCACTCCCTCTGCAGGTACCCTACTACCTTCCTTTGCTGTATAGTATTCCAGTGTTTTAGACTACTGCCTGCCAACAGTCTCTCTTTAGCTAACATCCTACTGCAGGACGGCATCTGCTCTGCTAAAACATCCACTCCTTGTGCCTAGTACCAAGGCCACATTTCTCAATTGGCTGGCCATGATATTGCACTACTTCTGTAGCTCAGCTGGTTGGGGACATCAGCCTTCGGGCTTCTTGCCAGCTGCCCACTTCATGGGTGGTTCTTTAACTTCAGCACCTTGGTGGATTGGTAGGCAGTTGATACTTTCTTTTGTGGTTTTTTGTAGTTTACGGGTAGAGATATTCCTTATACTTTCCTGCCTAGCTTAATTGATTTCTCTTACATTGACTACATGTAGTTAGAGGGAGGATTTCTGCTTGAGTGAGGAATCTTCCTGGGCATGTAGTTGGCTTCTAGGCGAGACCACTTTCGCGTTCAAGTCGCGGAGCCTGCGCACCAGGCACCTGAGTTAATCATCCTTAGTGTGTGTGCAGTTGGGCCCATACGACAGGGTCTTGTTAGTACAGGTTATCTCATAGTCTGAGGTGGAATGGGTTTCGTTTATGCCATAGCTAAATGCTGCATGAAAAGTTCTTAAGTTGACAACTTGTAAGGTAAAAAAAGAAGAGAGTTACCTTAAATCCTAGTATAGTATTTGCCAACATTGAATACATTAAAAGGGTACTAGAGGAGGTCTAGCAAGAAAGGACAGTAGTAGAGAGAGAGAAGACATCAATCACTAAATAAAAGGTACTCGATAAAGCTAAGGCATCTCAAGCTGAGAAGGAAGCACTAAGAATGTCTAAATATTTGCAAAGAGCACAGATGGAAGCATGTATGTTTGAATGGGCACTGTAAATTGAAATTATTATTGTTTTGTTAAGGTTTGGTCGAGTCACCGGGTGGTCGAAAACTAGGAGTGGCCGAAAACCCCATGCTCGAACTTAAAGCGCTTTCAAAATTGCCTTCATCGATCCTCTTTGTCTTTTTTTATTTCATGGTGCCACGTATACACGAACATTTTATCTTTTCTTTCGTCCTACAAGCAAAGAGTAAATAGTTTTTGCTCTTTATACCGAGAACTCCAGATGTAGTCTCCTACCCTCTTGAACGCACTTCGAGTGTTTCTTTAGCCAAACTCAATGCTTGAAAGCACGCAAGTGACGTTGCCTGTGGTAGTGACATTATTGCAGTTAGTAAAGACGTATGAAGCGATGAGATTAGAAGGAGCATGCACACCACCAAACACCGAAAGGGATAGTATCAACTGAAATATTGAGCTCTTTAAGAGCCTTGGTAGACAGATGGCAGTCGTAAGGTCTCATCACTGCATTTTTGATGACAGTTTCCTGACTTAGCTTTACCAAATTGGACATAAAATGAGGACAAGACAGGCCATACCAGCCACACTAGGATCCTCTTTGTCGTTTCCGACTATGTGGTTGATTGAGAGTCCGGCAATCTCAGAGAGCCTTTGGCAGATTTCGTACCTAACAGACATATGAGCACATTATCGTGAGGGGTAGGGATCAGAAGGGCGAAAACTTTGTCATGCGGTCCTCGGAGCTGAACTGCAAGACCTTAGGAAGGGAATCGATATCATCTGCTGCCGTATATCTCTCTGGGAGGCTGCATTCAGCAAAGTTGGCAACAGTAGCGGGGACGTTTTGTCATGCTCACCAGCCACGTCCTTGAGAACACGCGCTACATCAGACGTATTTCTGTAGAAATGGTTGGTGATTAGCCTGCTATATAACTCCAAGGGTCCAGACTCCATCGCGTCATCATCACAGCTCACGTAGGATACCGAATAGACCAATGATCCATCTCAACTCTCTCTTTCCCAGCCTTATTCAAAACCATATCAAGAAGCACATTAACCGCACTCTCCTTGCTCTCCTCGACCTCACCGTACAATACTGGAATCCTAAACACCACACTCTTCCTCCATGCGCTTAGGACTGCTTGCTCGCCAGCCAACTTGGTCTCTCCGTAGAAGTTAGCCGGGTTAGTCGCGGCATCAGCCTCGTACGGAGCTGCACCGGGTTTCCCGTCGAAAACGTAGTCGGTGGATATGTAGATTAGGATTATGTCACGATTTGCACATTCCTGGGCGAGGCTGTTTGATGCTTGAATCTGGATTTCTCATGCATGGGCGTATAAATGAGCTGCTTTGAACAAATATGGGTTGGCTGAGAGCTCAATTACGTTCAGGCGTTTAACTCCCTCGGGGTCTGCGTCGCACTTGTCCGGGAAGCGTTCTGCGGCACCTAACCCTCGAGGTCAGTATTAGATGAATGCTAGCCAGGTAAATGTGATGGGGGGGTATTCTCACAGTGAACCACCACCTTGGGCCTATCCGCAAGGCATCGCGTTAGATTAGGCCTCCTTGTGAGATAACTGGCCCGAGAGAAGTATACTTCACCTCCTCCAACAGCCCAGCGACCTCCCCTGCATTCCCCAAATCCACCTTCAAAATCGCTGGAGGATTTGCTCTGGAAAACCCTGCTCACCAATCACCCATTAGCGCTCTACTTCAACCAGCCCAGCCTTAACACCACCAAAACTCACCAGTCCCGATGGTCTTCCACTTAGCACCTTCAAAGGCTTTAACACACTGCCTCCCCAACTGTCCCGTCCCCCCAGTAACCACAACCACTTTCTCAGACATTCTGATCCCAGATTATTTTTTCTCTCTTCTCGTTGTCGCTGTCGCAATTGGTAGCTTTCTTCGGGGATTTCAGAGGAGGGGTTCAATTGAGGTTCGCGGAAAAACTGCATTGGCGAGGGCTAATAGCCGGTTACCCTCCTATTTCGCCGTCGCTCATAGTCGAAGCAAGTTTGACGCTCCAGTATTTTTTCTTATTTTTATTTCTCCCATATTATTGTATTTTGAGTACTTTATTACAGGTTTAAATAGTCAGAAGAAAAGATAATTTTCAATCTCATTAGACTATATTGATACATCTTTACTATCTTCAAACCTCTCTCGGTTATAACACAATTTCAATATTACAACCTAAGATTATCAAGTGATGTGTAGGCCTGCGGGGCCAAAAAAATAAAAATAAAAATAAAAAATTGGATCGTCACATTTGCTTTGCCCGACTATGAGCGACAACGAAATAGAAGGGTAACCGGCTATTATGAGATTTTCAGTTTGTAGGAGAAGTACTGTACAGTACTCGTACAAGTGATGCCATGAAAGGGGTAAACTCTGCTTTTACGCAATACTCACTATTGGAAGGGTTGGGTAGGATGTTGTTTTTGTTTCTAATGGCATGAGTGATGTCGAATGGAGAGTAGCATGGTTTCTCAATTGTCCTTACGGCCTCCCTCAAGTAAATTAAGTATTCCGAAAAGTGCTGTTGAGAGGCTTCCTTAGAAATGTTATATCTTAACAAAAAATACAAGATACGATCTTGGTGCCAAAATTCACTGACCCCCCCACCTCTATTTTATACAAACAATAGGTAATTTCAAGCACTTAAAACTCATTTGAAAGAAATAAATTTAGACCATAAGGGGTCAGTGAGGTGGTACTATCAGGAAGGCATGACGAGCTGGGCACTAAGAAATAGTCAGTCAGTAAATAGATATCATCGTTTAATTCCTACTAAAACATACAAGGAGTGAAAAGACAAGATGATAAAAAGACAATATTTTATTTTATTTTATTCTAAAAAGAATATTACAACTATGCCTTTACTACATACAGAGATCTCAGTCTATGTCTGAGAACAAATAGCCATTGAAATGTCTTGTAATGGAACTGCATCAAACATTATAATTACTGCAGCAACAGTAGGAGCTGCTCTAATAACAGAAATGCACTGTCATTAAGGAGGAAAAACTAAAAAGGAAGAAGGTGAATGTTGGAAAATATTAATCCTAGAAGAAGATAGTACTGTTGTTGAACAATTCTATAATTATTATCATAGACTTGATTTTACAATTTGCCAACTATATGAAATTGCTATAATAGTATAGTTCAGGAAGACTAGAGCCTGACTCACCTTTCATATCAAAATTATAATAACTTTTAGTATCATAACAACAGTAATGTAGTTAAAATATTTAGTTGAATAGGGCATTTATTGTTAAGTAATACAGGTTTAGCAAGTAATGAAACATTTAAAATTATGTATTGAAATTACGCTACCTTTTATGATATACGACGCTATGACATCGGTATTATATATCAGTACTTCTTAACAATTATCACCTTTATCTTCCTTTTAACACAGTTAATTCTTTTTGTAACTTTGTTAGGCGGAGACAACCGGTATAGACTTATGGTTGTCTAGGCCAATCAGAATTCTTTCGTATAGACGGAGATTTGTCTAGGAAGGCTCAGAAGCAACTCGTTTCGTTTATGACTACTAAGAGTGCAAGAAAGTAGGATAGAATCGTAAGAACAATATTATATTGTTAAGGTCTCTTCTCCGTTGCTTGATAATGTGTAAAGCTTGGGAGGCACTTCGATATTTATATTCCGCGTCTGAGTGTTCGCGGGCTACATCTATCTAGTATACAAAATATGTACCTCTTCAAATCTAATGCGCAACGTCGAGTTCTCTATAATGGTGCGAACACCGGGAGACCCTGAAAACCATCACACCATCTTCGTTAATTACTATTTCCTGCCTGGGAGACATACTTGTCACCAGTAGTAATTGTCCGATCCTCAGAGTCTATAGACCTGTAGCCGAGTTCTCAAGTCGAACTCTGTTGGCTCCAATAGTTCTTTTCGTTACCAAGAGGATCAGTCTTGATACGAGACTGCATATGCAGATATGCCGGAGCCGATGACTTCTAGTTGTGATAACTCAACAACTAACCGATAGAATTCATTCTGATGACTCTCTTCTCGTAGAGGAGAGGTCATTCTATTGAATAGTCTCATAATTCCTCGGTCGGCAACTCCTGATTGTTCTATGTAGAGGGGATGGACCTTCGTGTTGTGTTGGTTGAAAATCCCGCAACTGCGGTACACCTCTTATCATAGTTGCAACACTCCTCGAAGCTCGCTGGCTTCTTTGGTAGTGTTTCCAGGAGCTCTAGACTCTTTCCAATCGTTGAAGAGTGGATGTGAATGCATTGGTTCGTTATCCCGAACCTCCTAACATTCATCTCATGACCTTGTGCGAAAGCGGCCCGTTACCTACGGCCCATATCAGAGATGTCTTCTCTTTGAAGCCTAGTAACTCCCTGGGTAGTTGACGGATTGACTTCGTTCCACTTCTCAGGTCTTGCCAGAGGTCCCCTCTTATATATCCTGCGAACAGCTTTCGGTCGGACGGACGGCAGCGACGTATACGGTGTTATTCTGACACCTTTAATTCTGTGACCATATAGTCACAGGACGCAACTAAGGTGGATGTGTATGATGACGCGCGGGCCCCGTAAGGGGGCCGGAGGGGGGTGTTGGAGAATAAGATTCTCGAACTCGGGTAAGGTTACCCTACCTAGGGCACTCCTAGGCTATCGGAATCGGGTACTCCTAACAAACTTTGCATAGTTTGAGCAGCCGGTTGAGATAATTTGATATAAATACTTATGCTGAATAAATTGTTAGAATTGGAAACTACAAGTCTCTAATTATCAATTAGGATAATATATCTCAAAACTAAGAAGTTTCTTCTGAAATTTAATAGGATTTAAAAGATTAGGTATAGAAAATGTGGCCAAAGTATTCTGGTGATATAGAGTTTATCAAGAAGGAGATTATAGAGTCTTTAAATAAATGCATAGCAAAATAGGATAAACCATGTACAAAGACTTCTTTACAGTATAACTTTGACCTCGGCTTGACTAGAATTTGAAGCTGTATACATTTCTTAAGTTACAATAACACAAGAAGATTATATAGATTAAAAATGAACTATCTTATAGGCCAACAGATCCGATTACCCGTAGACTATTATGAATAGATCTTGCCGTAAAAGTAGTCAAATTATAAGAATGGTTAAAAGAAGTAGTAAAGTGAATACTTACTCAGGAGGTTGAGTATATTAAAATGGACAAGATTTTAGCACCTTAAAAGGGAAAGCATATGAAGGTGGTCAGTTGGTTAACTAATGAAAAAACAGTGGTAGATATGAAGGAATATATATCACAGGGAGGAGAAGGTTAGCTAATTTAGAATTGTGGACTTTATTGGCATTTATACAAATATAAATATAAGTTCTAATTGAAGTTTACTATAGCTATAGATTCAAATAGATTAGTAACTATAATAATTAATTACTGGAGAAAATTTTTTTCTAACTCAGATTATATATCAGAAGACCAACTACTACTTTGTCCAAATGATGGTATAACAAAGCACATTAAGAAAGCTCTATCTAGCTAGTTAGTAAGAGCAAGGCTTGCTAAAATAGGCTAAAATAGAAAGAGATAAGAAAGGATATTTATACAGATTATCATGAAAGATATAATGTTCAAGAATACAGGCAGAAGATATTTCTTTCTTGAATAGAATGTCTCAAATAATATATGGTGAAGTAGGATAATCATATGCAGCTAATTTCAAAGGTATTTGAATATGGTATAAGTCCTATTGTATTTGTTACTCATAATAAATCTACTTTCAATTCCAATGACAGAATAAAGTAGATTTGGATCTATGAAGACAATTAACTTTTGCTAAAGAAAGGTTGTAGATAAGAATTATATATCTCTAATTTCCTAATTCCAATTAGACCTCCAGTAAAATGTGAAGTCTTTGCAATACTTAGATGTACATCAGGAAAAAATTTATATTAAGTCTTGTAGTTACTGTGCGTCTGGAACTCAGGAAGAGCTAAATGTAAACTCCCAATATGGATGGACACAGCTGGACATGATGCATCCAGATGTACTTCTTTTATGTCCAGGCGTATAAGAGAGTATCCAGGAGACTAGCACTAGTAACCATTTACCTAGTTTATTGACTGGCCAAATTACTCGCAGCATCCGCTGACCCTCAGTTCCTGTTGCAGATGCGTGCCTTCCACTAATCAACTATTTTTATAGACCTCATGATATCTGCTCTAGGTGGTCCTTTCCTTCCCCATAATAGCTAGTTTCATCTTCACTTCATCCGCATTCCGCTCCACATTTACCTCTTTTGTCTGATTGTCCTCGCAACACCCCTGATTTCTCTCCAGTTCTCTTTCGTGTTGTTTCGATCTTCCTATTCTACTTTGTATTACTGTGTCCACCTAGTATATTTACTAGGTGGCCTGTCATCGACCGCATTTCGTCAGCATTCACTACATACATTTCTTTCCTATCCACAAGCCTCAGAGGACCTCTGCAACTTCACTAATTATGTCACATATTCCTACCCCGTATTGGATTTCACCAAATCCACCAGATGTATTCTAACATTCTTTCTCGATTTCAGGTTTTGTTGGCCTCCATCCGTAATTCATTTGCTTTATGTTTTCTTATTCTGATATTTTCAATACTGTGACCTCAATGAGGTCCTGTCGGCTACCTCTCTGTAACGAGAGGCCAGCGAGTACTATTACAAGTAGCCAAACCTATACCCATACTGAAGTCAAGAGACTACCGCAATAGAAATGGTGGTAGAGTTAGGTCTACCGAGTTGAGGTACCAGTAATTAGGTACCTCTGTCGGGCATACAAGATTATATTATACCAAGGTACATAGGTACTAGTAAGGTTCGGGGGTTACCCTACTCTCTAGGGTAATCCAAGTAGTCAATTTGGAAGTTAACCTGAATTACTCAATGGTGAGTCCAGGTAGAGTTACCCTACCTTCGGACTAGAGTTACCCTACCATCGAATAGGGGTTACTGTAATGTTCGGTAACTCCTAGTTAGCTAATAGTGACGGGTAATGATACTTCTTTTCTTATTTTTTTCTTATCAGATATAATAGTTCTTAGATCGGCTGACCTATGTTATTGCCGTTCATCGGATAATACCTGTTAAATCTTAACTAAGATAACTTCGCCTCACGTAGGCTCGTGATAAATGTGTAGGATGTGCAAACTTGATAAAGTGCATAAAGATGTTTTATTCCTAAAGTAATAAGTAAGGAATTTAGTTAGAACATTCAATCTAATTTATTTATACTTGTACCCTTGACTCCGGTATACGACAAGTCCCAGCTGGCACAGGGTTAACGCTAACCAGAACAACCACTAACTACGAACAATCCAAACCTCTAGCCGCATACCTCAAACATGCCCGCGCCATGCTCACCACACGAACACTAAATATAAAGTCATCAACGGTAAAGAAAGTCCTCCCCACACCCGCATCCAAAGCCCCTCTGGTATGGGGCCAACTGGAGCCCCTGTAGCAAGTCCGCATCATTCCTGAACAAGGAGCACGAGGGGCAAACCCACGAATACCAAGATACACAGGTGACAAGCAGGACCCAGGCAGAAGCCACAGAGCTGAAAGAGTGTCCGACAAAGGCTGGCTCCCCGTACAAAAAACCAAAATTCCACTACCACCTGGTCTGTATACCGTCCCGCAAGCCCTCCTCTACAGTAGAAAATGAACAACAATTTATCAAAAACAGGTGGCACCAAGGCAGAGAGGTTGTGACCAACATGTCCACAACTCGCATCCGCATGCCAGGCCGTCGACCCTATGAACCCACTTTGCCAAGTGCCCCCGAAGAGCGTAATGGTGAGGAGGACCTGTACCTGCTGCCCGTAACCCTAAAAAAACACAATAAACAAAAGAAATACAAAGAGGTGATGACAGACCGAAGAGGTCAGTAGGGCCAATCTCCTACCCGTAGTGCCATGCTCTCGCTTACCGTACCTGCAACGAAACCAAAGAAACCAAACAAGCTCCACAGAACCCAGCACACAAGACCCAAATAAGTCCACCAAGACAGTCGCAACCCACTATCCGCACAGGTGGCCATCAGCCAGCCGGTACGACAGGAAGCTATACAGCACTCAGTAGCGTAACCTTAACAGCCCAGGCCAGCCGGAAACACTTAATTAGACCTCGTCCAACTTGACGCAGGGCCTACCGGTGCTCACAGGCGCCTCACCCCGCCAAAGCAGCCCCTCCCAAGCCCCACACACCAGGCACCACCACTTCGATCCAGTGCCCTCAGCCCCTCAGGCAGATCAACCGCCTGACAGCCACAGGACAGCTGATACCTGACCCTACTGGGCAGCCACTGATCTTGGCCAAACCAATAAGGCCCCAACCCCCAGCACCTTATAGCCAAGGGGGGACACCAGGACGGACCCGGGGCCACAAAATACGAGCCAGTACCCAAAGGCGCCGGCCACAGTCCCAACCCGCCCGAACCGAAGTCCAAACAAGTTGAGATGGAAGTCAGGAAACCCGAAGGCCCCCCAAAGGTGGGCTTAAAGGGCCACACTGTAGACAGATAAAAGGTGTCCAAACTGATGCGTCAGAGAGGGCGGGTACCAGGATAGGAAACGAGAAAAATGGAAGGTAGGCCCCACTTACAACGGGTGTGACCACCAACCACCATCCGTAACCACACCGACCCCTGCACTAGACCAAGCATGGCCTGGCAACCAATCGCCCCACACTAGCCCAGCCAGAGGTTCACCCGTACCAGGAGGCAAAAGAGTTCAGAGTCAAAGCTATCCCTACGTAGAAGCGAAGAGGTGACAACTGATCGAACCACCGTAATGCCATTTGTACTGAAAACAAGGGAACGGTGATAAACGACATCGTAGGATTCCGAATGTGATAATAGTAGATGAAGGACGGGGCTGGTGGGGCCCCTGTCCCTTAAGGAATGATGCGATTAGTATGATGTGTTGATACTTGGAAAGGTCATCAGTCTACCCCCAGGGTATTTTGTATCGTGAACACTAAGGACTCTGTTAAAACCCCCCAAGAAACATGAGCTGGCCCAAAGAACGACACCGGTATTTCCCCCCACAGTAATGTTCAAATCCCCCATCCTGCGAACGCAAAACCCTGTGAGTAGACAATAGACAGAGAAGCCGATGACTTTTTACCGAAGGAGGGCTCGTAGATGCCAAAGGTGAAAGGCCCGAAGTGAAATCATCGTGAGAATCAAACAACAACGAGGTGGCGAAAACAAGGAACTACGACGCTCCACCACACAATAACCTCAACACCAAGGACCCAAGGAACTACTGAGTGAACTCAAATATCTCCCCCAGGATCAAAGGATCAGACAGCTACTGAGGGCGCGAAAGGAATGCTATCAAGGCTGAGCGAAGATTAGAGTAACGAAATTACTTAGAACAAAGCATGGAGAGCTTATCCTGATCAGCAGTCTTTTTTTTTATTTTTATTTTATATCATATATTCATTATTTTAAGGTACTAGAACATGTGTACAGTGCCAGCTATGGCAGAAACAAAACCCAAAATCAAATCAACTAACAAAAGAAAAATCAAAATCAGTTGCTCCGATGGCGTCCAATAACCGACGCAGAGCCTACATAGGACTTATAAAAAAAAACTACTAACTAACTAGTATCGTAAGGAAACAAATCAAAGCCCCCGAAAAAAAAGCAGCTAATGAAATCAATCAGGAGTCCCTCCACCACTTTGACCATTTAACGACCCAGCCAATGACAACCGAGGCAAGGCAGGAGGGGAGGAAGAGGGGGTTCAAGAAGGAAGATAGGAGGCATAGTGTGCATACATGTTGGGGGGAAAACCTGTTCTGGTTGCAGTGAGGTAGCGTCCCAAGAGAGGAGTCAGGTCTAATATCTGTAGCCCCCGGGAGGAGGCGACTTCGGGCAGTAGACTTGGCTGGGCAAAGCAGGAGGGCGTATTCGAATGTCTCATCCCCTTCCTCGTACCAAGGGCAGAGGGGGGAGGGGCTGTCATTATGCCATGACAGGTGGGCAGCTAGGTAGCTCTTGCTAGATCGCATTTGATAGAGCCTGCCGGAGAGGAAACGTCGCAAACGCAAGAAAGGGTTATTAGAATTTGTGAACAGTACGATCTTAATAGCAATATAGATTGTACGAACGTAATATTAAGAGTATATTATGGGTACGTTTCTAGTGAAAAGGTAAGAGGTATAATGGCAGATTAGTAGAGATTCTTGTCCTTAATTCTCTTATAAACGAAGCGAGCCGTAGCGTCTATTTATACAGGTTTGCATCCTCCGCGTAAACCCCGTGTAACAGAAAAATATAACAGGGAGAAACATAAGTGCAATCATGTAAAACTGTAACATAAGTAGGAAAAACATAAGGGCGAACGTGTTTAACCCTGAAAATCTGCCAAGATATTCCCATAAAACATACGTGAATCTGAGAGGGTGTGAGGGAAATTACAGTAAGTCTGAAGAAATAATCATGGCTGTAAAGTCCGAGAAAATACGTAACGGTGATGAAATATCCTGTAAACCAAAGAAAGTAACACATGCGTAAATCCCCAATCGTTATCACCAAATATTAATGAAATAACATAAGAAAACATATCCTAACTGTAGTAATGTATGCGGTGTTTAGGTATGCCGAAACACTAACCAAGTGAGAGAGAATATACGCTATTATCAAGGAAATATAGCTTTATGAAATGAATCAAGAAATTTCAACAAGGGTGTGGGCGGAGGGTAGGACCAAAGAGGTAGTAGGGTGGGGGGGTTGAGAGGAGGTACCAAGAGGCGAATAGTTCCTCACGATACCTGGCCTTAAGGGAAGCATAGAGGGCAGGTGCCTCCAATGGGGCCACCTGCAGAGGTGGGAGGAGCAGTGAATGTGCAAGAGGGAGGGGGTCATTTCGGTTGCCAACTAAAAAGTGGATTTAGTGGGCAACAGCGTCAACTGAGAGGTGGCGGTGGTTGGGTGGAGAGGGCGGGTTTGTAAACCATCTGAGAGGGTGTAATTTGGACCTGCCCATGGATGGCGGCCTTGGACGGAGCCTGGGCATCAGGGAGAGTGCAGAGCCTGGAAAGGGGAAGTGGTAGGGACGGCGTGATCCAGACGGGCTGTTGCAGGGGTGATTTTTGGAGGGAGGCAGACTAGGCGAATGGCTGCAAGGTGTTGGAGGTGTTTGATCAAGAAGTCGATAGGGGGGAGGGAGGCCTCACAGGGGAGGATGGCCGTGTTGGTAGAAATGAAGCAGTTAGTAAGCCACCTTTGAACCCATGTACCAGAAAGCCCAGAGCCTATCGAGCATTTTGACACTGAGGGAGATCAGGTCATACCCATAGAGCAGGATAGGGCGCACAAGGGAAGAAGCGAGCCTGTGGCAGAGATGGGGGGCAAGTCCCTTGCCCTATCGAGAGAGACCATCAATTGTTACAAGCGTGGCTTCCCGCCAAGGCGAGCCGTCTTATAAAGTAAGAGGAGGTAGCCTTATTCAGTACTGGAGTTGCAGGCTCCAGCCAGTAGCCCAGCCACCTAAGTACTAGGGCGGGTTTGTAGGGGACAGAGTCTAAGGAGACAGGGAGGGGAGACGGAGGTGCTCTCTGCTGAGCGGTCCTCAAGTATATGAGCTCGGTTTTAGGGAGGGAGAAGGCGATACCAATGAGAGGACCATGTGTGATGAGGGAGGTCGAAACGGCCTGAAGTTTGTGGACGTTTCATCGGTAAGAGGACGAGACCATGGTAATGACAAAGTCGTCAACATAAGAGAGTATGAGCCCATTAGTGACTGGGAAATGGAGGAATAAAATGTAGATAAGAAAAAGAAGGGGGGAGACAAGCGACCCCTGAGGGGTGCCGACCTGTACTGGAGAGAGGACCTTGGGAGAGCCTTGGTAGAGGAAGCGGCATTGGTGGCTGTGTAAGAAGGAGCAAACCCAGGAGATGAGGTAGGGTTGTACCCCGCTCTCGCTTAGCTTTCCGCAGAGGGTGGACAAGTCCAAATTGTTGAAGCCTCCTTTTACGTCATGGAATAGAGTAGTGGAGTAGAGGCCTATGCTGTACGCAAGCGGGACCTTATGGGAGAGGGTAGCAAGGGCATCGAAAGTGCTCATGCCAGAGAGTGAACCCCACTGATTGGAGTGGACAAGGTCAAGGGCCCGAACAACTGCGGCTAGAATTACAGCCACCACACACTCCAGAATCTTAGACAGGGTTTGGCATAGGACTAAGATACGGAAGGAGGCTGGTACGTCATATGAGGCTTTGCCAGACTTGTCAAGGACAATACCATTAGCCTGTTTGAGGGAGGCTGGGTAGAAACCATAAAGGAGGAGGGGTCCAAGAAGGGAAGTGAGGATCTTCGGGTTGGTAGTGTACAGCCTCTTCCAAACTGAGTAGGGGATGTGGTCAGGACCTGGGGCAGACAAGCTAGAGCTAGAAGCAAGTACTTTGGAGATTTCCTCCTTTGTGAGCGTGTCAAGGTCCTTAAAGGGACAGAGGATGGTTAGGGGGGGGAAAAGAGGTTCTGAGTGGGAAGAAGTGGGACAGGAGGACGCTATTGACATCTGATGGGGTGTCCGTATCGGGCAAAGATGGGAAACGATCATGGGAGCATCCTAGTGCAATGTGCTTGGCAATCCAGACGGTCTTAAGGGTAGCAGAGGAGAGAAATTCATCCCAGTATGTGCATTTGGCCTGATTGATTGCCTTGAAGTACGCATTGTGGGCAGACCGGGCCTCAGCCTGGGAGGCATCAGTAGGGGTATTTTGGGCACGGTGTATAGAGGCATAGAAAGATGTCCTTAAGGAGGAGATGAGACGAGACCACCAAGGTTTGGAGTGGCTGGATAGGTGGTGGAGGGGAGTATGGAGGAGGAGGATAGTATGAAGGCGGTGGACAATTCTGTCAAACCAGGCAGAGGCAGATGACGAAGTAGGGAGGGGAGGGGGGGGAGAAACAACAAACAATTTAAGGGCATTACCGAGGGCAAGCCAGTCGGTTTTGGCCCATGCAGGAGAGGGGGCAGGAGGGCGTATAAGAGGTATGGAAAGCAGGAGGCAAACCGGAACATGATCAGAGCCAGTCGACGGGAGCGGGGTGGACCACTTAGAGAAGAGCTGGGCCGTCGCGCCATTCGTAAAGGCAAGGTCTAGAACTGAGGGTCTGCCTACTGAGGTAAAAGGAAAATAAGTGAACAAACCAGGTGTGTTTAGTAAGGAAAAACCATAAACCGAAGCCAACTGAAAGTAAGGAGACGACAATCCAAGCTCAGTAGAGGAAAACACCATAAGCTGGTCAGCCAGGGGATGGTGAAGGTTAAAGTCCCCCAAAACAAAAACAGGAAAATACAAATCAGAAAAACACAAATCTGGAGAAACAATGCGGGTGTGGGTGGAGATACCTTGAGTGATATACAGATTGTAGACTCGAAGAGGGGGCTGTGAGGATGAGCAAAAACCTGAGTCAGAAAACAAATCCACCGCCATAATGTTGGTAGAGTGGTCTAGCCATACAGGTAAAAGGGAAACAACTTCAAGAAAGGACAGTAAGGCATAGCAGGCCACACGTGGCTTGCCATAAGTAGGCGGAGGGGAAAAACAATTATAACCAGGAAAGGAAGGTAGTCACCCACGTCACACAGGCGGATCCTTTATGGCCACCACCACTGGCATGGAAGGTAAAGAGGAAAAACTCAGAAACAAGGAAAGAAAAACATTCCAACTACCTAGGCTGTTATGCTTAACAAAGGAGAGATTCGAGAGGGCTAGGCAGTCGTTAGAGGGCCTGGTGGCAAATCAGATGGGAACGGACATCTACCAGGACAAGCCTGAAGAATTGAAGAAAGTTCAGGCCAGGTCGGTGTCGCCCTGGACGGGGGGAGGCTGGCCCTGGACGCGGAGCGCGTAGCTGTGTATGGGGTTTCTGGTGGGACTGGAGGGTGGGGTCGATGGGGGGTGTCGAAAGGAGGAGCGAGAGTTTGCCTAGGGGTTGACGGTCCGCGGTTTCCTCCGGCTCCATCTGGGCACACATCCATGTTGTCCTCCGACTTGTTACTCTAGTAGGAGTAGGGCTGCGGGGTCTTTGGTAATTGGAACTGGCCGTTCTGGGCAGTCCTGGTCGGTGGCGGAGTGCGGTTCCTTACAGTTATGGCAGGAAGCAGTTGAGCAGGCACAGCAGTTGAGGACCGCTTTGGTGTTACCTGCTTTAGGGCAGGTGGGGTTCTGACAGCAATGCGCCGAACGTGTGTACAAGAGGGAGCAGATTGGACATACCGGGTGATCCAGCTTACATCTAGGGGCCTGACGGCCCAATCTCTAGCAGTGTCGACATTGGGTGAAGCAGTTAGATGAGAAGGCTCGTGCAACTCCACATCTTTTAGAGAAAAGGTGGATAAAGCTTCCCATGGCATTGATGTCCTCAGGAGCGATGGTGACAATGACGGAGGTAGCGGATATGGACATTCTGGATTCCAGATCACAGTTGAGGTAGTGGGCAGAGAAGATCGTGACACACGTGGGGTTGTGGATGGACTCCTGCAGGAGTGAGAGCAGGTCATCTTGGTCTTCTGGGAGTTTGGTGAGGAGGAGGGAGTGGATGGCGAGTTGGGTCTCATTGGGGGAGGGACGGAAGGACAGGTAGGCATTGTCACCGACCCAAGAGAGTTGGTTGAGTCTGTTAGTTAGAGCCTGGTAGTAGGGGGCGTAGGAGGTAGCGGGTGTGTAAGGGTCGAGGATGGTAAGTGTGACAGAGCCTCTGTCGTTGACCCTGGCAGAGAAAGAGAGGTGGAGGTGGCAGTTGGCTTCACGGAGGATTGCTGCGGGGATGTCAAGGAGGGTCATAGAGATTCCTTCAGCTTCAGGGTGGAGGGCGGGAGAGGAACAAGGGGCAAAGAAATGACACGGTGCTGCTGACCGCATGGGAGCCTCTTTAACAGGAGGGGCCGTCATGCCTGATGCGACTTGTGCAGCAGAGGGAGGTTTCGTCTTACGCCATTTGGTCTTCTTTTGGCCTCCCGAAGTGGCAGCCAGGGTGAATGAGCGATGGCGGCATAGGTAGGTTGGATCCATGTTCCCAGGAACCCACTCTGAGAGGGGAGGGTATTTGCCGTTACGAAATGTGCGAGCGTCACAAGAGTTGGGGTTTTTGACTGCGTAGGACTCAGGGTTGCTATAGTGCTTCTTCGTAACAGTGTCTTAGCTGGGGGTGTCGAGGTCATAGCTGTCTACAATCGCACCAATCTGATAAAGTGGTACGCGGGGTGTGGCCTGTTGGCGTGTGGCGCGGCTGGGAGTTGTGCCGTGTTGGACTGGGGGGGTGGGGCTGAAGGAGGGACTTCCTTACCCTTACGGGTAGGGGGTGGAGCTGGCAGGGCAGGAACCTGCTGACGTGTGGGTGGTGGCTGGGAACGTCTTTGTGACAGGTCACATAGGGCTGACTCAATAGGGGTAAGGGAGGAGAGGGAGGGACCTGAGTGGCGGAAACACCATCTGACAGCTCTTGGTCTTTAGAGGTGAGGAGATCGATACGTTCATTGGTGGCGACAAATTCATTGAGGGTTGCTACCAGGAGGGGGATGAGGACGGTCTCATTATCACTGAGACCACAAAGGTCAGATGAGATGAGAGGGGGGATAGAGGGGAAAGCATCTCCTAGAACAGGCTATAGGGATTGTAGAAGGGTCGGGATCCCAGATACCACAGGGCGAAGGGCGGTAGCAGAGCTTGCCCTGGGGGGGTGGGCAGAACTGATGTTCGACATTGGATCGCGAGGCGAAGACTTGAAGCCTAAGCGAGTAGGAGGACGACGTGTAAAAGTGAGTGGTCACACCAGACGCGATGGTGTTGAGAGTGCTTAAGAAAGTTATATTCAGGAAAATAGGGGGCACGGAGCGTGCTATCTTCCTCAGCCGTTTTTCTTTTTGTTTTTTTCTTTTTTTTTCTATATCATGTATTCATTGTTTGGTTAACATACAAGAACGTGTATGCAGCGCTAGCTATGGCAGAAACAAAACCTAAAATCAAACAACTAACAAAAGAAATAAACAAAACCGGTTCCTCCAATGGCGTCCAATAACTGACCCATTGCCTACCCAGGACTTGTAAAGGAAAACTAGTAACTAACTAGTATCATAATGGAAACAAATCAAAACTCATAACAGCAAGTATTGAAATCAAACAGGAGACCTTCTACCACGTAGACCATTTGGCGACCCAGCCAACGACAACCGAGGCAAGGCAGAGGGGGTAGGAGAGGGGGACAGAAAGGGCAAGTGGGGAGTATAGTGTGCATACATGTCAGCGGGAAAGCCAGTTCTAGTGGCTGTAAGGTAATGACCGAGGCCTACCAGGGACGGGATCGAGGTCCTGAGAGAAGAGTCAGGTCAGATATTCGGTGTCCCCGAGAGGTGGCGACGGCGGGGAGCAGACTTGGCTGGGCAGAGAAGGAGCGCAGGTTCGAACATTTTGTCCCCCTCCTCGCACCAAGGGCAGAGGGGGCAAGGGTCATTGTCATGCCACGAGGGGTTAGTGGCTAAGTAGCTTTTGCCGGCACGCATCTGATGGAGCCGGCCAGAAAGGAAGCGTCCCAGACCCATGAAGGGGTGTGGGCGTAAGGTAGGGCCGAAAAGGTAGTAAGAGGGCGGAGGTGACAGGAGATGCCAAGAGGTGAGGAGTTCTTTGCGGCATCTAGCTTTGAGTAAGGTGTAAAGGGCCGGAGCCCCGATCGGGGCTATCTGGAGGGGAGGGAGGAGGAGCGAGTTTACTGGGGGGAGGGGTTCGCCATGATTGCTGATTATGGTGTGGACCCTATGGGCGACTGTATTGACAGAGAGGTGTCGTCTATTTGGCGGGAAGGGCGGCGTCATGAAACATCTGAGGGGGGTGTGGTTATGTCCGGCCTAAGGGTGACGGCCACGAACGGAACCGGGGAGACGACGGTAGTCAGGAGCCGGGAAGGGGGATGTGGTCAGGATAGAGTGATCAAGGGAGGCGGTTGCTGGGTTGATTTCTGGCGGGAGGCAAACGAGGTAGACAGTCGCCAGGCGCTGAAGGTGTTTAATCAGGAGATCAATAGGAGGGAGGGAAGCCTCACAAGGGAGGATAGCCATGTTAGTTGAAGAAAAACAGTTGGTAACACAAGGCTTCACCCGGTGCCAGAAAGCCCTCATTTTGTCGAGTATTTGGAGTTGGGGGAGAGCAGGTCACAACCATAGAGGAGGATGGATTGTACAAGGGAGGAGGCGAGTCGGTGGCATATATGTAGGGCAAGCCCCTTGCCAGGCCGAGAGAGGCGGTCTATGGTAGCGAGGTCGGCCTCTGCCTAGGCAAGGCGTCTTGTGAAGTGGGAAGAGGTGGCGCGATCCAATGCAGTAGTAGCAGGTTCCAGCCAGTAGCCCAGCCACTGAAGTACCTGGGCAGGTTTGTAGGTGACAGTGTCGCCCGAGACAGGCAGGGAGGAGGGGGGTCCTCTTTGCTGAGGTGTCCTCCAGTACATGAATTCTGTTTTGGGGAGGGAGAAGGCGACACCTATGCGTCTTCCTCTCGATGTGAGTGAGGTCACAACAGTGTAGAGCTTCGGAACGTTGCATCGATAGGAGTGAGAGGCTGCTGTTATGGTGAAGTTGTCGACATAGGAGATGATTAGACTATAGGGGACCGGAAAGTGGAGAGAAGAAACATAAATAAGGAAGAAAAGAGGGGAGACAAGCGACCCTTGAGGAGTGCCGACCTGGACCGGGGAGAGTATTTTAGAAGAGCCTTGGTAGAGAAGGTGGCAGTGCCGACCGTCTAGGAAGGATCGGATCCATGAGACAAGGTAGGGTGGAAGGCCCTTTTCGTCAAGCTTTCAACAAAGGGAGGCTGAGTCAACGTTGTCAAGGACCCCTTTGACGTCAAGGAAAAGAGTGAATGAGCAAAGGCACATGCTATGTGCAAGCCAGACTTCATGCGAGAGGGTAGCAAGGGCATCAAAAGTGCCCATGCCGAAGAGTGAACTGCATTGGTTAGGGTGGATGATACCGTTGGTCAGTTTAAGGGAGGAGGGGTGGAAGCCATATAAGAAGAGGGGTCCTAGAAAAGAGATGAGGATTTTCGGGTTGGTAGCATGGACACTCTTCCAAACCGAGTAGGGGATGTGGTCTGTGCCTGGTGCAGACGAATTCGAGCTGGAGGCCAGGACCTTGGTGTTAGGCATAAAGAAAATGCACAGACCTCTCGCCCCGTTCTGGGGCCCGCACGTCCTTAGCGAGATTTCGAAGAGCTGCGTCCTATGACTAAAATGTCATTCCAATGAAGCCCACTTCATAACACCATATACGTCACTGCCGTCCGTCCGACCGGAAGCTGTTCGCAGGATATATAAGAGGGCACCTCTGGGTACCTCTGAGAAGTGGAACGGAGGAAATCCGTCGGAGGCGCATTAAGTTATCAGGCTTCAAAGTTGGGCATCCTAACTATGGGCCGAAAGTGACGGGACGTTTTCGGTTCGGAAATCCGCAATTGCTCCTACAGTGCCCCAGAGGCCATAGGGGTTAAATATGACACCAATACCTATCTGAAGGCCGCTGTATGTTGGTTGGTCCTGGAGACGGGATCCCTCGAGAGGTGATTCTCTTTGAGGCGAGGCGGACCGAGGGGAAGCTGCTCAGACTCAGAAGACCTAATAGGCGGTAGACTTAAGAGTGTTGGCACACCGTCTACGCGACCTGCATTATGCATAGGTACCCGACACATACGTTGGCCACTATGTGAAATCGGAAGAGACTACTGGAACGATAGTCAAGTCGACTGAAGTTTCAAATATAAGTCTACTCGTCTCTATAAATCGAAGACCGGTCATTCGAGGATAATGTCGCATCCTACGACTAGACGGAAAAGGAATTTATGAGAACGAAGATGGTGTGTGAAAGTTCAGGGTCAAACAGTGTTCGCACTTGTTAAGACTATGAGACGTTAGCGTACAACCTTGGATAGGTACTTAGTTATAGGAGGATTAGATGTAGTCCGCGAACACTCAGACGCGGGATATAAATATCGAAGTGCCTCCCAAGCTTTTAGACATCATCAAGCAACGGAGAAGAGACCTTAACAATATAACATTGTTTTACCTACGAATCTTTATAAAATTATTTCCCTTATCGATTAAGCGAGTTCTTAGTAGTCATAAACGAAAAGAACGATTCCGAGCCTTCCTAGACAAATCTCCGTCTATTACGAAAGATTCAGGCCTAAGTCTTCTCGACAATTACTCAGAGTCGGCTTCCGCCTAACACTATATTGTTAGCTCTCCTTGTTACCAAGGCTCACTAAATAAGTCGGTTACTACTCTGCGCTAAGCAAGCGCATGGGTTCGAGTCACGCAGACGACGAGTCCGTTGAAAGCACGGTATACTACCCTGCGATTGATGATACGGTACACTACCCTGCGATTGATGATACGGTCGGATTAGACACCCTTGAGGAACTCTCCCGAACCAATTCAATATTCGAACCACCGACCAAGGTACACTACCCTACTATTAGGTCAGTGTTATCCGGTCTGTCGGAGCCCCGAGAAATACCATTTCTGGAACAAGAAGCTCCCTCGTGGTATACCGACCCAACTCTAGTTCCTACGAAGGAAAAATTTCAAAAGCTTTACGAAACCTGGTACGGGCCAGAATTCGTTTGGAAACCTTTCCTCGACTGGGACACCAGTGAAGAGGGATCCTTTGATAGTAGTTTTACACCTACTATACCTTTGGCGTGGAGGCTCGGGAACCACCCGAACTCTCATTAAGACCGAGTCCAATTATAGGAAAAGATGACAGAACCATCGTCATCGTGGTTCCCTGAAGGTCCGGGAACGCCGGTGCCATGGAGAGAACCTCCCAAAAAATTAAAAGATAAAGATGCGATGGACACCGGGAGCGAAGGAGAAAATGCACCGAGCCAACCTTCATCGCTCCCCCCGGGAATAAGGCGTCCCCCAAGAGATGGATCACGGGCATCAAGTGTCCCCAGCTCGTCCCGCTCATCTACTCCGAGGCCAAGGGATCAGGCAGCCGACTTGGCAAAGTTAGCTGCAAGGGTAGGAGTGGTACTACGCGATGTCCGGAGGGATATAACTTCCTCCATTGACTCTGCAAACATAGCGTTTGCCCAGCTCACGGGAGCTCAACAGGAAAACGCCCTTCGACTATTTGAAGTTCAAAAACAAATTGCCGAAGGAAAGGAAATCCATAATCAGGACATAGGGGTCCTGTTGATGCAATGTCAGGGAGTAGAGACCGAAGTAAAGTCTCTACAAGAAAGAATAGTAAGGGAAATCGCGGAAAATCTGGCACAACAAGCTGCCAGACAAGACCATCACGAAGGGGTTACCTCACAGTTACACCAGACCACGCTTGAACGGGACATTCTTCTACAACAAGCAGTAGAAGAAATCAGAAAGGAAATGAAGGACCGAGACCGGAAGGTAAATAGTGCCTTCAAGGAAAGAGATGCGCTCTTTCAAAACGAGGCAAAGAAGACTCGTGAGGCACTCTCGTCTCAACAGAGTGAACTCAAAAAGATTGGTGAAGCGGTCCAAGAACTTCTCGTTTCCTCGAGAAAGAAAGAGACTCCGAAGGAAAAACCGGAAGCTAGCAAGCGTGTAAGGATGGAGTCGGTGGAAGATGATGATGAGTACTATTCCAGACCGACTAGGCAAGAAAAAGGAAAACAAATTGAGAAACCTCAAAATAGTCGGGAAGGGACCTCAGACGCAACTCCACCACCTGGACAAGGAGGGGGGTACCCAAGTGATGACGACGGTGACGACAGCGACCATGACGCTGAAGGAAAAAGAGGCGGTGGGCCAGAAAGGCGCCGCAGGGGTCTAACCCCAGAACAATCAGACCTGGCGAATGTCCTGGCGGAAGCCTTCGTGGTAAACACAAAACGGCCAGCGGAGGCACCACCGCTTTTTGAAGGAGAAAAGCACCAGGATGTGCACATTTGGCTTCAGCAATGTATCGATTACTTCGACCGAAATCCTCACATCTGGAGAGATGACCGGGAACGGGTCATATACGCCCTCAACCGTACCAAGGGAAAGATAGTAACACCATACACGATATGGTACCGGAGAAAGATGGACGGGCTACAGGGCGAAACCCAAAATCGGAATTTTCGAAGATGGACCCGCTTCTCGTACGAAATAGGAAAGGCCTTTGCGCCTCTACAGGAGGGACGACAAGCCCTGCGGGACATGAAGGAAGTAAAATACAAGGGCAACATTCAAACCTACCTCCGAATCATGCACAACCTGAATAACAAAGCCAATATGACAGGTGAATCATGGAGAGAGACAGTTGAAAGAAACTTGCCCGAAGACATTCTCACCCGTATCTCCTTCCAGAAGTTCGATACCGACGAGGAATGGGAGGATGTTGTAATAGAGGCCGGCCGGGCAGAAGAAGACCTTCAGTACCGAAAAAAGTTACTGAAAGAAGGCAGTTCCCGACACACCTCCTCTAAGGATACAAAGGACAAATCCTCAAGAAATGAAAGGCCGGATAAGCCACGAAGAGACAAGGCTTATATAAAAGGAGGTGGAGGACCCTCACGAAAAAGGAAACGTGAAGATCACAAGTCGGAACGGCCAACTAAGAAATTAGGAGGAAGTGCTCCGATCACACACTCGAATTGGTCGGAAGCACACCAAGGAATCTCGCAAAGTGTCATTGATACGAGAAAAAAGGACAATAACTGCACGAGATGTGGAAAAAAGAACCACACATATAAGACGTGCTATGGGAACATTCAAGTATCGGCAGCGACAGTCAGCCGAAGGCCATTACGAATGGGCCCTGACCGAGCAAGGTCCGCCAAACCACCAAGACCTACTCGAAAACCCGCACAAGCCGGACAGGTCAGAACCACCAGCCGGTTGTGGGAATTAGGTGAAGACGAAGAAATCACATAAGTTTTCACAAAGGTACCGACAACGACGGTGTTCGGGTAGTCTAGTAGACACATGGTCTCTAGGAATCGAAATCAACAGCAAAACAAGAGACCGAAGCGAGGCAAGCAACCATGCTGGATGACCTGAGTGGGAGTACACGCGTCCCTCTTGCTGAGACAAGAGGATTAATAAAGAGCGATGTTGACATTGGCGGCGCCTCTATGCTTCCCAAGGTAATAACGTATGTTTCGCCCCAATGCCCCGAACACATGCTTGTTTGGGTAGTCAGGCACGTGACCTGGAATCTGAAAGGTCTCCGATAAGGACCAAAACCTAGACAGGAAACAGACAGCACCAAGGGTACCGACAGGAGCGACAGTAGGGCTAAGATGAAAGATTTAGGAGGATGAGCGAGGCGTATCTTCGACCACTAGGTACAAGAGCTCTAGACCTCACCTCTATTTATTACTTCTTAGGTGCCGCGCTGGTACTGGACGGGCACCCGATAAAATGAGGACACTGTCTACGGTTAAGCGAGGGTGGATAATAAGCCCGGGAAGGTTATCAAAGGGACAGCCGACCAGCCCTACGCACCCGGCTCTTGTCCCCATGATATCTGGACGATGGCAGAGACCCCCAAGTTTGGTTCCACAGGTAGAAAAAGTGGAAGGTATGGGAACTCCTCGGCAGGAGGTAAAGACCGCTAGTAGTGGGCTGCCCGATATACCAAGAATATTTCAGTTTGTCTGAGGAGACCTCAATGGTCGAAACCGTGCGGGCATGGTAACAAACATTTTGTTACACAATGCCAAAACGAAAGCCAGAAGAAGATCGCGGACAGCCGCGAAGACGCAAGCTTTACGCGTCTCTACCTAAAAGATATTCCTGCCCTGAGGGAGACGCCTACCTCTTTTTAAACCATAGGCGACAAAAGATTAAAGTCCTGTTGGACTCAGGCTCAAATGTGTTCGTCATCAATCAAAGATTGGTACAGGAACACCGACTACCGTTCACACAACGATCGGACGCGGTCAAAATTTATGGGTTTGATGGGACCGCAGCAGTCTCCGGAGGGAAGTTTTACACCCATCCCTTATGGTTAGAAATAGGAAGAAATAGACATCTGTCTGAGATAACCTGCGAAATAGCAGAACTTGGATCATACGGGATGATCATACCATTCGGCTGGTGGCATGAGGAACATCCCATATCACACATCGAAGACCCAAAAAGGTGGTCGTTCGACGCAAAATGCTGCGAAAAATGTGTGGAGGAAGATGAGGGAATAGCCGACATGTTCGAATACGATGAGACGGTAGTCTTTGACGAAAACGCTGCCTATATTGGGAGGATTGGCGCTAGTGAAAGTCCCGACGATATAGTCTTGGGATCGCTACCTCAAGAATATTGGCGACACAAGGACCTATTCTTGCCACAAACAGCGGAAAAGTTGGCGCCCCGGAGGACGTTCGATCATGAAATCGAACTAAAGGACGACGCGAAAGCGCCCTGGGGTCCAATCTACCCCTTGTCAGAAAAACAGCTTGCCGCGTTAAGAGAATACCTTAAAATGATGATGGATCAAGGAAAAATCACAAGGAGCAAATCCCCCGCAGGCGCACCAGTGCTGTTCGTACCGAAACCCGACGGCAAACTTCGGTTAGTTGTAGACTACCGAAACCTCAACCGTATTACGGTTTTGAACAAGCACCCACTGCCACTGATGTCCGAGCTCAGAGATCGGGTAGCTGGGGCTAAGATTTTCACAAAGCTTGATCTGAAAGACGGCTATCATCTGATAAGAATTAAAGAAGGAGACGAGTGGAAGACGGCTTTTCGAACTCGATACGGCCATTACGAATACAAGGTAATGCCTTTCGGGCTCGTTAATGCTCCGGCAACCTTCCAAGACATGATGAACCAAGTCCTGCATGAATTTTTGGACTACGGAGTGGTCTGCTATTTGGATGACATTTTGATATATTCAAAGGATGAAAAGAGTCACGTTGAGTTAGTCGATCAAGTCTTGCAAAGACTCGCCGACTACCAACTAGCTGTATCCTTGAAAAAGTCAGTCTTTCATGTCCAAGAGGTAGAATTCCTGGGATATATGGTATCTGTCGAAGGGGTGGCTATGAGCACGAGGAAAGTCGATTCCGTATTGAGTTGGAAATCGCCGGCGTCGGTAAAAGAAGTCCAGATATTTATTGGATTTGCCAATTTTTACCGACGATTTATACGAAGTTTCTCCGGAGTGTGTAAACCGATAACGGAGACACTAAAAGGAAATCCAAAGGATTTCCATTGGGGCGCTGAACAAGAATCGGCGTTCAAAGAGTTAAAGCATCGCTTTACGACTGCACCCATTCTACAACATTTCTACCCAGACCGGGAAACGGTGGTAGAAACGGATGCAAGCGACTTTGCCTTAGGATGTGTCTTGTCACAATTTGTGGATAAAAGGCTACATCCAGTTGCTTTCCACTCACGAAAGTTGAACTCGGCTGAACGAAACTACGAGATTCATGACAAGGAGCTACTTGCAATCCTAGAAGCGTTCAAAGAATGGAGGCAATACTTAGTAGGCACGGAAAAACCTGTGACGGTATACACCGATCATCAAAACCTACAATACTTCCTTACTTCTAAGGTTTGGAGCGGACGCCAAATTCGATGGGCTCAGAAGCTGGCAGAATACAATTTTAAGATTGTTTACCGACCAGGAACTAAGGGCGGAAAGCCTGACGCTCTAAGTAGACGGCCGGAGTACCGTCCTGAGGAGGGAGCTACGCATCGCGAGCAAACCGTTTTAAAGCCAGAACACTTCCAAGTAATGCTGCTGGCACTGCAGGAGGAGAAGGAAGAAGGGTTAGGAAAAGAAGTACTAGGTTGGAGCGATGAGAAAGACCTGGCGTTGAAACCAAAGACGAATACCTCGGACAGATACATCCGAGTAAGACGCTTGAACCACAAGGCAAGGTTACCCACTAAAGGTTCAAGAATGGCAGCCGGACATGACCTCTACGCCATAAGCGACGCCATTATCCCTAGACGAGGACAAGCGCTACTCGATACTGGAATAGCAATAAGCCTACCAGCAGGGACATATGGACGAGTAGCGGCCCGTAGTGGGCTGGCAGTACGTTCCGGAATTTCGGTCGGCGCAGGGACAATAGACGCCGACTATACGGGAGAACTCAAAGTCTTGCTATATAATCACAAAGATGTTGATTGCCAAATCCGAGAAGGAGACAGAATGGCTCAACTCATAGTGGAAAAAATCGACACATCCGATTTAATGGAGGTCGATAAGCTAGACGAGACTGAAAGAGGAGCCCAAGGTTTCGGAAGCACCGACATCGCTACAAGAAGTCTAATAATAAAGGAACAAGAACCCATCATATGTCAGCTAGAAGCATCGGCAGCCGAAAATTTGTCCTGGTACGACATTGAAGAAGTACCAGAAAAATATTAATATCAACGGCCATGCTAAAACAAAAGACAATGAAGAAGTTTAACCCCGAGTTCCTTGGACAACTTCTTGAGGCGACGCTATCGGATAGAGACTGGCTGAAACGACGCGAGGACTTATCAAAACTCCGAAATGAAGGAAAAGAATTCCCTAAGAACTGGACACTGATCGACGACCTTCTATACTATAAGAATCGTCTATTCGTCCCAGACAACCAAGCATTGTACACCAAGATAGCCGAGGGATGCCATGACGCAAAGATAGCCGGACACTTCGGACAAGAAAAAACCCTAGAAATCATCATGAGAGATTTTTATTGGAAAGGGCTAGCCGAATGGATCAACGACTACGTGCGATCCTGTGATGAATGTCAACACAACAAGTCACCCCGACATGCGAAATACGGACTGTTACAACCGCTGCAGACGCCGTTCACAGCATGGTCGTCGATATCAGTAGACTTCATCACCCAACTACCAGAGTCACAAGGTTGTACACAAATCATGGTAGTTGTCGACCGGTTTACAAAAATGGCACACTTTCTTGGACTACAGACTACGGCTACGGCAAAGGATGTCGCAAATACGTTCTTAAGGGAGGTTTGGAAGCTACACGGCTTACCGACGGAGATCATTTCGGATATGGACTCTAAGTTCGCTGGCGAGTTTTGGGAATCATTGTGCAAGGCGTTGGAGATAAAACGACGAATGTCGACGGCATATCATCCACAGACGGATGGACAAACAGAGAGAACCAACCAAGTGCTGGAAGGATATCTCCGAAGTTTTATTAACTATGACCAAGATGACTGGTATCAGTTACTGCCGTTAGCAGAACATGCATATAACAATTCTGCAACCAACGCTCACGGAATGTCCCCCTTTTACGCGAACTATGGGTTCCACCCTCAAACTGAGTGGATGAAAGAACGTGAAGTTCAAAACCCCGGCGCTTCCCTATACGCGAACTGGATTAAGACGATACACGAACAAGCGAAGAGCTCGCTTGAAAAGACACGGGAAGGAATGACAAAATACTACGATCGGAAAGCCAAAAAACAACCTGAGTTTAGAATTGGCGACAAAGTTATGTTAAACGCAAAAAACATACGGACTAGACGGAAGTCGAAAAAGTTAGCACCCAAACTCTATGGGCCGTTCCAAATATTGGAAAAAAGAGGCAACCGAGCGTTTAAACTAAACATTTCCGACCGATGGAATATTCACCCAGTCTTCCACGTATCCTTGCTCGAACCATATCGAGAATCGGTTCATCCAGAACGCAGGCAACCTCCCAGAGAACCAGAAGAGGTTGAAGGGGACTTGCAATGGGAGATAGAGAAAATCGTCCGTAGCGAAATACGGACGTATAGGAAAAGAATCAGCAATCGTTACCGGCAGGTACGAGAGCTATGGTATTTTGTGAAATGGCAGGGTTGTGCGGAAGATGAAAATACTTGGGAACCCGCGACAGGCATGGAAAATGCTGAAGAAGTAGTCGAAGAGTTTCATCGAGACAACCCGGAGATGCCAGGGCAGGAAGAAGTAAGACGATGAGGAAAAGGTTTTCCTACGGTGAACAAGCAAACGCCGGAAGGTTTTTTACCCTGACCACATCGGGTCTTAAAAGGAAATTTGTTAAATAAGAGATAATTAAGAAAGGTGCTCGAGGCGAGACCTTGTAGGAGGGAGCTCATGTTAGGCATAAAGAAAATGCACAGACCTCTCGCCCCGTTCTGGGGCCCGCACGTCCTTAGCGAGATTTCGAAGAGCTGCGTCCTATGACTAAAATGTCATTCCAATGAAGCCCACTTCATAACACCATATACGTCACTGCCGTCCGTCCGACCGGAAGCTGTTCGCAGGATATATAAGAGGGCACCTCTGGGTACCTCTGAGAAGTGGAACGGAGGAAATCCGTCGGAGGCGCATTAAGTTATCAGGCTTCAAAGTTGGGCATCCTAACTATGGGCCGAAAGTGACGGGACGTTTTCGGTTCGGAAATCCGCAATTGCTCCTACAGTGCCCCAGAGGCCATAGGGGTTAAATATGACACCAATACCTATCTGAAGGCCGCTGTATGTTGGTTGGTCCTGGAGACGGGATCCCTCGAGAGGTGATTCTCTTTGAGGCGAGGCGGACCGAGGGGAAGCTGCTCAGACTCAGAAGACCTAATAGGCGGTAGACTTAAGAGTGTTGGCACACCGTCTACGCGACCTGCATTATGCATAGGTACCCGACACATACGTTGGCCACTATGTGAAATCGGAAGAGACTACTGGAACGATAGTCAAGACGACTGAAGTTTCAGACAGAAGTCTACTCGTCTCTATAAATCGAAGACCGGTCATTCGAGGATAATGTCGCATCCTACGACTAGACGGAAAAGGAATTTATGAGAACGAAGATGGTGTGTGAAAGTTCAGGGTCAAACAGTGTTCGCACTTGTTAAGACTATGAGACGTTAGCGTACAATCTTGGGAAAGGTACTTAGTTATAGGAGGATTAGAAGTAGTCCGCGAACACTCAGACGCGGGATATAAATATCGAAGTGCCTCCCAAGCTTTTAGACATCATCAAGCAACGGAGAAGAGACCTTAACAATATAACATTGTTTTACCTACGAATCTTTATAAAATAATTTCCCTTATCCATTACGCGAGTTCTTAGTAGTCATAAACGAAAAGAACGATTCCGAGCCTTCCTAGACAAATCTCCGTCTATTACGAAAGATTCAGGCCTAAGTCTTCTCGACAATTACTCAGAGTCGGCTTCCGCCTAACACTTGGAGTCCTCCTCTGTGGTGAGGACGTCGGGGTCTTTGAAGGGCCGCAGGATAATAGGGGAGGACGATAACTCCCTGGGAGGGACGAAGTGGGTCAGGAGAGCGGTATTAAGAGCAGATGGAGTTTCAGCATCCGGGAAGGATGGAAAACGGTCAGATGGGCGCTCCATAGCGAAACGCTTGACTATCCATACAGTCTTAGGGGTTGCGGAGGAGAGAAAGTCATCCCAGTATTTGCGCTTAGCCTGTTTGATGGCCTTAAAATAGGCATTGCGGGCAGAGCAGGCTTCAGCCCTAGAGCTCACACTGGGGTCCTTGTGGGCCCGACGTGTAGAAGGGTGAAAAGATATTCTCAAAGAGAAGAGGAGAGGGAACTACCAGGGCCTGGACCGGGTGGACATACAGTTGAGGGAGGTGTAGAAAAGGAGAGTTGTACGAAGGAGATTGACGTTCCTGTCGAACCAGGCCATGGCAGAGGACAGAGTTGGGAGGGTGGAGGCGGCGGAAACAACAAACAACTTAAGGGCATCGCCAAGGACAGGCCAGTTAGTCTTGGCCCAAGCAGGCGTGGGAGCAGGAGAGCGTAACAAAGGAGTTCAGAGTGATAGATGAATGGAGGCGTGATCAGAGCCAGTTGACAGGAGTAAGGTAGCCCATTTTGAAAAGATTTGGCCTGCCGCACCGCTGGCAAAGGAAAGATCACGTACGGAGGGTCTGCCCACAGAGGCGAAGGGAAAGTAACTAAACATACTTGGAGGATTAAGAAGAGAAAAACCATGCAGCAAGGCCAGCTGGAAATAAGGAACTGATGTTTCAAGCTCGGTAGAAGAGAAGACCCTCAATAGGTCAGCAAGGGGGTGGTGAAGATTAAAATCCCCCACAACAAAAACTGGAAAATCAAAAGCAGGAAAACACATCTCAGGGGAGACAATGCGGGTATGGGAAGAGGCGCCTTAAGTGTTGTATACATTGTACATCCTAAGGCTAGTTTGGGAGGGGGAGTAAAAGCCCAAATTGTAGAACAAGTCGACTACCATTACCTTAGCAGACTGGCCCACGCATACTGGTAAAAGAGAAACAACTTCAAGAAAAGATAGAAGAGCGTAGCATTCGACATGTGGTTTCCCAATAGAGGAAGGCGGGGAAAGACATTTATAACCGGGCAAGGAAGGTAAACGTGCACGCCACACAGGGGGGTCCTGTATGGCCACGACTATAGGTAAGGAGGACAAAGCAGAAAAACTCTGAAACGATGCAAGTAAAACATCACAGCTACCCGGGTTGTTATGTTGGGTAAAGGAGAGGTTTAACAGGCCAGGTTCCCTGCAGGAGGGCTTAAGAGGAGGAGAGTCGAGAGAAGATATTTACCCAGATAGGCCAAAGGAATTATCAAAGGAGCAGGCTGGGTCAGAGTCCCCGTAGGTGTGGGAGATACTGGCCCTGGAGGAGGAACGAATGGCTGTTTAGGGGGTCACGGGACGACGTCCATGCCATTCACATCGTCGTGGTCAAGTGGTTGTGAGGCGGGGGGCACCGAGCTGTTTGGGGTGGGTCAGTCCTGGCAGTCTCTTTCAGTGGTCGCATGTAGGTCTCCACAGTTAGGACAGGAATCAGTCAAGGAGGGGCAGCAGTTGAGGACCGCTTTGGTGTTGCCCGCCTTGGGGCAGGTAGGGTTCTGACAGCGATGCGCCAAAAGTGTGTGCGAGAGGGAGCATATTGGACATATCAGGTGATCCAGCTTACATCTAGGGACCTGATGGCCGAACTTCCAGCAGTACCAGCACTGTGTAAAGCGGTTAGAAGAGAAGGCTCGCTCAACACGGGACCTTCAGGAGAAGAGGTGAATGGAGTTTCCCATAGCATTGATGTCCTTTGGAGCAATGATAACAATGAGGGAGGTAGCAGACTTAGACCTGCTGAAGTCCTGGACACCGTGAAGATATCGGGCAGAGAAGATGGTAACGGCATTGGCGTTACGGACTGACTCCTGGAGGAGTGAGAGGAGGTCTTCCTGGTCTTCCGGGAGGTAGGAGAGGGGGAGGGAGTAGATGGCGAGTTAGGTCTCGTTAGGGGCTGGGCGGAAGGGGTGGTCGGCATTGTTACCGACAGGAGAAACCTGGGTGATTCGGTTGGTAAGGGCCTGTTAGTAAGGGGCTTGAAAAGTGGCGGGAGTGTAGGAGTCGAGGACGGTGAGGGTGACTGAGCCTCGGTCGTCGACTCGGGCCGAGAAAGAGAGACGCAGAGGGCATTTGGCTTCACGGAGGACGGAAGCAGTGATGTCAGGAAATGTCGCAGCTACTCTAGCGGCTTCAGGGTGTTGGGCAGGGGAAGAGCGAGGGGCAAAGAAACAATATTTGGCTGCTGGCAGGATAGGAGCCTCTTTAAGTAGAGGGGCCGTATTGCCTGATACACCTGCGCAACGGAAGGAGGTTTCGGTTTACCCCCTTTTGGCTTACCCTTCGTACCAGCAGATGTAGCCTGAGCAAAAGAGCGAGTGGGACGGAGGTAGGGTGGATCCATGTTACCGGGGATCGACTCAGAGATGAGGGGGTATTTGCCGTCACGGAAGGTGCGAGCCTCCCAAGAGTTAGGATTTTTAACCGCGTAGGCCTCGGGGTTGCCGTAGAACCTTTGGGTCTTAGTGTCGTAGCGGGGTGTGTCTAGGTCATAGCCATTCACTATTGCATCGACCTGGTAAAGGGGTGCCTTGGCTGTGGACTTCTGGGGGTGTGGGACAGCAGGAAGTTGTGCCCTCTTAGTAGAAGGGGGTGGGGCCGGGGGAAGGACCTCCTTACCCTTTCGGGTATGGGGTGCAGCCTAAGGGGCCGGGGCCTGCTGACATGGGGACGGTGGCTGGGAGAGCCTGTGCGACAAGTCGCATAGAGCAGACTCAACAGGGGTGAGCAAGGAAAGAAAGGGGGCCTGAGTGATGGAAACGCCTTCAGACAGCTCAAGGACTTTCAAGGAAAGGAGGTTGATGTGTTCGTTGGTGGAGGCCAGCCCGTTAAGTGTTGCAACTAGGAAGAGGGTAATGCTGGATTCGGCGTCACTGAGATCACAAAGGTCAGAGGAAACGAGAGACGATACGGAGGAGAAAGCGTCTCCCAGGACACGTTCGAGCGATTGAAGGAGGGCCGGGATAGCATAAACTACGTGGGGAAGGGGAGCAGCAGAGCTCGCCCTGGAGGGGTGGGTGGAACTAACATTGGACATTGTGACTCGAGGCGAAGACTTGAAGCCTAAACGAGAGGGGGGCAAACGTGTAAAAGTGGGGAGTCACACCAGAGGCGATGGTGTTAAGAGTATGCGAGAAAGTTATGGTCAGGAAAATAGAGGGCGCAGAGTGTGTAACTAACGCACCCCTTTTTGCTTTTTTTTTCTATCATGTATTCATTGTTTAGGTAAGGTACAAGAATGTGCATCCAGTGCTAGCTATGGCAGAAACAAAACCCAAAATCAAACAACTAACATAAGAAACAAAGGAAACCAGTTTCACCAATGGTGTCCAATAACTGACGCATTTCCTACTCAGGACTTATAAAGGATGGCTACTAACCAACTAGCATCATAGCGAAAACAAATCAAAAAACTCATAACAAGTAATGAAATTAAACAGAAAACCTTCCTCCACTTAGACCATTTGGTAACCCAGCCAACGACAACCGAGGTGAGGCAGGAAGAGAAGGGCAGGGGGATAGAGAGGGTACACGGAGGGCATAGTGTGCGTACATGTCAGGGGGAAAACCAGTTCTGGTGGATGTGAGGTAGCGACCGAGTCCTACAAGGAACGGGATTGAGGTCCAAAGAGGAGAGTCTAGTCCGATATCCATTATCCCCGGGAGGAGGCGACACTAGGAGGCAGACTTGGATGAGGAGAGCAGGAGGGCATGTTCTAACGTTTCATCTCCCTCCTCGTACCACAGGCAGAGGGGGGAGGGGTCGTCGTCATGCGACGACGGGTAGGCGGCTAAATAGCTTTTGCCGACACGCATCTGGTGGAGCCAGCCAGAAAGGAAGCGCCCCAGACCCATGAATGGGTGTGGGTATAAGGTAGGGTCAAAGCGGTAGTAGGGCGGAGGAGGTGAGAGGAGGCGCTACGAGGTGAAGTGTTCTTCACGGCACCTGACTTTGAGAGAGGGGTAGAGGGCAAGGGCCGCGATCAGGGCGATCTGCAGGGGAGTGAGGAGGAGAGAGTTTGCAGGGGGGAGGGGTTCCTTACGATTGCCGATTATGAAGTGGACCCGATAGGCGACTGCATTGCAAGGAAGACGGTATCAGCTAGGTGGGGAGGGCGGCTTGGTGAACCATTTGAGGGGGGTAGGGTTGGGCCCGGCCCAAGGGTGACAGCCTCAGATGGAACCGGGGAGAGGAAGGGAATTGGGAGCCCGGATGGGGGATGTGGTTGGGACAGAGTGATCAAGGCGGGCGGTCGCCGAGTTGATTTCCGGTGGGAGTCAAACGAGGCACACGGCTGCCAGGTGCAGAAGGTGTTTAATAAACAGATCAAGAGGAGGGAGGGAGGCCTCGTAGGGCAGGATGGCTGTGTTAGTAGAGGAGAAACAGTTGGTAACCTATCACAGCACCTGGTACCAGAAACCCCTCATCTTGTCGACCATTTTGAAGTAGAGAGAGAGAAGGTCGCAGCTGTAGAGGCGGATAGGGCGAACTAGGGAGAAGGCGAGTCGGTGGCACAGTTGCGGGGCAAGCCCTTTTCCCGGCCGGGAGAGGCAGTCTTTTGTATTGAGGGCGGCTTCATCCAGGGCGAGGCGTCTTTTAAAGTGAGAAGATGTGGCCCGATCCAATGCAGGAGTTGTGGGCTCTAGCCAGTAGCCCAGCCATCGAAGTACCTGGGCAGGTTTGTAGGGGACGGAGTCCACTGAGACGGGGAAGGGGGAGGGGGTCCTCTTAGCAGAGGAGTCCTCCAGTGCATAAGTTCCGTTTTAGCGAGGGAGAAGGCAACACCAATGCGTCATTCTTTCTATGTGAGTGAGGTCGCAACAGCTTGAAGCTTTTGAAGGTTGCACTGGTAGGAGGGTGAGGCTACTGTTATGGTAAAGTCATTGACGTAGGAGAGGATTATACCATTTGGAACCAGGAAATGGAGAGAAGAAACATAAATCAGAAAAAGAAGGCGGGAGACAGGCAAGCCTTAGGGGGTGCCAACCAGGACCCGGGAGAGTACCTTGGAGGAGCCTTGGTAGAGAAGGCAGCAATGCCGACCATGCAGGAAGGATCGGACCCATGACACATGGTAGGGTAGAACCCCTTTTTCGCAAAGCCTCCCACAGAGGGAGGCCATGTTGACATTTTCAAAGCCCCCTTTGACGTCAACGAACAGTGTGGAGGAGCAAAGGACTAAGCTATGTGCAAGCCGGACCTCGTGCGAGCGGGTAGCTAGGGCGTCAAAAGTACCTATGCAGGAGAGTGAATCATACTAGTTGGAGTGGACGAGTCCCAGAGCCCGAGGAACTGTAGCTAGCCTTACAGCTACCACGCGCTCCAGGATCTTGGATAGGGTTTGCGTTAGGCGGAAGCCGACTCTAATACTCGTTGAGAAGACTTAGGCCTGAATCTTTCGTAATAGACGGAGATTTGTCTAGGAAGGCTCGGGATCGTTCTTTTCGTTTATGACTACTAAGAACTCGCTTAATCGATAGGGAAAATAATTTTATAAAGATTCGTAGGTAAAACAATGTTATATTGTTAAGGTCTCTTCTCCGTTGCTTGATGATGTCTAAAGCTTGGGAGGCACTTCGATATTTATATCCCGCGTCTGAGTGTTCGCGGACTACATCTCATCCTCCTATAACTAAGTACTTTATCCAGGATTGTACGCTAACATCTCATAGTCTTAACAAGTGCGGACACTGTTTGACCCTGAACTCTCGCACACCATCTTCATTCTCATAAACTCTTTTCCGTCTACTCGTAGGATGCGTGATTATCCTCGAATGACCGGTCTTCGATTTATAGAGACGAGTAGACTCCTGTCTGAAACTGCAGTCGTCTTGACTATCGTCCCAGTAGTCTCTTCCAATTTCACATAGTCGCTAGCGTATGTGTCGGGTACCTATGCATGATGCAGGCTACGTAGATGGTGTGCCAACACTCTTAAGTCTACCGCCTATTAGGTCTTCTGAGTCTGAGCAGCTTCCCCTCGGTCCGCCCCGCCTCAAAGAGAATCACCTCTCGAGGGATCCCGTCTCCAGGACCAACCAACATACAGCGGCCTTCAGATAGGGATTGGTGTCATATCTAACTCCTATGGCCTCTGGGGCACTGTAGGAGTATTTGCGGATTTTCGAACCGAAAACGTCCCGTCACTTTCGGCCCATAGTTAGGATGCCTAACTTTGAAGCCTAATAGCTCAATGCACCTCCGACAGATTTCCTCCGTTCCACTTCTTAGAGGTACCCATTTCTTTTTTTTTTTTTTTTTTTTTTTTTTTTCTTTTTTTATATCATATATTCATTGTTTGGTTAAGGTACAAGAATGTGCATGCAGCGCTAGCTATGGCAGAAACAAAACCCAAAATCAATCAACAAACAAACGAAAAACTAAAACCAGATCCTCCTATGGCGTCCAATAACCGACGCATTGCCTACACAGGACTTATAAAGGAAAACTACTAACTACCTAGCATCGTAACGGAAACAAACCAAAAACTCATAATAACAACAAGTAAATGAAATCAAACAGGAGACCTTCCACCACTTAGACCACTTGGCGACCCAGCCAACGACAACCGAGGCGAGGCAGGAAGGGAAGGGGAGGGGGAGAGAGAGGGCTGGCGGGGGGCATACTGTGCGTACATATAGGGGGGGAAACCAGTCTTGGTAGCGGTGAGGTAACGACCGAGGCCCAAAAGCATCGGAATCGAGGTCCACAGATAAGTGTCAGGTCCAATATCCGTGATCCCCTGGAGGTGGCGACCGCGGGCTGCAGACTTGACAGGGCAGAAAAGGAGGGCATGTTCGAACGTCACATCCCCCTCTTCACACCAGGGGCAGAGGGGAGAGGGGTCGGCGTCATGCCATCAGGGATGGGCGGCTAGGTAGCACTTGCCAGCACGCATCTGGTGGAGCCGGCCCGAGAGACAACGCCCCAGGCCCATAAAGGGGTGCGGGCGCAGGGTGGGGCCAAAGAGGTAGTAAGGCAGGGGAGGCGAGAGGAGGCGCCATGAGGTGAGGAGTTCTTCACGGCACCGGCCATTGGGAGAAGCGTAGAGGGTGGGAGCCCCCAGCGGGGCTACCTGCACTGGAGGCAAGAGGAGGGGGTTCGCCGGAGGGAGGGAGTCACTGCGGCTGCCGATGATGGAGTGAATGCGGTGGGCGACCGCATCGACTGGGAGGTGGCGTCGGTTGGGTGGGGAGGGTGGTTTGGTGAACCATCTGAGGGGGCGGTAGTTGGGGCCGGCCCATAAGTGCCGGCCTCTGACAGACCCAGGGAGGCGGAGGGAGTCGGGAGCCCTAAAGGGGGACGTAGTCAGGACCGAGTGGTCCAAGCGGACAGTTGCCGGGTTGATTTCAGGCGGCAGGCAGACCAGGCGGACCGCCGCCAGGCGCTGAAGGTGTTTGATCAGTAGGTCAATGGGAGGGAGTGATGATTCACAGGGAAGGATGGCCGTGTTGGTGGAGGCGAAGCAGTTCGTAACCCACCTCTGTACCCGGTGCCAGAACGCCCTCATCTTGTCGAGCATCCTGGAGTTGGGGGAGAGAAGGTCGCTGCCGTAGAGAAGGATGGGGCGGACCAAGGAGGAGGCGAGACGATGACACAGGTGTAGTGCGAGACCCTTGCCTGGCCGGGACAGGCGGTCTATTGTAGCGAGAGCAGCTTCAGCCAGGGCGAGGCGCCTGGTGAAATGAGGGGTGGTGGCTCGGTCCAACGAAGGAGTCGCGGGTTCCAGCCAGTAGCCCAACCACCGTAGGACTTGGGCCGGTTTGTAGGGGACGGAGTCCACTGAGACGGGGAGGAGGCATGGGGGCCCTCGCTGTTGGGGCGTCCTCCAGTGCATCAGTTCTGTTTTGGGGAGGGAGAAAGCAACGCCTATGCACCTTCCCCTCGACGTGAGAGAGGAAGCGACTGCCTGCAGCATCTGGACGTTACGCCTGTAGGAGGGCCAGGAGACAGTTATGGCGAAGTCGTCAACATAAGAGAGGATTATGCCGTTGGGGACCGGAAAGTTGAGGGAGGAAACGTAGATCAAGAAAAGAAGGGGGGAGACAGGTGAACCTTGGAGGGTGCCGACCTGGACCGGCGAAAGGACCTTAGGGGAACCCTGGTATAGGAGACGGCAATGTCTGCCGTGCAGGAAGGATCGGACCCACGAGACAAGGTAGGGTTGAACACCCCTTTCCCGAAGCTTGCCGCACATGGCAGCGGAGTCGACATTGTCAAAACCTCCTGTGATGTCAAGGAAGAGTGTGGAGGAGCAGAGGCCCATGCAGTGCGAAAGACGGACCTCATGTGAGAGAGTGGCAAGGGCGTCAAAGGTACCCATGCCCCATAGTGAGCCACATTGGTTGGGGTGGACTAGGCCAAGGGCCCGAGCAACTGCGGCTAGGCTCACAGCTACCACACGCTCCAGGATCTTGGATAGGGTTTGGAGGAGGACGATGATGCGGAAGGAGGCCGGGGTGTCGTAGGAGGCCTTGCCAGGCTTGTCGAGGACAATACCATTGGCTTGTTTGAGGGAGGACGGGTGAAAACTGTAGAGTAGGAGGGGGCCCAGGAGGGAAGTGAGGATTTTTGGGTTGGTGCCGTGGACTCTTTTCCAGACTTAGTACGGAATATGGTCGGGGCTGGGGGCAGACGAGCTTGAGCTGGATGCCAGAGCCTTAGAGATCTCCTCTTTTGTGAGGACATCGAGATCCCGGAACGGGCATAGGATAGTAGGTGGGGAGGAGGACTCCCTAGGAGGAAAAAAGTGGGTCAGGAGGGCGGTGTTGACAGCAAGCGGGGTGTCGGCTTCTGGGAAAGACGGGAACCGGTCTGGGGGGCGACCTATCGCGAAGCGTTTGGCTGTCCATACAGTCTTAGGGGTTGCAGAGGAGAGGAAATCGTCCCAGTGCCTTCGCTTGGCCTGTTTGATGGCCTTGAAGTAGGCGTTGCGGGACCCCCGGGCCTCAGCCAGGGAGTCCACACAAGGGGTCCTCTGGGCACGACGAGCAGCGGCGTGAAACGAGATTCTGAGGGAGGAGAGGAAGGGCGACCACCAAGGTTTGGAATGGGTCGACATACGGTTGAGGGGGGTGTGTAGGAGGAGGGTAGTCCGGAGGCGGTTGACATTGCTGTGAAACCAGGCTGTGGCAGAGGACAAGGTCGGGAGGGCGGGAGGCAGAGAGACAACAAACAATTTGAGGGCGTCACCAAGGGCAGACCAGTCTGTCTTGGCCCAGGCTAGTGTGGGGGCAGGGGGGCGCAATAAAGGCGTGGAAAGTAAGATGCAAATAGGGATGTGGTCAGAGCCAGTGGACGGGAGCATGGTGGTCCACTCAGCAAAGAGCTGGGCCGCCTCGCTATTGGCAAAGGAAAGATCAAGGACAGAGGGCCTGTCCTGGGGGGTAAAGGAAAAATAAGTAAACACACCAGGGGTGTTAAGAAGGGAAAAACAATGTAAAGAAGCCAATTGAAAGTAAGGAACTGACGTCCTAAGTTCGGTGGATGAAATGGCCCTCAGTGGGTCGGAAAGAGGGTGTTGGAGGTTAAAGTCCCCCAAAACAAAAACAGGAAAACTCAAGTCAGGAAAACACAACTCGGGAGAAACAATGCGCGTGTGGGTTGAGGTGCCCTTGGTGTTGTACACATTGTACACCCGAAGGTGAGTCTGTGAGGAGGAGCAAAAGCCCAAATCGGAGAACAAGTCAACCGCCATCACGTTGGCAGACTGGTCCACCCATACGGGCAAGAGGGAAACAACTTCAAGAAAGGACAAAAGAGCGTAGCAAGCCTCGCGGGGCTTGCCAAAAGTGGGGGGTGGGGAAAAACATTTATAGCCAGGGAAGGAAGGTAAGCGTGCCCTCCACACAGGGGGATCCTGTATGGCCACAATCGCCGGCAAGGAAGACAAAGCAGAAAAACTCTGAAATAAAGAAAGAAAAACATCCCAGCAACCCAAGCTGTTATGCTGAACGAAGGAAAGGTTCAAAAGGCCAGGATCCCTGGCAGAGGGTCCGGGGAGAGGAGAGTCGGGAAAAGACATCTACCCGGACAAGCCGGAGGGATTTTCTGCGGTGCGGGCTGGGTCGAAGTCCCCGTGGGTGGGGGGGACGTTGGCCCGGAAGGAGGAACGAGTTGCTGTCTGTGGGGTCTCGGGCGGGACACGAGGACGGGGGCGGCGGGGGGTTGCAAAAGGCGGGGCAAGAGTCTGTCTCGGGGTGGAGGGGCCAGCATCGGCGTCGGCACCATCAGGGCCGACATCCATGCCATCCTCATCACTTTGGCCTAGTGGTTGTGAGGCGGAGGGGTCTTTGGGGTTGGGGCGGGTCGCTCCGGGCAGTCCCTGTCAGTGGCCACGTGCGGCTCCTTACAGTTGGGGCAGGAAGCAATGGAGGAGGGGCAGCTGTTGAGGACCGCCTTGTTGTTACCCGCCTTAGGGCAGGTGGGATTCTGGCAGCGGTGCGCCGAACGTGTGTGCGGGAGGGAGCAGATTGGACATATCGGGTGATCCAGCTTACATCGAGGAGCCTGATGGCCGAACTTCCAGCAGTTGCGGCACTGGGTGAAGCGGTTGGAAGAGAAGGTGCGTTCAACCCGGCGTCTTCTAGAGAAGAGGTGGATAGAGGTTCCCATGGCATTGATGTCCTCGGGAGCGATGGTGACAACGACAGAGGTAGTGGACTTGGACATCCTGGAGTCCAGGTCTCGATTGAGGCAGCAGGCCGAGAAGATGGTGACGCCCACGGCGTTGCGGAAGGACTCCTGGAGGAGGGAGAGGAGGTCTTCTTGGTCTTCAGGGAGGTAGGCGAGGGGGAGGGAGTGGATGGCGAGTTGAACTTCGTTAGGGGCGGGTCTGAAAGGCAGGTAGGCATTGTCGCCTATCGGAGAGACCTGGTTGAGGCGATTGGTGAGGGCTTGATAGTATGGGGCGTTGGAGGTGGCAGGAGGGTAGGGGTCGAGGACGGTGAGAGTGACGGAGCCTCTGTCGTTAACTCGGGCAGAAAGGGAAAGTGGTAGGAAGCAGTTGGCCTCATGGAGAACAGAGGCAGCGATGTCAGGGAGGGTCGCGGAAATTCTATCAGCTTCAGGGTGGGGAGCAGGAGAGGAGCGAGGAGCGAAGAAATGACGTTTTGCTGCTGGCAGGACAGGAGTCTCCTTAACAGGAGACGCCGAGGTGCCGGATGCGACTTGCGCAGCAGAGGGTGGCTTCAACTTAGGCCCCTTGGACTTCTTCTTGCCCCCGTCGGCGGCAGCCAGGGCGAAAGAGCGAGGAGGGCGCAGGTAGGTAGGATCCATGTTGCCAGGGGTCCACTCAGAGAGGGGCGGGTATTTGCCGTCACGGAAGGTTCGGGCTTCCCATGAGTTGGGGTACTTGACCGCGTAGGCCTCGGGGTTGCCGTAGTTCTTGCCCGTAGGGGTGTCACATCTGGGTGTGTCGACGTCGAACCCATTAACAATCACTCCAACCTGGTAAAGGGGGGTGCGGGAGGGGGCCTGTTGGGGGTGTGGGGCGGCAGGAAGTTGTGCCGTGTTGGTCTGTGGGGGCTGAGCTGAGGGAGGGAGTTCTTTCCCTTTCCGGGTAGGGGGTGGAGCTGGAGGCGCCGGGGCTTGCTGACGTGGGGGCGGTGGTTGGGAAAGCCTTTGTGACAGGTCACACAGGGCTGACTCGATAGGGGCTAGGGACGAGAGCGAGGGGGCCTGAGCGGCGGAAACACCGTCCGCCAGCCCTTGAACTCTGGCAGCGAGGAGGTCGATTCGCTCGTTGGTGGTGGCGAGCCCGTTGAGGGTAGCAACTAGGAGGGGGATGAGGATGGCCTCGCCTTCACTGAGTTCGCGAAGGTCCGACGAGATGAGAGGGGGGACAGAGGAGAAAGCCTCACCAAGGACTGGCTGTAAAGACTGTAGGAGGGCCGGGATCGCGAAGACCGCGGGGTAGATGGGCTGAGCAGAGCTCGCCCTAGATTGGTTGGCGGATCCAATGTCGGACATTGGATCGCGAAGCAGAGACTTGAAGCCTAAGCAAGAGGGGGAAAAGCATGCAAAAGTGAGGAGTCACACCAGATGCGATGGTGTTGAGAGTGCGTAAGAAAGTTATGGTCAGGAAAATAGGGGGCGCAGAGCATGTTCTTAGAGGTACCCAGAGGTGCCCTCTTATATACCCTGCGAACAGCTTCCGGTCGGACGGATGGCAGTGACGTATATGGTCTTATGAAGTGGGCTTCATTGAGATGACATTTTAGTCATGGGACGCAACTCTTCGAAATCTCGCTAAGGACGTGCGGGCCCCAGAGCGGGGCCGGAGGGGGGTGTTAGGCTCTCGATAAATGAGGGTCCGTGCGCAGTTACCCTACCGAGAGGTCTGTGCATTTTCTATATGCCTAACAGTTTGGAGGAAGACTATGATGCGGAAGGAGGCTGGCGTGTCGTAGGAGGCCATGCCAGGCTTGTCGAGAACAATGCTGTTAGCCAGTTTGACGGATGAGGGGTGGAAGCCATAGAGGAGGGGGGTCCTAGAGGAGAGGTGAGGATTTTCATGTTGGTAGCATGGACTCTCTTCCAAACCTGGTAGGAGATGTGGTCTGGACAAGGGGCAGACGAGCTTGAGCTAGAGGCCAGGGCCTTAGCGACCTCCTCCTCAGTGAGGTTGTCGAGGTCCTTAATGGGGTTTTGGATGGTATGGGGTGAGGATGACTCCCTGGGAGGAAAGAAGTGGGCCAGGCGGGTGGAGTTGACAGCTGATAGAGTGTCAGCATCCAGGAAAGATGGAAAATGGTCTGGGGTGTGCCCCATAGGGAATCATTTGGCTGTCCACAGAGTCTTAGGGGTTGGGGAGGAGAGAAAGTCATCCAAGTATTTTCGCTTAGTCTGCTAGATTGCCTTAAAGTAGACATTCTGGGCATGGTGAGCTTCAGCCCGTGAGCTCACGCTAAGGCCCATGGGTGCTCGGCGTGTAGAAGCATGAAAGGAGATTGTCAGAGAGAAGAGGAGATGCGACTACCAGGGCTTGAACCAGGTTGACATACGGTTGAGGTGGGTATAAAGAAGGAGGATTGTGCGAAGGCGATCGACGTTCCTGTTGAACCAGCCATGGCAGAAGACAGAGTAGGGAGGGCGGGGTGGGGGGAAACAACAAATATCTTAAGGGCATTACCAAGGGCAGGCCAGTTGGTCCTGGCCCAAGCAGGTGTGGGGGCAGGACAGCGCAGCAAAGGAGTGAAGAGTGAAAGGCAAATGGGGACGTGGTCAGATCAAGATGACATGTGCGGGGTAGCCCATTCTGAAAAGAGCTGTGCTACCGCACCATTGGCAAAGGATAAATCAAGAACGGAGGGTCTGCCCACAGTGGCGAAAGGAAACTAAGTAAACACACTTTGGGTATTAAGAAGAGAAAAACCATGCAGTGAGGCTTGCTGGAAATAAGGGACTGACGTTCAGAGCTCGGTAGAAGAATAGACCCTCAACGGGTCAGCAAGTGGATAATGAAGGTTAAAATCCCCAACAACAAAAACAGGATACTCCAAATCAGGAAAACACATCTCAGGAGAAACAATACAGGTATGGGAGGAGGCGCCTTGATTATTTTACACATTGTACACTCTAAGGCGGGTTTGTAAGGAGGAGCAAAAGCCCAAATCGGAGAACAAGTCGACCGCTATCACATTGGCAGACTGGCCCACCCATACAGGCAAAAGGGAAACAACTTCAAGAAAAGACAAAGGAGAGTAGCAGGCCACACGTGGTTTGCCAAAAGAGGAGGGCGGGAAAAAACATTTATAACCAGGAAAGGATGGTAAGCGTACGCGCCACATAGGGGGGTCCTGTATAGCCACGATCGCCGGTAAGGAGGACAAAGCAGAAAAACTCTGAAATGAAGAAAAAACAACATCCCTGCTACCCAAGCTGTTATGTTGGACAAATGAGAGGTTCAACAGGCCAGGTTCCCTGCAGGAGGGCCAGGGAGGAAAAGAAAGGGAAGAAGACATTTATGCGGACAAGCCCCAGGGGTTGTCGAAGGAGTGGGCTGGGTCATAGTCCTCGGGGGCTGGGGGGATACTTGTCCTGGAGGAGGAACGAGTAACTGTTTGGGTGGTTACGGACGGGACATGAGGGCGTGGGCAGCGGGGAGTTGCTAATGGCGGAGCAAGAGTTTGTCTTGCGGTGGAGTGTCCAGCCTTACTGTCGGCACCATCAGGGTCAACATCCATGCCATCCTCGTCATCATGGTCTAGTGGTAGTAAGGCAGGGAGCTCTTTGGGGGTTGGGGCGGCTCAGTCCGAGCAGTCTCTGTCAGTGGCCGCGTGCGGGTCGCCACAGTTAGGGCAGGAAGAAGTCGAGGAGGGGCAGCAGTTGAGGACCGCTTTGGTGTTGCCCCCTTGGGGCAGGTGGGGTTCTGACAGTGATACACCGAACGTTTGTGCGAGAGAGAGCATATTGGACATATTAGGTGATCCAGCGTACATCTAAGGGCCTGATGGCCGAACTTCCAGCAGTTCTAGCACTGAGTGAACGGGTTAGAAAACAAGGCTCGCTCAACGCGTCGTTTTCTGAGAAGAGGTGAATGGAGGTTCCCATGGCATTGATGTCCTCAGCAGCGATGGTGACATTGATGGAGGTAGCGGACTTAGACATCCTGGAGTCCAGGTCATGGTTGAGGTATCAGGCGGAGAAGATGGTGATGCCAGTGGCGTTACAGATGGACTCTTAAAGAAGGGAGAGGAGGTCTTCCTGACCTTCTGGGAGGTAGGCGAGGTGGAGGAAGTTGATGGCGAGTTGGGTCTCGTTGGGGGCAGGGCGGAAGGGGAGATAGGCATTGTTGCTGACCGGGGAAACTTGATTGAGTCGGTTGGTAAGGGCCTGGTAGTAAGGGGCGTAAGAACTGACAGGAGTGTAGGAGTCAAGGATGGTGAGGGTGACTGAGCCTGGGTCGTTGACTGGGGCCGAGAAAGAGAGAGGAAGAGGGCAGTTGGCTTCGCGGAGGACAGAAGCAGCGATGTCAGGGAATGTCGCAGCTACTCCAGCGGCTTTGGGATGTAGGACACGAGAAGAGCGAGGGGCAAAGATACGACGTTGGGCTGCTGGCTTGATTGGAGCCTCTTTAACAGGAGGGGCCGTATTGCCTGATGGGACTTGTGCAGCGGAAGGAGGTTTTGGTTTGGCCCCTTTAGACTTACCCTTCACAGCAGCAGCCGTGGCCTGAGCAAGCAAGCGGGGGGGACCGAGGCAGGATGGATCCATGTTACCTGGGATCCACTCAGAGAGGGGGAGGTATTTACTATCACAGAAGGCTTGAGCCTCCCAAGAGTTAGGACTTTTAAGCCCATAAGCCTCGGGGTTGCCGTAGAACTTTTTGGTCTTAGTGTAGTAGCGAGGAATGTCCAGGTCCTACCCATTCACTATCATACCAGCCTGACAAAGTGGTGCCTTGGCTGCAGACCTCTGGTGGTGTGGGAAGGCAGGTAGTTGTGCCGTGTTGGTAGGGGAGGGTGGGGCTGGGGGAAGGACTTCCTTGCCCTTACGGGTAGGAGGCACAGCCTGCGGGGCTGGGGCTTACTGACGTGGAGGCGGTGGCTGGGAGAGCCTATGAGACACGTCGTGTAGAGCCAACTCAATAGGGGTGAGTGAGGAAAGAGAGAGGGCCTGAGCGGCAGAAATGCCTTCTGACAACTCAAGGACTTTCGAGGAACGGAGAACGATGCGTTGGTTGTTGGAGGCCAGCCCGTTAAGCATTGGGACGAGGAGGGGGATTATGATAGATTCACAGTCGCTAAGGCCATGAAGGTGGGAGGAGCGGAGAGGCGGTATGGAGGAAAAGGAGTATTCCAGGACAGGTTCAAGGGACTGAAGGAGGGCCTGGATTGTGTAAACCACGGGTGGAAGGGGAACAGCAGAGCTCACCCTGGAGGGCTGGGCCGAACTAAGGTTAGACATTGGGGCACGAGGCAAAGTCTTGAAGCCTAAGCGAGAGGGGGGCAGACGTGGAACGGTGGGCAGTCACACCAGAAACGATGGTGTTGAGAGTGCGTAAGAAAGTTATGGTCAGGTAAATTAAGGGCGCGCAGCGTGGGTAACGAACTTGCCCTGTTTTTTTTTTTTTTTTCTTTTCTATATATCATATATTCATTGTTAAGGAACATGAACTCGCCTGCAGCGCTAGCTATGGCGGAAACAAAACCATAAACACACATCCCTCCTCCGTCTGAGGCAAATACCGAGAACCCCAAGCACCTCTGGTATGGAGCCAACCGCACATCTCGCCCTGAATTAAGCCTATCCTTACAACATAAGCAAACTCAGTTCTAAGAGAAAACCCGAAACAAGAAAAGCAGGAAGCCCAAGGAAAAATCCCCCTGGATATCTCGCCACAAAAGAAACCAAAATCATACCCACCAGGAACACCGATAGCAGACCTGGCCACCCAGAGGATAACCCAAAGAGCCCAAACAAAGTAGGAGCTGGGCACACTGGGGCCCGGAACTCTAGCAACGGTGTGCCCCCGCAAAGCCGTGGTAGCCAAGGAGGAACGGATGGTGCCGACCGGCCTGAAACAGTGCAATACCGACCGGAGGTGGGAGACCAGGGCTTGGGTCCCCAACAGATAATGGGTGGCAGTAAGGTCCCAGCTGGGGAAGCAGTAAGGTGCTAGTTTAAGATAGGGGCAGTAGGGTGCCAGCCAGGCGTAAGGGGGGGGGTAGTAGGGTACCAGCCGACCGAACCAAGGAGAGGAGAAAGAAGGGGTAAACCCAGATGCCGAAGGAACTATCGGATACATGTTCGCGCCTGAACTGGGCGGCCTCCTGAAGCCTCCAGTGCCCACGGATGATGAAGCAACCATATCAGGTAGAGAGGAGAAGGATGGCGAAATCTACCGTACCCTGTTGAGAAGACCAACCACAATATCCCGACCGTGGGACTGACCCATACCCACCATTGGGACAAAGCCCGGACCCAGCAGAGGGATTAACCCGAACCGACTAGAGAAATGCAGAAGGAATCCATAATAATCGCGTACTGTAAGCCGTGTTCCCAGCTGTCTGTTGTAGGGAAAAAGGAGAAACCCGACTGTGCTAATGCTAATCGAGGCTAACGCAAAAGCGGGGAGGAAGAGAGCCCAGCATTCAGAGATGCCAGGAAGGAGTTGGGAGGATCTCAAGATGGTAGACCTCAAGAGAGAAGACAGGAGAGAAGTTCTGCCATGGTAGAAGGATAAAAAGTGATAGCCCAGTCCCCCCCCTAAGGGGGAGGACCAGACACGAAAGATCGTGAGAATTCCTGCGGTGTTGAGATTTCAATCACCGGAGGTGTAGCGGAGACAGTTGGTGTGTAACTAACTCGCCCTTTTTTTTTTTTTTTTTTTTTTTTTTTTTTTATATCATATGTTCGTTGTTTAAGGTACAAGAACCTGCATGCAGCGCTAGCTATGACAAAAACAAAACCTGTAAACATGCGCGTCCCTCCTCCGTCTGAGGCAAAAACCAAGAACCCCAAGTCCCTCTGGTATGGAGCCAACCGCACATCTCGCCCCGAATCAAGCCCCCCTTACAACCCAGACGAACTAAGCCCCAAGAGAAACCCAAAACAGGAAAAGCAGGAAGCCCAATGAAAAATCCCCCCGGAAATCTCAGCCCGAAGCCACAAAGGAAAACCAAACTCATACCCACCAAGCAATGCCCATAGCACGGCCGGCCGCTAAGAAGCTAATCCTAGATCGGGCCCAAGAAAGTACCAGGTGCACAGTTGGGTAGTGGCGCGACACCCACCGAGGGGTAAACTTGACGAGAATAGAACCCGATCGACCGGAGACAGTGCAATACCAATCGGAGGGAGAGGAGCCAGGGCTGAGGCCCCCCAGAGAGAGGTAGCAGTAAGGTGCAAGCTCAGGGGAGCAGTAGGGTGCTAGTCGGAGGTGGTAGTAGGGTACGAGCCGGGCGGCAGTAAGGTGCCAGCTGGGGGACCAGTAGGGTGCTAGCCGAAGAGGTGGTAGTAGGGTACCAGCCGGGGGGCAGTAAGGTGCCAGCAGGGGGGGGAGTAGTAGGGTGCTAGCCGAGAGGGATAGCAGTGGGATGCCGGCCGAGGAGGGTGGCAGTAGGATACCAGCCGAACGAACTGAGGGAGGAAGAGGAAGGGGTCGACCCAGATGCCGAAACAACTATCGGAAACGTGTTCGTGTCTTAACTAGGCGGTCTCCATTAATCCCCGGTGCCCACAGTAGACAAAGCCACTATAAAGGGCAGAGAGAAGGAGAGAGGCGAATTCGACCGTAGCCTGTTGAGAAAACCAACCACTAGCCCCCGACCGTGGGACTAACCCGTATCCACCAGCGGGACAAAACCCGGACCCAGCAGAGGGACTGACCTGAACCGATCAGAGGAAAGGAGAAGGAATCCATTGTAATCGCGTACCGCAAACTATATTCCCACCCATCTGTTGCGGGGAAAAAGGAGGAACTCGACCGTGCTGTTGCTAAGCAAGGCTGAAGCAAAAGCAGGGAAGGAGAGGGACCCAGTGACGAGGACGCCAGGAAGGAGCAAGGAGGGGTCTCATGAGGGTAGACCTCAAGAGAGAAAGCAGGAGAGAAGTTTTGCCGTTGTAAAAAGATAAAGGATGATGGCCTAGTCCCCCCCGTAGGGGGAGGACCAGACGCGAAACGTGGTGAGAATTCCTTGGTGTTGAGATTTTAATCACCGGAGGTGTAGCGGAGACAGTCGTTGTGTAACTAACTCGCCTCCGAGGCCTCCTTATATAGTCTTTCCCTCAACCTGCTTACAAATTAATCCATAGGCAGTTTGCCTTGCCAGTCTGCCTTGCGCAGCCTTCTCACGCAGCCCCATGACCTCTGAATAGATCATGTGCGTGAAACATAACATAAAATAAAACATAAACCTAACAAGTCTGCATTGCGCACAGCCTCGTTGCATAGCCTCCTTATGCAGCCCCGTGACTTCTAAATAAGTCTCCTGTGTAAAATATAACAATAAAACCCAACGAGACTGCCTTGCAGTCAACCTCGTTGCATAGTCTTCTCCTATAGTCACATGCCTCAGTATAGGTCATGTGCGTGAAAGTAAATCATAACATAAAACAAACTACATAGCTCAAACTACATAACAAAGGAAACTCGTAAATCAATTTCATAACAAAAGAAACTTACTATTTCAGATTAGAATCATGACAACTAGTCATAATTCTTTCCAAGATCTTAGAGACCATTATTAGGAGGACGATGATTCGGAACAAGGCTAGTGAGATATAGATTAGTTTACCAGGTTTATTGAGAACTACCCTATTAGCTATCTTTTGTAAGAGAGGATGGAAGTCGAAGACTATAAGGGGAGACAAGAGGTCAGTCAAAAGAGAGAGCCATGCAGTATTGACTTTTTTCCAGATCCCATATGGTATTTGGTCTGCTCCGGGTGAAGAAGTGGAGGAGGACTTCCAAAGGGCAGCTGCCACTTCTTTGGGCTTCAAAGGGCAGAAGTCCTTAAAGGGACACAAGATAGAGTAGCATTGGGCTTAGAGCTTAGTGTAATGTGCCTTATGAGAGGTTAACTGATAGCAATGGGTAACGATACTTTTCTACATTTTTTTTTGTGTATCTTATCAGATATAGTAGTTGTTAGATCCATTGATCTACGTTATCACCTTTCGTGGCATAATGCCTGTTACATCCTAACTAAGATAACTTGGTCTCACGTAGGCTCGTGAGAAATGTGCAAGGTGCGTAATCGTGATAAAGAGCGTAAAGATGTTTTATTCGTAAAAGTAATAAGTAAGGAAAGTACTTAGAACATTCAATCTAATTTATTTATACTTGTACCGCCGACTCCGGCATACGACAAGTCCCCGCCGGCACGAGGTTAACGCAAACCGGAACTACTACTAACTACGAACAAACCAAACCTCCAACCCTACACCTCAAACATGCCCGTGCCGTGCCCACAATACGAACACTAAGTACAAAGTTATCAACGGTAAAGAAAGTCCTCCCCACCCCCGTATCCGAAGCCCCTCTAGTATAGAGCCAACTGTAGCCCTAGTAGTAAGTCCGCATCATTCCTGAACAAGGAGTACGAGGGGCAAACCCTCGAATACCGAGATACACAGGTGACAGGCAGGACTTAGGCCGAAGCCACAAAGCCAATAGAGTGTCCGACAAAGGCAGATTCCCCGTACAAAAAACAAAATTCCACTACCGCCCGGTCTAAATACCGTCCCGTAATCCATCCCCCACAGTAGAAAACCAACAACAATTTATCAACACAGGTGGCACCAAGGCAGAGAGGTTGTGACCACCATGTCCCCAACTCACATCCACATGCCAGGCCGTCGACCCTATGAACCCACTTTGCCAAGTGCCTCCGAGGAGCGTAATGGTGAGGAGGACCTGTACCCGCTGCCTGTAACCCCAAACAAAACACAATAAACAAAAGAAATACATAGAGGTGGTGACAGACCGAAAGGGGTCAGTAGGGCCTATCTCCTTACCCGTGGTACCATGCCTCCACCCGCCATACCCGCAACCAAACCAAAGAAACCAAACAAGCTCCACAGAACCCAGCACGCAAGACCAAAACAAGTCCAACCCAGAGGTCGCAACCCACTATCCGCACAGGTGGCAATCAGCCGGCCGGTCCGACAGGAGGCTTTACAGCACTCAGCAGCTTGACCTTAACAGCCCTAGCCAGCCGGAAACACTTAATTAGACCCCGCCCAACCTGATGCAGGCCCGACCGGTGCTCGCAGGTGCCTCTCCCCGCCAAATCAGCCCCCCCCAAGTCCCACACACCAGGCACCACAGCCCCTATCCAGCCCCCTCAGCCACTCAGGCAGATCAACCGCCCAACAGCCACAGGACAGCTGATACCTGACCACGTGAGGCGGCCACTGGTCTTGGCCAAACAAGCAGAGCCCCATCCCCCGGCACCGACAGCCGAGGGAGGCCACCAGGACGAACCCAGGGCCACAGAATAAAGGGCCACCACCCGAAGGCAACAGCCACAGCCCCAACCCACCCGAACCAAAGTCCAGCCAGGTCGAGAAGGAAAAAACCAGGGAACCCGCAGGCCCCCCAAGGTAGGCCCCCAAGGGCCACACTGTAGACTGACGAAAGGTGCCCAAACTGATGCTTCAGAGAGGGCGGGTACTAGGATAGGAAACAAGACAAACAGAAGGTAGGCCCCACTTGCAATAGGTGTGACCGCCAACCACCATCCGTAACCACACCAACCCCTGCACTAGACCAAGCGTGGCCTGGAAACCAATTGCCCCACACCATCCCAGGCAGAAGTTCACCCGCACCAGGAGGTTATAAGCTTCAGGTTCAAAGCCATCCCCACGTAAAAGCGAGGAGGAGACACCTGACTGAACCACCGTAAATGCCACTTGAACCGAAATCAAGGGAACAGTGATAAACAACATCGTAAGATTCCGACCGTGATAATAGTAGAGGAAGGGCGGGGCAGGCGAGTCCCCCGTCCCTTAAGGAATGATGCGATCGGTACGACGTGTTGATACTTGGGAAGGTTATCAGTCTAACTCAAGGGCGTTTTGTATCGCGAACACTAAGGACTCTGTTAAAACCCAACAAGAAACATGAGCTGGTCCATAGAACGACACGGGTGTTTCCCCCCACAGCAATGTTCAAAATCCCCCATCCCCCGAATGCGAAACTCTGCGAGTAGACGATAGACAGAGAAGCCAAAGTCTTTTTACCGACGGAGGGCTCGTAGACTCCAAAGATAAGAAGGCTCGAAGCGAGATCATCGTGAGAATCAACACCCAACAAGGAGGCGAAAACAAGTAACCACAACGCAAAACTGCCAAACAACAGAACCTCAACACCAAAGACCCCAGGAACTACTGAGCGAACTCAGATATCTCCCCCAGAATCAAAGGCATCGAAGGACTATCGTGGTGCGAAAGGAACGCTACCGAGGCGGAGCGAAGATAGAAGTAAGGAAATTACTTAGAACAAAGTGTGGAGAGCCTATCTTCCTTGGCCAAATCTTTTTTTTTTTATATATATCATATATTCATTGTTTAGGGTACAAGAAGCTGCATGCAGCACTAGCTATAGCAAAAACAAAACTGAAAAGTACGTGTCCCTCCTTTGTCTGCGGCAAAATTCCTGAGCCTCAAGCCCCTCCAGTATAGAGCCAACCACACATCTTGCCCCGAACCAGGCCTACAAAGAAACCCAACGCAAGACAAGCAGGAAGCCATGAGGAAAAATCACACCGGAAATCCCGGCCCGAAGGCACAAAAGAAACGCACGCGATACCCACCAGAAAAGCCCCAAGGGAGTCCTGGCCGCTTACAAGGTAACCCTAAGTAAAAGGCCCCAGTTAATCAGGGGTGCATCACGACGGTACCCTCCCACCAATGCAGTGGGAAGCGAAGGTAGAAGATGGTTCTGACCAACCCGAGGCAGTGCAATACTGACCGGAGGAGGGAGGCCAGGGCTGAGGCCTCCATGCGGAGACGAGTGGGAGAAAGGTGCCAGCTGAGGAGGAGAGCAGTAAGGTGCCAGCTTAAGATAAGAGCAGTAGGGTGCCAGCCAAAAGAGAGGTAGTAGGGTACCAGCCGACTGAACTAAGGCGAGGAAGAAGGAGGGGTAGACCCAAATGCCGAAACAACTATCGGAAACGTGTTCGTGTCTTGACTAGGCAGTGCCCTTGAATCGCCAATACGTAAAAGTGCCAGAGTACTTGCAGAGGGTAAAGAGGAGGAAAGTGGCGAATTCGACCGTAGCCTTTGAAATGACTAACCACATACTCCCAACCGTGGGACTAACCCGTACCCACCAGCGGGACAAGACCCGGACCCAGAAGAGGTACAAACCTGAATCGACAAGGGAGAAGTAGAGGGAGTCCATCTTAATAGCTTACCGTAAACCGTGTTTCCAGCCGTCTGTCGTAGGGAAAAAGGAGCCACCTGACCGTGCTGATGTTAAGTAAGACTATAGCAAAAGCGGAGAAGCGGAGAAAACCAATATCCTGAGATGCCGAGAGGGAGGAACGAGGATTTCAAGAGGGTAGACCTCAAGAGAGAAGGCAGGAGAGGAGTTCTACCATGGTGGAAAGATAAGGAGGTATGGCCTTGTCCACCCCCTAGGGGGAGGACCAGAAAAAAAAGTGCTGAGAAGTTCTTGGTTTTGAGTCGTTCCCAAAGAGGAAACAAATTTCAATCACCGGAAGTGTAGCGGAGACTGTTGGTGACTAACTAACTTACACTTTTTTTTTTTTTTTTTTTTTTTTTTTACATTCTATATTCATTGTTTGTGTAAGGTACAAGAACATGCGTAAAGCTCGATCTATGGCAGAAACAAAATCCGAAATCAAACAACTAACAAAATAAAAAATAAAAACCAGTTCCTCCTATGGCGTCCAATAACTGACGCAGAGCCTACACAGGACCTATAAAGGAAAACTACTAACTAACTAGTATCGTAATGGAATATCCAAAACTTATTGGAATTTGTGAACGGTACAATCATAATAGCAATATAGATTATATGGACGTAATATTAAGAGTATATTACGGGCATGTTTCTAGCGAAAAGGTAAGAGGTATGAAGGCAGATTAGTAGAGATTCTTGTCCTTAATTCTCTTGTAAATGAAGCAAGCCGTAGCGTCTATTTATACAGGTTTGCATCCTCCACGTAAACCTCGTATAACAGAGAAATATAATAGGGAGAAACATAAGTGTGACCATGTAAAACCATAATATAAGTAGGAAAAACATAAGGGCAAACGTGCTTGACTCTGAGAATCTACCCAGATATTCCCGTAAAACATGCGTGAATCAAAGAGGATGTGAGGGAAATTACAGTAAGTCTGAAGAAATAATTATGGCTGTAAAGTCCGAGAAAATACGTAAAGATGATAAAATATCTCATATACTAAAAAAAGTAACACCTGCATAAATCCTCAATCGTTATTACCAAATATTAATGAAATACTATAAGAAACATATCCTAACTGTAGTAATGTATGCAGTGTTTAGGTATGCTGAAACACTAATTAAATGAGAGAGAATACACGCTATTATCAAGGAAATATATCTTATGAAATGAATCACGAAATTTCAACAGTCTGTAGCTTCTGATTTTACATAAGGTTATAACCAAAGTCACTGTTGTAGTTATGGTTGGAATTTCTGAGAATATTGGATAAGAGGTAAGTTATAATTATCCCATACCGTACTAGTGTAGTTAAATCAGGATGCTTTTGCTAACAAGTCTCCCCAAACCTCACTGCAAGTACTACCTTACTGTGCCCTCACATAGTCTAAGTGTGAGCATGTTTAACCATAACAACCTGCTAAGAAAAATACTAAATGTATGCATAAATCTAAGATAGTATGTAGATAGCAAATATTAAGGAAGTATTATAAATCTAGTGTGTAATTAGCATGCATAAACATGCATAAAAGATAAAGAATATATCATTTATCCCATAATCAGATAAGAAAATAACACATAAGTTTCTTGCCTAAATTCAATGTAATATCTATGGGATTAATGTAAATATCTTATAACATAGCTGTTGCAATGTCTACAGTGTCCAGGTATTAACAAGAATACAATCAATTGAGAGAAAATACAATCTTTATCATTAAATATATTAACATATTATATAGGAAAGAAATTTCAACAATCTAAACTAATATGGAAAGTATAAAGTTGTAGGTAAATTCCTGTAGTGGCTGTTACTGATTTCAGAAGTTAATATTGGTATTGGGGTAAGAATATATAATATGCCATACTTGCAGGGGTAGTAGTCTATAGGGCTAATCAAGTATATTGGCTGATACTATATTGTATCTTAGAAAGTCTGAAGAAGATCAAGTTTTTTTTTTTTTTTTTTAAAAAAAAAAAAAACCAGGTATACAGTACCATTAAGGCCACCCAAAACCTAACTAAAACCTCATTTTCATGCAAAAAATCAATGTTCCCAATTTCTCATGACATTGTGTATTTTTTCTTCCGACGTTGGCTTGACACAAGCAGATATCACCAGCCCAACACGATACGGGTACTGTAGCCTCTCTACGTTGCAGTACCATTGCTCCGTTCACTGATAAATCGATTCCCCGCCCTCCAATAAAATATCGGATCATCTGTGCTACGGGAACATTGTTCGCGGGTTCGCCGAACCTGGCTAGTGCATGTTGGGGAGAGGGGGGAATGGTTCGTTTCAATTTGTTGTTGTATGATATGATATTGCTAAACTGTTGAGCGGGGATTGTTCTAGGTTAGGCTATGTTCGCTCATAACCCCCAACAACAACCGCGGTAACTCACTCACTGCACGGTAGACAAGACTTTGAAATTTCCTCTCTTTCACCTCCGCCTCCACTTTTCACACCTTAGAATTAGTTCTACGGGTACCCTCTTGTTCGCATTATGATCAGTCTGCAGCTTAAGCCAAGGGGTATGTGTGCTGCTGCTTGAATTTGCTTCTTTCTTTATTCGCCTCTGCGCATTCACTAACGGTAAACTACAGGCCGTTCTATCAAAAAGCTTCCATCTACAATTGAGCTTGATCTTGCTACTGCTACTGCTGAAACCCTTTATACCCGTTTGTCGGCACACACTGGACTCTCTAGAGACAGGCTGCGATTGACGAAGGGAAGCGATGGCAGCGCTGTGACAGTAAAAAAGGAGAGTGGGAAGGATATTATGGTTGAAGAGCTGGGGTTACGGGATGGTAGCACGGTCTTTGTCAAGGATTTAGGTATGGAATATATCAATATTAGCTCGATAATTTGTCGCCCCCCTTAAACCTTGAGAATAGTTGCTCATATGGCGTTTTTAATGTTACTTGTATAGGCCCACAAGTTGCCTGGCGTACCGTATTCATGATCGAGTACCTAGGGCCGCTCTTCATTCACCCACTACTCCTTTATATTGTGCGACCTTATATCTATTCGTCATCCCCTCTCAACCCCCTCTCGTATATACCATACGGTCCGTCACTCAAGCCTGATCAAGACCTCCCTCCACCAACCCAGACGCAAGCACTCCTGTGCGCATTGGTAGTTCTTCATTTCCTCAAGCGCGAATATGAAACCTTCTTTATCCACCGCTTTTCGGGTACGATGCCCTTCCGTTATATCTTTAGGAACTCCGCGCACTACTGGATCCTTTCTGGAGTGAATCTCGCTTATTCCTTGTACACGCCTGCTGCCTCTCCGGCGGCATCCTGGTGGCCGGCCGCATTGAATGCCGATAACAATCCTGCTGTGGTTTATGGCATGGTGGCGCTTTGGGTGTTTGCTCAGATCTCCAACTTCAATACCCACCTCACATTGCGTAACCTTCGACCTGCCAATAGTACCAAGAGACAGATTCCTCAGGGATATGGGTTTGACTCTGTCACTTGCCCCAATTACTCTTTTGAGGTTTTGTCGTGGGTTTGTGTTTGGGTGTTGAGCGGTGGAAATTGGGCTGCTTCGTTGTTCACTCTTACTGGGACAACTGTAATGTTCCTTTGGGCTCAAAAGAAGGAGAAGAGATACAGAAAAGAGTTTGGCAGCACTTACAGGAAGAAGAGGAATGTTATGGTTCCAGGAATTTTGTAAAGTTGAGAAAAATGGGTACTTATGGTTAGGAGGAGGGATGTCGAAAAAGGCTAGTAATACTGAGTTTCTCATGGATGAAATCAACTATCTCATGGGATGGTTGTGAGCGGTTGGCACGGGCAAAACCATTTTTATTTATTTGAAAGCAGTTCATCTTCTGCTATCGTGGATTAACACCGCGGCCACTTCCTGTAGGCTGTTTTCTCGTCCGTGAATGGGAACATCTGCATGGAATCACGGGACGCGCCGTCAGGTGACACAGGCAAGCTCCTGCGGAGTATCGCGGCTGGCAGGCGTTTTAGCAGGGAAATACCTGTACCAGTAAGTTAAGTTACTCGTATAGTACGTACCAACATGTAGGAATTCTGAAGGGCTAGACTTTGCGGAAGACATGTGGGAAGTTCGTTTGTCACCTTTGATCCTCGAACCATGTTGCAAGGAATTTTAGAGTGTAGCGAGAGGGCTCCTGACGGGAATGTCATCATCCTGGTAGCGGAGAGAGGTTAATCAGTGCTCCAATCGCAGTTGAAGTTTATGGGAAAGTGACAACTTGGGGGCAATGGGTGAGTTGTGGGGAAATAGCCGGGATCCTTAGATATCAAGAGTGCTCGGCCAGAGCAAGGGATGAGGGGGATTCGGTGGCACTTTGGGGCCATTGGGGGGGGGGTAATTCCAACAATTGTTGTGTGTTCTTTTACGCGTTTTGAAGACATCAAGCTAGAATATTTTTTTTTTGTTCGAAGATCAAAAGAAAGCGAACTGAATGACTGTCCTCATCTACTGGGGTGTCATAGCTGTGGATAGCTTATGAAATCGAGCGCCGTATCATGTTTGCACTCAAATCATTGGATTGAAGCTGTCTGGAAGAAAGAATTAGAAGGGTGGCCTTTCCGTAGAAATGTCGGATTCCCACCTCAAACGATTGGGAGAGGCGGTGCGCAGACCTTTTTGATCCTGTAAATACTATCGAAAGCTAGTTCATACGTAGAATTCATTCAAGGGGAGAATCCCGATCAAGGAGCTCTCCACCAGGGATATCAACACGCCAAGCGTCGTAAAAGCCCAAGGCATGCACCATTGGCTGTCGTTGACCGTCCTCCACCAGATAGAACCTAGTATGTGCAACCCCTCGCACTGCACTCGACTAACTGATTCCTCTCTCATAGGGTACCGCCGTTCAACTCCTCTCATTTTCCCTTTCTCACCCTCTTCTCTACCGTACCGTACTTACTCTCATTATTACTTGCCCTCTTTCTCCTCCTCAACACCAACACTTTACCTTCTCCCTCCCCCCCTCCCCCCTCACCCCCCCTCTTTCCTCCCTTTCCTCCCTTCCCTCTCTAACATCTCTCATTTTTTCGAATCGTCCTCTTCACTCTCTCGCGCCGGGTTGTTTTTGTCAACGCTAAAAGGTATGTTACCCGTTTTATCGGTTCTTGCTTGTTTCCAGTGTCCCGAATCTAAAAGGGTCAATACAATATCCATCCGAGATGAGCGAGCTTCCATCCATTCTTTTCCTGTCTCTTATATGTTTCCTGTTCCCATCCCCCTCTCGAAATGTATCACTCAACAGGAGCTTGTGCCTCCTCTTACTGTGTCCTATCTTCTATCACAATACCCACGCAACCTTCCTGTTCAGCTTCTCCCAATCGGGGTTTAATTCGTCTCCTCGATTACTTCCGTTATTCACCTTGCCTGCTTCCCCCTTCACGCATTGTCCAATCTTGATTCTATCTTCCCTTCTTTTATTGCAGTTTCTCATTCCATCTAACCTTTTCGCTTCTGTCTAGCCTTCTCTCCTTAACTCGTCCACCGATCCTGCCTGCCTGCCTCCAATCGGATAGACTGCTGTGCAAAGATTCGCAATTAAACCCCATAGGCCGTCTCCGACTCCTCAACGGAAAAGACAACCTCTCTACTAACAATCTCTTGCTTCCGCTTCCTACCCTTCGCTGTGATTCTTTCCTCCCTCTCCTTTGCATTCACTACCTCCGCCTCTCCCTAAGCTCCTTTCATCATCCTCCACTCGCCCCCACAGCGCTCCTGCGCAGAGATAAGGCATCGCCAAGCAGCTATCCTCTTGCTTGTTCGTTGATCCCACCAAAGCCGGCAAACTTAGCTCGCAGACTATCCTACCAGCAAGTCTCTACCATCTATCTCTAGAGAAAGTCTCTCCTTGGTCGTTATCTCTTGATATTTTTTTATCAGTACCCATCGATCTGTTTGTACGAGGACACGATACGCACGAAATTGGAAGACGGATACAACACCGTTTACGAAGTTTATTTGAATACCTTTTTGGATAACGACCAATCCATACACTACTCTCTAATTCTAAACGTTTTTTTACGAGTTCGACTGCTTTTTGATAAAAAAAAGAAAGCCAAAAAAATATTAAAAGCCGACAAAAAAACAGTCCCGTTTTCACAAATTTGGTATGATAAGAATTTAAACTTCCTTATTACTATGCTAGGCTACCCCGTTGGGAAATTTCTCTAATAAGATGGGTACATTTTCTAGCTTGTTCTTCCAGTAGTGGCGTTGCTGAATTATTACTGTTTCGTCATATCTTACTGGTGTCGTCACATACGGGGCACTGCTAATAAGTGCTAAGCTTGCCTCCATACAGAATTTGTTTTAATTTTTTTGCTACTGGTAAGTCAACGTCCTTCTCCTAGACATTGCAAGCTCAAGAGTTACTAACAGCTTTGTCCTTGCGCTTTCTTTAGAAGAAGCATTAAAGCTCTTTTCCTCTTCCCTCTTTGAAAATGGAGCAGCAACAACAGCAGCAAAATGTTACTGGAGCAGGAGGCCGAAGGCTTCACATCGCACATAGGAGGTCACCCTCGGAACTTACTCCGTTAATGAGTATGCGCTTTTCCCTTGCACATTACGATTTAAAATAAGAAAAATGATTCATAGTTATCGTTTAATTGTGTTGTCAATGGATTGCTCCGGATCACACAGAATTGTGGTAAAGCTAATTGAGGCCTAGTGGAACAATTGGCTCTTCAGCAACAAATTGAAATGCTCCAAGCGCAGCAGCAACAAATGCTTTCCGCTCATCAGCAATATGCAAATATGGGTCTCCTTCCTCCAGGGCAAAGTCACTTGGCTCCGGGATTCGGCCCAATGCCACAAATGTCTAATATTTCTCCTCAACATGGTCAGGGTGGATTTCAATTTCCTCAGCAACACCAACAAAATGCCGCTCCTCCCGGAGCTCCTACTCAGCCATCGTCTCATAGAAGGAATCAGTCTGCTATGTCCGGAATGGGTGGTGCTACTGGCCCCCCACCTGCACCTTCTTCTGGTTCATCTGGTACTTTTGGCGAGTTTTCTCATTCTAATTCAACCGGTGCAAATAATAGTGCCCCACAACGTCGGCCCTCGGGTGCTACGGGAGGCCAGGGTGGTGATGCTGGTAGAGGACATCAGCGTAGACACTCTCTTGCTCTTCCCGAAGCGAAAAAGGCTGCCGAACTTGCGCAGGCACGAAGAGGCCAGGCCGGTTTCCAGTTCTCCACTGGAGGGGCATCAGGAAGCCCTGCCACTGCTACAGCCAATGGATCAAGCCCAACAACTGGTGGTGCAGGCTCCCCTGCAACCGTTGGTTCCCCACCCGCTACCAGGGAGACTCCCGCCACGACAATTGCCCCTGGCCAAGCACAGACAGCAACTACTAATCCACCGGCAACACTGGCCCCTCCTAGACCTAGAATGGGCGGTCATGGAAGAAGCCAGAGCTTGGCCGTCGGCGCGAATGGTGGAAGCGCAGCGTCCGGTGGACAAATTGGCGGTTTCCAGTTCCCTCCTCCCATGGCTACGAGCGATGCAGGGGCTGGCTCAACTTCAGGAAACCAAGGTCAAGGTAATCAACAACAAGGTAGAAATGTGGAGCGTCGTGGTAGTAACTCTGGCTTTCAAGGACATAACAGGACCGGATCCCGAAACTATGAGGGCAATTGGCGTAACCAGAACCAAAACCAGTCTCACGGACATCAGCAAAACCAGTCCGTTGATCTTCAGAATCTTAACCAAAACCAGGGGATGGGCCAACTCAACCCTGGTTTTCAGCCAGGGCATCGCACCCGAGCTTCAATTGGTGCTTTCCAATTTCCTACTCAACCAGGCCTTATGCTCCCAGGTCATGGAGGCCAGAGTATTTTTATCAACCCTGCTACCGGCCAGCCCCAAATCCTCAATGCTGGTCTCTTACAGCAGCAGCAGCAATTGACTCAGCTACAACTACAGCAGGCGGCTATTAGTGCTCAGTCACTGAGCTTGGGCAATCTTGGTCAAGCCGCTGGTCAGAATATGCCAAACCAGCAACAACAGAGAAAGACTTTGTTCACCCCATATCTTCCACAAGCTAGTTTGCCAGCCTTGTTGAGTAATGGTCAGTTGGTGTCAGGTATTTTGAGAGTCAACAAGAAGAATCGAAGTGACGCCTATGTTTCTACTCAAGATGGTCTTTTGGATGCCGATATCTTCATTTGCGGAAGCAAGGATCGCAATCGTGCCTTGGAGGGCGATCTTGTTGCCGTTGAACTACTTGATGTTGATGAGGTCTGGGGTCAGAAGCGTGAAAAAGAGGAAAAGAAGAAGCGTAAGGATATTAGTGAGACGAGGGGACCATCTGGCTCTTCTAACAACAATACCGGTGGTGATGGAAATTCTACTAACGAGGCAGGTCAAGAAGGAACCGGAATTAAAAGGAGAGGATCCCTCCGCCAGAGACCCACTCAGAAGAAGAATGATGACGTTGAGGTTGAAGGCCAGAGCTTGCTTTTGGTTGAAGAGGAGGAGGTCAATGATGAGCAGAAGCCCCTCTTCGCTGGTCATATCGTTGCCGTTATTGAGCGGGTTGCTGGCCAAATGTTTTCCGGGTACGTTCTTATTATTGATAGTTTGATTCAAAGTTGACATTTCACCTTTTTTAGGACCCTCGGACTATTACGCCCTAGCAGTCAGGCGACCAAGGAGAAACAGGAGGCAGAACGACAAGCTCGTGAGGGCCATTCCGGGCGGCAGAACCAGCCTGAACGAACACAAGACAAACCCAAGATTGTGTGGTTCAAGCCGACTGATAAGAGGGTACCTTTAATCGCTATCCCCACTGAGCAAGCCCCCCGTGACTTCGTTGAGAATCACCAGTCATATGCCAATCGCATCTTCGTCGCATGTATCAAGCGTTGGCCTATTACATCTCTCCATCCTTTTGGTACTCTATTTGAACAGCTTGGGGAGATGGGTGATATCAAGGTCGAAACCGATGCTCTTCTTCGTGATAATAACTTTGGACCCGATGACTTCTCTGAAGCTGTCATTCGCAATGTCATTGACAATTGGTCGGTCGAGGCTGAAAAGGATGAGGTTATCGCTGCTCGCAAGGACTTCCGTGATCTGAAAACATTCAGCATCAATGCCAAGAGCACCGGTGACATCAGTCAATCATTCCACGTGGAGAAATCTAGTGATACTACTTGGGAAATTGGTGTCCATATTGCCGATGTTGCCCACTTTGTCAAACCAAACTCCCTTGTTGACCGGGAAGCAAGAAAGCGAGGAACTGGTGTTGAGCTAGTCAATCGTTTGGTTCCCATGTTGCCCCCAAAGCTCGCAGAGGATCTTTTATCTCTGAAAGAAGGGCAGGATAGGTTCACCACCAGTGTTGTATTTACCGTTAATGCGGATACAAATGAGATTGTTGAGGAGGAGACTTGGGTTGGTAAGGGTATAATTAAGAACAGCGCTAGCTTCCTATACGGAGATGTGGACGCCGTTGTGTCCGGGGCTGAGGGTCAGACTGTCTCTGAGGAGTTTAAGGTTGCTGTCACTGTACTCCATGTATGACTTATCCTGCTCCTTCGCCTGATTACTCCCCACGCTAACACTGGATAGAAAATGACTCGCAACTCTCGGAAACAGAGATATTCAGCGGAAAATGTTGATATCCCCGCTCTTCGTTTGGTTTACCAACTGGATGATGAGAACATCCCGGTTGAAGATAATATTTTTGAAACCCGCCCTGCCTATGAGATAGTCGAGGAGCTGTTCATCAAAACAAACAACTTTGTTGCACAAAAGATTGCAACTGGTCTTCCGGAGAAAGCCTTGCTTCGCCGTCATTCCCCCCCTAACCAGCGACGCGTTGAGAACTTTGCCGAACGTATGAACCGCTATGATCAGCATATCGACGTCTCCAGTAGTGCGGCATTGCAAACCAGTCTTTTCCGTTTGAAGGATCCCGTCGTTCGACAGGTATGACCACCTGAGCCCACCTTGAGGGGAAATAGTGCTTACTGTAGTTTAGGGCATGGAAACAGTGCTCATCAAGGGAATGCAACGAGCGAAGTACTTCGTGGCTAGCAAACTCCCAGCTGAAATTCATGGGCACTATCTTTACAACGTTCCTGCCTATACTCATTTCACTAGCCCTATTCGCCGCTACGCGGATATCATTGTACACAGGCAGTTGGAAGCAGTCCTGTCAAATGGTGCGGTTGACTTCACTGAGGATACTGAAGCTCTTGCCAAGACTGCCGAACAGTGCAATGTAAAGAAGGATTCGGCAAAGAACGCGATGGAGCAGAGCATCCACATCGAGCTCTGCCGTGCCGTCGACAGGAGGCGCCAGGCTCAGGGTGGAGAGCTGATATGCGAGGCAATTGTGATCAACGTTTACGAGTCAGCTTTCGATGTCCTGATTTCCGAATATGGTTTCGAGAAGCGTGTGCATTGCGACCAGCTTCCATTGAAGAAGGCAGAATTTGATAAAACTAATCGTGTGTTGGAATTATATTGGGAGAAAGGCGTTCAATCCAATGTGTACATTCCGGAAGATGAGCGCCCCAAGGGTGGGGCTGCCCTTCGTGCTGCTAATGCCGCCGCTGCTGCCAGTCAAGCCGCGGCTGCAGCGAAGGCTGCCCAGGAACAAGAGGAGATACAGCGTAAGATGATGGAAGTTTCATCGCGAAACCCCGATGCTGAACAGGGTTTGTTTGACGACGAAGATGATTCAAATCCCTCTGACGGGGGCGTTGCTACTGAGAGACCAACTACTCTGGCTCCGGTTGCCGCTAGCACCAGACCAACTCAGAGCATGCCTGGCTCACCTACCAAGAACTCGCCCACATCTTCGCAGACTCCTCACCGTACTCGGTCTGATCCCAAAATATCCGTGGCTGCTCACGATAGTGAAAAGGCAGACGGACAGGAGGGTTCAAACGAAGACAAGTACCTACGGATGTTTACCCTTCGTGAAGAGAAGGGGGATTACATCCAAGAAGTTCGTGAATTGACCCGAGTACCGGTATTTTTGAAGACCGAATTGAGCAAGAGTCCTCCGTAAGTATCCACTGTTCTCACTTGGCGTGCGGTTTACTTACATCACATCACATACAGCTGCCTAACTATCAGATCATTAAACCCGTATGCACTCTAAAACGATCTTGATAATCCTAGGTAATGATTGGTGACACGGTGGGGAGCAGGGAATGGGAGGGTTAATTAGCATGGTGTATTTGCTGCAGGTGTCACCACAATGTTCTGTGGTGAATACGGTAACTGGTGTTGGTTTGGTTTGCATTGTGGGAAAAAAAATATAGCTTTTCTTGTGAGGGTAGTCAGGGAGGTAATGGACCGGACATGATATTTTACTCCAACTATTGAGATGTCGACTAAATGGCAAATAACTTTGTTGTCGTTATTTTCTCTATTTTCCTTTTCCATCGGTCTTTGTCAGTCTATGTGAATGAGAGAGTATGGTGACAATCGAGGACAAAAACAAAAGAGAAATCATACGGACTTACTTTACGCGTCAGATTTATTGTTTTTTTTTTCCCTAAAGGCCCTGCTGGTGCTCTACTTTTGTCCAGGGCTCGGTGTGAGGCATATCATATCTAAAGCGCGTACTATACAGTACGAGTACTGGTGGGTGTTGCAAAATGTAACGCCTTTCATAACGAGGGTTAGGGGTATTTTGTACTTTATTTTATTTCGTTTGTTGAGCTCTAAGTTAAGGTTTTAAGTTTAGTGCAATAATAACTATTATTGTTTATCATTGAACATGTTCTTATCAGAACCTACACATGGCCACCCACTAACAAATAACTTGTTTTTGCATAGTAAGCCTCATAGACATGTAGATTATATATTTATAAGCTTGGCCTGTATAAGTTAAAACCTGAATATTCGGCTTTTTTGAATTGTGTGGAAAACTGCATGACAATAGTAGTTACTAAAAAAAACAAAAACATTTGGAGATACAACTTTTATCTTAACCATACCTATACCACAATACTGTACCCTTAAAAAAAGTAAACTTTAATATTTTTCTGTAAGTATTAAATTTATATTTAGACCTTCTCGTATACAGCTATGATTTTAAATTTACTACTAAGGTTAAACTACATAGTTTTGCAAAAATATTTGTTCTTAGAACCTAGTGAATAATTATATCTCCTAGGCAATTTACTCCTCTGAATACTTTGTACTGCAGAGCATTATATTCCAATACCTTCCTCCTTCTCCACTCTCTTCTCAGACTCTTATGACTCCAGTTAGTATGTATTTACAAGAAAGAATTGATAAACTTAAAGAGATACTAATGTTACTAACCTGACATAGTTCATAAATAATTTCATATGTTATATGAGATGTTTGCACATATGACCAGTTATTAGGAGTATCCGATTCCGATAGCTTATGGATACCCTAGGCTGAGTAAGTTTACTCAAGATTGGAATTCTCAGTCTCTAACACCGCCGTCTGGCCCTCTTATAGGGCTCGTGTGTCGTCATATACATTAATCTTAGTTGCATCCTGTGACTATATGGTTACCAAATTGAAGGTGTATGAATAATACCTTATATGTCACCGCTATCAGTCTGACAGAAAGCTGTTCACAGGATATATGAGAGGAAACTGTTAGGCGGAGACACCAGGTATAGACTTAGGGTTGTCTAGGCCAATTGAGATTGGTTTGTATAGACAGAGATTTGTCTAGGAAGGCTCGGAAGCAACTCGTTTCATTTATGACTATTAAGAGCACAAGAAAGTAGAATAGAATCATAAGAACAATAGTATATTGTTAATGTCTCTTCTCCATTGCTTGATGACGTCTAAAGCTTGGGAGGCACTTCGATATTTATATCCCATGTCTGAGTGTTTATAGACTATATCTATTTAACCTACAAAAAGTGTACTTCTGCAAATGTAACTCGCAACGTCAAGTACTCCCTAAAGGTGTGAACACTGGGAGACCCTGAAAACTATCACATCCTCTTCGGTAATTACTATTTCTTATCTGAAAGACATACTTGTCACTAGTAGTAATTATCCGATTCTCAGAGTCATTCGACCTGTAGCCAAGTTCTCAAGTCGAACTTATGTTGGCTCCAATAGTCCCTTTCGTTGTCAAGAGGATCAATCTTGATACGAAGTTGCCTTTACATATATGCCGGAGTCAATGACTTCTAGTTGTAATAACTTGACAACTAACCAATGGAATTTGTTCTGATAACCCTCCCTTCGTGGAGGAGAAGTCATTCTATTGAATACTCTCATAATTCCTCGGTCGGCAACTCATGGTTGTTCTATGTAGAGGGGGTGGACCTTCATGTTGCGTTGATCATAATTGCCACAACTGCGGTACACTCCATATCGTAGTTGCAACACTCCTTAGAGCTCGTTGGCTTCTTTGGTAGTGTTTCCAGGAGCTCTAGACTCTTTCTAGCTATCGGAGGGTGGGTATAAATGCGTTGGTTCTTTGTTCCGAACCTCCAAACATTCATATCACGACCTTGTGCGAAAACGTCCCATTACTTATAGCCGATATCCAAGATGTCACATATTCGAAGCATAGTAACTCCCTGACTAGTTGACGGAATGACTTCGTTCCACTTCTCAGGTTTTACCAGAGGTCCCCTCATATATATCCTATGAACAGCTTTCGGTCGGACTAACGGCAGCAATGTATAAAGTGTTATTCTGACACCTTCAACTTTGTGACTATATAGTCACAGGACGCAACTAAGGTTGATGTGTATGATGACACGTGGGCCCCGTAACGGGGCCGGAGGGGGGTGTTGGAGACTAAGATTCTAGAACTCGGGTAAGGTTACCCTACCGAGGGTACTCCTAAGCTATCGGAATTGTGTACTCCTAACAGGAACCTCTGGCAAGACCTGTTAAGTGGAACGAAGTCATTCTATCAACTATATAGGGAGTTACTAGACTTCAAAGATGTGATATCATTGGCATGGGCTAGAGGTAATGGGACATTTTCACAAAAGATTATGATGCTGAATGTTAGGAGATTCATGTTAGCTATATAAGACCTATCATAGTGGTAATGTCAGGCATCTGACCACAGAGGTCAACTGACCCAATAAGATAGTTGCGGCAAAGCTATATAGGAATTGAAATCATAATTTCTAATTTATAACTCCCTGACCGCAAACGATATAGACCACTCGCGATAGCAAATAGCTGACCGAGGGATTTTCTATCAATCAGATAAAAAACATCTGGTGCTATCAAACGACTTCAGAAACTACCACCCATTCAAGGTTAGGTGTATGTCATATGACTCCAATAGGAGTCCCTCTGAGAGGCAGGAGGTCCGAGGGGAACCACACTTAGATTGGAAGACTGGAGATGCATGAGTCTTTCTATGATACTAGCGTGTCGAGACTCATGTAAGTATATATTAATTATGCACCAGTTCCTGACAATAAACTTAGCTAGTTCTTGATCAGAAGGGTCAATTGGAATGATAGCTATTCAGACTACATTTACATGTTTAGTCCATTCAAGCCTAGAGATCGTAAAGAGATCATTGGGAGATAGGACGCTATTTTCTCAAGATAAATATCTCATCTCAATTAAGGTTGAAGTAGTGTACGAACTTTCAGGGTCAAACAGTGTTCGCACTTAGTAGAATCTAAAGTTAAAAGCTCCTCAGTACAAGTTAGTATAGGAATACTAAGTACCGATAGATTAGTATAAATAGGTTTAAGGTCTCCAGGTTAGTTAGAGGAATCAAGCAACGGAGAAGAGACCTTAACAATATAATAAGTTTATAGAATTACAAATCTTTGCTCTTACCCTTTTATTCCTTTAGGAGTCTTTCTAGACAATCTCTGATCATAAGATTTCAGGCCCTAGTCCGACCGATAGGATCGATCTCGGCTACCACCTAACATAAATTAAAGGAGTTGCTTAAGAACCTTTCTAGACAAATCTCCTTCTATTGAATCAAATCATGATTGGCCTAGACAACTCTAAGGATAAACTGGTTGTTTCCGCCTAACACCTGTTTAGGGGTCAAGTAGAAGCTGCATTGATTAAATGGCTCAGTTGAGTTGTATGATGTTATAATTATTATTTGTACATATGACCTGTTTAGGGATCATGTGTGTTTCGCATACAACTTAGATTTTATGTTGTGATTGTTTTATTATTTGGGATGATTAGTCTGATAGGAGTAAGCCTTGTAAGGCTTACTTGGATTTCGCATATATGACCTGTCTAGGAGTCATGTGGGTTATGCGCATAACTTAGAAAGAGGTCATGAGAACAAAGAATGTTGTAGTCATATGGGGTGCAGCTGCCATCCATATAACAGCTCAATTTGTAAGCAGATTGTGGCAAGGTCTATATAAGTCCATGAGTTTGGCCTGAGAGATAGATCTTCATTCAACTATCTAAGTTATTTTCTAATATATAACTTTATGAATACTACTTCATATTCACGCCTCAATTATCTTCCTCATGAGAAAGACAAGATAAGTATAGTGATGTAATGGATGTGACAGGTAGCTCAGGATTTTACACATTACTCAATTTTGAGTCATGGGTTTTGCACTTATGACTCGCTTGAGTCATATGACTTGTTTATGTTATGATTTATTATATTTCGCATATGACTCGATGATGAGTCATGGGTTTTGCCCATATGACTCGCTTCAGTCATATTGTAACTGGTACTAGGACTCGGTTAAGGATTTTGATTGAAGTATCGTTTTGATACTTAGTGTTAGGCGGAGACAACTGGTAGAGACTTAAGGTTGTCCAGGCCAATTGAGATTCTTTCGTATAGACGGAGATTTGTCTAGTAAGGCTCAGAAGCAACTCGTTTTGTTTATGACTACTAAGAGCGCAAAGAAGTAGGATAGAATCGTAAGAATAATATTATATTATTAAGGTCTCTTCTCCATTGCTTGGTGATATCTAACGCTTTGGGAGGAACTTTGATATTTATATCCCGCATCTGAGTGTTCGTGGACTACCTCTATCTAACATACAAAACATGTACCTCTTTAATCTTAGCTCACAATGTCGAGTACTCCCTAAAGGTGCGAACAGCGGGAGACCCTGAAAGCCATCATACCCTCTTCGGTAATTACAATTTCTTGCCCGGAAAACATATTTGTCACCAGTAGTAATTGTCTGATCCTTAGAGTCATTAGACCTGTAACCAAGTTCTCAAGTCGAACTACATTGGCTCCAATAGTCCTTTCTATTGTTAAGAGGATCAGTCTTCAAACGGAGTTGCTTTGTATATATGCCAGAGTCAATAACCTCTAGTTATGATAACTCAACAACTAACCAACGGAATTCGTTCAGATAACTCTCTCTTCGTAGAGGAGAAGTCATTCTATTCAATAGTATCATGATTCCACGGTCGACAACTCCTGGTTGTTCAATGTGTTCGCAATTGTAACTTTAGAGGCGCAATCGTATCTATCTTGAATAAACTACGCGATACTAAGGGGATATCGTGGGCACGTTTTGTCAGAAGTGGTAACGGTTTGAAGGTAGATTGGTAGAGGTTCTGTTCCTTACTTCTTCTAAGCGAGGTGTGTGGATGGTAGCCCCTATATATACAGGAGTGCGCCAACTTGTAGTAAAAGAAATATAATTGGGAAAAATATGAGTAAGAACGTGTTTGACCCTGAAAACCTGCCAAGAAAAATCCCAAAAGTGTGGATATATCTAAGATGCTGTGCGGGAAATATTAAGGAAATATCACAAATCTAGTATGTAATCATCATGCATACCTGTGCATAAAAGATAAAGAAAAACCCAATTTTATCCCGTAACCAGATAATACAATAACAGATAAGTTTCCTGCCCGTATTCAATGAAATATCTATGAGATTAACTTAAATATGACCTAGCTGTAGTAATGTCCGTAGTGTACAGGTATTAATTGAAACATATCTAAGTGAGTGAAAATACAGTGTTTATCATTAAATATATTGAAACGTAACATAGGAAAGAAATTTCAACACTATGTAGAGGGGGTGGACCTTTGTGTTATGTTGGTCATAAATCCTGCAACTGCTGTACACTCCATATGATAGTTGCAACACTCCTTGGAGCTCGTTGGCTTCTTTGGTAGTGTTTCCAGGAGCAATAGACTCTTTCTAATTATCGGAGGGTGGGTGTGAATGTCTTGGTTCATTGTCCCAAACCTCCTAACATTCATATCTCAACCTTGTGCGAAAACATCCCACTACTTACGGCCCATGTCCAAGATGCCATAATTTTAAAGCCTAGTAACTCGCTGAGTAGTTGACGGATTGACTTTGTTCCACTTCTCAGGTCTTACCAGAGGTCCCTTCTTATATACCCTATGAACAGCCCTCAGTCTGACGGACGGCAGCGACATATACGGTGTTATTCTGACACGTTCAATTCTGTGGCCTTATAGTCACAGGATGAAACTAAGGTTGATGTGTATGATGATGGGCAGGCCCTGTATGGTGCCGGAGGGGGTGTTGGAGACTGAGCTTCTCGAACTCGGGTAAGGTTACCTTACTTAGGATACTCCTAGGCTATCGGAATTGGGTACTTCTAACAATTGGTTTGTATTATATTTTGTTTGAAGTATCACTTTGATACTTGGCTTGTTTGAAGTATCGTTTTGATACTTAGTTTGTTTTATGTTTTGTTTTAAGTATCTATTTGATACTTATGATGTTTTGCCAAAAGTGTATTACTTGATACTTTTGCTTAGTTTCATTCACGCTAGGTATGAACAGATTTGTGTATTTAAAGACCGTCCTATTCGACCATGGAAAGGACAGACTTCGAGAGACTGTATTTCAATATACTTGGTTGAATGGCTACTCTTTAGTTTCTCCAGTACACCTCCAAAGCCTCCTTTAGTTCATACAGCTCTCGCCTCCTCTCTGGAAGAGCAGGCCACCTGTCAACGATCGTACACCTATCGAAATGTGATTAGCACCTAGCAAACACGTTATATATATGACTTGTTTATGTTATGATTTGTTATGTTTTGCAAATAACTCGATTATGAGTTATCAGTTTTGCCCACATGACTTGTTTAAGTCATATGTCTTGTTTATGTTATGATAAGATGACTCGGGGTTTCGAGTCATCAGGGTTAGAGTTCATGAGGAGAGGTCTATATAAGCAGGCTGGTACGGCTGAGGATGATATACTGTCTCCACTACACCTCCGGTGATTGAAATCTCAACACCAAGGAATTCTCACCACTTTTAGCGTCTGGTCCTCCCCCTATGGGGAGGACAGGCCATCATCTATTATCTTTTTGCAACGGCAAAACTTCTCTCCTGCTTTCTCTCTTGAGGTCTACCCTCATGAGACCACTCCTCACTTCTGTCTGGCATTTTCCTCCCTGGTTTCCTCTCCTTCCCCACTTTTGCTTTAGCCTCGCTTAGCATCAGCACGGTCGCGTTCCTGCTTTTTCCCTACAACAGACGGCTGGGAATATGGTTTGCGGTACGCGATTACATTGGATTCCTTCTTCTTTCCGCTGGTCGGTTCGGGTCAGTCCCTCTGCTAGGTCCGGGTTTCGTCCCGCTGGTGTGTACGGGTTAGTCCCACGGTCGGGAGTTGGCGGTTGGTTTTCTCAACAGGCTACAGTCAAATTCACCTCTCTCCTCCTCTCTTCCCTTTCGGTGGTTTCCTCTACTGTGGGCACTGGGGATTAATGGAGACTGCCTAGTTAAGACACGAACTCGTTTCCGATAGTTGTTTCGGCATCTGGGTCTACCCCTCCCTCTCCCTTCCTCGGCTCGTTCGGCTGGTATCCTACTACCTCCCTCTTCGGCCGGCATCCTACTACCACCCTTCTCGGCCAGCACCCTACTGCTCCCCCAGCTGGCACCTTACTACCCCCCAGGCTGGTACCCTACTACCACCTCTTCGGCCAGCACCCTACTGCCACCCGGCTAGCACCCTACTGCTCCCCCAGCTGGCACCTTTCTGCTCCCCTGGCTGGTACCCTACTACCGCCTCTTTAGCCGGCACCCTACTGCCACCCGGCTAGTACCCTACTACTCCCTTGAGCTCGCACCTTCCTGCTACCTCTCTCTGGGGGGCCTCAGCCCTGGCCTCCTTCTCTCTGATTGGTATTGCACTGTCTCCGGTCGGTCGGGTTCCATCCTCGTCAAGTTTCCCCCTCAGTGGGGGTCACGCTATTAATCGGTGCACCTGGTCCTCTCTTGGGTCTGATCTAGGGTTAGCCTTTTGGCGGCCGGCTGTGCTATGGGCACTACCTGATGGGTATGAGTTGGGCTTTCTTTTGTGCCTTCGGGCTGAGATTTCCGGGGGGATTTTTCCTTGGGCTTCCTGCTTTTCCTGTTTTGGGTTTCTTTTGGGGCTTAGTTCATCTGGGCTGTAGGAGGGGCTTGACTCGGGGCGAGATGTGCGGTTTGATCCATACCAGACGGGCTTGGGGTTCTTGGTTTTTGCCTCAGATGGAGGAGGGACGCGCGTGTTTACAGGTTTTGTTTTTGCCATAGCTAGCGCTGCATGCAGGTTCTTGTACCTTAAACAATGAATATATGATATAAAAAAACAAAAAAAAAGGGTACCACCTGTGCAGAACTTGAGGGCTGGCTATTTCCCAAATTCCCATAACCTTTCAATTTAGTCTTAGCAGGCGGCCAAACAGGAGGACTTGGATCTGATTCCTAATATGACTCAGTAAATGGTAGAAAGATCTGTTGAGTACTTTGTTGGAAGAAAGGAGTATCTTCATAGAATACAACATCTCAAGATTTGATGTAAGTCTTTGTTTTTGGATTGTACAATTTGTATTGTTTGGTAGTCATTGTATATCCAACAAACATCAGTCATTCGGCTCGCCGGCTCCACTTTTTACCACTTCTTTGGGCGGCATGAATGTAGGCATAAGCAGTGCAGCCCCATACTCTCAGGTGTTCAACTTGGAGTTTCCTGCCAAACTAAAGCTCAAAAGGGGTAGCATTTTGTTCATGGATTCCTTTTGTTGGTGAGATATTCTTCGGATATACGGCAGTCTGTAAAGCCTCTGCCCAACATGATTTTGTTGCTCCAGCCTGTTGAAGTAATGGGTTTGCGTGGCCAACCAATACTCTGTTACTATTCTCTGACACACCATCCTCTTATGGTATATAGGGAGCTGTACCATGAGTCTCTATTTCTGACTTTTCTAGTTCTCTAACAAAAGCTGCTCCGGTAAACTCTCCTCCCCCATTAGTCCTCACAGCCTTAATCATGTATCCATTTCCTTTGTTCCAATGCACTTTCTCAACATGTGCCTTGTAGTTCTAGAAGCACTCAGCAGCTTCACTTTTTCTCTTAAGGAAATAAACCGCAGTGAACTTGCTGAAATTATCTATAAGGAGTAGGAAATATGAGCTCCCTCCAAGAGACTTCTCCTTCATTGGTCCGCATATATCAGAGTGAATTATCTAAAGGGGTGCTATGGTCTTTTGTTCTACTAGACGGAAAGGTAGTCTAGTCATTTTGCCTTCGAAGCAGGATTAGTGTCGATAACGATTTCTGGTAGACTGCAGAATCGGGATTCCATGTACCATCTGCTTACTACTTAGCTTTAACATAGCATTGGTATAAAGGTGACCAAAACGTTTGTGCCAAAGGGAAAGCTGAGTCTTGTCATGACTGGCAATCAAATAGGCGGCGTCCAGTTGCACTTCCTTGTTAATTAAGGTGGACATTCGATTCGATTTCGTAGCCACAGCTGCAAGTATCCTATCTCTGTATATTTCTGCTCCATTCTCTCAGACATTAACGCTCATTCCTTTTGCCCCAAGTTGGCTTACTGAAATAAGGTTTGTATTTCCAGCTTTGAGACCACTGGCATACAGAACATCATACAACTGCACTGTGCTATGTCGTCTACCAGGCACCCAGATTGGAATACGAACATGTCCAATTCCAGCTGCTGGAACTAATTCTCCAGTTGCTGTTCGTATTTGGCGCTTGTTGTTTGTACGACTTGTAAATCTTTCCTGCAAAAAGGCATTCCAGTGGCAGGATATGTGATTGGTACATCAGGAATCGAGAACCCATTCTGTGTCCACCACAGACCCATCAGTGGCCTACACTTTCTCCACACCTTCCTGTACATACCCCTCCATCATATCCTCTGTTACTCATATCTGCTCATCTATCATCCCAGCACTATCCATTATTTTTCTCCATTACCTGGACTTCGAGTCTAATCTTTTCTGAAACACGAAGTTTGTTTCTTCCCAGGTATAGACTTAGACTAGCAGTCCTTTTCCTTGTGGCCTTTCTTTCCACACTTATGACAGGTCCCAGTAAACCTCTTAGAGTCAGACGAGTCTCCAACTCTTTTCCCTTATTTACCAGTAACTGGATATGAACTGGGCTTTTTCCACCTCTTCCCCGCAATAAACAATGCTTGACCTGGCTCAATTGACTTCTCCCGCTTGAGTTTTGCCTCATAACCAGTTAGGAGAGCTTGTAGCTTCAGGTATCCGTCATTCATAGTCGTTGAGAGCAGGGCTGACTTAGTAGCCATCGTCCCAGTCATCCATTCCGCAGTCTTGGGAAGACTGTTAAAAACATGAAAAATCATCTGCGCATAAGTGGGTGACTGTCCACAGATGGCAAGCTTATCGTGAAGTTCTTTAATTTTATTAAGAAAGGATAAAACGGATCCACAGTCCTCCAAGCGGCATTCGTAGAGTTGCATCAGGAGGTGGTGGGCGTTGTAGGTAATTAATGTTTCGTAAGTCTGGTAAACATGATTCCAAATCGTAATATGTGTCTCCCAGGCTGTTCCATAGTAGTTCGCAGCAATGGCATCCGTCATAGCAAGTTGTAGGATTCCTATGGCCTTCTAAATCCGTTGTCGTTATGCGAGATGGAGCTGTTGAAGCTTGGTGTAGTTCTCATCCTCAGGTGTTGGGATTGGTAAGATCTCTTCCATCCCAGCTGTCAGGTTCCAAAGACCTTCACGAAGCAGACAATCTGTCATCCTCAGTGACCAAATCTGATGATTTGATCCATCTAGTTTATCCATAACGATTCCATGCATGCCCAATGATGAACCAGACTATTCACTTATTGCAACTTAGGTAGAATCTTCTCGCTATTGGAGGCAACTAATTCGACACAAAAGATAGTCAGGGGGGGAGGGTTGAGGCTTGGAATCATGAATCTGCTTGATTGGCATCCTTAGGCTCTAACGGCTCATAACCGGATGGTGGTAAGTGAGGATCACTCAGTTTCACAACATATCTGTGAGGTGCGCTTTGTGAGGGGTCATGAGGATGGTGTGCAATCGGACTCAGAAGTATATAGGGAGGTGGATTAATCCAGGAAAAGCATAACATTTGTGAGTGGAAATCTGACTCTATATATACAAGTTTGTGGGTATGCCTAGTTACATACCATACTAATACTATGAGACAATATAGTAATACTATGGGACAATCTCCAACCAGTAGCCCTAATGCTACTACAGACAATCATCTTCTCTCACTCTCCAAACACAAATAACTGACTACTAATGAGATTATTACACCATCAGTTAGGAGTACGTGATTCCGATAGCCTAGTAGTACACTATGTAGGGTAACGTTACCCAAGTTCTAGAATCTTAGGCTCCAACACTCCCCTCCGGCCCACTTACGGGGCCCGCACGTCCTCATATACATCAACCTTAGTGGTGTCTTGTGACTATAGGATCACAGAGTGGAAGGTGTCAGAATCACACCGTATACATCGCAGCCATCTGTCCAACAAAAGTCTGTTCGCAGGACATATAGGAGGGAAGATCTGGCAAGACCTGAGAACACGCTCCGCGCCCCCTATTTTCCTGACCACAACTTTCTCACGCATTCTCCACACCATCGCGTCTGGTGTGTCTCCCCACCTTTGCCTGTTTGCACCCTCTAGCTTAGGCTTCAAGTCTTTGCCTCGCATGCCGATGTCTATTGTTGGCTCCGCCCACCCCTCTAGAGCAAGCTCAGCCACCCCCATCCATGCTGTGGTCTATGCGATCCTGGCTCTCCTACAGTCCCTAGAACCAGTTCTAGGCGATGCGTACACCTCCGTTCCTGCGCTCCTCTCCTCAGACCTTCGCGACCTCAGCGACGCTGAAACTGTCCTCATCCCTCTCCTCGTAGCAACCCTGAATGGGCTTGCCTCCACCAACGAACGAATTGATCTCCTCACCTCTAAAGTCCAAGGGCTGTCCGATGGTGTTTCCGCCGCTCAGGCCCCCTCGCTCTCTTCCCTAGCCCCTATCGAGTCAGCTCTGCATGACCTGTCACGAAGACTTTCCCATCCTCCGCCCCCACGTCAGCAAGCACCAGCACCACCAGCTCCGCCCCCTGCCCGTAAAGGGAAAACAGTCCCTCCTTCGGCCCCACCCCCACAGTCCAACGCGGTACAACTTCCTGCCATACCACACCCCCATCAGGCCCCCTCACGCGCACTACTTTATCAGGTTGGAGCGATTGTGAACGGGTACGACCTCAACACCCCGCGCTACGACACCGTTACTGGTAAAAACTACGGCAACCCTGAGGCCTACGTGGTCAAATACCCCAACTCACGGGAGGCTTGGACCTTCCGTGATAGCAAATATCTCCCCCTTTCGGAATGGACCCCTGGCAACATGAATCCGACCTACCTATGCCCTCCTCACTCATTCGCCCTGGCTGCCGCTGTGGGAGGCAGGAAAAAGACCAAGGGGCCCAAGCCGAAACCACCTTCTGTTGCGCAAGTCGCATCCGGCATGCTAGCTCCTGCTGTTAAAGAGCCACCCATCCTGCCAGCAGGACAACGTCGTTTCTTCGCCCCTCGTTCCTCTCCTGCCCTCCACCCAGAAGCCGAAAGGATCTCTCCGACCCTCCCCGACATCACTGCATCAGTTTTCCGAGAAGCCAACTGCCCCTTGCCTCTCTTCCTCTCAGCCCGGGTCAACGACAGAGGCTCCGTCACCCTTACTGTCCTTGACCCCCACACTCCCGCCACCTCCTACGCCCCATACTACCAAGCTCTCACCAATCGTCTCAACCAAATCTCCCCAGTGGGTGATAATGCCTACCTGCCCTTCCGCCCCGCCCCTAACGAGACCCAACTCGCCATCCACTCTCTCCCCCTTGCCTACCTCCAAGAAGACCAGGACGACCTCCTCACCCTCCTCCAGGAGTCAGTCTGCAACGCCATGGGCGTTATCATCTTTTCCGCCCACTTCCTTAACCGCGACCTGGAGTCCAGGCTTTCCATGTCCGCTACATCCGTCGTCGTCACCATCGCTCCCGCGGACATCAATGCCATGGGATCCTCTATCCACCTCTTCTCCAGAAGGTGTGGAGTCGAACGAGCCTTCTCATCTAACCGCTTCACCCAATGCCGAAACTGCGGGAAGTTCGGACATCAGGCCCCTAGATGTAAGCTGGATCACCCCGTATGTCCAATCTGCTCCCTCTCGCACACACGTTTGGCGCACCGCTGCCAGAATCCAACCTGCCCTAAGGCAGGTAACACCAAGGTGGTCCTCAACTGCTGCCCCTCCTCAACTGCTTCCTGCCCTAACTGTAAGGAACCGCACTCCGCCACCAACTGACACTGCGCGGAACGGCCAGCCCTACTTGCTAAGGACTCCGCCGCACCACCCCCGCTAGACAATTAGTCAGAGGACGACATGGATGTCGGAACTGACGGGGCCGATGGGAATCCCAGACCCTCTACCCCGAGACAAACTCTCGCCCCTCTCTTTGCCACCCCCCACCACTCCCGCCCTCAAGCTCCACCAGAAACACCCCACACAGCTACACGCTCCTCCTCCAGGACCAGCCTCCCCCCCTCCCAGGTGGATGCCGACCCCGCTTGAACCTTCTTCAACCATTCCGGCTTGTCCGCGTAGATGTCCGTCCTATCAGATTTACCACCAGGCTCTCTGGCGACAGCCGGGGCCTCTTGAGTCTCTCCTTTGTTCAGCATAACAGCCTGGGTAGTTGGGATGTTTTTCTTTCTTTGTTTCAGAGTTTTTCCTCTTTACCTTCCATGCCCACGCTGGTGGCCATACAGGATCCTCCTGTATGGAGAGCACGCTTACCTTCATTCCCTGGTTATAAATGTTTTTCCCCTCCGTATGCTTGGGGCAAGCCCCGCATGGCTTCCTATACCCTATTGTCCTTTCTTGAAGTTGTTTCCCTTTTGCCAGTCTGGTCGGGCAACTCTACCCATATCATGGCGGTAGATTTGTTCTCGGACATGGGTTTCTACTCGTCTTCCCAGACCCGCCTCAGAGGGTACAACATATATAACACTCAAGGCACCTCCACCCATACCCGTATTGTACAGCCCTGTCCGGAAAGTCCTCGTACCATCGCACGGCAACAGCACTACCACAACTCCCAACCATATGAAATTCAAAAAAAAAGATGTAGAGAACTCAATTAAAGGAAATATGATAGTATAGCTAGTAAGAAATAAAATGAACATTTTCACCATTTTGTATGACCTCCATCTGCATCCAACACTGCCAAAATTCTCTCAGGCATCCTATTTATCCAACTATCCAACTTCTCTTGGGGAATTAAATCCCACTCCTCCTTTGCTGCCTCAAACATTTCAGCAGCACTGTGAGGCCTTCTTTCCAGTCTGGAGAATCGCTTGGTGAGGGCTCTTTTGAGTAATGCCCAAGTGATCTCCATAGGATTGAGATCAGGTGAGTTGGGTAGCCAAGGCAGTTTTTTATAACCACACTCTGCTTCCAATTTTCGATTTTCCTCACCACCATACCATGAAGCATTGTCTGCTGCAAGGTAGATGTTGTCAGAAGGTCTATCTAGACCTTCTATAAAAGGGATGAGGTAGGGCTGGTGGATCCCAGTTGCATATTGGTGGGAATTGAGGCCAAGTCTGTCTCTTTTGCTGGTTCTTTCCTCCTCGCTCCTCTTTCTCACAAGAATTAACTCAGTCCTCCCTCCCTTCATGATTGCAGCATATACCCCAATGCTAGTCCTCCCAGACTTAAAGCTATGCTTCAAGTTTTTTTCTTCCAGCTCTTCTCCAGGTCTAACTCTGACCTTTCTGCCAGTAGGATTTAGATCATAGATGATAGTGGCTTCATCTACAAAAACCACCCAATTCCATGCTCCCTTCCAGTTCCTCCTTCTCCTAGCAAACTCCTTTCTCTTCTCCTTCTGTCCTTTCCTCCAAAAAGGCTTTTTTCTAGGTATCAGAAGCTTAAAACCAGCTTCTGATATGATCTTATCAACAGTAGTCTTGCCCAAACCAACCTTGGCTTTTTTGGTAATGTCTCTTAATGCTAAATGAGGCTCAGCATCAATAATAGACTCCACTATCTACCTTTTTCTGTTGGTAATCTTGGTTGGTCTTCCAGCTCTTTTGGCATCATGGGTGTTTCCACCCCTTGATTTAGCTCTTTTGACCACATACTGAACAGTTGACTTGGAGACACCCAAAGACTTAGAAATTTTGTGATATCCCATATCTGTATGTTTATATAGGGTATAAAGTTCGTTATTCAGGTCTTTTCTAGCTCTGAGGGAGTGTAGAGGGGACATGATGGAGGGGGTTGTTGTAGTGATAGGGTGGTGCAGGGTTGCACTGCAACAGTACGAAGACTTTCCGGACAGGGCTGTACCTCCGGATTTGTGTTTTCCCAATTTGGATTTTCCTGTTTTTGTTGTGGGAGACTTTAATCTTCATCATCCCTTGTCTGACCCGCTTAGGGTGTTTTCCTCTACGGAGCTTGCCATGTCGTCTCCTTATTTTCAGTTGGCTTTGTTGCATGGTTTTTCCCTAATAAACACCCCTGGTGTATTTACATATTTTCCCTTCACCTCAGTGAGCAGACCGTCAGTTCTCGATCTCGGTTTCGCGAACGGGGCAGCGGGTCATCTGTTTGCTGAATGGTCTACCCCACTCCTCTCTACTGGCTCGGATCCTGTTCCTGCCTGCCTGTTGCTTTCCACACCGCTTTTACGCGCCCCTGCCCCCTCCCCTGCATGGGCCAAGACCGATTGGCTGGTCCTTGGGGAAGCCCTCAAGCTATTTGTTGTTTCTCCTCCCCCATCTCTTCCCACCTCTTCATCTGCCTCAACCTGGTTTGACAGAAATGTTGACCGCCTCCGCACCACTCTCCTCCTACATGCTCCCCTCCACCGCCTTTCCAGCCACTCCAAACCTTGGTGGTCTCCCCTCCTCTCCTCTTTGAGGACTTCCTTCCATGTTTCCACGCGCTAAGGCCTCCCGGGCTGAGGCCCGATGCGCCCGCAATGCCTACATCAAGGCTATCAAGCAAGCTAAGCACACATACTGGGACGACTTCCTCTCTTCCGCCACCCCCAGGACCATTTGGACTGCCAAACACTTCGCGCTAGGCCGCACCCTGGACCTGTTTCCATCCTTTCCCGATACGGACACTCCTTCTACGGTTAATGCCGCCCTCCTGTCCCACTTCTTCCCACCTAGGATCTCCGTTCCTCCTCCATCCATCCTCCGTCCCTTCAAAGAACTCGATGTGCTCACAAAAGAAGAAATCTCCAAAGCACTTGCTTCCAGCTCTAGCTCTTCTGCCCCAGGCCCCAACTATACCCCCTACTCAGTTTGGAAAAGAGTCCATGCTACCAACTCGAAGATCCTCACCTCACTTTTAGGACCCCTCCTCCCCTATAATTTTCATCCACCCTCCCTCAAGCAGGCTAATGGCATTGTGCTCGACAAACCTGGCAAAGCCTCCTACAACACACCAGCTTCCTTTTGCATCATTGTCCTCCTTCAGACCCTGTCCAAGATCCTGGAGGGTGTGGTAGCTGTAAGGCTAGCCGCAGTTGCTCGGGCCCTTGGCCTCGTCCACTCCAATCAATGTGGCTCTCTCTCTGGTATAGGAACTTTTGATGCCCTCACTACCCTCTTCCACGAAGTCCATTTGGCGCACAGCATGGGCTTCAGTTCCTCCACCCTTTTCCTTGACGTCAAGGGAGGCTTTGATAATGTGGACTCGGCGGCTTTGTGTGGCAAACTGCGGGAAGAAGGAGTGCAACCCTACCTGGTTTCTTGGGTCCGCTCTTTCCTGCATGGTCGCCAGTGGCGCCTCCTCTACCAAGCCTCCCGTAAGGTTCTCACCCCGGTCCAAGTCGGCGCCCCTCAAGGATAGCCGGTCTTCCCCCTTCTCTTCCTCATTTATGTTTTGTTCCTTCACTTTCCAGTCCCAAATGGTCTCATCCTCTCCTATGTTGACGACTTTGCCATCACCGTGGCTTCACCCTCCTACCGAGGCAACGTTCAAAAACTGTAGGCCATCGCAGTCTTCCTGAACTCGAAGGGCCGCCGCATAGGCGTTGCCTTCTCCCTCCCCAAAACTGAGCTCATGCACTGGAGGACCCCTCAGCAAAGAGGACCCCCCTCTTCTCTTCCCGTCTCGGTGGACACGGTCCCCTACTAACACACCCAGGTACTTCAGTGGCTGGGCTACTGGCTCGAACCGGCGACACCAGCGCTGGACAGGGCCACCTCCGCACACTACACGAGAAGGCTCACCCTGGCAGAAGTCGCGTTGGCCACAATCGACCCTCTCTCCCGCCCCAGTAAAGGCCTTGCCCCTCATCTCTGCCACAGACTGGCTTCCTCCCTCATTCGTCCCATCCTCCTCTACCGTTGTGACCTGCTCTCACCCGGCGCCAAGATGCTCGACAAGCTCAGGTCTTTCTGGCACAGAGTCTAAAGGTGGGTCACCAACTGCTTCTTCTCCGCCAACATCACCATCCTCCCATGTAAATGCTCCCTCCCACCCATCTATCTCCTTATTAGGCACCTCCATAGCCTGGCGGCAATATGGTTCGTGTGCCTTCCTCTAGAAATCAACCCCGCGACAGCACGCCTCGACCACGCGGTCCTAACCACATCGCCCTGCAGCGCATTAGACTCTCTCCGGCGCCCTCGCTCCGTTCGTGGCCGGCACCCCTGGGTCGGCCCCAACTACACCCCACTCAGGTGGTTCACCAAACCGCCCTCTCCACCAAACCGACCTCACCTACCAGTAGACGCGGTTGCCTACCGAGTCCACTTCATAATAGGCGACCGCAGTGACCCCCTTCCTCCTGTAAACTCTGGCCTTCTCCTCCCACTTCAGCTGGCCCCGATTGGGGCCCCAGCCCTCTATGCCTCCCTAAAGGCGAGATGCCACAAGGAAAAACTCCTCACCTCCTGGCGCCTCCTCTCGCCCCCCCCAACCTACTACCTGTACACCACCACGATGCGCCCACACCCCTGTATGGGCTTGGGCCATTTCCTCTCCGGCCGCCTCCATCAAATGCGCTCTGGAAAGAGCTACCTGGCCGCTCACCCATCCTGGCACGACGATGACCCTTCTCCAATATGCCCTTGGTGTGAAGAAGCCGACGAGACCTTCGAATATGCTATCCTCCACTGCCCAGTCAAATCTGCTGCCCGCAATCGCCACCTCCAGGGGATAACGGATGTCGGACCTGACTCCTGACTATGGACCTTGATCCCGGCCCTCATAGGTCTTGGACGTAACCTTACCGCCACCAGAACAGGCTTTCCCCCCGACATGTATGCACACGATACCCCCCCCCCTGCCCTCTCTGTCCCCCTCTCCTTCTCCTCCTGCCTCGCCCCCGTTGTCGTTGGCTGGGTCGCCAAATCGTCTAAGTGGTGGAAGGTCTTCTGTTTGATTTCATTACTTGTTGTTATAAGTTTTGATTTGATTTTGTTATGATACTAGTTAGTTAGTAGTTTTCCTTTATAAGACCTGAGTAGGCAATGCGTCGGTTATTGGATGCCATCGGAGGAATCGGTTGTGTTATTTCTTTTGTTAGTTGTTTGATTTTGGGTTTTGTTTCCACCATAGCTAGTGCTGCATGCGAGTTCTTGTACCTTAACAAAAACAATGAATATATGATATAAAAAAAAAAAAAAAGTCAAGACCTGAGAAGTGGAACGAAGTCAATCTGTCAACTACTCGGAGAGTTACTAGACTTCAAAGATATAATATCTTTGACATAGGCTGTCAGTAACAGGACGTTTTTGCACAAGGTCGTGATATGAATATTAGGAGGTTCAGAACAAAGGCCCAACGCATTCACATCCACCCTCCAATAATTAAAAAGAGTCTAGAGCTCCTGAGAACACTACCAGAAAAGCCAACGAGATCTAAGGAGTGTTGCAACTGTGATATGGAGTGTACTGCAGTTGTGGGAATTATGACCGTGACCAACACAACACGAAGGTCTACCCCCTCTACATAGAACAACCAGGAGTTGCCGACCGAGGAATCATGTGAGTATTCAATAGAATGACCTCTCCTCAACGAAGAGAGAGTCATCGGAACGAATTCCATTAGTTACTTGTCGAGTTATCACAACTAGAAGACATCGACTCTGGCATATATGCAAAGGCCACTTCGTATCAAGACTGATCCTCTTGACAATGAAAAGGACTATTGGAGCCAACATAGTTCGACGTAGGAACTCGGCTACAGGTCTAAAGACTCTGAGGATCGGATAATTACTACTAGTGACAAGTATGCCTTGTTAATAGGAAATAGTAATTACAGAGGAGGGTGTGATGGTTTTCAGAGTTTCCCAGTGTTCGCACCTTTATGGAGGACTCAACATTGCGAGTTAGATTTGAAGAGGTACATATTTTGTATGATAGATAGATATAGTCCGTGAATACTCAGACACGGAATATAAATATTGAAGTGCCTCCCAAGCTTTAGACATCATCAAGCAATGGAGAAGAGACCTTAACAATATCATATTGTTCTTACAATTCTATTCTACTTTTTGCGCTCTTAGTAGTTATAAACGAAACGAGTTGCTTCCAAGCCTTCCTAGATAAATCTCCGTCTCTACAAACCTATCTTGATTGGCCTAGAGAACCCTAAGTCTATACCGGTTGTCTCTGCCTAACAAGATCTCACCTGTGCCACTTGTCCCCAGTTCAGATATGTCATCGCCATTGCCGGTACGCACTGAGTCGCACCTGGCTCCTATGGATCCTGGCTTGTCTGCTTTGTCGGTGGCGGAGGCTGAGCAGTATCAGCATGGGTGTCCTTCCTGTGGGGAAGCCCTGCCGTTGACTGTCCGTACGGATGGTGCGTGCTGGGACTTTTACACTAGCTGCAAGACGCATCTGATGCATACTGCTCCTAGCCCTCTCAGCTAGAAAGCCCTTGTACAGTCAATCGGCTCTCCTTGGGGTCTACATGTTTGGGACTTGGGTGTTTCTTTTGTTGAAATTTGGGTCGCTGTTGTCGTGGCAGTCGACGGGTGTGTCTGGAGATCATTGCGCGGCAGCATTCGGGTGGGTTTCTACTGTGGGAGAGGGATTGTGAGATGGTACTCAGACCTTGAGTAGTCTTTTTATGTTTTTATACAGGAAACTTGGAGGACTGCTACTCTGCTCGGCTTTAGCTACGCAGGGAGGTCTTGTGGTTTCGACTACTCAGCTTGGTTAGGCCCATACCAGAGGGTCTAAGGTGTCGCTCCGAGGAGGACTTTCCTTACCTTTGATAGTTGTGTACTTAGTGTTCATGGTGGGGGCATAGCACGCACATGTTAGAGGTTTGGGATCGGAGGTTTGGGTAGTTCGTAGTTAGTAGTAGTTTCGGTTAGCGCTAACTCTCTGCCGGCTGAAACTCATTGTATACCACAGTCAGTAGTACGAGTATAAATAAAATTAGAATGAATGTTCTAAGTACTTTCCTTACTTATTACTTTACGAATAAAACACCATTACACTCTTTATCGCTTTTACACATTCCGCACATATCTTACAAGCCAAAGTGAGACGAAGTTATCTTAATAAAGATATAATAGGCGTTATCGGACGAATAGTGATAATGTAGATCAAGGGATCTGAGAAATATTGTATTTGATAAGATAAAAGAAGAAGACAAGAAAAGTATCGTTGCCCATCGCTATTAGTTATCTTGGAGGCAAGAACGTTACAAGTGAACAATAGTGGCTGTTAGAATACTTAAGAAAAGAAGAGTATTATCTTAAGTAACAGGAGGCAAGTGATGGTTACTATATTGACAACAAGGGAAGTAATCATATTTATTACTTCCGTGATAAGACTCCTTACTTGTTACATGACTATATCTTGCGAGTGATCAAAGAGTATTCCTAACCTCTAAAGTTTAAAAAGTAAGAATAATTTACAAAGATTAGAATAAGAACAGAGAAACAATTATTAAATAAATTTAAGAGAAACCAATACTAAAATAGTATCAAGAATTATTAAGCTGCACAAATGAAGGTGATTAAATCTCATATCTTAGGAGAGACTAATGATTACATATAAGTAAGATATTATAGTTATATAAGTTATATTAAACTTAAAAGCCTTATGGTATAATAATTAAGTTTCTATTATCTATAATTTCTCATTTTACTGATACATATTATTGGAAATTGTGACCGGTATGATCTTAATAGCAATATAAATTATACTGACGTAATATTAAGAGTATATTACGGGCACGTTTCTAGTGAAGAGGTAAGAGGTATGAAGGCAGATTGGTAGAGATTCTTGTCCTTAATTCTCTTACAAACGAAGCGAGTGGAAGTGTCTATTTATACAGGTTTGCATCCTCCGCATAAACGCCATGTAAGAGAAAAATAAAATAGGGAGAAACATAAGTGCGATCATGTAAAACCGTACCATAAGTAGAAAAAATATAGGAGAAAACGTGTTTGACCCTGAGAATCTGCCAAGATATTCCCATAAAGCATGCGTGAATCAAAGAGGATATGAGGGAAATTACAGTAAGTCTGAAGAAATTTTCACGGCTGTAAAGTCTGAGAAAATACCTAAAGATGATGAAATATCCCGTAAACCAAAGGAAGTAACACATGTGTAAATCCTTAATCGTTATCACCCAATATTAATGAAATAACGTAAAAAACATCTCCTAACTGTAGTAATGTATACGGTTTTTAGGTATGCCAAAACACTAACTAAGTGTGAGAGAATATACGCTATTATCAAGGAAATATAGCTTATGAAACCAATAAAGAAATTTCAACACATATGAAGTAAAACTTAATTTAGATAGTAAAAAGTGTATTTGTAAAGTTTTTTGTTCATAATATAAAACATACTATGGAGGTATAACAAGACTATACAGAGTACTATTACAACTAGCTAAACCTATTTCCATACTTGTATCAAGAGACTACCGCAGTAGAAATAGTAGTAGACCAAAGTCTACCAAGTAGACGTATTATACAGTTGGTTAAGTACTGTTACTGCTTATAATATGCCATATTAGAGATTCTTAAGTGCTAGTAAGGAGCAGCAGTTATCCTATTACGTAGGGTAATCAGAGTAGTCAATTTGGAGGTTACTCTGAATTGTTTATTAGCAGGTCATGGTAGAGTTACCCTACCTTTAGGCGAGAGATACTTTTCCTTAGGCTATGGGCTATCCTGCAAAAGTGCCAGGTTACCCTACCAGGAAAGTAACTTTTTATATAGGAGTTCAAGAAAAGTTACTGGATTGTTTGTTATGTAATACTATGTAGAGTGTTTGAATTTAAGGTTGTGGAGATCACTCTGACTCAACCAGTTAAGTTCTGAACAAGCTACAGCTCACAGGTATTGTGGCTAGCACCCTCCTCCAGCCCAGTTATAAGTCTCTAGTATCATAGACTACAGTCCAGCGGGTTACTGTAAGTCTAGTAAAAGTTTATAGGTGGAGGGAGACCCACCTATAATACGATATATGTTCATGTCATCTGGTTGACTAAAGGGTATCCACAAAATATATGAGGTGGAAGAGGAGAACATGGAGAATGGCCCCTATATAGTATTATATAAAATGGACTAGAACTATTGGAGTAATACCAGTTTGAGGTTGAAAGAAGTATTTGAGACTACAAGATGCCAATAGGCAACGTTGTTTGCAATTGTGACTTCACAGTCACGACTGTATATCTATTTTGAGTAAACTACGCAATATTAAGAGGATATCATGAGCATGCTTTGTGAGGAGTGGTACAGTTTGAAGGTAGATTGGTAGAGGTTCTGTTTCTTATTTCTTCTAAGTAAGGTATGTAGTCGGTAGCCCTTATATATACAGGGGTGCGCTAATTTGTAGTAAGCAAAATATTATCGTGAGAAATATAACTAAGAACGTGTTTCTCACTAGAGAAATGTAAGTGCAAACGTGTTTGGCCCTGAAAACCCGCCAAGAAATATCCCAAAAGGGTATATAAATCTAAGATGGTGTGCGGGAAATATTAAAAAACTATCACTAACAGCTGGTTCGCCTCCTATTTCACTTTGCTCATAGTCGGCCAATGTAAGTGTAATGCTAAAGCAAGTGCAACGTATGATAGAACAAGATTATTTCTTTTTTTGTTAACTTAAATAGATATACATATTTTAAGTTATCAACAACAATTATTTATGATATTTATGATACACAGTTTTAATGCCTCCAATATACTAAACTACAATACTCAGTTAACCAAATCCAAGTTGACTAAGTTATTAAAACGCAGAATGGCAAAACCAATAGAGATGAAACAGTAACTCAAGAGAGCTTTAGAATGCCTTGAGAACAAGCCTCAAGAGACTGCCACTATATAGAGGCATAAATGTTTAGCATGAGAGTATCAACCGTTCAGTGGTGGTGGCAGTGATCTTCAGGATAGTTTATCCAGTAAGTCCAATTCTGATTGTTTAAATGTGTTACATGATTCTATCTCTCGAAAGGCTGATTTTGTTAACATGTAATGGGGCAATAAAATTTTTATGGTTGTAAAAATATATAATTTTTAACCTGTTTAAAAAGAAAGTTAAACTTCAGTTTCTGTTATGTTGCACTTGCTTTGATATTGCACTTGCTTTGGTCGACTATGAGCAAAGCGAAATAGGAGAAGAACCGGCTATTAATGTAATATGTAATCACCATGTATAACCATACATAAAAGATAAAGAAATACCTAACTTTATCCCCTACACAGAAAAGAAAATAACGCATAAGTTTCCTGCCCATATTCAATAAAATATCTACGTGATTAATGTAAATATGATCCAGCTGAAGTAATGTCCACAGCGTACAGGTATTAACCAAAACAGAACCAAGTTAGTGAAAATACAAAGTTTATCATTAAATATATTGAAAGGTAATACAGGAAAAAAATTTCAACAAGTTTTACTATTTTGTTTTTTCAACTCTACTATTGATTATCTTTATCTTTACCTTCAGAAAGAACACTTTGGTGTGGTCGCAACCTTGAGATCCATCTTCCCAGAGGGAGCTCCAGTTACATAAGAGTTCCTCCAAAAGGCAGAAGGTCTAAGGAGAACCATACTTGAATTGGAAGACTGGATATGTATGAATCTTTCTATGATTCTGACGCATCAAGATTCATGCAAGCACATAATCCTTATGCACCAGTTTTGGACAACAAACTTAGCTAGTTTTTGATCAGAAGCGATAATTGGAACAATAGCCATTCTGACAACATTCACATACTTACTTCATTAATGCCGACAGATTATGAAGAGATTATTGGAGGATAGGATGCTATCCTCTTAAGATAAATATCTCGTCTCATTAAAGCATGAAATGCTATACCGACTTTGAGGATTAAATGGTATTCGCACTTAGTTAGAACTCAAGTTGAAAGCTCCTCAGTACAAGTTAGTATGAGGAAACTAAGTACCAGTAGATTAGTATGAATAGGTTTAAGGTCTCCGGTTTAGTTAGTAAAGCAAGTAAAGGAGAAGAGACCTTAGCAATATAATAAGTTTACAAAATTCAAATCTTTACTTCATTACTATTTTACGAGTCTTCTTAGACATTCTCCAATCTTAAGATTCAGGCCTTAGTCTGACTGATAAGATCCCTCTCAGCTATTGTCCAAAATAATAGCAATGTGGACTATACATCCTTAATATTAAGAGGATATTACAAGCATGTTTCTAGCAAGTAGGTAAGGGGTATGAAGGCAAATCAGTAGAGATTCTTGTCCTTAGTTCTCTTGTAAATAAACCGGACAGTAGTATTTATATATACATGTTTGTATCTTCCGCATAAATCTCATGTAGTAGAAAAATATAATATGGAGAAATAAAAGTATGACTTTGTAAACAGTAATATAAGTAGGAAAAACATAAGAGTAAATGTGTTTGACCCTGAAAATCTGCCAAGATATTCCCATAAAGCATGCATGAATCAGAGAGAATGTGAGGAAAATTACAGTAAGTCTGAAGAAATAATCACAGATGGAAAGCTTGAGAAAATACATAAAGCTGATAAAATATCCCATAGGCCAAATTAAGTAACACATACATAAACTCTTAATCATTATTACTGAATACTAATGAAATAATATAAGAAATATATCCTAGCTGTAGTAATGTATGGATTGTTTAGGTGTACCGAAACACTAACTAAGTGTAAGAGAATATATGCTATTATCAAAGAAATATAGTTATGAAACAAATCAAGAAATTTCAACAGTCAGAAATATTGATATTTCTTTTCTATGTTATGTTTTAATATATTTAATGATAAATATTATATTTTCTCTCAATTGATTGTATTCCAGTGAATACCTGTATACTGTGGGCATTACAACAGCTGTGTTATAAGATATTTATGTTAATCCCATAGATATTTCATTGAATTTAGGAAGGAAACTTATGTGTTATTTTCTTATCTGGTTACAGGATAAAATTGTGTTTTTCTTTATCTTTTATGCATAGTTATGCATGGTAATTACATATTAGATTTGTGATATTTTCTTAATATTTCCCATATACCATCTTAGATTTATGGGCACTTTTGGGATTTTTCTTAGCAGGTTTTCAGGGTCAAACACGTTCAGACTTATGTTTCTCTAGCAAGAAACACGTTCTTACTTATGTTTTTCCCGATTATATTTCTTTTATTTTAAGTTGATGCACTCCTGTATATATAGGGGCTACCATTCACACACCTCGCTTAGAAGAAAACAAGGAGCAGAACCTCTTCCAATCTACATTCAAGCTGTACTACTCCTTACAAAATATACCTGTGATATCCTCTTAATATCATGTAGTTTATTTAAGATAGATATATAATCACTCCTGTTAAGTCACAATTGTGAACAAGAAATAGTCTTTCTTAAAAGTATAGGAAAAGGGGAATTACAATAAAAGACTACTTTGACTAAGCACTCAGGCCCATTGTCACTCCAGCTTTTAACAACTTCTTGACCAGCTACACTGTATTGATTGATGGTCAGTTTATTGAAGATCAGACACCATAACATAGGACAAAACAGAGCCTTGTGGAGGTAAAGCAGGAATTGGATATACTACTTCACAAACGACCATTATATTTACCCGACCTCAACTTGAACCCAATCGAGAATATATGGTGAATCATGATGCAGTGCATCAGAGCATAGAGGGACTTTCCTGGAACCTACACCAAGATGAGCACGGTGGTACATGAGGAGTGGGATAGGTTGAAGTCTGCCAACTAGAACCTGTTAATTAATAGGATATCGGAGAGACTAGTGGAATGTCAGGAGCGGAGAGGTATGCAGGCGAGGTGGTAAATATCTTTAGCATGTCTAGTATCAGAATGTATGAAGAGGAATTCAATTATTATGTTTTGATATTATGGTGAGGTAATGATTGATCCAAATTTGGCGGGGGGGGGGTCACCAAGCTCGAACAATATTGGACCTCGGTCTGTGCACCTTGGTGAGGAATTTAGAGTATCTTACTTCCACTAGGCAAGATCTGTGAGTACTCGAGTATGATAAGTTGTGGTAGACAGGCAGGGTATGATGTTGGGTTACCAGTCCAAGTACTTGTATAGTCACACCCCGCTGTCCCGGATCCTGGTAATCCGGATACCTCGCTGTCTGGTATGAATCTGTGAATTCCGTTCCACCAAAGCCTCACAGGTTGTCCCGGATTACACGTTGTGCCGGACGGATTCTTCGCATTCCAGCCACCCGGGGTAGCGAGGTGTGACTGTACGAGTACTCGAGTAGTTGGTGGAGATGATTAAATTAAGTAAACAAATACTTTCCAACGGCTAAACTACGTTTTGTGAGCGCCCAGCACTTGTTGCAAAGGACTTATCATACTGTACGAGTACTTGAGTGCTCAAGGGGGTAGGTCAGACATGCGGAGTTTTGTTTCAGAGGGGTTGTCTACCCCGTGTAATTCGCCTGCCTCATTTCTTTGTGGACACAGGCTGGAACAAGTATGGTATGGTGCCGGCACCTTAAGACCTACGAGTACTGTATGATACTCGTACTCGAGTACCCTGAGTCTCACGGAGAATCTAGGCCGCTCGTCCTAATATGGCAATATGCAATGCCTAATCGGAAGTTTTTAGTTAATTATTAAGCAAAAACTTTATTTTTCTCCAATACTCGAGTACCGTACTCGAGTACTTATGCAAGTAGGAGGGCTGTATCTAGAAAGGAATTTTTAAAGTACAATTTGTGAGTGTTGTTGCGAGTTGAAATATCCGTCAAAGTTGGGCGTCGTGAGGGTAGATTCTAAGAAGGACTAGAGCACGAGTACCGTAAAGTACGAGTACTAGTACAACGCAACGGAGACTATGATAATGTATCTTTCTCTCCTCGCCTGTTACTTGCTGTGAGGGTCTGGGCTTGGTACGAGTACTCGTAGAGAGAGTTTCGGCAGGGGATAAGGTAAGCTTTGTTTTACTCGAGTACCATAGAGCCAACGTCCGGGACCCAGCCCCTTCCCCAAACACAACTCCGACACCAGCGCCAGCCGCGTTGGGGCTCCTCACCCCTATAGGGAAAGTGTGAGCTTGTGCAGAGCTATTCTCTGCTACAACGTTTCGCATCTCATTCCTCTCCATCTCTTTCGAGCTTGCTCGCCAAAGAAACTTGTTGGAATACATCCCCGTCCAATCGAATAGAACTTCACCCCCTTCTCTACAAACCCCTCCCAAAGATTTCCATCTCTCTCTCCTTCCATGATCCCCATCAGGACGGGGGGGGATGAGCATCATCTTCCCCTGTCACCCGCCATTTCTCTCTAATCCTCTCCGTCATGGATGGGTCCAACCCCTTCTTGCTCAACCGCCCTCCCCAACTACCCTCTAGTATGATACCCATGCACACTTTCACACGAAGTGGAATATGGCATTCGTTTTGTTGCTTATTCCTTCTTTACTCGCTGCTCCTTCACGGTGTTTCGAGCACCAACTATCCATCCATCTCCCACACCCCTTCGAATCTCCTTTGCGCCCCTTTCGACATCACCGTTTTGAGTATCACTTAAACCCTACCACTAGCTCGAGACATGTGCCAAAAAAAAAAACTCACTGCATATACCTTAGGTAGGTATATATCGTTCGAGTCCCCGCCCTCCCTCTTGTCCCTCCCCTCTGCACCTTCTTTCAACTTTCCGCAGGTCCGCCATCGTCACCTTTTCTCCCTCATTTGTCCCACCCCCCTTCCTGTTATCTTCATTCTTGCTCGGACAGGATCCCAGGAGGAACCTTTTCTTGACCGTATTCGGAGCATTCCTAATTGTTTGATATCTGCTGGCATACTCCGGATTTTTATTATAATACTTAATTGGTTTTTGTACCGACTTTTTACGTTCTTCTCTTTTATCCAACACTGTTTTTTCCAAAGCTCCGCGAGCCCCTTTAGCGCAAGAAAACCTTGGGGTTATCATTCTTTGAAGGCCCTAAACGCACCTTTTTTTCGGTTCCTCGAACGGAAGAATACTCATTTCAGAAATCAAACTACAACAGACATGACGTTCATCAGAAAATTCCTCACGTGTGCTTCTGTCGGACTGGCTGCCTTCGGCTGTGTTACTAGTGCTCACCCAGTATCAATACCCTTTTCCAAAAGGGACGCTCACCCATGTCCTTTGGGAAGTGAGGAGCTTCATCACCAGCACAGTAGACGTCAGGCCGGTGCACCCATGTTAAGTGATCTCGACATCTTGCAATTGTAAGCTTTCTCCCCAATCGGGGTCAAGTGGGACATGGAGCTAAATGAATGAACCCTAGTGCCCTGACCCTCGAGCATTTGGAAGCAGAATTTTACAAGGCTGGATTTGCAATGTTTCCTCCATCAGAATTCATGGCGTTGGGCTTGGCCGCGGAGCAGATTGATGGGCTAGTGGCGATTGGAAAGACAGAAGCTGCGCATGTCACCGCCCTTATGGCTGCAATTGCAGCTGCTGGTGCTACTCCCGTGTCACCATGTACCTATGATTTCAAATTCACAGACGCAAAGTCGATGATTGCAACGGCTAAGGTGCTTGAGGCAGTAGGCGTGAGCGCGTAAGATCCATTTATGCCCTCAAGCTGCACATCCGGCCGATCTTAACCTTTTGAACAGGTATCTCGGAGCAGCGCCATTAGTCACCGACAAGAAGGTATTATCAGCAGCAGCATCGATCGTCACCATCGAGTCCCGCCATCAGACCTTCATCCGCACTGCTCTGCGCGAGTCACCCGTCCCCCAGGCATTTGACATTGCAGTCGGTGCCCGCCAGATATTCACACTGGCCGCCTCATTCATCAAATCTTGTCCCGCTGGCTCCGCATTGCCCCTCCAGGCGTTCCCGTCCCTGAACATTGTTAACGCAGCCAACGTCAAGTCGGGATCTACCTTGACCCTTGCCGATACCACTGCGTTCCCCGATGGAACAACCTTCTGCTCGTTCACTTCTGGAGAGGCTGGAACGCAATTCGCCCCGCTCTCCAAGGGAGGTTGCACGGTTCCCCCAGGTTTGGGCGGGGAAGTCTACGTAACAATTACATCGAGCAACACGGCATTGACAGACGATAAGATCCTAGCTGGGTATGCTCCCACCTCTCTACCTTAATATATGAAAAACTAATAAACAACTTTAGTCCCGCCGTCCTATCCATGTGATCTATTTTATAGATGTCACTATTCTCGTTTTTGTTACCTGTGATACCTCCCCCATATTCCCCAAATTATAAATTTTCTTTAGCACTACTCCTGTACGGCATATAATATCAAGGCAAACTGTAATATTGGAAACAAAGAAGAATATCATGATCAAATTTTCAACCTTGATTATTCTCAACAACAACAACCAACTAACTCCACTGTCATTTCCTCGTACCTTCCTACTTGCAATATTTTTTTCCACGCTCTCCACGTGACTCAAAATTTCGTCAAGTTTCTACTCCTGCCCACCATCCAACTGGACACGGGCAAACGCCGCTACGTAAAATATACTCCATCAACAATTCATCCCCATCTCTCAAATACACAGGCTGTCGACTAACGCTAGAAACAATTGTCATTTATGTGCGCACGTGAGCAACATCGGGCTTGCGTGATGCGAACCTAGTGCCATATCTACAAGGATAGAAAAAAACCTATGGTATCATAGTGCCTCCATCTGCTGAATGTAAAACGAAAGATAGTCGGCGTTAGTAATTTTGGCGGTGTGATAGTACCTACTGGATTGGGCTTAGCTGGGTTGGGGTGGAGGGTGATATGGTTTTGGAGTCCATAAATTCTGTGACGGCGGAAGTTTTATGGACTAAATTTACCAGTCTTTAGGTAGGGGAAGTGGAAGGGGGCGTCAAGCGATGTGAGCGCAGGCTTGGCGCACAGAGTGTCACTCGTTGAACAATGAACTCGTGGACGTCGAGCTTAGTTTGTCGGAAGGATGGTATGGAATGATGGCTGCGTTGGACTAGGAAATTTGTATATATATTGGCTCTCGTTACTCTGTTTTAAAACAAATTTTGAGATACCATAAGAGTTGACTTCAGATTACACTTAGTGCTTAACCCCCGTACGTAGCCAGCTTCACTCCTATGCGACGTGCTCCTTGCACCTTTTTTTTATTATTCAAGTTATTATTTTTATACCATGTATTTGTTGTTAAGGTATGGATACAAGGCTTACTCCTATCCCACTATTGATTCCAATATAATATAACGAGCTTGACTTAAAATCTGAGTCATGTATGAAACCCATGTGATTTCTAAGTAAGTTATGTGTACAAATCATCATAACATCATACAACTCAACTGAGTTGTTACAATATATCTCTTATGATCCTTAAAACAGGTCATGTGTACAAACTTCTAATACTATATATGAAATCCTTTATGAGCTATGCCGTGATTGTAACACACTACTAATCTACTCTTAACACTACTATTGCTTCAGAATCTCAGAGTCATGGCCCACTTCCAGTACCTGGAAGTCCAAGTTGATTTCAGACATGGCTCTTTGATACGGAGACCTCTGATTACTCCAATTCCGATTTCGATTTCAATAATTTACCCTCTACTATGTTGAAATTTCTTTCCTATGTCACGTTTCATTATATTTAATGATAAACATTGTATTTTCACTCACTTGGTTATGTTTTGGTTAATACCTGTACACTGCAGACATTACTACAACTGGGTCATATTTACATTAATCTCATAGATATTTCATTGAATATCGGCAGGAAACCTATGCGTTATTTTCTTATCTGGTCACGGGATAAAATTGGGTTTTCCTTTATCTTTTATGCACGGTTATGCATGGTGATTACATATTAGATTTGTGATATTTCCTTAATATTTCCCGCACACCATCTTAGATTTATGCGCACTTTTGGGATTTTTCTTGGCAGGTTTTCAGGGTCAAACACGTTCTTACTTATGTTTTTTCCGATTATATTTCTTTTACTACGAGTTGGCATACTCCTGTATATATAGGGGCTACCGCCCACACACCTCGCTTAGAAGAAGTAAGGAACAGAACCTCTACCAATCTACCTTCAAACCATTACCACTCCTCACAAAAATGTGCCCATGATATCCTCTTAATATCGCATAGTTTATTCAAGATAGATACAATCGCACCTCTAAAGTCACAATTGCGAACATGCTACCTCTACCACATCATCTCAGCCTGACTCTGAAGCAGAGTCTATTATTGACTTGGATTCAGGATCTGTTAATTCTCCTATTCCAGACTATATTACAAATATGATACCCTTGCTAGTAAACAAGGCAACCAAGATGAGGAAAATAATATCTTTCTAGCTATCTTGATTATAGCTAATATAACTTAATATCATACTAGTATACCAAACATACTACCTCTGCCATCAGTCATCTCTGACTAAGGTCCATTGAAATAAACTTTAGAAGCACTAGCTCTGTATATTGAAGTTGATATCATTCTTTACCATAAGCTCCATACTCTTAGACTTTATATATACTTGTCCTAGCACTATATTTCAGCAGCTGCTGGGATGACACTCTCAAAAGTATACAGGATTACATACTTACCAATTACTCCAATCAGTAATCATATTCATAGTTAGGACTCACTTCACCATACTCAATAATGAAAGAAACTTGTTGAATTAGCCACTGCTTTTGCAGAAAATTGCCATAATCCCTATTCCGAAATTGCTCAAATTGCCAGCATAAATATATGTCACTATACCCTTCACTGAACAATATCTTCTGCTGGATACCATCGCTGAATTGCTTAACAGAAATCTTTTCTTTCAAAAAAGACCAAGTTTGTACATTTAACTTTCTCTTATTTATTAAGTTAATTGAGCTATTTACATCTACTACTCCAGTGGGCAAATTGAAGTCTAAATGCACTCTCACAAAGTTCACCTAGCTACTGTCTGATTTCAATTTGCCTATTGGAGTAGAAGTTTGTGTACTGGAGGATGATGTTTTAGTCTTAATTCTATTTTCTTTTTTTGCTTTGGGTTGTACTATTATAATTTACTATTCTTAGGCATGCTTGTTATGGGCTGATATGTATAAGGTTGACATTACTTAAAATGGGTCAAAGATAATCCGGACTAATGTTTAGGCCTTTAATGTTAACCGGGTTCTGATCCGGGTTTGGATAAGATTAGCAAAAATAAAGTACAATGATGAGTGAATTCTGTACCGGTAACTGGCAGAATGCTGGAATGGTAACTGCGATTCACAACGTATGTAGATGTGGTATCTAACGTCAAGATATAAGTGAATATAGTAACCAAAGTTGAGATGCAACTAGATGTAATTAGATGTAACAGGGGCAGAGAGGATGTAATAGGAGGTGAAATCTAATGTTAGAATACTATTCTTTAAATATCAAATTCACAGAAAACAGCTAATACAAAGTATATCTTATGCCTAGGTTATTGCAAAAAGAGTTTTAACATTGTACTTCAAGATTTATCTTGATGGACAAAGTGACTAGATTACAAAAGTCAAACAAGGAGATAGAAGGAATACAAAGTCCAATAGGTATAATAGGCTAAATTTCCACCAATACTAATGCTGAGTAGAGGTTCTTCACAGTGTTAGAAGGCTGGTATTGAGTATATTTAGGACACAAACCATTAGCCTGTATATCAGGTTATTCAGGGTGGAATCTGGCGTCAAAGTTAGCACATATTCAAAACCTTGCCAGACAAGACGACTTTCATTACTGCTGGTAACTTTACAGATAATGGAACTAGGTAGACATTCTTTATACTATTGAATAGCTGGCATAAAGTACATCTAGGATACAAATTATCAGTCTACGTGTTATAGTATTTAGAGCTGAATCTGGTATCACAGTCAGTACATAGTTTGTACCTTACCAGACAAGACCACTTTCATAACAGTCTGTAACTCCACAGATAATAGCATTGTGGAAAAATGCTTTATAACATTGGACAATTGGCATCAAGTAAGGCTGGGATACAATGTGTCAGGTATTGCATTTTGGTATTTAGAGCAGATTTTGGCGTCTAAGGTAACATATAGTTACAATCTCACCAGAAAGGTCCTCTGACATTACAGCCTCTATCTACACTAATATCAATGCCAAGAGAGTGTTCTTTATACCTATAGAAAGCTGATATCAGGTTGGTCTAGGACACAAAACATCAGTTTAAGTGTCATGGTATTTAGTGTGGAATCTGATATTAAAGTCAGCATATAGTCAGAACATTGAAAGATATGACTACTTTTGTAACAGCTGATTACTCTACAGATAATGGCACTCTGAGGAAGTTCTTTACATCATTAGTAAGTTGCTATTAAGTATATTTAGATTGAAAAGTATCAACCTATAGAACAGAGTATTCAGGACGGAATCTGGTGTCAAAGTCAGTACATAGTCAGAACTTTCATAGAGAAGACCATGTGTATAACAGCCTGTATATCTACCAATATTGATGTCAAGTAGACATTCTTTATACTGTTGGAAAGTGAGTGTGGAGTGTATCCAAGTTACAAATTATTAGCCTGCACACAGATGGTAATCAAGACACAATCTGATATCAAAAGCAGCACTTTGCCAGGATACAAAATAGGCTGTAACTTCTTGGAAACTCCTATTAGAAAGATATTCTTTAATGCAATAGAAAGTTGATATCAAGTAGAATGTTATTCTAAATTATGAGCTTTGATGGTACAGGAACTGAGGAGTAATAATAGTTAACAGACACGTAGTTGATGTTTTGACTGTGATGTTGTGTAGTTGTCTAACTGTTAAATGTAATGTAGTCTAAAAACAAAACCTAACAAAATACCTAAGTTGCTACCTGATCCAATGATGACAACTATTGCTCACTTTTCCATTCTACCAGTAGGACATTGTGGCTCCCAGATTCTTCTAGAGACTAAAATAGAATTTGGCAACACATTTCTACTATTTCTATAGAAATTTTAGATTTACTCCTACTGTTTAGTGGATATACCAATGGCTGATATGTGGCTTACTGCTATGATAAAAACTCTTTGCTATCTTGTATCAGGATCTCAGCAAGGATTAATATTGACCATGCTAAATTGAGAGGTGAAAGTTAGTACATTTTTACGTAGGATAAACTCCAGACAGACTAGACATAACTACACACCTTGAACACCCAGGACACAACTGGCTACTAAGAACTTCCAGGTTGCAACTGGCTACTTAAGATAGGCAGGATACATGAGATACTGTAACTGGATATTTGTATCAGGATGTACAGCTGATGTATCTGATACAGCATTTTTTGGCAGATGAACCAGAAGGCTTGAGGAAGAGTTTGACGAGTCATGCCTTCTTCCTAGAGTTAACAACCTAGAGTTAATAATAGTCTGGGGATGCTTTATTAGTGAGTGCAAGGGCTCTCTAATCATATAGGACAAAGCTGTATAGGGGAAGACTATGAATATAAAGGAATATCAAACAGATATTTTACTGCAGCTTAAACAATTCTGAAATGACAAGTCTGTATGCATTTGGGACTATGTTTACAACTAACAAGAGAATATTTACAATTGTGACTTATGAGATGCGATTGTATATCTATCTTGAATAAACTATGAGATATTAAGAGGATATTGCGAGCACATCTTGTGAGGACTGGTATAGTTTGAAGGTAGATTGCTAGAGGTTCTGTTCCTTAATTATTTTAAGCAAGTTGTGTGGGTGGTAGCCCATATATATACAGGAGTACAACAGCTTGTATCATAGCAGCAATGACCGTCTCCGCTACATCTCCAGTGATTGAAATCTCAACACCAAGGAATTATCACCACTTTTCGCGTCTGGTCCTCCCCCAGCGGGGGGACCAGGCCATCATCTTTTATCTTTTTGCAACGGCAAAACTTCTCTCCTGCTTTCTCTCTTGAGGTCTACCCTCATGAGACCCCTCCTTACTCCTTCCTGGCATCCCCGTCGCTGGGTTTCTCTCCTTCCCCGCTTTTGCATTCACCTCGCTTAGCATCAGCACGGCCGGGTTCCTCCTTTTTCCCTACAACAGACGGCTGGGAATACGGTTTGCGGTACGCGATTCCTATGGATTCCTTCTCCTTTACTCCGATCGGTTCGGGTCAGTCCCTCTGCTAGGTCCGGGTCTTGTCCCGCTGGTGGGTACGGGTTAGTCCCACGGTCGGGGGTTGGTGGTTGGTTTTCTCAACAGGCTACGGTCGATTTCGCCTCTCTCCTCCTCTCTGCCCTTTATGGTGGTTTTATCTACTGTGGGCACCGGGGATTAATGGAGACCGCCTAGTTAAGACACGAACACGTTTCCGATAGTTGTTTCGGCATCTGGGTCTACCCCTCCCTCTTCCTCCCTCGGCTCGTTCGGCTGGTATCCTACTACCACCTCTTCGGCTAGCACCCTACTGCTCCCCCAGCTGGCACATTACTGCCCCCCGGCTGGTACCCTACTACCAACTCCTCGGCTAGCACCCTACTGCTCCCCCAGCTGGCACATTACTGCTACTTCTCTCTGGGGGGCCCCAGCCCTGGCTCCTCTCCCTCTGATTGGTATTGCACTGTCTCCGGTCGGTCGGAATCCATCCTTATCAAGTTTCCCGCTCGGCGGGGATCGCGCCATGAATCGGTGCACCTGGTCCTCTTAGGCCCGATCAAGGGTTAGCTTTTCAGCGGCCGGCCGTGCTAAGGGCATGGTTTGGTGGGTATGAGCCTGGTTTCTTTTGTGGTGAGATTTCCGGGGGGGTTTTTCCTTGGGCTTCCTGCTTTTCCTGTTTTGGGTTTCTTTTGGAGCTTAGTTCGTCTGGGCTGTAGGAGGGGCTTGACTCGGGGCGAGATGTGCGGTTGGCTCCATACCAGAGGGGCTTGGAGTTCTTGGCTTTTGCCTCAGACGGAGGAGGGACGCGCGTGTTTACAGGTTTTGTTTTTGCCATAGCTAGCGCTGCATGCAGGTTCTTGTACCTTAAACAATGAATATATGATATAAAAAAAAAAAAAAAAAACAGCTTGTATCATAGTAAAAGAAATGTAGTCGGGAAAAATATAAGTAAGAATATGTTTGACACTGAAAACCTGTGAAGAAAATCCTAAAAGTGTGCATAAATCTAAGATGGTGTGTGGGAAATATTAAGGTAATATCACAAATCTAATATGTAATTACCATGCATAACTGTGCATAAAAGATAAAGAAAAACCCAATTTTATCCTGTAACTAGATAAGAAAATAACACACAAGTTTCCCGCCCATATTCAATGAAATATCTATGAGATTAACGTAAATATGACGCAGCTCTAGTAATGTCCACAGTATATCATACTGGTATTAACTGAAATACAAGTAAGAAATTGAAAATATAGTGTTTATTATTAAGGCCCTGTTTGGCATGACACAGAATAAAAAAACTAAGTTTTAGTGAAAATATTGGTGTTTGACAGGCTCAAAATTATTTTTTTTTTATTCAATAGATGACAATCATTTAGAGCATAATCAATAGTAAGATATTGATAGAATAGGTTATATTTAAAAGTTATAGCATAAAAAGCTTTCCCTCCACTATTACCAAAATGGAACTTACTATTTTTAAAATACATCGATTATCAATCTTAAGTTGAGATTGTTCATCCCATTCGTGTTGATACATGTTTAATGATATTTATAAATAGTAGAATTGTAGGCCAGATTATTGAGAATCAGAATATTCAGAGAAAATTTATTAAAAAACCTTTTTTTATTATAAACATCTATTACTTTACAGTTAATTGAATACATAATTATAAGGATGAAATATATAATATATTATTGGAAACAAACTACTACATAATGCAACTTCTGAAATAGTATAAATTAATTTTTCAACATGTATATAATTTGATACCAAAAAAAGAAAGAGTTATCCCTATCCTAATTGTCTTTGATGAATTACAGGCTAAAATAATACTGAGAATAAAAAAACAAAGTTTTAAAATACCATGGTATTTTTGTATCTATCAAACACCCCTTGAAAATTTTAGTTTAATACAGAAGAAAAAACTGAGAATAAGTGAGAAAAACTCAGTTTTTCTGACATGCCAAACAGGGCCTAAATCTGTTGAAACATAATATAGGAAAGATATTTCAACAAATAATGCTTCCTCTCACTACATTAGTACTACAATAATTAAACTACAGAAATCTGGCCTCTACAACTATCTTCTGCTCGGGCATGTGACATCTCCTGACCTGAATCCAATTGAAGATATTTGGAGATTGATGAAGTTGTGTATTGACCAACTACTTCTTTGAATACAGAATAATGCCGATACGCAAGGTACAATTGGCCACCAGTGCAATGCCATTACTGAACATGATTTAAGATAAATTCTCCATACTATGATTGATTGATTTGATACAGTAATTAATCCAAATTGTTGTCATACCAAATACTTGCTACTTATCAACTCCCTCTCAGTTTCCCTTTCTCACTCTCTGTTTCTCACACACATACTCTCTCTTTCCTTATTATTATTATTATTATTATTATTATTATTATTATTATTATTATTATTATCAACTTTATCTGCCTCAATTTGCTCCACCTACTCCTACTACTACGAGCACCTCTAGGACTACTCCCTAATATTCCTCCAATGTACCCTTTAATACTCCTCTAACTTGAACACCCCTGCCTCCCATTTTACAATTTGTAGTTTTTAAATTTATCCTTTTACTCACAATATCTTTATTATCATTGTTCATTTTATTGGCTTTTCTTTCTTCTTCTTTTATTCCTTCTAGCAGCTGTGTTTCGGTCTCTTTGCTGTTAGAGAGAGTGCCACTGATTGGACTACGGAATACGGAAAATAAGTACAATCAGTAATGGCCTGTAATCCTGTAATAATCATGATATGTTTGGTTCTTTAGTTTGTGCTTTCTTGAATTCAATAGATCTTATTTGGACAAAATTATGGTACACCTCTGCAAGCGCTGTACGACCGCTCTTTAGCCTCTGATCCCTGCTCTGTACCAGATATTCATAATCTACCCTAGTACTAGGATTCTTAGTTCTGAGTGATAACTAGTGACACCAAAGTTTGTAGTTCACCGTTGTCATCACACAACAGTGACATGCCTAAACTCATTCTTTCAGGGTCACCCAACACTCGCACGGTATGACATTCTTACAATCGTGGAACGCCTAATTACATGCCCCGTCCAAATACACACTCGCTACTGATTGGCCAAATCCTAATGGTCATTGCCTCTCGTAGAAGCCAATCGGTGGATACAAGTACTGTGTATTTGGCCGGGTCGTGGATTTGGGTGTTCTGCAATTGCATCAACGAACTGTTCAAAAACGCTCCAGAATAAATCAGTAACCTATACTCCATCACTACATTTATAATATCTGCAAGAAACTCAGCAACTCTAGCTTCCAGAGCATAGGAAACTATACCACCTTATTCAATGCTCAGCCAATACTGATATTGTAGTCTTGTTCAAGGTGAATTGTACAGTATGATACCGGAAAAGTCGATACTGCGACACCTGTCAGCTACGGTTGGGGTCTCAGAACCTAGCTAGCCCACCCCTGTACGGGCTCTTATTAAGCTCAGCGCCAACCCCCTACTTCCAAAGTTACAAGTATTCCCCAGGGCTACCGCGAGGATAGACCTAACTTAACCCCGCAGATACCCCGCAAGGTAAATCACTGGGTGGCAGAGTTACCATCAAACGAACGGCAAACCTCAGGTATCACTGTCCAGTACAAGCAAGGCTCAGGTGATCCCTGTACTAGGATAATAGATTAGATTGATCTATACTGGTGATAGACGTCCAATATGACCGGTGGGTGGCCCTCTGCTCTGCCTGCTGATGAGAATACAAGCTAATATTAACAGGCGGTACGTTCATTGTGGATAGATTAATTAGACTAGCTGAAAATATACTAAAAAACTCACTGGACAGCTTCGCTTTGGTTGTGCCCTCCGGGAGGAAGTCCTATCGAGGGCGCTCTCCAAACGCTCATCACTGAAACTATTCCACCCCACTTCAGCGATGAGAACGTACCGGCCTTCCGTCCGCACATGACAATTACTTCAGACATTCCGGACAGCTTGGATCCCGAGGAGGTCTTGGAGAAGATTTCTTTGAGGGGTCCGTTCGAGGTTAGCTTCAAGGAGCTTAATATCGGGTAGGTGTCTTTTCAAGAGATCTGTGTGAGTTTTGTTAAGGTCTTTAGGAAAACCTACTACACTCGTGGAACCCTACATTTAGAACGCACCCCAGCAATCGTTGACCTAGCTAGACAATGTCGAATATTGTTTGCTAACGGCGGGACGGAAGAAGAGGCTGTTGATAAATGGGAGAAGGAAGTCTTCACACCTCATGTTTCGTTGGTGTATTCCGCCATGGATCCGGTGCCACGCAACATACGTAAGGCTATCGTGCAAGAGATCGAAGAGGCTAATGTTGGGGTTTTGCACTGGGATGGTCCAAAGGGGAAGATGAGGGGTTGGGGAGGGGGTAGTATTGCTCTGGTATGATGGCGGTTTTCATTCTACGATAATGGGTGGCAAAATATTCTGACATCTCGGACAGGTCTCAACCAACAAACCCATTGAAGAGTGGGAGGCCATGGCTGAGAGGGCATTGTAGCAACCTCCAAGTGGCTAAAGGAGCTTCTTTCTTGTTTGGGTAAGATTTTGTAGGCTAGCCCGTTTCTGTAATTCACTCTCTAGTTATTTGAATGGGTGACGCTCTTACTCGCAGAACTCCTACAACTCGTACGTGATCATTGCGCGTGTAAATTGGGAGCTATGAATTTGAATACGTAGAGCCTTGTCGGTATTGAACGCGCATTTCACGGAATCCTCCCCCAGCACTCTAGGCCACCATTACATCCCTTCCTTCTGCCGTCTCCATCCGGCGTCAGCACCGAAGTAGTCCTCAATCCCTACCTCGCTCGTGGGATCGAAAGGCGCTCCTCTAAGAGGTAATTATTCTTTAGAACGTCAAGTTAAGTTGGCATCCGTATCACTGACAGAGATTCCTCTGGCGATAGACTACTACTGGGACAACAGGGCCCATACTTAACTCTTCGAGATATCGAGTACCCTCCTTCGAGGGGCTCCCTAGGGTGCAGCCTATCAATGGAATCTGGTCTTTCATAGAAACGCACGACGGCTCGCTTCTAGAGATCGGACAGGGCGAATTTAATGGTGACCTCAGCTGCTATATCCCAGCCCAATCCTGCCAGCAGTTCTGACTCCACTATGCTATCTTACAGCCACTATCGCGCAAAGCAGCTAGCGTGGAATTTTACGTTGATGACCAAAGGATTATGCCCAATTTCCTTCAATGCAGGGAGCTTCCGGAAGTCCTAAGATTCAGCCACTAGACTCTAGGATAACCTCACGGTATATACACGAGGCGCGCAATCGAGACGAGAACCAGGGAAATATCTGGAAGAGGGATGTGTTCCTCGCATTGGTTAAGATTGTCACAAATTGTTCCGATGACCTAAGAACAGGGGCTCAGATATGGCACAATTGAGTGCCGGGTCTATCGCTGAGAGAAGGTATTGGGTTGTGTCTATGGGGTTGATTCGGAGCGTTTACTCCCTCACCGCTTAAATTGTATCGAGGGTTCCCGAACGGGCGACATATTATCCATGTTTCGCGAATTGGGGCAAATATTGAGACAACCCCAAAGAGAAGGCATATTGTCAGAAGTGTCGATCCAGAGGAAGCACCCTTTGCTTGGTTCAAGGTCCATTATCGTTCACGAGAGTATCTGGAGCGGAGATTCAAGTTTGAAAAGTTCGTGCAGCATTCGACGCTGAGAGAATTTTCGCGGATGATTCACCTCTCAGCACACGACGGGCTACCCTCGCCAGACATTGTATGTTGGAGCTCACCCAGGGGCCGTGCCCGGGACTCCGGAGCCAGGCTCGCGAGGCTTTATTAGCTCGCGTGGAGTTGGAGATTACCGACTCCTTGCCAACCTTCGCGAGGAAATTCGGAAAGCCAGGGATAATGCGGAAAGACTGCGAGCCAATGCACGATGGAGTGATGGAACATTACAGGTGGTTGCTCAAGAAGACACATGGGATCACAATGATAAGAGTTGCTCCGGTGAAGGCGGTGTTCCCCAGGTTAATTGCAAGGAAGAAGAAAGAAAAATGAGCGAGACTAGATTTAGCTATCGCTCATAGGAAGGATAGAAGTAGGGAATTGGTCTGATCGTTTCGAGTATCCTAGAATACACTAAATTGAACCCGGCATGAGAACATGTTTCTTCCCCCGAAGCAGGATATAAGAACATCTTGTAAGCTTATCCAATGACTCACCCGGTCCTGACACCTATCGATATTTCTCCCACTCCCACTTGTGCGAGCGAGCGATTCCTCGAACCCCATGGACTCTGTTGAAAATGGCAGTTAAGAACCCGTAGCTGGAGACTGCGGTGGTGTGCGTACCTCTCATGTGAGGACGCGTAAGCAGTGAAAAGTTTTCACCTCTCTATGTTTTCCCTTCCTTCCCTTCCTTTCTTTCCTTCTCAACAAGCAAGAAGAAGTCAACCAACTCCACTCCACACCTCTTGTACGAAACTCTCCTCACTCCTCTTTCTCTCTTGTTTTGCACATACAATACAAGGTTCTCTCATTACCATCAGAGCCAACTCTGTCCACTGCGTAAAACCCACCATGCAGTCATTACTGTTGCATTGACTACCGGTTTATCCTGTCCGGTCTCGTCAAATTTCCAACAGACTCCACAGACTAAGGCCGAGTGATAGAGTGTGATCTGCAAAGATTATTACCGACATTCCACGAAGTGACCACGCACCAGTTCTCCCTTGGATAGATAGCGGCAATAGGAAGTGTTCCCCCCAATGCTGCTGTGGGTGCCCCCCGGTGGGGATGGGGATAAAAAGCTCCGAGCGTGCTTGTAAGATGTGTATGATACAAGTGCACGCATACTCGAGGATACCTGTGCACAGTCCACAACCGGGATCTCCCACAACCTCAAGTCAATGACTCCAAAGGCACCCATCCATTTGTCCATCTGTCAGCGACCCTCCGCCCCGACGCAGCATCAGCAGCAAGATCGAGGTTAAACTTGAGTAGGAAACCCCCCGGCCTAAATAATGGATCGCACCATCACGAAAGCACATTCCCGCCCATCCTTGCCTCCCCCCGTTGGCCAGGCTGTTGGGTGAGCCGATGAAATGGGAGGACAAATGTGTAGTGAGTTGGCTTGATGTTGTTGGAAATAGTGGATGCTGCTCGGCATGCTCACTGTTCTCTTGCCCGCCGGCATATCCGTTGGCTGGTATATCCGGCCGTTTACACCACTACCCGCCCGTCTACTCCACTACCCGTCCACTGGCACCACTACCCGTCCGTCCACCCGCCATCGGTACATTTGTCGCCCCTTCGCCTGCCTGTCCGCTTATTCGATGTATGTTCCCGGAGCTGGCCGTTTGCCCGTTCCCGCCTGTTCGTTCTCCTCCAGCCACTTGCTTTGTTGTGGCGGACGTTCTTGCTATGCGCTTTGGAAAAGTGCTTCCGGCGGAAAAGGATAGGAACTTCAAGGGAGTTCTAGACTGTCAGAAGCAAATCGATATCGTTCTTAGGTAAAGAAGAAAGGGAGGGAGGAAGAAAAAAACAAGAAACAAGTCGAGGTCGATAGATTCAGACTTTTCAGACTTCCCCACCCACATGGCGGGTTATCGCCAAAGCTACGAATTCTCATCCATCGATCCATCCGTTCCCAGTAGCCTGGACCAAAGATAAGAGCATGTTACCCAAAACCCGGCTTCCCTTGTGGGTAGACCCGCACGACGATGCTGGGATTACCTGTATTTTAGGAGCTATGGGAACATTAGGGAAGGAAGGGGGGGTTCCGGCCTATGCGTAACATCTGAGAATGAGGTCATCACACATTTTCGTCAACAACTGAGCGCCAACATGGCACCACCACCAGCAGAAGCAGCAGCAGCACAATTCAGTACCTGTACCTTAAATAAAATAAAATATACACGCTTCAACTCTTATCACATCCGACCCACTCTTTCTACCCACACCCCCCTACCCAACCCCCCGGCGTCACAATGGACCTATTAAGCATACTAACAAGTACGACCCGCATGCTGCTGCTGTCGCCGGCACTATTCATGCTCAGGCTTGTGACAGCGGTATTTTTGCCGGTGATTATCATGGGGAATTACTTGACCAGCTTGGTATTTGGCATACTTTGTTTGCCGTTCGTAGTGTTTTCGCGGTTGCAGGTTTCTTCTCCTCCCCCCAGTTCCCTCGCTCCAGTACCTATCCTATCAATCTAGATCGAAGGCATGTCGGAGATGGATGGATGGATGGATGGGCTGAATTAATGATGGATACGCACTAACAGGAATTATACGTCTTTTGCGGCGTCGCGGCGGTCATCGGTAATCCCCCCTCCCCCCCGCCTCTAAAAACCCAACCAACTAACCCACCCAATAGGAATATCCACAGGCGCGATCCTAGGCTTGGCAAGCTACTTCCTCACCGATACTCAAGACTCCCGCGCCGGGCCCGCCGCGTCCAGAACACTAGGACGAGCAGGACTCAAAAATGAGCGAATTAGGAGCGCGGCGAAGAGTGCTACAACTACTCCCAATACCGGTACGGCGAATACGATGATGCCTGGAAGGGTGCTTTTCCCGCAGGCCATCCCTACGATACTCGAGGAGGAGGATGAGGATTCGCCGTTTTTGGTTGGCGGGAAGCAGAGGGCGGGAAGGGTGAAGAGGACGACCGGATGGTCGAGCGAGGATGAGGAAGAAGACGAGAATTCTGGGTAGGTACAGTACAGTGCCTTAGGCAGGTCCTATGTGCATGATGTGATGCAGGGACGATAGGTGATGCGTGATCGGATACCATAGACGGATGGGTTGAGATGGGTTGTGCTCAGTTTTTTCATTTTCATTTTTCGTTTTTCATTTTTCATAAATTTTCTTATCATAATTCGCAATGGGCCTTACCGGCATTTGTGGTGTCTGTTCCAGCAGTAATGTATTCTTTCTTTCTTTCTATTCCGTGGTCCGGTTCTGGCGTGGCGGGTTTTTTAGTCTATTGTCCATATCATATCCTACGAGTACATACTTGAGTACAGTAAGAGTACAGTAGACTACTAGTACAGGTACTGTACGAGTACATACGGAGGTATAGCCCCTACAGTAAGGGTATTCAAAGTTGAAAAGATGATTTTTCAGTAACGAGTAAATACGGGAAGTTGCATTAGGTTACTTTATGGTGTTAGCCAATAGCATCCATACATTTTGGGTAGCATATTTGAGTGTACTGAGGTAACTTAAGGTAAAGTATAGATATTTTCACCAATCTTACCGATACCATAAAATCTCTGTTATTGTTAAGAAAAAGTCAAAATAAAGAGTTTTATTGCTAGAGAAAGTAGAGAATTATTTTCAATGTATACTCTAATATTTTAGAATTTTCTTCTGATTTTTTAAAAATTTCTTTTCATATTATGTATCAAGTCTAGGCTCTGGTAGAGTTCGGTTATACTGAGTTTTGAGGGAGATAGAGTTCTCTTGACATTGATATCTACTCAAAAAAAAAGTATGGTATGGTAAACTAAAGTATTGGTAAATTAACTGTTTCTGGATATGTCAAGCTTATATAAAACATTAATGTAAGCTAAGTTTTTTCAAGTTTTTTAACTTTGAATACCCCAAGTACTTGTATTGGTTATTTTACAAGTACTAAGAACTGGTGTTCTGCGCGCAGGTATGTTCCGCCCAATACAAGTAGGGAGGTTGCACACGGAGACCTATGTGGCTGTTAATAGAAAGTAGACATTGGTCATCAAATGAGTTGGCACGACAAGTATAAGCAGCTTAGCACACAGATGACTACCTTGTATTATCACAACCACATATGTAAGAAGTGAGATGTATCAAAACAGCATACCTTACTCCAAGCAGGATATCCATTTTCTTCGGACATCAGCAAAAAAATACCCCTGTCTGATGTGCCATTGCCACGTCTAGATGTCTCCCTATTACTCATTACACTCCATATGTCCTGTGTGTTATATCTTTCTTGCTGTTTCTCCGCCTCGTCCCGTATGTCAGCTGACATTCAACGATGCCTGAGCCACACCCTGTGTGCTTCGGACCACTGGACTTGCTGCTGACATGTCTGTCTACACCTTAGGTCTGTCCTATGTCTTGACACTTGCTGCGATTCCCATTCCTCTGGGCAGTGTCTGATGCCGATATCAGTGACTTTACATTCTTACTCGTATGCTCATATTTGTCACTACGGAGTCCGTTATATGGATATCCTGTCTCTGTCCCTGATGCCGTCATGTTCTGCTATGCTTCGAACGCTATTCATGTTCCCAGCCGGACATCCCACTCCATCCTACAATTATTATTGCTATCACGGGTTTGCCAGATGAAGTCATCACTTTCCATTCTTTTCATACTCTATTTCTACTAGTAGCATGTTTTCTATAAGCTCTCAATGCTCAGACAGTGTTGCCGTCACATTTATCTTTGCCTCAGCTCCTTTTATAAATTACTCACCATGTTGTACCGGCCCTGTAGTACTATAATCAAAAATGAGGAGATTTGGTCCAGCTCCATTGCTCGATGTTTGAACAATAGTCTTGGGCCAAATCCCAATTTTTTTTCGACATGTGAAACATCTCTGTAGCTACGAGACCACCTTTCACAATATAGAGCTCATCAAGGGGCCATCATTTGATCTAACGTCGGGTCAATATATCTCATGGAACATTTATAAATTGATCTGACTGTTAACAAGCCACAACCTGTTGACTTCTGGGATTTGGTAGGCTCTACCCATGATAATGCCAATATCTACGATCGTAAACTTTCAGTTATCTGTACTCCCAGACCGCTTGACTGTGATGAGACTTTATAACTCTGATAGGCGTTCAGAGTTATGTACGCTCAAGATCTCTACGCTTGCCAGTCGGTGGACTTTATCTTGGTAATGGCAGTCTTGGAGCTTGAATAGGGTGACGAGTTTCCCAGGAAGACAGCTCTGCAGCGTACCATACATCTTGTCTGTACTAGTTTGTACCCAAACCCAATCTGCGACTTGCAATTTTTCAGAATAGCTCAGAGCCCTTACATTGTGCCTGGTGGATGTTGTAAATGTCTTTTTCCAAGAAAGCTAGAACAGGAATCTCAAGCTGCGTAAGAAGTTCAGTAGGAAGGCGTCGAAGTATTCCATAATTGTCAGGAAGGTAGGACTGAATTGTTAGGCCCCGCTAGTTATATCGAATCAACTTGATACACAGAGCCTTGCTTGAGATGGAGAGATAATTGCATAAATCTTCGAGGTTAGCTATGTCACCTCAATGTCTGTTTAGGACCCTACGACATGAGAGCATAGGAGAATCTAGATTAGTTTTGTTCAAAAGAGCCATGGTATCAGGTGTGAGATCTGCTGAACAGGGTCACAAGAAGGTCAGGTTTAGAAGTCTCATACGGATCGTGTAGTGTCGCCGATACTGGTAAAGATTCTGCCATGCGGTGTCATTTTTATTTGAACATTGCCATCCATCTTTGATTTGTTCCTTGTGAGCTAGCTCACTGAACTCAGTAGGATACTGAGGAATGTTACCAAACCGGTATACGTGATCATGGAAGTGACCAAGTAGATGGAGCTTGATAAAGTTATAATGAGATTCGGCATATATCAATTCCATACGCTGGTTGTCCTCTTCTGCTCGTTGGTGTTCATGCACATGGCGCTGTGTGGATCAGACGCCAGAATAGTGGAGGGACATTTTTTGATTTCGTAGCATGGTACGCTGATCCAGAATTTTCATCCTCGTGCATTTAGACATTTTATACTCCAAGAAGATATTCTTCGCAGTGTGAAACTGATTGAGATATTGATCCATATAATCTCGGGTCTCACTTGTATGGCTTCGGTATTGTACCATCACACTAAAATTGACTAAGAGCCAGACTCAGGAGATTGCGTGCCGCAAAGGTTGACTTTGCATACTCTCAGGTCCTGTCAACGCCACAGCAAGGACACATAAAAGACAATGTCCCAAGTTTCTCATCACCTTCACTTGCAACTGCATAACCTCACGGTAGGCTTTCTTTGGTAAAAAGATTCCGGGGTACAGTGCTAAAGCTTTCCACTCATCATCAAATGCTTCCAGCCGTCCAGATTTTCTAAGAAACCCTAGAACCCAATACATCATATGCTTGAACAGTCTGAGATAGACAGTATAGAGTAAATTAGGCTGGTGCAGATTAGCAGCGAAAATACGAGAAACTTGATAAAAAATATTTCATCTGATCTTGAAACTACGAGTGTCAAATGTGCTGTGGACATCGCCTGGAGTGGACTCCTCAGAGCCATCTAGAAATTCTTGCTCCAGGAGCTCGTATCTCATATAATCTCTAGCAGGATACCTCTTCCGAGTATTGGACCCTAATATATCTGGAGGTATCTCCCATTTTGGACAGGTATTTGATTTTACTTCAGGTAGCGCAATGTTTTCTATATGGTCAGCAATCAAGGGCTCGAAGATTGGGAAGCATCTCTCAACATTCCCGTCCGCAAAATCAATTGGGACAATATCAAGCACGGTGTCTTGTAAGAGCTCGAACAGGAGCTCAAATACACCTTGTAGTGTCTAGGCATTGATTTGCCTCTAGTGTTCTTTTGTGGAAGAGGACGATTGGAACTTGGATGGAAGGGGCAAGAGGGCAAGAAGGAGAACTTCTATCGTTGCAGGTCTGTTACACTTGGCCGACGGCAGATTTCCCATTGTTATATATACTGGCCACGCCTTTTTGTCTCTGGAGAAGTTGCTGAGATGTGTCTGAGCTGACATTCCAATGATAGGAATCATGGTCGTCCCAGATGGGAGTGTTTCCTGCAGTCAGTTAGCAGCTACTTTGGGGGGAACGGGATTTATAAGCTGTGGCACATTCCTGGAACGTCCTACCACCAGTCTCCCATATGCATTTCCATATATACTCTTAATTCATTTGAATTGCGTTCCTACCACGCGGCATAAATCTACTCATCTTTGTAAGCTATCTGCCGAAGAAGATATCGGATACAGTCTACAATATTACAGCAGAAGTAAGGTAATGTCCTCATACTGTCTTTGACTTAAGCTTCGATCCATTGTAGATATGAGCTGTACGGATCCAATGAACGGAGATGGTTCTCAAGTGTAGACATTGCGCTGGAGGCAATATCTGCTGAATTACCTAGCCCATTTGAAAAATATTTGTTGACCCTCGCCTTAGATACCCTACTTTGTATTAACCAAGAAGCAAGTTTGAAATGGTGCACGCTAGCGAATAGTGCCCCTGGGTCCTCACATAGATTTTGGTATTCCTTCGCAAATTCCTTCACATATCCAATAGATGCCCCTCCATAAGGATAATACTCCAGTTCTTCTGGGGCAGGAGACGCGTCGACTATAAGTTGCAGTTCGACATCAAAGATATATGCAGTCCCGTTGCTATTTGTATCAGAAGGGCTGATACCGAGATCGATGTCTAATTCATAGTTGGAATCCAGCCGATGATTCGCGTCGGTCAGAGCCTTGTACAGCAATCTGTGCTTTTCAGTGTCCATGATACCCAGCGCTGGGGGAGAATATGTTACGTCCGACATGAGAAGATTAATGAGATCAGCATGTTACTTTTGGAGGTGTTTCCGAAAGGGATCGGCACTGGCATATTCACGTTAGCAAAATGAACATTTCATGGGCATTGTGCGATTTAGTTCTGTGACATTCGGGAGTTTTCAAGTTGGTGTATTATGAAATGCTGCAAGAAGGAGAATGCTTACCATTTTGTACATAGTCTAGGATTGCAGTCAGAGCTAAGTTTAGTCAATCTAAGATGCAGCTAAGGGTCAATTCTGTTTAGCACATGGTATGAGGACTCGGATATCAGGTGACTTGGATTCAAGTTGTATGTGTTCAACAGGCAATGCAGAAAGGCCTTACATACCTTGAATGTGGGAAACAGAATTCCTAAATTATCTGCAAACTTTTTCATGATGCCCAGAATGTCGGGAGGTGTGATATTTAATGTCAATTAATCACGGCTGAAAGGTCATACCAAGGAGAATATTCATGATACTAGCATACACACTATTCGCAAGTTCTGCAGTGCTGACAACAACACTCTGAACAATCCTGAAGATATGGCCCAAAACAATAACCACAGGCAGTACGTTCACATGCCTACTATTCTAAATGGACAGATAGCTCCACCTGGGCACATCTACCAGCTTCCCGCCATTGCTATTCTTGGAGCGATTACCCCTGCCAGTACCGGTAGTCAATTTATTAACCTGTATAACATGAGACTTACCATTCACGAGGACAGTGATGGAAAAGAGCTGTACACGGTGTGGCGCAATACCGCCTAAGCCCAGATGTTAGTAAGGAATTTTAAGAATAGTACCACATTCCTGGAGGCTGATTTTAGCATGATTTTCTATGGTATGTGGAGATTATGTCACGCTTGCAATTGTCTTGTGAGGGCTGGGGCCAATAATGTGCTCTGGAGATGACAGATCGAAGAAGCCATGATTGCACTCATCAAGGACTGTGGCAAGAAGTTAACCGACACTCTTGCGAAAAATCCATTACCTAAGTCGGTACCTGGTGTACCAGTAATCATCCAAGCGGAAGTCCTCTTTGACCAAATAATGCTACCAATAGGGGCTCCGGCTCAATTGGGCGCGCATCTACAACAATCTTAAGCTCCTGATACGCCATACACTTAAGCTCAGGTGGACGTGGTCGGGACCACTGGAGGTGACCACGAACTGACTATGCTCAAAATATGTCGCCCAAAAGCCTCGGTGGAAGGTGACCAACATGATGATAACGGGGATCTCTATAATCCACCTACAATGAAAGGAGGTCTACAAGCAGCCCCAATCGAAGGTGTCAAGGTGGCCAGAAGTGACTAACCTCCGGATACGTAGAAACGATGTCGTCAAGATGCTCCAGTGGAAGGTGAGCAACTTTATGAGGATGGGGATCTCAATGATCCACATAAAACGAAAGCGGGTTAACAGGCAGGCCCAATAGAAAGTATCGAGGTGGTCAGAAGTGGTCAACATTCGGATAAACTGAAACGACATCGTCAAGATGTCCTGGTAGAGGGAGTCAGGGTTACTGCAGGCGGTGAAGATACTGACGACCCCCATGATCATCTCCAGGTAGCAGCCATGAACTTTTAAACTGCTTAGTTCTTTTCTCTACAAATGATTGGATTTGAGTTTATACTTACTGACAAAAAATATAGAATGGAACACTTTACTTGGGCACCCTCGTGCAGTGAGTATTGTTTGGGTCCAGCTATCATTTCGGGATAGAGGTCTGCACAGAGATGAGAGGAGGTTGGAGGAAGCGCCACCCAACTGTCAATTTGTTTATTAAAGTTTCCTGCATATCCATGGAATAAGATTTGGCAAGGCAGATTCGACAAATCGTCCCAGCCTGTACACAATCATTTCAAGATGAGTTCCTGTATGATAGGTTCACTGTATCCTGGGAGCAACAGGTAAAGGACGCAAGTTGATCTGCAAGCATCGCACCGAACTGCTTTCACAGTTCAACTTTATCTTCATTGACCGAAGTCAATCTATGCGCGCCTGGCTACTCTCCAATCAGGTACAGAATGATTATCTGGATTGCTTGGTATATTGTTACCACGATAAAGGCGATATGAGGATGCAAACACCACTGCTGAGCGGGCTCTCGTATATTGGAGAAGACCACATTCCTCTAATGGGTGGCAAACCACATTCCAGAGTGCGCTAATTGCATACCAGGACAATTGTGCCTTATGTGCAGACTCAAGACGGTCAGAATAATGACTCTGTCCTATAATTTAAATCAATTCCGGTAGCCAAGTGTTTGAGCAATGGACTGGAAAAATAGAGCTAAATTGTCTTTCCGTCTTCTCCTTAGATGTAGCTGAGTCCATCATTCTTTTGCATTTTACTTATAAACATATCCCTCTGATGTTCAATTTTTACATGGAATCGATACCGCATTGTGAGTACGGTGAAGAGCTATCGCTAGGGTCAGTGCTAGGTAAAATGTTTTAAGCCGCACACCAGCCTTGATGCCAAGCAACGTACCCTACTTCTCTTTTGAAGATGCTACCACACGTTTCTTAGTGCCCAATCGAGAATGCGGCTTAAAACTGTATTTCACAGGGATTGACAAAAAAATGATTTCAGCCAATATAGATATCATGATACGTTTATAATCAAACTATCTCTACCTGTACGCTAAAAATCTAGTGGTCTGAGGATATTTCTCAATGTGTAACATGCTCTCTCTATAAACTCCCCCATGTCCAGTTAGATGTGCTACAACATCTAGTATTCCGGGCTTGTAATCCCCTGGGACTTCTTGATTGTACACTCTGACTAGAGTATAAGGCACTCAAACTGCTAACCTCATCACTTTCCACCCCATCTCGTCAATATCGTTCCCATCCTTCTCCACACCAGTGCAAGATCAGCTGAATCAACGTCCCTGGCGAGGATGTACTCACATCCCCCCTACTGTATCACTGGTATCACAACCTATCTCTCACTCATCCTCCACGTCCTATTTGCACCTCTTTTTGCCCCTTTTTTTTGAACTGCACACTCCAGTATGTGAGCAAATAAAACAACACTCCCCCAACCCGTACCTCCCGTGCCTCCCAATGGTTTCCCCTACATGTCCAGTGTCTCCCAATTTGTTTCTTCAGTTTCTACTCCCCTCTTTCGAAAAAAGACAACTGAAATGTTTTGAAGCCGGCTGGTGCAAATGTCATGGTATGGCCCATTGAATCTTAGATAACCAAGCATATTAACGTTTCTTCTTTACACAGATTACCTGTTATTCAACTTGCAGACAGTGAGGTAAGGAGAGGCAGGTGTCTCACTGTCCCACGGTGAGACTCTACCGCTGAATCTGATGAAAGTAAGATCAGGAGTGGCAGACGTCCCGCTGTCCAGTGCTGAGACTCTGACGCCCAACCTGAAGAAAGCGAGATCTGGAGACGCAAGTGTGCCACCACCCTGCCCCACCAGTCTGACATACGTCGCAAACGCCATTCTGTTCCCTGGAGACCCCGCCCTGAAAGCTCCCCTGATTAAGAGTAGGAAATTGTCCCTAATCAGTATTCCAGCTCCTTGAGTTAGAGCTAACCGTCTATGACAACGGAATTCCTAGTTTGAGTACACCAGAGAATCCTGGCGGTGGAGGACTACTTGTCAGTGAAAACCTTAAGTTATACTCAGTAGTCAGATTTTGATATACTAACATGTGTACTTCTATAAGGGGGCACAATAGCGATATCACCTACGCCAAAAGTTGGTGTAGGTTCCAGAACCTTTGTGTCAGCACTGCTCAGTACAGAGCGCGGTCTGAGGAGATCAGGGCCCACCTGACTGAGCACTCCTTAGACCTCCGGCACTTGACTGCCTCCAGATTAGAGTCGGTAATAGAATTGGCCTGCTCCCTTCTCCCAGTCAAAGCCCGTATTGCGCTCATTAGAAATGAGCACGAGGATAAGGACGTCGGGGAAGTTGATTGCTATTGGAGGCTCGTGGTCCCTGATATGGCCAAGAAACTTGAGACGGCGATCGAGTAAAAACTCACAGAGTAGGCTATGTTGGCGGATGTCAAGGGATCCCTGAGTAAGTTCACGTCCATTCCTGTTCCCCTAGACTTATGCTAACATACTTTGTTAGTGGCTCAATCCAATTGGACCTCTCTGTACTGTCCATGGGAGGTACCAATCAACATCATTCACTGAATGGGTGCACCACTGGGCCATCTGTTGCTTGACTATCCCAGGTATTCCGTAGACCCCAACCGTGGAATCGTTAGGGGAATCTTGGAATAACCAAGAATAAAAAATGTGCTCCAAGTAGTCAAGGGGCAACATGTGGAGAAGCCGATCGGGTGCCCCTGGTACCTTATCGGCACGGCGGGTGTGGGTGCATGGTCTTTTGACTAGGCATGCTCGACATCTCTCTGGTTAAAACAGCTCATGTTGCTTTATAAAGATGATAACCTTCATGCGTGGATGCTCACAAACACTGGTAAAGATCCCCTGGAGCTCATAGTTCTTCAGTCGCATAAGGAAGACGTCGGTGTACCGATCTCCAAGCCTGCCAATGGAAGATACATCAGCAAAAAAGATTACCTGCATCCTGCGCCTTCCATGAGCCTAACGCACGGGACACTCAAGATGCTAATCGTTAATCAGGATGTGACATTAGTTTGATGTTGTGTCCTACTTTCTGTCCCATGATGGCCCAACATTGGCACTTATGTCCCCTGTGTTCTCTGAACAACTGATCCTCGGCATTTGCGTTCACACCACTGACCTCCTTAGCTACTGTTCCACCCTGAGGATATCCTCTCGCTTCCTCCCCTGTCCCGACTAAGTGTCTGGCATGCTTGCTATGCATGGACATCTCTTCTTTGCTTACTCATGTCTAGATAACCTCTGCTTCCACTCTACAGCATCACAATTCTCCGATGCTACAAGCCGCCATTTTGGCGTCGCGTGACGTCCACCCGTTTATCATGATTCTCTCTGCCTAGTATTCCCAGCATCAAGATCCTTGCTTCCTATAGCTCTTGTCTCCAGATTTCACTTTCACCTTGTCCTCTGGTTCTGCATGCTCTATCCGACGTTTGGAGATACGCCGGATCTGATCAGACCTACGATGAAATATTCCCAATTCCCTCCCTAGATTATGCTTGTTCTTTAGAGGTTGACCAGATATCTTCCCGATAGCTGCCTTTGATTCATTATTGTTGTACTTCTACATGTATCGCGTTCATATCACAATTCTTGAAATCTATTGCTAGCTGTAATGCTTATATTTACATGCTGCTTGTCACCACTCTATTTCCTGCCCAATTTCCTGTACCCATGATCCTATTACCCTGCTACTCTTTAACGTCAGGCTGACGATTACCAATCCTAGCGGGCGATGTGGCGCCATCCTGAGATTCCTTCAGGCTAAGCGACAGGCAACGTGATAAAGAAGGGCTAACGACGCCGGGTGACATTGGTCCAACTATCCTCTCATGTGTATTATCCTGACTATGGGGTTCCTACTTAAGAACTGCCAGAGCCCGCATAATCGATGTCTGGCTGTAATCAAAGGAGATGTCTATTTCCTCAGAATTATTCTCCTATTCCCATGCTTGCTGCAAGCCCGAGTTACGCACATTTGTCCGTTGGTGTTCAGACTCTGAGGGAGGTGAGTCGGTAATCTGACCCTTGTGCTTTGTGCCCAGTGTCTCCCAATCGTCATCATATCCTTCATGCCGCTCTTGTTACACCCCGTGTACCTGCTCAACACTATTCTTTATTGCCCCGTGTATACTTCTCAGAATCCTTTCCTGGATCCATGGCGGGTTGTTGGCCCATGTCATTTTCTACAGTGTGAAAAGGTCTTGCGCATTCAGTAACAAGTTCGCAGCCTGGTTGCATCAAATATTAGAGGATTAGCAGACTCTTACCTCAAGCCACCTCTGACTTGAAGTCTCTTGGCTCCTAATATATTGCTCTTTTCCATGTGCATAGTATGTGACAGTTTATGGTGCACGTCAAGTACATCATAGTCCCGTTAATCCGCTCAAAACGTCGGGATCAATGATAGCACGCATTTTCTTACTGGCAAAGTACTTACCATAGATCGCATCAGGAATCTGCGGCGCAACGAATTGCAGCGTCAGATTCTACATCGAGCTCAATCACGATAATCAGTGGTCACTCTAGAGCAGTTGGGTGTGTCCAACGAACCTTGTACCCTCTTGGGCCATACAGGAACCTGTCCTGTTCGAGCAGATAATTCATCCTACGCGTGGTCGCACTCCGATCTTCCAGCACTTCGTATAACTTTACGATGTTGGTGTTTATATAGTATACGAACTGTGAGCATACTCTGGAATGCTTTTGTTTTATATATCCACATTAGTACTATATACTGCATGGTGTCGCGTCAAGCCCAGCCGAGTTGACTTATCAAATTTATGCGCAGCTTTGTAGGACCCACGTGTTCACTATCTACACTCCTCTCAAGAGCAGCAGCCCAGACCTTCAGAACCTGACCTGTCAAAGAAACCGAGTTTGGGAGTGGATTTTCGAAGAGAGTGTACTGCAGCTTGAACAACTTCCCAAACTCCAATATAGTCCGCTCTGTACCCCTTACTAGATTCTGTTGAGAATTAGCTCCAATCCAGCCATTGGCCGACTGTACGCTTGTGTCACCGGCAAGACTAGAGCTCCTGATACCAGATGCAGGAGCACTACCACTGTCGTGCAGTGATGAAAACCTTGGTATGCTCGATGACAGGAACGTTGGCGGGCTACACACCCAGCCCCGAATTATTTTGAGACGTGCCGCTGGCATCCGCTACGCCGGATTAGTCAGCTGTGATCTGGGGATCGTGGAAATCCGGAATGTTGAGCGATGATATCGTGGTTGGCTGGTAGTTCAGGACACACCAGGCCATCCAGATGAATTGATATCTGCAGTATCAATCTCTTCCGGATCGGGTTCTGTGTCTGATTCTTCCTCATCCGATCCACATGAGTTCTGCTACTCGTCACAGGTACCATCACTTAGACAGACTGGTTCCTTATCTTCTTATCGTTCTGGTTTTGTCACTTGTCCGTCATATGCCATAGTCTCTGTTGCGCTCCTCTGTGCATGCCTTGGTGGTCTTCCTAGCTGTGTGCTTAATATTGGTAGCCTAGACGGATTACTGCTTAGGGGCTCCATGTTCGAAATTGTCCTCTGAGAAGTAACGGACTCCTGCTGCTGTGTCACTGACATCGATTTCCTGGATCCCACAGTGTCTGATCAGACATCGCGTTTACGTCTATTTGAAATGACTACTAGGGGGCCTGGATGACTCCATGAATTTGTATGATATTGCTTGTACATCCTCTAACAGGTCAGTGAATGTCAAGTAATTAAGGATTGCGCACGCAGGTAAGTAGTGTGAAGTTCAGGTATGTTGTAGATGAAGTGTTTGTTTGCTTTTATGGTGTCAAATACGACCCAAGGGATCTTATAAGGTAAGACCTACTTTTATGGCCGTTGTTTGTGTATGTGGAATCAGGAACTATCACTCGGGATGGGATAAAATGTTTTTCTTGAACCAAGATGCCCGGTGAGTTTTCTACACCACGTCTGCTAAACGGATATTCATGAATTTTGTATGAGAGAAAGTTCTAGCTTTTGTGAATTAAAGATAATGAGTGACTCATAGCTGTAGCCACGACTTCGTATAAACGAGGTCCGGTTTTCATGTTAAAGTAGTATCTTCATGTTCATGACTTGAATTTACGGATACATTTACGTTCTCCAGTATCAGGTGTTCAAGGCTTTAGGATCCTGGTGTGAATTTTGCGCTAGACTAAACCCAGTTGTCCCTAAATTAGACGGCGTGGTAAAATCTTGCTAGAAACAGTGCTTGTTAGCGATAAACATTGCTGGCAATCCACACACTATGCCAAATAACATATAGCAGTAGTCAACCTGATCTCCGGGCCTCGAACTGGTGTAATAATTTGGGCGGAGCTAGGTACACGTGTTGTCATCCAGGCGGCCCTGGGCCATTTACAGACTAGGAATATGAGATGAGCTGGTGTGATAAGTGCTAGTACTCGACGCTAATGCAATGGGGACTAAGGCTATTACTACTATCTGACTACGTATGAGAGGTCAAAACATTTACCATAGGAGTACGACATAAGGGTGTCTAATGGTAACATTACTACTGGTATCATGGACTGGCTAACATTCTGGAAATCCCAACAACGAAACAATGCAGATCCCAAAGGAAAATCTAGACAAAGAAAGCGGTATCAAAGGAGAGGCATAGTGTAGTACTTGTAGGGGGATCCAGCAAAACTAGATGATGAACAATTGCGAATTTCAAAGTAAAAGTAACAGAAAAACATTCAAACACTCGCAAAAAAAAGGGAACAAACATGGTTTGCATAGCAAACACAAAGGGAAAGACATCTAAATAGTAGTAAAAAAGGGGAAAATCTGACAAAGAGCAAAAGCAAAGGGAAGACTTCTAAACACCGGAAAAAAAGCAAAGTCAGGTTTTATTAGCCACATGTCTGCTGCTGCGGCAGAGCCCCCGTGACGCTTGGGTGTTTTGCGGGACAGCGGTAGAGGATCAGGGAGACACTGGTGCCGCTGAATCATAGGTCGTGGGAGTCACGCGATAGGCCGGAGCTGTTGCAGAAGGAGGTGCCATTGGAGCCAAAGGGACAATCACAGGTGTGAGAGTTTTGGGAGCCAGACAAACCATTGACGACACAAGAGTTGTAGGAGCCGGCGGGACAATTGCTGGCGTGGGAGTCGCGCAAGATGGAGGAACAATTGCTGACACCTGTGTTGTGGGAGCTGGCGGGACAATCACTGGTGGAGAGGTCGCGGAAGATGGACGAACACTCACAAACGCAGGGGTTGTCGAGGCAGGTGGGAAAGTTACAATTGAAGGATCTTGTATGGCGGGTGTTTCAGGACGCTGGTCACAACGCTCAAGGGAGTCAACTGGGGGCGTATCGTGGGCCCCATTGTATCCGTGGGGGTGTCGAGGTTGGCCTGCAGATGGGGTAAGGTAGTGGGTGATCCAATGGTGTTGTTGGATCAGGTTCATGAGACCATTGGCCTTCTCAAGCTCAGACGGGTTGGGGGGGCCAGGGTTTGCACTGGTGGTCTGATGTGGAGTATGGCGGGGTCTTGAGGGACCAGGTGCATCCGGTTCATTGTTCTATATCTGCTATTAGCTACAGAGTTTTCTCTATAACTTGAATTTCGGGGAACTTACATCCTTGACCTCAGGAAAGGTGGTGGAGCGGGTGGGTCGGGGTAGACGGTGGGGTCTCGAGGAACCAGACACATCTGGTTCGTTGTCCTATATCTACTATTCACGACAGAGTTTTCTTGATAACTTGATTTTTGGAAAACTTACCTCATAAACGTCAAGACATGTGGGGCGGGTGGGGCGCGCTAGGTGGCGGGGTCTCGTGAAGCCAGAAGTCTCCGGTTCGTCCTCCTATATCTGCTAGTTGCAATGGAGTTTTATTGATTACTGGAATGTTGGGGAACTTACCTCGTCAATCTTAAGATAGGTGGTGGGGTGGGTTGGGTAAGCTAAACGGCAAGATCTCGTGGGGCCAGGCGCATTCAGTTCGTTGTCCTATATCTTCTATTAGTAATTGTGTTTTCATGAATACAGGAATTTTGGGTAACTTACTTCGTCGTGATTGCCACCGGTAGTGAAATGGGCTGGGCGAGTAGGGCGGCGGGGTCGAGAGGGGCGTCGGGTATCCGGTTCCGCTTCCTCTTTATGTGATTAGTTACTGTGTTGTTAAAAATCTTGATGCGAAAAGGAACTTGAGTCGTCAATAACAATTGCTTTCTCCGCGACAGATGTCGCAGGAACTTCAGACTCTTCAGCTGACAAGGCCGAAGAGTCTTCCCCCTCCTCCTCCTCCGCCTCCTCCCATTCCTACCACTCCTCCTCCCCATCCTCCTGCTCACTCTCTTCTGCCCCCCACTTGATATCTCCACCTAACCAACAGCAATCCCAGACCTCACTGTCGAAAAATGGGTATCTGCCATTGGCTGGCTCAGGAGTCTGGTCTCCGTCCTTCCCATCAGCCGGGCATAGCTCCAAGTCCATAAGGTTGAGGGGGTCCTCGCTATCATTGACGAGAACCCACACCCGGACGTTTTCATCGTTATCTAAAAAGATTAGATTCCTGAGCAAGAGACCCTCGGTGGACACACAGCTAAGTGGACGTACGCCCTTACCAGTAGCCTCAAGGAGATATCCCAGGCACCAGGTTTCTTCCAACAAATGTTGCCTCCTGACTACCTCGAGCAGCTCTTTGATACTTGTGATTCCATGACCCCCGAGGCGATTCTACAGTAAGGGTCTTTGGAACACGACGGGTAGCCAAGGAACGGGTGGCCGTCTACCCGGACACCCGCTCAGTGAAGGATGTGAACCTATATTGCCAATGGGCAATACGGGGAGGACCAATCTGGTTTGGGCGGTGATAACAAGTGTTAGTCCAGGGCTAACAGAGAAAAGAGGGACAGTGATACATACCTAGAGCTCCCTCCTCTAGCTCCACCAGTTCCCTCTCTGCAAACAGATGCTCATTCATCGTCTTGAGTTTCTTGGCTGTGTCACAGACCTAGATCCTCACATGGCGTTCGACTTCTCCAACGTTGTCACTCCAGTACTTGTTTTACACAAGCTTAATCTGGCCTTCGAAGGGGGGAAGGTAGCTGGCAAACATAATGATCGACTCCAATAGGGAGTCGGTCAGCCGGTGGAGGTCCCAGGAGCACCTCGCTATGAAGCCCTGGACAAACTCACGCTATGCTCTATTGGGAGCGGTGTTGGCGCGAGGCTCTGGGAACCCACACCAGCTCTTGGCATAGGTGATTTTGCCATAGCACCTCCTAATTGAAGTAAGCGAGTTAGTTTTACTATGTCAAACAGGTGTGTACATTGCAAGATTTTTACTTACCTGGAGTTCTCAATGGCCGGCTCAAAGGAGGAGTTATCCACTGTATCTCCACGCAAACTGTGGCGTTTGCTGTGCCCCCTGTCAACATGTCGGGCTACATGTCGCTTCACTCCCTTAGAGGCGCTTTTGTAACCTTGGGCGGTAGGGCGTCTGCAATTATGTTAGTGAAGATTAGTAGATAAGCATTGGATAAATGGTACCTCGAGGTTTGTGATAGTAGTCCTTGAGACCTTTGGAGCGCCATTCGACTTAATTGGGGGATGGCGGATGGTAAAGTGATTGGCATGAGAGCTGTAGATGTGGGCCGCAGGGGGTAGACTGAAAGACATTGATATGTTTGTCAGTGAAGAGGGTTGTAGGGCAAGTTGTGGACGTGGGCCCTGGGCATAAGACAAGGAGAGGTTGATATGATCTTCGAGGGTGGGGTTGCAGTGCGAGTCGTGGACGTGGGCCCCGGGGCGAATACTGAAAGAGATTGATATCGTCGTCACGCGGTAGGATTGCAGTATGAGATGTGGTCGTGGTTGAGAGGGAAGAAGGCAGAAAGATGTTGATATGTTCATCAGTGGGGGGTCACAGTACTAGTCGTGGACGTGGGTCCCTTACGGAAGATGGGGAGAGGTCGATATGGTTGTTGAGCGGGGGAGGCTCACAGTGCGAGTTGTGGATGTAGGCCCCAGGCCGAAGACTGAAAGAGGTTGATATGGTCATCGGGGGGAGGGGTTGCAGTTCGAGTCGTGGATGTAGGCCATGGGCCGCAGACTGAAAAAGCTTGATATCTTCATTAGTGGGAGGTCGCAGTTGATGTTATAGACGTAGGACCCGGGCTGAAGACAGGGACAGGTCAATATGGACGTCGAGGGGGCTGGGTCACAGAGCAAGTCATGGACATGGGCCCCCAGGCTAAAGACTGAAAGAGGTTGTTATGGTCGTTCGGTGGGGGGGGTCACGGTGTGAGATGTGGTTATAGTTGTTGCGAGGGTAGAAGGCAGAACGACGTTGCTGTTGTGGTGGGAGAGAAGTCAGAAAGGTGTCGCTGTTTTCATGGAAGACTCCGAGGTGGGAGTGGAGGTTTCTGATACAAACAACTCTGAGTAGGAACAAGGATACACGCTTATGATGTCTTTGCATATTGCAGGACAACTCTACTGCTTTCGTAGACTACAGGTATCTATAGCTAAGAAACGAAAAATATTAAAAGTTTTTGAGTATACAAGTAGATAGATCTAAAGCGCTAAATACATGTACTGAAATTGTAAACATATCGTGCAGCACGCATGGGATCCTAGAGTATCTTCATTAAACATGCCGATAACTTAAGTGTTCGAGCTGCAAACTAGTCTGACGCCAAGAGACGTTACCTGCACTTGAAAACTTTGAGCAGCACACCTCCTAACCTAACTCCACAACACATCCACAGAGGAGCGCGGAGGTCTAAGGCATGTAGTATGCCCTAGTACGATTATTGTTCACATCGCTATCGGTCCGAGTGTTCCGCCCGGCATCCGCCGTATAAATCTGGCCCACCGTTGGATATCATTCATGACTGATGTTCAACACGGCGTCCTCGGCCCAATAGGTGTGCCCCCTCAATGGGAGCATTTCTTGCAGATTGTCTCCCCCACTGCAGCAAGAATACACTAAGAGATCTCACGGGTACTGCTCCACTGGGTTGGAGAGCACCCAGGCGCGTATCATTTTACTATCGTGGATGAAGATGTAATCGAATGAGGATAGTGGTTGTGGTAACAAGTGGTGGAGCGCCTGGCTTTCCTCACTTGTAGCGGCCAGCATAAACCGAATGTAGTAGACAGGTACGAATCTCATAACAATGGTGCACAATCTGTGAATATCAGATGAATCTAACTCACCAAACCTTATTCGGGAGATGTGCAGGGGTTGCTGATTTAGCACTCGATTGTCAGGCAGAGCCTCTGCCACCCACCTGTCTGAGCCCCACCAAGCAGCAGCACGCATTGAAGGCTGGACACAAACTATACGTACCATCCACAGGCACCCCAGTTGTGCCTTCCAATCTATATTTTCTTAGTAAGTTGAGACTCAATTTCAACAGCTGATAGGGAAATAAACTAACCTGTTTGCATACTATATAATAAGTGTCGTGGGACTCCTTTTACCCTCCATCGTGGTTCATAGATGTCATTGTCATCAGGACCCTCTTTGACGGCTCCGACACCGACAGTAGTGCATTTAGCATCGTGACATTCCTTGTTAGTGGGCGCAGAATAGAGGTCGGTATCATCTAGATTTTCTTTCACAGTTGCGACAGCTCTGGAGCAGCTCGACTCAATACAAATCTTCTTGACAGTTGGTCTAGAATAGATGTCAGGGTTATCGGGACTATCTTCGCCAGCTGTAACACCTCCAGCGGCCAGTTTACCATCGTGATATTTCTTGTTAGTTGGTGGAGAAGAGAGGTCCGTATCATCTAGATATTCTTTCACAGTTATGATACCTCTGAAAGAGCTCGATTCAATGCGAGTCGTTTTGACAGTTGGTCTAGAATAGACATTGGAGTTGTCGGGGCCATCTTCGATAGCTGCGACACCTCTGGTGGTGTGTGTACCATCACAATGTTTCTTGTTGGTTGGCGCAGAATAGAGGTTAGTATCATCTAGATCTTCTGCAGGTGTAACACCTCTGGACGCCCTCAATTCAATATGAATCCTTTTGACAGTTGCTCTGGAATATCCATTGGTATCATCGGCACCCTCTGCGATAGCTGCGACACCTCCGGCGGTGTGTTTACCATCCCGACGTTTCTTGTCGGTCGGCGCAGAACGGAGGTCTGCATTACTTTTAGTAATTTCAGCCTATGGAGTACCTTTTGGGCCAGGAGTTGGTGGTGCATTGATACCCCATACAGCCAGTGCACCTATCGGCAACAGGATCTCTACAGCTAGCACTTGCTCTGGGATGCTTACTGGTGCCCCCGGTACATGTTGAGGAGCACGTTTTTTCAGAAGAGAGTCGGTCAACTTCTTGACACAGTCCTTAATAAGCGCAATGATGGCCTCTTTGGTCTGGCGCCTCCGCGGTACGTCATTAGCCACCGCCACCCCAAGAGCGTCACAGGCTGGGAGCAATCTCCTCATACCATGGAAGATCTAGCTGAAATCATCGTCGGGGAAAGTATTGATATTGGTATAATTCCTCGCTAACATCTGTTCTTTGATAGTATTTCGCCATGCTGTATAGAACTGTCTGCCGACCTCGTCCTAGCTGAACGTAAGCTGCATCTTATATCGGCTGATCTTCTCATAGCCGACCCTCCTCAAAGTAATTGTGCTAGTATGAGCAACAGCTGGTAGCCGGTATATGTGCCCTTCTTGAGCTTTGTATCGGTTTGGAACAAATGGCATGTGCACATACTGCATGTGGTTATTATTTGGGCTGCCTAGTGGCTCGTTCTGAGTGGTAGTATTGTGGGCACAGTGTGTGTTGTGAATATTATTCCTGGTCAGTCCTTCCTTCAGTCTTCGTGGTTTAAGTTTAGATGCTGCTGTGTCCCTGACGTTCTTACCACCTTCAAAATCTTTCATGATTATTTAGGAATACAAATTTGAGACTTCCAAGCATTCTCCGGTCCATTTACTACGCACCAGGGTCTGTTTTCATCCCATGCGCTAAACCAAACAGGCCATTAGCTGTGTCTCACATTGACTGTACTTGGCCGCGCCCCAGACTCCATCAAGTAAAACTTTCTATCCCTCTCGCTCGTCGTAGCTACAAGCTTCTCGAAAACCTGGCCGTCCCACAATACCTACCAAATGCGCATTTTGTCGCTGTAAATACTCACTCACAGGTTCCATTGAGCAACATATACACACCACCCATGCCAATCTCAGTGGCCTTCTGGCGTTGCAAACATCGTGTACTGATACGGCAACGCTTCTTCACGAGGTAGGATTCTGCGAATTGCCTCACGACCCCCGGTACTGGGATAGAGGTCTGCCTGATACCGACTACGAATCAGACGCAGACCCAATTAGCTGCCAACCAGACTCAACTGGAGATGATATTGCGCACGGGTTTGACAGACAATTATTCAATATCGTCGACGGGCCTTCGACACCTGGCGACAAGGAGCATTATCCTCATGTAGGAGAATCCACTGGATACGTGACGGGATTTGTGGAAGAGCAGCGAAATCTGTGCCAGGACCCATTTGCCCAATGTGTTAGTGCACACGAACTCAAACTTGCATCTTGGTTCATTCAAAGCAAGATATCCAAGTAACAAATTGATGAATATTTTTTCAAAGTCCTTGGTAATTCCAAAGACATTTCGTACACCTCGGTACATACACTTGAAATGCTTCTACCCACACTTGACCCATATGGTCCACATCTACAATGGCATGAAGGTCAACTTCTAGATGGTATGAGAACTTGGTCCTTCTTATACAGTAACCTTCTAGACTGTATCCAGTATGTCCTTTGAGAGGTAGCATACAAAGATGATTTCGTTAATACACCACGACCTGAATACGATCTCAATGGACAGAGAGCATATGCAGATATGCATATGGCAGACCGGTGGTGGGATATTCAGGTACTATGCCAAGGTTTTACACTCGCGTTCCGTCAAATACGACGACTAATAGATAACAGGAAGCACTCCCATTGGGTGCCAGGTGGTTCCAATTGTTGGGATGTCTGATCAGACTCACCTTACCAATTTCACGGATGAGAAGAAGGCGTGGCCTGTATATATTACGAGTAGAAATCTTTCGTTAGCTAAGCGTACCAAACTTGGAATGATGGCAGTTCTTCTTCTCACGCTATTGCCTGTCCCGCCCAAATTGCCGCAATTCTCTTCCAGGAACGAACGCCAGAGACAGATTAATACCACCAACCTACAAGGCATATTCGAGCTCCGATTCAAGCGCTTGCTTGACACTTCTCTCAATGGTGTGCTAATTGACTGTGGTGATGGCAATATACAGATTTGTTTCCCTATTTTGGCGGCGTGGGTTGCTGATCATATGGAAAACGTCAAACTGCCCGGAGTAAAATCCAATGCCCGTCCTCGATGCGAGATACCTCCTGATATGTTAGGATCGAGTGCCCACAGGGGGTATCAAGGTCGAGGCTATGCAACATATGAGCAGCTGAAGTAGGAAATCCTGTCTTGGCCAGTGGCCTTGACGTTGGCTGACGTGCAGACCACCTTTGATTTTCTCGGTGTTAGGATCTGGGGAAATGTTTTTCATGCCCTTCTTTGAGATTCACCTATCAATCTTCACAGGCCTGATTTGCGCCATACAGTTTATCTTAGACTATTCCAGCACATGATGGATAGGATTCAATGTTTTCTTAAGAAGTACAGACATCTGGATGCGGTTGATGACGCCTGGAAATCTTTACAACCGTACCCGGGGTTCTTTGTACACAAAAAAGGCTACCGTGAGGTTACGCAGTGGCAAGGAAAGGAGATGAGAAACTTGGGAGGTTGTCTTTTGGCTGTTCTCGCAGTAGCATTGAGAATCCCGGATAGTATGGAACAGCAACCTTTCAAAATTGCACTCTCATGTGTTGGGTTATTACTGGATTTCACTCTGATGGCTAAATACTGTAGCCACACGCCTGAGACACTGGATTATATGGATCAATATCTTAATTGATTTCACATGACCAAAGATATCTTCTTGGACTTTAGAAATTTTAAACGAATACAGACAATGATTCGGAACTAGCGTAACAAGCGAAAGCAGTATTGAACTTTTGCCGATCAAAATCTCGCTGACTCCCAGCGACGCCATGTGGAGAAGCGATACCCAGAGCAAGACAATGACACACATACAGAATTGATTATTGTCGAATCCCATTTCAACTTCATCAAGATGTATCTACTTGGTCACTTCTCCAATCATGTCTACCGGCTTAGCAATATCCCTCAGTACTCCACAGAGTTCTGTGAGCTGGCTCATCAGGAACAAATAAAAAACAGATAGCAATATTCCAATAAAAATGACATGGCGTGGCAGATTCTCAATGACTATGGCAGACACCATGCGATCTGCATGAGACTTTGAAATCTGGATTCACTGCGATGTGGCGGAGCTGAGATCTTGGCGGATGTGGCTGATCTTTTGTAGCATGATGGGTAACGAATATCCATCGATGTCATATTGTAGTGGTCTAAAGGAACGTTGTTCTGACGTTACCGACCTTGGAGATCTTTACAAGGTCTTGGATATTTTAAACGAGACCATGCATGTTGAATTGCTCTGTTATAGTCGACAGAGTTTGCTCGTCATACATCGCCTTCCCGAAGACCTCCGAATACTATGACATCTCCATGTGGAACAGTTAATGTGACTTGAAATCCCATTTCTCGTATTCCAGGAAACTGATGTTTACAACGTCCACTGCACCAGATGCTCGGGCACTGAGCTCTTTGGAAACAATGTTAATAAAAATAATTGGGTTTGGGTACCGGCTGGATAAGAACAAATGTATGGTGGACTGAGGGGACATCTTCCTGGGTAACTCCTTACACTCTTCAGACTCCGCGGCTCCCGGTACCAAGACAGAGTCTACTGACTAGTACGTGTTCAGATGTTGAATGTACTTAATGCAGGACGCCCATTGGAGTTAAATGGTCTTGTCACGGTGCAGCTGACGGAGACCTGAAGGTTTAGGGTAGTGGACATAAGCACCATCGTGGGCCTAGCCCACTTGGTCCCTGAGATGGACCAAAGATGGCTCGTCAATAGACCAATGGATTTACGGACATTCAATTAAGTATATTGACAAATCTTTCGCACAAACAATCGCAGCTTCACAAGTCCTCATTGCCATTGGCCATGACGTCCAGTAGGGGTTCTCAGCAGCTCCCCAAAAAAAACGCAACTAGAAATAAAGAGTTGGAGATTTGGTCTAAGATCAGCGCCGCGCCGGCGTGCAATGGTGCTAGACCAAATCTCCCGGCTATAGTGGCTCAAGGGGAACGTCGGAATAGACTTGGACAGCTATAACACGGTACATAGGGGCTTTGTATTACTAGTATATAAATTATTATATAGTAAACTGAGTGTAGAATTAAGGACAATGATAATTAAAAGCACATAGGAGGACAGATTTCTTAAGAGAATTAGGCATCACGTAATTTTGATATTAAGAACATTATCAGCTGGGACACTGAGGAGATGGGACAGCCTGGTGGGAATTCCCGGAACTCCTGAGACTGAAGACAAGATTAGGGTTTGAAACTCACCAGACCAGATGTAGTCGTGTCACATGGCAGATTTTGATGAATGCCAATGCGGCAGCATAGTGACAACAGAACCAATCGCTAACGCCAGAATACATGCGAAAGGAGGGGGAGAGATACTCGACTCTTCTGAGTAGGAAAGGAGGTTTGAGAGCACGCAAGATGCAGTCTTAACTACGAATGAATTGTTCTGAAGAACGAGACGCAATGATGCCAGGAATCGGGGCGCCCAGAGCAGTTCCACAAATTGGACGACGTGGGCAACGCGTCCAGAGGTGGGGTTGGCATAGCCAGGGGAGTGGAGCACCAGGAGGGTATAATTAGTAAGACATACGCGCGACATGATACAGATGTTGGGGCAGTAGGAAACGGCGTGTGGGACACTATAACGAGACTCCACTGAGTACTATTTCATGTAGGCAAACCTATACCCATACCAGTGTCAACAGACTAGCGTGTTAGGGATGGCAGTGGACTTAGGTCTACCAATTGGAGGTACTGGTGGTTAGGTACCTCAACCGGGCATACTATACCATACCAAATGTACATAGGTGCTAGTAAAGGTTGGGGGTTACCATGCTCTGTAGGGTAACCCAAGTAGTCAATTTGGAAGTTACCCTGAATTACTTGATGGAGAGTCCAGGTAGAGTTACCCTACCTTCGGACTCGGGTTACCCTGCTATTGAGTCAAGTTACCCTACCTTGAAAGTAACTTGTTGCGCAGGACTTCGGGAGAAGTTACTAGATTGTTTGTCACGCGAAACTACATAGGATATTCGAATCCTAGCTTGTGCGGATTACTCCTGCACAACGAGTTGAGCTTCGAACAAGCTGTAACTTGGAGGTATGATTGCTAACACGCCCCTCCGGCCCCGTTATAAGTCCCTAGTGTCATGGGCTACGGCCTGAAGAGTCGCTATAAGTCTAGCAAAAGGCTCCAAACGGAGATGTTGCCGTAACTCGGTATGTGCTTACGCCGTCCGTCTGACCAGAAACTGTCCACAGGATACATGAGGGGCAAGAGGGGACCCTGGAGAATGGCCTCCAGGTGGCATTGTGTAAAATGGACAAAATCTGACAAAGTAATACCACTTTAAATTAAGAAGTAATAGGTGAGGTAACGGAAGTCCCTTGTCCCGAAAGTGTAATAGAATCGTAGAATCATTAAGGACTGTGAGACACTAGGCTAAGGTCATGATAAGGCTTGCTTCTACGAGGGTTGGCTGTAAATAGCACCTATTGGTAGTCAACCTCCATAGTAGTCTATTGTGGAAGCTACATGGCAATTATCTGGAATGACATAGAAATGAGTAGAATCAGACACATGTTTAGCAGCTGCAAATGCTTGTGGAATACTAAGTGTGTACCAGTAGAGAGTTGCATAGTTACCATAATATCCATACAGGCATGATAGCTTACTACTAGCATGTCAGAGACATCAAGACTTTTTACTCTTGCAGTTACATTCGAGATGCGGTGGCTAAACTACTTCTATCAAGCTCATATTAGAATACCACCTAGTTCCCTAGTTTGCTACATGTGATCTTTGATCCTACATGTAGAGGTTGTTGAAATTTCTTGATTCATTTTATAACTATAATTTCTTGATAATAGTGTATATTCACTCATACTTAGTTAGTGTTTCGGCATATGTAAACACCACATACATTACTACAGTTAGGATATGTTTCTTACATTATTTCCTTAATATTTGTGTAACGGGGGCTCCCTCTGGGAAGATGGATCCCGAGGTTGCGACCGCACCGAAGTATTCTTTCAGAAGTAAAGATAAAGATAATCAACAGTAGAGTTGAAAAAATAAACGGTAAAACTTAATATCGTTAAGCCACAGCTTTACTCAATTAAGTCCTGATCTCGAGAGGTAGTTGATTGCCAGAGTAGAGGAGAACTCGCATATACTTAAGTAGGTTTGGTATGCTGCCAGTTACTCCCCATCACTACTCTGCGTTCGCGAGCACCCAACTCCCGTGGGCTGTCTAGCCAACCTCTACGGGTCGGACCAACGATCCTCTGTAGCGAACTAGACCACTCGGTGGTGTTCTAACATCTGCCCGATAGAAGTGTTTTAGCCGCTGCATCTCCAATGCAACCGCAGGAGTAAAAACTCTTCATATCGTGGTCATGCCAGTGGCGAGCTGTCATGCCCGTGCGGATACTATACCAACTATGGAACTCTCTACCCATGTACACTTAGTCTTCTGCAAGCATTCGCGGCTCCTGAACATCTATCCGGTTCTACTCATTTCCATATCATTCCGGAAGATAGCCACGTAGCTCCCCCGATAGGCCACTCCGGAGGTTGACTACCAACAGGCGCTACCCACAGTCAACCCTCCTAGAAGTAGGTCATATCGTGGCCCCAGACTAGTGTCTTAGAGTCCTTAATGATTCTCCAATACTATTACTCTTTCGGGGCAACGGAATTCGGTTACCTCGCCTACTGGCCTCCGGTAACCTCACATACTATTCTTGACTTCAAAGCAGTATTACTCCGTCAGTTTTGGTCCGTTTTACACGAAACCACCTGGAGGCTATTCTCCAAGTTCTCCTCATCCCCCTCATATATCCTGCGGACAGCTTCCGGTCGGACGGACGGCGTGAGCGCATTCGGAGTTACGGCAACATCTCCACTTGGAGACTTTTGCTAGACTTACAGCAACTCTTCAGGCTGTAGCCCATGACGCTAGGGACTTATAACGGGGCCGGAGGGGGGTGTTAGCAACCACACCTCCAAGTTACAGCTTGTTCGGAGCTCAACTGGTTGTGCGGGAGTGATCCGCACAACCTGAGAATCGAACACCCTATGTAGTTTCGCGTGACAAACAATCTAGTAACTTCCCCCGAAGTCCTGCGTAACAAGTTACTTTCAAGGTAGGGTAACTTGACTCCATAGCAGGGTAACCCGTGGCCCAAGGCAGGGTAACCCTAGTCCGAAGGTAGGGTAACTGTACCCCGAGTTACCCTACAGAGTAGGGTAACTTTACCTGGACTCTCCGTCGAGTAATTCAGGGTAACTCCCAAATTGACTACTTGGGTTACCCTACAGAGTAGGGTAACCCCCAACTATTACTAGGACCTATGTACCTTTGGTATGGCCTAGTATGCCCGACTGAGGTACCTAACCACCGGTACCTCCACCTGGTAGACCTAAGTCTACCGCCAGCCCTACCGCGGTAGTCTCTTGACTCCGGTATGGGTGTAGGTTTGGCTACTTGTAATAGTACTCAGCAGAGTCTCGTTACAATTTGGTGATAACGATTATAGATTTACGCATATATTACTTTCTTTGGTTTACGCAATATTTCATCATCTTTACGTATTTTCTCACACTTTGCAGCCATGATTATTTCTTCAGACTTACTGTAGTTTCCCTCACACGTTCTTGGATTCTCACATGTTCTACAGGAATATCTTCGCAGATTTTCAGGTTCAAACACGTTCGCCCTTATGTTTTTCCTACATATATTACGGTTTACACAGTCATACTTATATTTCATCCTATTATATTTCTGTTACACTGAGTTTACACGGAGGATACAAACCTGTATAAATACACGCTACTGCTCGCTTCATTTGTAAGTGAATTAAGCACAAGAATCTCTACCAATCTGCCTTCATACCTCTTACCTCTTCGCTAGAAACGTGTCCTTAATATACTCTTAATATTACGTCCGTATAATCTATATTGCTATTAAGATTGTACTGTTCACAAATTCCACTAGAGGTTAGCTAGACAGGCGACGGAAGTTAGATGCTCACGAATGTAAAGTAGTAATTTGGTTTAACTGACAGCATACGAAACCTACTTAAGTATATTTAAGTTCTCCTCCATTCTAGCAATCAACTACCTCTTGAGATTAATACTTAGTTGAGTGAAGCTGTGGTTTAACGATATTAAGTTTTACTGTTTGTTTTTTCCACTCTATGGTTGGTTATCTTTGTCTTTTTCTTTCAGAAAGAACACTTTGATACAGTTGTAACTTAGAATCTATCTTCCCACAGGGAGCCCCCCTTATAAGAATGACTGAGAAATCTGGTATCTCAGTAAGCACTTTACCAAGATAAAAATCACCTCATTAATCGGCTGTATTTCCAATAATATTGATATTGAGTAGACATTCTTCATACTGTTGGCAACCCTGTGTCATATAGAATGTCGCCGTAAAGTATGTGGTACTGTACCCAAAGTATTGTGGAGGTATCTAGCATTAAAATCAGCATTTCGCTACGACATGCACTAGGGTGTAACCTCTTGTAATCGCATAGTAGGCAGATATTCTTTGATGTAGTGGAAGGCTGAAATCGAGTAGCATGTTATCCTACATTATTCTATTTGCTAGTATAGGGACTGAGGAGCAATAGTAGTTGACAGAACTGTTATTGATGTTCTGACCGCAATGTTGGGTGGTTGTCCAAATGTTACTAAACACATCATACTTTTAGAGAAACTTAACAAAACAGTCAAGTTACCACATACTCCTATAATCATAACTATCACTTATATTTATATTTTATAGGTGGGCCATTTTGGCTCTCATATTATTCAAGAGACTAAAATAGAATTTGGTATGACTTATCCTCTTTTCTGTAGATATTTTTAGATTTAGTCTTAGTATTCCTTGGATATTTCCCAATAGCTAATATGTTGCTTCGTATCGTAATTGAAATTCTTTACCATTATGTGTCAGCACATCAGTAAGAATCAACATCAACCTAGTTAAATTGTAAGTTGAAGATTAGCACATCCTTCCTTAGGATAAACTCACGTGGGTTTGACACTACTGGACATCCAGGACATTCAGAACACATGGAATGCTGGCAACTGTATATTTCTATCTGGACTTATAGCTGACACATCTGACATGGGGTTTTTTTTTTTCTGATATATAGATAGCTTCTCTGAATATACCTGGCTACTACCAATGAAATCTACCAATACCTTAAAGGATACCTAAAACATCCTACAAAGAAACCTCTATACCGCTCATGGATACCCATTTTCTACTGTTAGAGATACTTACTCCCGATTTACTGCTAGATTCTGGAAATATTAGACTCTTACCCCCCTTGAAATCAACTACATTATGGCCGCTCCTGAAAACCATGCAACTAATGACCAAGCAGAATGAAAAACCCAAGAAGTGAAAACCAGAATCAGAAACCTCGTTAATGAACAAATGACCAACTGGAACCCTGATCTTGTCAAGCTTGCAGCATTCATCAATGCAAGATACTCTGATGCCCTTTGTAAGTCACCATACAAAGAAGTCTTTAGCTTGTAGTACCCCATCCTACCTACTACACTTTTCAAGAACTCCTCCTTTCCTTATTCAGATGATCACCTTAACAGACGCTAAGTAATCAGCTATAATGCCTTCCAAGTTGTCAAAGATGCACAATTCCAGAACACTATGACTGTAGAGAAATGCCAATGCAAACATGTTCCTATCCTGCCTGGAGATATGCTTATGGTTCATGAAAGTATGTTTATCACCACTACCAGAAAAAGTAAGCAGTTACTACCCACCAGAGAGGACTCCTCAAGGTCCTATCATTCAATGAACATACAGAAAACTACATATTCTAGATGGATAGACACATGTATCGCCACTGTCCTGCTATTCTTCATGCCTCTTCCATCAAGTAATTTCATCTAAATGATGACTCTAAGTTTCATGTATGAATCTACTCTCACTCTACTCGTATTGTCATTCATAAGAAAAAGGAATGAGAAGCTGTAGTAATCTGAGATCACCACCTTTGGCATCAAAATAATTAGTTCCTTCTTAAATGGAAAGAATATTCTATTATCGAAAGTAGTTGGGAACCACTTGAAGGATTTGAGCATACAATAGACATGGTGAATGAATGGTGGGAAGCCAATATGCCTGGCAGTACCCTACTGCTAACTACTAACTAGATAACTATGTGCTGGTCACATACATTTCAGGAAACCAAGCGATTCCCTTAAGAACTTGAAATCAGAGATGGTGTTTGTACTCTCCACTTCCAGTTGGAATTTGAAAGCAGCGATCAGGAAAACTAAACCATGGAGCAGACCCTTGATGACTTCATCAAATTGCCATCCATACCATCCAAATTCCTTAATAATGTCAAACCATGAAGAGATCAATATTAGACAGTGATAACAGTTTGTCAGACTGTTAAACTACAATGTTATCCAACCTGAAGCCTACTTTACTATCCTCTGGGTAGACTATTGTCCTGCTTCCAATAAAGTATGGATGCAACTAGATCATGAATATGATATTCATAACTACTGTTACTTATCTTTCTTTGAGTCCTGCCGTTATGTTAAGATTTCTACTTGAGTATGGTGTATCAATTCCAATAATTGGATTCTAGCAGAGGACAAGTTTGTCGAGTCTTCCGAGCACTCTAATTTTCAGGATTATTAGGTTTGATTTTGTTTTAAACAGTTGTTTTATTTTGTAGAATGTAACTGGTACAGGTACTCAGTTAAGGATTTTATTTATGTTTTGTTTTAAGTATCACTTTAATACTTGGCTTGTTTGAAGTATCATTTTGATACTTAATTGGCTGTATATTTTGTTTTAATTATCACTTTGATACTTGACTTTTTTGAAGTATTGTTTTGATACTTAGTTTGTTTTATGTTTTGTTTTAAGTATCATTTTAATACTTAGGTTGTTTTTCCACAGTATATTACTTGATACCTTTGATTAGTTTTGTTCATGTTTGATATGAACTGATTTTTGTATTTCAGGACTATCCTGGTCTACGATGGAAAGGACAGACTTCAGCACGCAGTATTTCAATATACTTGGATGAACACTTACTTCTTTAGATTTTCCAGTACTACTTTAAAGCTACCAATAGATCACAGCTCTCACCTCCTCTCTAGTGGAGCATCCTACCAGTCAAATATCGTACCCTTAATCAGAAATGTGAATAGCACCCTGTGAACACATTACAAAAACAGGCAAAATTTCCAAAATCAACTTTTTAGTATGTAAAGAAGTTTCAGCTTTTCATGCATAATTATAGTTAAAAATAATTGGTGATTCTTCTATAGTTGTGGAGACATTTGCCATTGAAGTTAATAAATCTATTGAATTTTTGCTGGTGGCCTCAAGCTAAAAATAGCCATATCTCAAAACTGTTTTCTTGACTCCCTTTTGTTGTAACACATTTTCCTGAACTTCGTAAAAATGCCAAGGGTCAGGTTTTAATTGCCACCAACTCATATTAGAAAAACATCAAAAACAAACTATCAAGATAATTGTTTTCCAAAATGATGTCAATAAATCTAGTAAACTATTAATGTAAAATAATGTAAGACGACCACTGAGACTTATATAAGCTATAAAGCAGGATTGAGCTATAACACAGCAACCGTCTCCGCTACACCTGTTAGGCGGTACCAGAGATCGATCTTATCGGTTGGACTAGGGCCTGAATCATAAGATCGGAGATTGTCTAACAAGACTCGTAAAGTAGTGAAAAATAAAAAGAGTAAAGATTCGTAATTATAAACTTATTATATTGTTAAGGTCTCTTCTCTATTGCTAGATTCCTCTAACTAACCGGCAGACCTTAAACCTATTTATACTAGTCTACCGGTACTTAGTATCCCTATACTAACTTGTACCAAGGAGCTTTTAACTTTAGTTTCTACTAAGTGTGAACACCTTTTGACCCTGAAAGTTTGTACACCACTTCAACCTTAATTAAGACAAGATATTTATCTTGAGAGGATAGTGTCCTATCTTCCAATGATTTCTTTACGATCTCTAGGTTTGAATGGACTAAGTATATAAATGTAGTCCGAATGGCTATCATTCCAATCGTCTCTTGTGATTAAGAACTAGCTAAGTTCGTTGTCAGGAACTGGTGCATAATTAATATATGCTTGCATGAGTCTCGACACGCCAGTATCATTGAAAGGCTCATGCATCTCCAGTCTTCCAATCGGAGTGTGGTTCCCCTTGGACCTCTTGCCTCTAAGAGGGACTCCTATTAGAGACGTCCGACATACACCTAATCTTGAACAGGTATTAGTAACTTCTGGGGTAGTTTGATAGCACCGGATGTCTTGTATCTAATTGATAGAAAATGCCTTGGTCGGCTATTCACTTATGCAAGTGGTCTTATATGGTTTGCGGTCAGGGAGTTATAAATTAGAAATTATTATTTTAATTCCAATATACTAGCTGTACCGTAACTATCTTATCAACTCACTTGACCTCTATGGTCAGATGCGTGACATTACCACTATGCTAGGTCTTATATGCCTAATATTAGCTCCCTCCTTTAAGGCTTTGCCGCAAACACTTTTCATTATAGATCCTTTCAGAATCCGATAAGGTCAGGGTAAAAAACCTCCGGCGTTTGCTTGGCCACAGTAGGAAAATCTTGTCCTCCTCATCCTGCTTCTGCCCTGCCTGGCATTTCTGGATTATCTCTGTGGAATACTTCCACTAATTCTTAGGCATTACCCATGCCTTCGGCTAGCTCCCAGGTATTCTCATCTTCGGAAAATCCTTGCCATTTTACCAGATACTATAGCTTCTTTAGCTGTTGGCATCGGCCTTGTATTTTCTTTCTGTAAGTGTGGACTTTGCTCCTTACAATTTTTTCTATTTCCCATTGAAGATCTCCTTCAGCCTCCTCAGGTTCACGAGGTGGCTGCCTTCAATTTTCGAAAACTGATTCGCAACAGCGTTTGAGTAGTGATACATGGAATACTGGGTGGATTTTCCACCTGGCTGATATATCGAGTTGCAAGCTTCAATTGCCTTTCTTTTCAAGGATTCGAAAAGGACCATATAGTTTAGAACTATGTTTCTTGGATGTTCGTCACATATTAATATATCTCGCATTTAGTATTACCTTGTCTCCACTCTTAAAGTCTCATTGTCTAGTCGCTTTTGGATCGTAGTATTTAGACATAACTTCCCAAGTTTTCTGTAATGACTCCTTAGCTTATCCGTGCATTGTCTTGATCCAGTTCATGTATAGTGAGGCAATTGGATTTTGGACTTCACATTTTTTCATCCATTCTGTCTTGGGGGTGAAATCCGTAGTATGCATAAAAAGTGGACATTCCATGAGTGTTTGTCGTTGAACTATTGTAAGCATATTCGGCGAGCGATAGTAACTGATACCAGTTATCCTGATCATAGTTGACGAAACTTCGAAGGTAATCTTCCAGCACTTGGTTCGTCCGTTCTGTTTGTCTGGCAGTTTGAGGATGATATGCTGTCGACATTCTTCTTTTGATATCAAGACTTTTGCATAACGATTCCCTGAATTCTCCCACAAACTTTGAATCTATGTCCGAGATGATTTCTGTTGGTAAATCATGGGACTTCCATATTTCACTTATGAAAGTATATGCGACGTCTTTTGCTGTCGCACTTTCTTGTACGCTGAGGGAATCTACCATTTTAGTAAATCTGTCGAATACTACTTTGATTTGGATGCAACCTTGAGACTCCAGTAGTTGAGTTATGAAGTCTACTGATATGGAGCTTCAAGCAGTATATGGCATTTCTATTAGTTGTAGGAGTCTGTACTTAGTGTACCTTGGTGACTCATGGTGTTGGCACTCGTCGTAAGACCTTACATAGTGGTTTACCCAGTCGGCTAGCACTTTCCAATAAATGTCCTGCGTAATTATTTCGAGAGTATTTTCCTGTCCAAAGTTTCTGCCTATCTTGGCATCATGGCAAGCTGCAGCAATTCTGGTATAGAGGGGCTGGTCCTTTGCCACATATAGGCATTGCTTGTAATATAGCAGGTCCTCGTCTATTACCCAATCCTTTTGAAGTGTTTTTCCCTCATCTCATAATTTCTTTAGTTTTTCTCTTTTGTCTTTCCAGTCTTCATTCTTATCAATGGCTATGTGAATTACGGCTAGGAAGTCTAGATTAAATGTCTTGATACTTGCCTGCGATAATCTAGCACTAGACATTAAGACATTATCTGGTATGTTGTCTAGATTATACCAATATTTGTTGTCGCAAGGCAAAGCTTGGAGGTGAGTTACGACTGGTTCTTGTTCTTTGACAACTAGGGTCCGTACAACGGTATCTATACTTCCAAACCCTGCATTGCCTCTTTCCGTGTCATCAAGCAGGTCTATCTCCATGAAATCTGTGGTATTGATTTTTTCCACTATAAGTTGGGCTACTCGATCACCTGCTCATATTTGGCTGTCCAGATTCGTATGGTTAAACAGGAGGACTTGTAATTCTCCACTATAATCTGTATCGATGACTCCAGCTCCTGTAGAGATTCCGCTACTAACTGCAAAACCACTCCTAAGTGCTATTCTACGGTATGTCCCTTCCAGTCGCTTGACTAGAATGCCTAACTTTATTAATAGTTGTCCCATCTTAGGTATTATCACGTCGTCCATAGCATATAAATCATATCCCGCTGCCATTCTGGAACCTTCCGTCGGTATTCGTGCTTTTGGATTCATCCTTCTGTCCTGGATGGCTGTTTCATCTGATGGCAGATCTTGGCTTAGGTCACTCTTTCGGTTCCAACCATTGAGGTCTTTCTGCAGTTCGGAAGAGTTGGTGTTTTGGAGTGTTATAATACTTATTATGATGCTATCCTTTTCTGCAATTGTGACTAATGAAACCCGGATTCCTTCTGTTTCCAAGTGTTCTGGTTTCAAAATTGTTTGTTCGCGATGCGCAGCTCCCTCTTCAGAATGGTACTCCAGCTGTCAACTTAGTGCATCTAGCTTGCCTTCTCTGGTTCCTGGGCGATAGACAATTTTAAAGTCATAATCAACAAATTTTTGGGCCCATCAGATCTGTCTGCTACTCTAGACCTTTGAGGTGAGGAAGTATTGCAAATTCTGGTGGTCGGTATATACTATAATTGGTTTTTCAGTACCGATTAAATAATTTCGCCATTCTCTACAAGCTTCCAGAATTGCCAAGCGTTTCTTATCGAGTATCTCGTAGTTCCGCTCGGCTGAGTTCAACTTCCTCAAGTGGAAAGCAACAGGGTGTAGCCTTTTGTCTAAAAATTGGGATAACACAGAGCCTCAAGCGAAATCGCTTGTATCGGTTTCAACCACCCTCTCTCGATCCAGGAAAAATGTTGTGTAGTATTTGGGCTGTCATAAACTTAAGCTTTAAATCTTCGAAAGCTGCATCTTGTTCGGGCCCTAACTTGAAATCCTTTGGATTTCCTTTCAGTGTCTCCATTATCGGTCCGCAGATGGCTGGGAAGTTTCTAATAAACGGTCAGTAGAAATTAGGAAATCCAATAAAAAGTTGTACTTCTTTTACTGACTTTGGCGGTATCCATCGCATGATTGATTCCACCTTGCGGTTGCTCATGAATACTCCTTTTACCACCAATATGTAGCCTAAAAATTTGACAGATTCGACGTTGAATACTGATTTCTTAACTGATATGGTGAGTTGGTATTCTTGGAGCTGTTTTAGAGCTTTCTTGACTAGTGTTATGTGGTCGGCCTCATTGTCTAAGTAAATTAATATGTCGTCCAGATAACAGACTACTCCTTGATTAAGAAACCAGTAAGGCACTTCATTCATCACTTTCTGAAATGTCGCAGGTGCATTCACTAATCCAAATGGAATTACATTATATTCATAATGTCCGTATCGGGTCCCAAAAGCACTCTTCCATTCATTGCCTTGCTTCATTCTGATAAGATGACAACCGTCTTTGAGGTCGAGTTTGAAGAATATCTTTGCTCCGGCTACTCTGTTTCTCAGTTCTGACATTAGTGGCAGAGGATGTTTGTTGAGAATAGACAGTTTGTTCAGGTTTCGGTAGTCCATGACGAGCTGCATTTTTCCATTGAGTTTTAGAACAAACAAGATAGGTGCTCCATAAGGCGATTTACTTGGTAATATCTTGCCTTGAGCCAACATTTCTTCCGGGTATTCTCGTAATGCTTCTGGCTGTTTCGCTGATAACGGATATACTGGTCCCTATGGCTTGTCCTTTTCCTCGTTTAATTTGATTTCATAATTATGGGTTTAGTGTGGCTGTAACCTGGCCGCTGTGTGTGGCAGGAAACGCTTCCTGTACTAGTGATATACTCATGGTACAGAGGTTAATTCGACTGTCTCTTGATCATCCCTTATGCCGATCCTTCCTATTCTTACTGCATCCTTATCCATTGCCACCGTCTCATCATATTCAAATATGTCCGCGATTCTCTCGTCTTCTTCCACACAATTTTGTCAACGTTTTGCATCGAACGACTACTTCTCTGTGTCTTCGATATTAGATATTGCGTGGTCGATTTGCCACCAACCAAATAGTATAATCATGTCATAGATTCCCAGTTCGGCAATCTCACATGTTACTTCAGAAAGGTGCTTGTTTTGCCCGATTTCAAGAATAAGAGGATAGGTATAAAACTTTCCTCCTGAAGGGGTGTTAGGCATATAAGACCTAGTATAGTGGTAATGTCACGCATCTGGCCAGAGAGGTCAAGTGACTCAATAAGATAGTTGCGGCAAAGCTATATGGGAATTAAAATAATAATTTATAGTTCTTGACTCCCTGACCTCAAACTATACTATAGACCACTCGTGCTAGGAAGTAGCCGACCGAGGGATTTTCTATCGATTAGATAGAAGACTTCCAGCACTACCAAACTACTTCAGAAACTACGAATACCCGCTCAAGATTAGGTGTATATCGGACGTCTCCAATTGGAGTCTCTCTTAGAGGCAGCAGGTCCGAGGGGAACCACACTCGGATTGGAAGACTGGAGATGCATGAATCCTTTCTATGATACGGGCGTGTCGAGACTCATGCAAGTATATATTAATTATGTACCAGTTCCTGACAACGAACTTAGCTAGTTCTTAATCACAAGGGACGATTGGAATGATAGCCATTCGGACTACATTTGGATAATTAGTCCATTCAAGCCTAGAGATCGTAAAGAGATCATTGGGAAATAGGACACTATCCTCTCAAGATAAATATCTCGTCTCAATTAAGGTTGAAGTAGTGTATGAACTTTCAGAGTCAAAAGGTATTCGCACTTAATAGAAACTAAAGTTAAAAGCTCCTTGGTACAAGTTAGTATAGGGCTACAAAGTACTGGTAGATTAGTATAAATAGGTTTAAGGTCTCCGGGTTAGTTAGAGGAATCAAGTAACAGAAAAGAGACCTTAACAATATAATACGTTTAAAATTACGAATCTTTACTCTTCTATTTCTTATTACTTTACAAGTCTTCCTAGACAATCTCCGATCTTAATATTCAGGCCCTAGTCCGACCGATAAGATCCATTTCAGCTACCCTCTAATAAGCGTCTGCCAGACTGTTAAAGCCATAAATCTTGACAGCCTCAGGTCTTTCGGTAAAGGGTAATCGATGTTGTTGAACTAACTATTGGTTTATGACGAAGACATTAGATCCTCAGTCTAAAAGCACCGTAATCTTTGGTCTTTTGCAAGGGATAAAAAGATTCACACTGCCTTTTGAGCAGATGTATCATTTAGGTAGCAGCGCATATAACTTGCGCCTACGGGACTCACCCAGTTTATCATCGTTTTTTCATTTAGACATAGTGTAGCTAAGATGTTTGTTACTATGCCCGCATAGTTTCGACCATTTAGGTCTCCTCAGACGAACTATCTTTTGTTAGCATTTTTTAATAAAAATAGGAATAATTCGTAGCCTTTGGCGTTTTACCAATACACCTTTGTGCACGACCAGTTTTCTGGATGGATGCCAAAATTTTCCTTTAAAGATAAAAGTTATTTTTTTATTTTTTAGTTTTTTTTTAATGTGTGGCTCCAGTTGCCATCTAGTCTGAGGCAAGATAAGCTGAGGTCCGGTTGCCTCTTAGTTCCGAGGTAAGGTCTGGTTGCCTTGCTTAGAAAAAGTTTGGTGTGGTTTTCCGGTTGCCAGGCAGGGATTAATGCCGATTGCAACCTGTCTTCGAACTTCAAGTTCCGGTTTACTAGCCTTAAGCTACGAGTCAACTGGCCATAAAAGGGGCCTCGCTTCGCACTCTTTTCTGCTCCTGAGGCTATAGGTATCGGGAGTGGTCCTCTGTGCCATCTACCTCTTTAACCACTCTGGGGGGAGTAGGGAAGCCTTGAGGCTGTATGGCTAAGGTCCTGGCCACTCTGCTTCTGGCAGTTTGGTGTATGGTGTCAGCACCTAGTGTCCTCCTCACCCTGACCTGTGGAGTGAGCTGAGTAATCATGATCGTAGATTTATTCCCCAAAAAGGAAATTATTTTCTAAGAAAGGAAAGAATTTTCGAAAAAAGTTTAGGAAAAATTCCACCTCTTTCAACAAATATTTTGTATTGCTTCCTGCTTGCCTTTGTATAGGTTTTCTTAGAATTTGTCTCCGGATCAGAGGCGCGCATAACTTTCCAACCTCTTACTCTTAAGAAGGAAGTATAACGTCCTCGTCTGTCCACTATTCTAAGTTAATAAGGTCTTATGGACTTAGGGAGAACGATACTTAATAAATTTTCTTGAGTGGTTTCCAATACCCCAGTCAAAGGGGGTTTCCGTTTTCAATTCCTGTTTCCAAAGGCCCAAGACTACCTAAACATGGTAGTTGTTGGTGCCATAATGACCTTAGGTCATTTCTTGGTCTTCTCCCAATTCCCATATTCGGTGCGCGGTCTGGACTTTACGTCTTGGTAGTGGCCTCTTAGGTCAATTCATAGTGGCTCCTAATTTTGCTTGTTTAACTCCGATTTTTATCAGACGGCGAGAGACAGTGGCTGAGGATATTTGAATGTAGCCCTAGTAGGTTTTGTTGTTGTGGTTATGCTTTCCGCACCTGGTAAAAATACCTTTTCCCTTCGGAGTGTTGACCACTGATTGAGCTATTCCTTCATATGCCACTTTCTAGTTGGAGTAGGTTATCACAGGTGTCCCTCCTAGGCATTTATTTAGGGTTGGTTGTTCCGTTTCTCCTTTTCATTTCTTAGACGGTCCTCCTCTCTTAATTTGTTTTTTGAGTTTATCCCGGATTGATTTATCTTTTCTTAACTTGGATTTTTCCCTATCGTCTTTAGTAGCCTTGGGTGTGGATCCGTGCATTCTGATTTTAGAGTATTATAACACTTCTTCTGAACGGCCACAATTTATCAATACATTTTCCCATTCCTGGTCGGTATCATAATTTTTATATGGTAGATGGCGTATAATATCAGGTGTGAGCTTCAATTCTATGGGCATTCTCCATGATACTCGGTCACGGGCCCCCAGATGTTAAGATTACATCAGCAAAAGAAATACCCGCACCTGATGTGTTATTGTCGCGTCCGGGCGTCTTACTGTTACTCCTTATGCCCCATGCGTCCCAGGCATCCTGACGCGAGTTCATGTCGGTCGACGCGTCCTGTGCGGCATGTACCTCTTGCGGTTTCTCCATCTCGTCCTGTACATCAGCTGACATTCAACGACGTCTGAGCTACGTCCCATGTGCTTCTGACCACTGGACTTGCTTCTGACATGTTGGTGTACACCTTACATCTGTCCTATGTCCTAAAGTTTGCTGCAAGTCCCATCCCATACGGGTAGTGTTTAACGCCGATATCCGTGACTTTTTGTCCTAGCTTGTATGCTCATATTTATCACTTCCGAGTCCGTGATATAGATAGTATCCTGCCTGTGCCCAACGCCATCTGCTATGCTTCGAACGCTATTCATGTTGCCAGCCGGACAACTCACTCTATCCTACAATTATTATTGATCTCACGGGTTTGCCAGACAAAGTCATCACTTTCCGTTCTTTTAATATTCTATTTCTACTAGTAACATGTTTTCAATAAGCTCTCAATTCTCAGACAGTGTTGCCGTCACATTTATCTTTGCCTCAGCTCCTTTTATAAATTACTCACCATGTTGTACTGGCCCCTTAGTACTATAATCAAAAATGAGGAGATTTGGTACCGCTCCATTACTCAACGACGTAACAGTAGCATTGAGCCATATCTCCCTTTTTTTTTTGACACGTAAAACATCTCTGTGGCTTGGAGACTGCCTTTGACAGTATAGAGTTCGTCGAGGGACGGTCATTTGATCCGGCATCGGGTCAATATAAGTCATTGAACATTCTTAAATCAATCAGATTGTTAACGAGCCACCGCCTATCGACCTCCGGGATTAGGTTGGCTATCCCCATGATAGTATCAATGTCCATGATTGTAAACTTTCTGTTATCTGTCCTCCCAGACCACTTGACCGTGACGAGACCGGGTAACTCTGATGGGCATCCCGAGTTATGTACACTCAAGATCTTTATGCTTACAAGTCAGTAGACTCTATCTTGGTAACGGCAGTCTCGGAGCTTGAATAGGGCAATGGGTTTCCCTGAAAGACTGCCCTGTAGTTTACCATACATCTCGTCCGTAACGGTTTGTACCCAAACCTAATCACTAATACTTGCAGTTTTTCGGAATAGCTGAGGGGTCGTACATCGTGCCCAGCAGATCTTGTAAATGTCTGTTTCCTGGAACGCTAGAACAGGAATCTCAAGCTGCGTTAGAAGTTCAATAGGAAGGCGTCGAAGTATTCCATAATCGTCAGGAAGGCAGGACCGAATCATTAGGCTCTGCCGGCTATATCCAACGAATTGGAAACACACAGCATTGCTTGAGATGGAGAAACCATTGCATTAACTCTTGCGGCTGGCAACCTCATCCCGACGTCTCCTTCGGACTCTATGACTTGTGGGCGTAGGAGATTCTGGATTCATTTTACTCAAAGAATCCACAATATAAGGTGCAAGATCCGCTCTACGACATCGCAAGGAAGCCAGGTTCAGAATTCTCATTTCGATCGTGTGGTGTCAACCATAGTTGTGAAGGATCTGCTGTGAAGCATCAAATTTATTTGAATGTTGCCATCCATCTTCGATTTGTTCCTTGTGAGCTAACTCGATGCACTAAGTAGAATACTGAGGAATGTTACGAATCTGGTACACATGATCGCGGAAGTGACCGAGTTGCTGGAGCTTGATAAAGTTAAAATGAGATTCGGCATATATCAATTCAATAGGCTGGTCATCCTCTTCCGCTTGTTGGTGCTCATGCACCAGGCACTGGGTGGATTGAACAACAGAATGGTGGAGGGACATCTTGCGATTTCGTAGCTTGGTGCACTGGTGCTGCATTTGTGTCCGCATGCATTTACACGTTCTAAACTCCAAGAAGATATCCTTCACCAAGAGAAATTGATTGAGATATTGATCCTCATAATCTAGGATCTCACACGTATAGCTTCGGTATTGTGCCATCAAACTAAAATCGACAAACGCCCAGAAGCAGGCGAGCGCACGATTGAAAAGTTGACTTCGGGTACTCTCAGGTCCTGTCAACGTGACAGCAAGGACACATAAATGGCAACGTCCCAAGTGCCTCATCTCCTTTCCTTACCACTAAATAACCTCGTGGTAGGCTTTCTTGGGCAAAATGAATCTGGAGTATGGTGGTAAAGCTTTCCACACATCATCAAACGCTTCCAGCCGTCCATGATTCTTAAGAAACCCTTGAACCCAATCCATCATATACCTGAACAGTCCAAGATAGACAGTATGGAGTAAATCGGGTTGGTACAGATCAGCAGAGAAAACCTGAGGAAGTTGATAAAAAACGTTTCATCCGATCATATTACTGTGAGCGTCAAATGTGCTGTGGAAGTCGCCGGGGGTGGACTCCTCTGAGCCATCTAAAATTTCTTACTCCAGGGGCTTGAATCTCGTATAATCTCTAGCAGGATATCTCTCCTGATTGTTGGACCCTAACATATCCTAAGGTATCTCATATTTAGGACAGGCATTGGATTTTACTCCATGTAGCGCAACATTTTCCATATGGTCAGCAATCCATGACTCCAAGATCGGGAAGCATCTCTAAACATTCCCGTCCGCGCAATCACTTGGGATACCGTCTAGAATAGTATCTGGTAAGGGCTCGAATAGGAGCTCGAATACACCTTGTAATGTGTTGGCGTTGATTTGTCTACGATGTTTGTTCAAGGAAGTGGATGATTGGAATTTGGCGCGACTTGCATGAGGGCAAGAAGGAGGACCGCCATCGCTCCAGGTCTGTTACGCTTGGCTGACGGAAGATTTCCAATTGTTATTTATACTGGACACGCCTTTTTGTCTCTAGTGAAGTTGCTGAGATGTGTCTGATTCAATATTCCAATGATTGGAATCACTGTCACGCCAGATGGGAGTGTATCCTGCAGTCAATTAGCTCGTACTTTTGGGAGAGCGAGATGGATAAGCTGTGACACAGTACTTGAATGTCCCACCACCAGTCTCCCATATGCATTTCCGTATATACTCTCTGTCCATTCGGATCGCATTCCTGCCACGGAGTGTAAACCAACTCATCTTGGTAAGCTATCTGCTGAAGAAGATATTGGACACAGTCTAGAACCTTATGGTAGAAGAAAGGTAAAGTCCTCATATCGTCTTCGACTTGAGCTTTGATCCATTGTAGATATGGGCTGTACGGATCCAATGAGCGGAGATGGTTCAAAATGTGTATGCATCAAGCTGTAGGCATCATCTGCTGAATTACCAAGGCTATTTGACAAGTATTCATTTACCCACGCCTTAGATACGTTACTTTGTATGAACCAGGAAGCCAGTTTGAATTATGCATACTAGCAAATGGTGCCCACGGGTCCTCAAACAGATTTTGGTATTCCTCCGCGAATCACTTCACATATCCAATAGATGCCCCTACACAAGAGTAATACTCCGGTTCGACTGGGGCAGGAGACAGGTTGATTATAAGTTGTAGTCCCACGTCAGAGACATATGCAAGCCAGTTGCTATAGGTATCAGGCGGGCTGTTACCAAGATCAATGTCTGATTCGTAGTCGGAATCCAGCTGATGATTCTCGTCGGTCAGGACCCCGTGCAGTAATCTTTACGTTTCTGCGTCCATAATACTCTGCGCAGTGCAGCATACTGTATGTCCGACGCAGAAAAGATCAATGAAATCCGCATATTCTTTTTGGAGGTGTTTCCAAAAGAGACTGGCACTGGCGTATTTGGATTGACAAAATGAATATTTCATAGGCATTACACGACTGAGTTCTGTGACTTTCAGGAGTCTTCAAGTTGATGTATTATAAAATGCTGCAAGAAGGAGAATGCATACCATTGTGTACGTAGTCTGGCATGGCAGCCAGAGCTAAGTTCTATCAACCTGAGACGTACCTCACGGTCAATTCAGTTTAGTACATGGTATGAGGACTTGGATATCAAGTAACTCGGATTCAGGTTCTACGTTTTCATTAGGCAATGCAGAAAGGCCTTACATACCTTGAATGCCTGAAACAGAATTCCTAAATCATCTGGAAATTCTTTCATGATGTCCAGAACTTCAGGGGGTGTGATATTTAATGTCAATTAATCATGGCCGAAAGGTTATACCAAGGAGAATATTCACTACACTAGCATACACAGTATTCGCAAGCTCCACAGCGCTGACAACACTCCGAACAATCCCAAATACATGGTCCAAAACAATGACCACAAGTAGTACGTCCACATGCCTAGTATTCTAAAGGGACAGATAGCTCCACCGGGCCACGTCTACCGGCTTCCAGCCCTTGCTATCCTTGGAGCGATTACACCTGCAAGGGCTGATAGTCAATCGATCAGCCTCTGTAAGACGCGGCATACCTTTCATGAGGACAGTGACGCACAAGAGCTCTACACTTTGTGGCACAATACCGTCAATGTCCAGATGTTAGCAAGGAACTTTGAGAATAGCGCTACATTCCCGGATGCTGATTTCAGAATAATTTTCCACAGAATGTAGAGATTACGTCCTGCTTACGATTGTCTTGTGAGGGCGGGGGCAAATACTGTGCTCCGGAGACGACAGATCGAAGAAGCAATTATAGCGCTCATTTAGGACTGTGGTAAGAAGTTAACAGACACTCTTGCGAAAAGGCCAGTACCCCAGTCGGTACCGGGTGTGCCAGTAATTGTCCCAGCAGAAGACCTTGTTGACCATATATTGCTACTAGTAGGGGCTCCGGCGGAATGGGTCACGGATCCACAACAAGCTCCTGATACACCACTAGCTCAAGTCCCGGTGGACGGGAACTGGACAGCTGGAAGTGACCAAGAACCGACTATGCCCAAAACAAGTCACCAACAAGCCCCGGTGGAGGGTGACTAACTTGAAGATGACAGAGATCTCTATGATTTACCCACAATAAAATGACATCGACAGGCAGCCCCAACAGAAGGTGTCGAGGTGGCCTGGAGGTGACAACCATCCATCTACGCCCAAACAACGTTGTCAACATGCCCCAGTAGAAGGTGACTAACTTAATGATGACTAGGATTACAATGATCTACCTACAACGAAAGGACGTCGACAGGCAGCCCCAATAGAAGGTGTCGAGGTGGTCAGAAGTGGTCAACATCCGGTTACACCGAAACAACGTTGTCACGACGCCCCTATGGAAGGAGTCAGGGTTGTTGCAGGTGGCCAAGATACCAGCGACCCCCATGATCCGCCATCTGTAGCAGCCAGGAATTTTCGAACTGGTTAGTTCTTTTCTCTACAAACGATTAGATTTGAGTTTCCACTTACTCTGGCTGACTGAAAATATAGAATGGAACACTTGGCTCAGGTGCCCCTGTGCAGTGAGTATTGTTTGAGTCATGCCATCATTTCGTGGTAGAGGTCCCAGCGGCGATGAGAGGAGGTTGGCAGAAGCGCCAACCAACTATCAATTTGTTGATTGGAGGACCCCGCACATCCACGGAATAAGATGTGGCGAGTTAGATTCCACAAATCTTCGCGCCTTGTAGTCGATAATTTTGAGATGGGTTCCTATCTGACTAGTTCACTATATCCTCGGCATGACTGGTGAAGGACCTAGGTTGATCTGCAAGCGTCCCACCGAACCGCTTTCACAGTTGAACTTGATCTTCATTGACAGAAGTGAATCCATTCACACCTGGCTACTCTCCAATCAGGAGCAGCAGGATCCTCTGGATCTCTTGATGTATTGTTACCGCCATGAAGATGATACGAGGGCGCGAACACCACCGCTGAGCAGGCTCCCGTATATTGGAGGAGACCAGGTTCCTCAAATTGGCGGTGAACCAGATCACAGTTCGCGTCAATTGCATACCAGGACAATTGCACCTCATATGTAGACTCAAGACGGTCAGAACATCGACTCTGTTCTATAATTTAGATCGATTCCGTTAGCCAATCGCTTGAGCAACGCACATTGAAAATGGAGGCAAACCGTCTTTCTGTATTCACCTCAGATGTATCCGAGTCCATGATTCTTGTACATGTTGCTTAGAAACATATCCCTTTGATGTTCAATTTTTATGTGGAATCAACGCCATGTTGTGAGTACTGTAGAGAGCGATCGCTAGAGTCAGGGTAAGGTAAAACATTTTAAGCCGCATACCAGCCTGATGCCAAGAAGTGTACCCTAATTCTCTTTTGGAGATGCTAGGGCACGTCTCTTGGCATCAGATCTAGAATTTAGCTTAAAACTTTATTTCACGTGTATTAATACAAAAACAATTTGAGCCAATATAGATATCACAATAAGTTCATAATTATACTATCTCTACCTCTATGCTAAAAGTCTAGTGGTCTAAGGACATTTTAGAATATGTAACACGCTCTGTCTATAAACTCGCCAATGTCTGGCATTCCTGGCTTATAACACCCTAGGGCTTTTTGATTGTACGCCATGACTAGAATATAAGGTACTCAACCTGCTAACCTCATCACTTCCAACCACGTCTCATCAATATCGTTCCCATCCTTCTCAACATCAGCACAAGATGAGCCGAATCAACGTCCCTGACGAGGACAGACTCACCCCCCCATATCACCGACATGACTACCCATCTCTCCCTCATCCTCCACCTCCTATTGGTACCTGTTTTTACCCTTATTTCTTTTTATTTGCGTACAGTGTGTGCACAAATAAAACACCCCTCCTCCAGCCAGGACCTCCAGTGCCTCCCAATTGTTTCTCCTGCACCTCCACTGTCTCCCAATTTGTTTCCCCTATCCCACTTTGTTTCCCCTGATTCCACCCCTCCCTCAACTCCGAAAAAAGACACCTGAAATATCTCGAAGATGGCCGGTGCAAATGTCAAGGTATGGCCCCTTGAATCTTAGATAACTAAGCATATTAACGTGTCCTCTTTACACAGATTGCCTGCTGTTCCACATGAAAACAGTGAGGTGAGCAGAGGCAGGTGTTGCACTTTCCCGCGCCAAGACTCTACCGCCAAACCGGATAAAAGCGAGGTCAGCAGAAGCAGACCTCCTGCTATCCCACGCGGAGACTCCACTGCCTAACATGATGAAAGAGAGGTCAGGAGAGGCAGACATCCTACTGTCCCGCACCGAGACTCCAACGCCCGACCTGAAGAAAGTGAATTCAGGAGAAGCAAGTGTGCCACTGCCACATCCGACAAGTCGGACCTATGTCACAAACGCTGTACCGTTCCCTGGAGACCTCCCTCTGAAAGCTCCCTGGATGAAGAATAAGAAATTATCACTAATCAGTATTCACGCCCCTAGAGTGTGAGCTAACAGTTTATGTCAACAGAATTCTGAGTGTGAGTATACCATAGAACCCCCCCTTCGAGCCAGCTGTGGAGTACGCCTTGGAAGTGAAACCCGTAAGCTATACTCTGTAGTCAGACTTTGATATACTAACATGTGTACTTCTACCAGGGGGTGCTATGGCGATATCACCTACGCCAAAAGTTGGTGTGGGTTCCAGAACCCGTTCGCCAGTACTGCTCTATACAGCACGTGGCGTGAGGGGATCAGGGTCCACCTGAATGAGCGCTCCTGGAACCTCCGCCCTCCGACTGGCTCCAGATTGGAGTCAGTAATGGAATTGGCCCACTCCCTTCTCCCCATTGTGGCACGTATCGCCTGCATTAGAAAAGAGCACCGGAAGGATAACGTCTGGGAAGTTGATCGCCATTTGAGGCTCGTGGTCTGTGATAGGGCCAAGAAACTTCAGAGAGCAGTTGAGCAACAACTTGCGGAGCAGGCTGTGTTGGCAGTGGTCGAGGGAACTCCGAGTAAGTTCATGTCCATCCCTGTTCTCCTAGACTTATACTAACATACTTTGTTAGTGGCTCAACCAGATTGGACCTCTCTGTACTACCTACAGGCGGTACAGATCCACATCATTCGCCAGAAAGGGGCCCTATGGGGCCATCAATTCCTTGACTACCCCTGGTGTTCCATTGACTCCGACTGGAGAATCGCCTGGGGGGTATTGGAGTTACCGAGCATATAAAGTCTCCTCATGGTAGTCAAGGGACAAGATGTGGAGAAGGCGATCTGGTGCCCCCAGTACCTCATCGTGGCGACAGGCGTGGGCGAACCGTCACTTGACCGGGTGCCCTCGATGCCTCTCCCGCTCAAAGAGCTCATCTTTCTTAATAAAGCTCATGACATTGGTGCGTGGATCCTTGCCAATAATGTCAAAGATCCTCTGGACCTCATGGTTCTTGAGCCGTCTCAGGGAGACGTCCATGTCCCGACCCCTGAGCCTGCCAATGGAAGATACCTGTTTTTCGGCCGCAAGGTCTAGGATCGAAGTTGAAATGGCGGAGATATTGGGAGGGCCATGCAAGAGGAGGAAAGTGATGAAGAAGAGGAGGATAACGACAGGGAGTGGTTGGAGGCGGAGGGACAGCAGCAGGAATCGGAATCGGACGATTCTCTGGCGTCCGCCACTCCGGATCCCGTCGTCATCCATGAGGTAAGTCCCGTGAAAAGATTTGCTATTGCTCATTATCAGGAAGGTGCGTAGCTAATCACAAGCTAGGACGATGAGAACATCACTCCAACCCCCCCCCCCACACCTGTGCTCCACGCGCAAGAATGCCCCAGCTTCATTGACCTCGGCTCTGGGTTCCTGATCTGAGCTATACACACCAAATATCACGAAAGAAAGTACCTAGCTAACCAAATGAATAGGATGACGAATCCAACACTCCCACCCCCCCCCTCACCCCCGCGCTCCGCCCGCCTAGATGCCACAACTTAGGTAGCTTCAAACGTAAGTTCCTATACCCAACACTCTCTCAACTAACATTACGAACCAAAGTCAGAAGCTAATCACACCTAAGATGATGACCCCTTTGAACCTCGCTTGTCACGACCCGGTTGCACCTCCCACCTGGACTTCACTCCTTCGCTGCCAGTCAAGTAGGAAAGGCTCAGTGCAATTGAGGAGGTGATCCAGGAGAGGCCCTGGATGGCGGAGTACTTCCAAAGTGCTTCGCCAGTCGCATGAGATCCCAGGCCGCGGGCCGGGCGTCATCGTGAACACGATGGGGCGGAAGACACCTCCGAAACCTCCACCACCCCCCTTAGTCCCTCTGTCCTGCCATCCTTTGCGTCTCACGCTACTCCGATGACTCTCTCGTCTTCTGCCTCCTCCTGCAGAACTCGGATCGCTCCCCCTTCCTCTGTGTCTTCCAGCGATCCGATCGCCCCTCTGTCCACTGTAACTCTCGGCGCTCCCATTGCTCTACCGTCTTCTGCATCTTCCTGCACTCCATTCGCTCTGCCGGCTTCTGCGTCTTCTGATACCCCGATCACTCTGCGGTCTGCTGCCTCTCCCGGCACTCCGATTGCTCCCCTGTCTCCTGCGTCTCCCGGCGCTACAATTGCTCACCTGTCATCTGTGTCTTCCCGCGCTGCAATCACTCTGCCATCTTTTGTATTTTCCAGCACTCAGATCGCTTCGTCCTCTGCAGCTCCCAGCCCTACCCCTCCTGAATATCTGACTCACGAGGTTGCTGTTCTGCCATCTCCTGCAACTCTGGTTTCCCTTTTTATGACTGGTCCACCTGCTTCCACGTCCTCGCCTGCCGCCCATGCTTCAGTTCTGCCTGGCTTACCAACCTCCCCTTTGGCTGACACTCCAATGAATCCCTGGCGCACAGGTCTCCGCCGTAGTAGCCGACGTCGGAACTCTAACAAATGATTCTTCCTTGGTGGTTTTCTTCTTTTCATTTTCTTTTTTTTGCTGTTCTTTGCGCAATGATTTTTCATGGTTTAGGGGTTAGAGTTTTTCCTCAGACTTAGTTAGTACTTTATAGTCCACCATAGTAATGATACAATTGGACACCCTCGCATCAGTTTCTCACATTCCTGGCTAGTTTGACCTCTCTTAAGCAGAATATACTAGTTGTAACGAGACTCCACTGAGTACTATTACAAGTAGCCAAACCTACACCCATACCGGAGTCAAGAGACTACCGCGGTAGGGCTGGCGGTAGACTTAGGTCTACCAGGTGGAGGTACCGGTGGTTAGGTACCTCAGTCGGGCATGCTAGGCCATACCAAAGGTACATAGGTCCTAGTAATGGTTGGGGGTTACCCTACTCTGTAGGGTAACCCAAGTAGTCAATTTGGGAGTTACCCTGAATTGCTTGACGGTGAGTCCAGGTAGAGTTACCCTACTCTGTAGGGTAACTCGGGGTGCAGTTACCCTACCTTTGGACTAGAGTTACCCTGCCATGGGCTAAGGGTTACCCTGCTATGGAGCCAAGTTACCCTACCTTGAAAGTAACTTGTTACGCAGGACTTCGGGGGAAGTGACTAGATTGTTTGTCACGCGAAACTACATAGGGTGTTCGAATCTCAGGTTGTGCGGATCACTCCGGCACAACCAGTTGAGCTCCGAACAAGCTGTAACTTGGAGGTGTGGTGGCTAACACCCCCCTCCGGCCCCGTTATAAGTCCCTGGCGTCATGGGCTACAGCCTGAAGAGTTGCTGTAAGTCTAGCAAAAGTCTCCCGGTGGAGATGCTTCCATAACACCGTATACGTCACTGCCGTCCGTCCGACCGGAAGCTGTCCGCAGGATATATGAGGGGACAGAGGAGAACCTGGAGAATAGCCTCCAGGTGGTTTCGTGTAAAACGGACCAGAACTGACGGAGTAATACCACTTTGAAGTAAAGAGTAGTATGTGAGGTTACCGGAGGCCAGTAGGCGAGGTAACCGAAGTCCGTTGCCCCGAAAGTGTAATAGTATTGGAGAATCGTTAAGGACTCTAAGACACTAGTCTAAGGTCACGATAAGACTCACTTCTAGGAGGGTTGACTGTGGGTAGCGCCTATTGGTAGTCAACCTCCGGAGTGGTCTATCGGGGGAGCTACGTGGCTATCTTCCGGAATGATATGGAAATGAGTAGAACCGGATAGATGTTCAGGAGCCGCGAATGCTTGCAGAAGACTAAGTGTATATGGGTAGAGAGTTCCATAGTTGGTATAGTATCCGCACGGGCATGACAGCTCGCCACTGGCATGACCACGATATGAAGAGTTTTTACTCCTGCGGTTGCATTGGAGATGCAGCGGCTAAAACACTCTATCGGGCAGATGTTTGAACACCACTGAGTGGTCTAGTTCGCTACGGAGGATCGTTGGTCCGACCCGTAGAGGTTGGCTAGACAGCCCACGGGAGTTGGGTGCTCGCGAACGCAGAGTAGTGATGGGGAGTAACTGGCAGCATACCAAACCTACTTAAGTATATGCGAGTTCTCCTCTACTCTGGCAATCAACTACCTCTCGAGATCAGGACTTAATTGAGTAAAAGCTGTGGCTTAACGATATTAAGTTTTACCGTTTATTTTTTCAACTCTACTGTTGATTATCTTTATCTTTACTTCTGGAAGAATACTTCGGTGCGGTCGCAACCTCGGGATCCATTTTCCCAGAGGGAGCCCCCGTTACACTAGTATACAGTACTCAAGTATTTGCGTTGACCGTATGCCCCTTACTGTAGCTTAATTTCCTTCATTCTTGAGACCCGACGCTCAAACACAAAGAGGTATGTTTTTCAAAACTAACATACTGTTCAAGTTATCAAAATGCACGATGCCTTATATTCTTACATTTCTACGAGCTTTTCACTCCAGTAACATGTTCATTTGGTCTAGTTCCCTTAAGCTGGAACTTTGGCCTGATATTGATCGTAAGAATACACATCAGGGGTTTAATATTTAGCACCCAAACTCACTAAAAGACCTTGAATATGAAAAGAATTTTTTGTTCGATACTGAGTGATAGTCTGTGATCCTACAGATACTAACTCCACCCACACTAGTAAGTCCTAGCGTATAAGACCTAACACGTTTTATTTAATACCCGAGAACTACGCAAACTCTTCCTCTACTGCATTCATGAGACTTATTCTATAGGCCTACATCCTGAATCTGAACCTGACATTGACTGACTAATTGCAGGATGAATAACCAACATCGGGCCGATACATCCAGCCAGCCAACTAACCGCGTAGGCAACATGTATGGCAGTCGTAAACGCGACGTGGGACCAGGCACTATAGGTGGGAGAAATGCAATATCGGCAACACTACAGAAGATACATGCTAGCTCTCATAGCAAAATACCAAGCAGCAGCCTTTGCGTCCAAATTCGTCTCCACCCCCAATTGCAAGATCACAATTAGGAAGACTCTGAAAGAACCTTCGGAAGAACACCATACAGACTACATTGTATACTGAACCGGGACATGAAAGGCAGGAGGATACAGAAGCTGTCCATGCTAGTGAGGACAGTAGCAATGAGTACCAAAACTCACCAGGATCAGGGAAAACAGAATCAGAAACCGAGCCTGATTCAGAGGACATCGATTGTAACGGGGGCTCCCTCTGGGAAGATGGATCCCGAGGTTGCGACCGCACCGAAGTATTCTTTCAGAAGTAAAGATAAAGATAATCAACAGTAGAGTTGAAAAAATAAACGGTAAAACTTAATATCGTTAAGCCACAGCTTTACTCAATTAAGTCCTGATCTCGAGAGGTAGTTGATTGCCAGAGTAGAGGAGAACTCGCATATACTTAAGTAGGTTTGGTATGCTGCCAGTTACTCCCCATCACTACTCTGCGTTCGCGAGCACCCAACTCCCGTGGGCTGTCTAGCCAACCTCTACGGGCCGGACCAACGATCCTCCGTAGCGAACTAGACCACTCAGTGGTGTTCTAACATCTGCCCGATAGAAGTGTTTTAGCCGCTGCATCTCCAATGCAACCGCAGGAGTAAAAACTCTTCATATCGTGGTCATGCCAGTGGCGAGCTGTCATGCCCGTGCGGATACTATACCAACTATAGAACTCTCTACCCATATACACTTAGTCTTCTGCAAGCATTCGCGGCTCCTGAACATCTATCCGGTTCTACTCATTTCCATATCATTCCGGAAGATAGCCACGTAGCTCCCCCGATAGACCACTCCGGAGGTTGACTACCAATAGGCGCTACCCACAGTCAACCCTCCTAGAAGTAGGTCATATCGTGGCCCCAGACTAGTGTCTTAGAGTCCTTAACGCTTCTCCAATACTATTACTCTTTCGGGGCAACGGACATCGGTTACCTCGCCTACTGGCCTCCGGTAACCTCACATACTACTCTTGACTTCAAAGCAATATTACTCCGTCAGTTTTGGTCCGTTTTACACGAAACCACCTGGAGGCTATTCTCCAGGTTCTCCTCTCCCACCCCATATATCCTGCGGACAGCTTCCGGTCGGACGGACGGCGTGAGCGCATACGGAGTTACGGCAACATCTCCACTTGGAGACTTTTGCTAGACTTACAGCAACTCTTCAGGCTGTAGCCCATGACGCTAGGGACTTATAACGGGGCCGGAGGGGGGTGTTAGCAACCACACCTCCAAGTTACAGCTTGTTCGGAGCTCAACTGGTTGTGCGGGAGTGATCCGCACAACCTGAGAATCGAACACCCTATGTAGTTTCGCGTGACAAACAATCTAGTAACTTCCCCCGAAGTCCTGCGTAACAAGTTACTTTCAAGGTAGGGTAACTTGACTCCATAGCAGGGTAACCCGTGGCCCAAGGCAGGGTAACCCTAGTCCGAAGGTAGGGTAACTTTACCTGGACTCTCCGTCGAGTAATTCAGGGTAACTCCCAAATTGACTACTTGGGTTACCCTACAGAGTAGGGTAACCCCCAACCATTACTAGGACCTATGTACCTTTGGTATGGCCTAGCATGCCCGACTGAGGTACCTAACCACCGGTACCTCCACCTGGTAGACCTAAGTCTACCGCCAGCCCTACCGCGGTAGTCTCTTGACTCCGGTATGGGTGTAGGTTTGGCTACTTGTAATAGTACTCAGTGGAGTCTCGTTACATCGATATTGCCAATAGCCCCACACCGTGACAGACCGATGACTCTCAAGTAGCGGCGCGATGACACCGTGCCAGTCACGCGACCACAGTTAGGATATCAACCAGCTCTGGGTCACAGGCGGCTGGTCCAATAGTGCGAATGCCGGCGCGTTGTGGGCAAATAACTCACCACCAGCTCTATAGTCTACTTGTATTCCTGTCGTCTAGCATACAGCGATTTTCGTCGCCTCATCAGAGCCTTGGTGCTTCAGCATGGCATATTAGGAGCTCTAGCCCGGCTGGCCGCCCAAGTACGCCACTCCCTGACTACTCGTTAGTAAGTAAGTTGCGACAGAACCTAGCGACCGGTGCAGAGGAAGCCATTATAGAGTTGGCAAAGTGATTTATTACACGGTATACTCTTTTCGAAGATCCGCTCCCGAACGTTGTTGCATTGACTGACCAGTTGCTCAAAGTGTGGGATGCTGTGGTAGAGAGGAGAGCAGATGCTAAATCCATCAAAGCGTCCGAGCAGTTCATAACTTTAGTAAGTCGACTCTGCCCGGTGTGACACCACGCAATCTACTCTACTAACAATTGAAGATGTGCTAAAAACACTCGGGAGTGGGATCACAATTCGTGTACCATGTGAAGAATAACATTGCACAGTTATAAGATCTACGTGAGGATCCGACGGCTAGAGCGCGTCGTGTGGACTATCTGCTCAATGGCGACAGGTTCATCTGTGACTTAAATGGGTATGAGGTTTATTCCTTTATACTGTGATCTACTGCATAGTGAGTACTACTGATTGCGATACTCAAGGCAGAACTGGAGGTACCGCTTCCTTACCCCACAGATTCTGGAAGCAGTTTACGGAATGTATTTCGTGGGAGAGAAAATGAGGAGCATAGCTGATCCCGTGTTTCTGGGGCAGATTAACGGCACAATGATTAGCTTAACATGCACCGTTATCTGCCATACACAGCGTGCATGGTAATCGGGAATATACCAGCATTCAAGGGAACTTAAACCTGAGGAGGTGGGAAGTAAGAGTTTTTAAATCTTGTAGCATACTGTTGGCCTAGCGACTAACATGTTATTGGATGCAGAAGAACTTTTCCAACAGCAGAGAAAAACATTGGCCGAGTGCCCACAGGCGGTCCAGGATATGATTCTTTGCAACATCCACCATACAATCTGGAAGAAGGCGGAGCAGGTCCATGGGATACTGCGGGAGCAGTGTAAAGGATATGACGACAATTGGGAGGAAGTGCACGAAGAACTAGCTGGTCGGGAATCAACCGTGGCATTAGCAAGGCCTATGGTTCAATGAACCAACACTAGGACTGGGCCACTAGAGCAACATTGAGATGGGCCAAGTGATTCACAGAAAACAGACATGTCATTAGACGTGAGCCAGACGTCACTCACACTAGCGCCGGGGGTTTGTTAGTCAGTAGCCGAGATCGATCTTATTGGTCGGACTAGGACTTGAATCTTAAGATCGCAGATTGTCTAGGAAGACTTGTAAAGTAGTGAAGAATAAAAGAGTAAAGATTCGTAATTGTAAACTTATTACATGGTTAAGGTCTCATCTCCGTTACTTGATTCCTCTAACTAACTCGGAGACCTTAAACCTATTTATACTAATGTACCGGTACTTAGTATCCCTATACTAACTTTTATTGAGGAGCTTTAAACTTTAGTTTCTACTAAGTGGAAACACCATTTGACCCTGAAAATTAATACACCACTTCAACCTAAATTGTGACGAGATATTTATCTTGGAAGGATAGTCTCCTATCTCCCAATGATCTCTTTCCGATCTCTCTGCTTGAATAGACTAAGTATGTAAATGTAGTTCAAATGGCTATCATTCCAATCATCCCTTCTGATCAAGCACTAGCTAAGTTCGTTGTCAGGAACTGGTGTATAATTAATATATGCTTGCATGAGCCTCAACACGCCAGTATCATAGAAAGGCTCATGCATCTCCAGTCTTCCAATCCAAGTGTGGTTCCCCTCTGACCTCCTGCCTCTAAGAGGGACTCCTATTGGAGCCGTCCGACATACACCTAATCTTGAACAGATATTGGTATCTTTTGAAGTAGTTTGATAGCACCGAATGTCTTGTATCTTAATTGATAAAAAATTCCTCGGTCAGCTCTTCACTAATGCCAGTGGTCTTATATGGTTTGTGGTCAGGGAGTTATGAACTAGAAATTATTATTTTAATTTCTATATAGCTTCGCAGCAACCATCTTATCGAGTCACTTGACCTTTACGGTCATATGCGTGACATTAGCACTATGCTTGGTGTTATATGCCTAAAAGGGTTCTGGATTCAGATCAAGCCAGTTTGGATCATCCAGGACCTTACAGTGTACGACCGATACCGGGCCTACTGCTCAGTCCTTCTCTATCTGATTGCCTCTCAAATAGCCTTGAAGTGTCACAGTATGCCCAGGTACCTCAGGCGGGGATTGGTGATTGTCAGCCAGAAATTGAGTAGTGGGAGCCCAACAGGAGTCGTGGTGTGAGGATCAAAGGCGATTGCGGATGTGTCAAAGATAATAATAGATTAATTGCGTAGAATGGAGTTATGAGTCAGCAAAAATGCACGACGGCGAACAGCCAACAGTATCAGTATCAGTATAACTAGCTGTCTGATAGTGCATTTGTGGAGGAATTGAATAGATATAGACCTTGGAGGGAAAGAAGAGGAAGTCATAGGTGGGTAAGCATGACTATAGTGTAATAAATAAAAGGTCCAGAACAATGCCCATGCATAATGGCGTCCGAATGATGTCTAGACATCAGAGAGTGAAATAAGAATGGGACGATACAAGTAGGGTGAAGCCAGAATAGAGCAGGCAAATATCCACATATAGCATGCAGTACTAGTATGGCTCAGGACGTAACAGTTTGGCATCACATGACGCCCAAACAAGATGCGTAGCCAACTTGGTATCCAGAAGAGATGGGGCAAAAGTTGTTACCATCGGGACGTGAGGAAATACGCGCAAGGATTCCAGAATGGAGCAGCCAATAGCTAGATAGCCTCCAGACGTCAGGGTAAAATATCTGACGTCAACTGGACATCAGTGTAGAAAGTAGTCGTCGTCTAAATATCCAGTTGGATAATCAGATGGTGTTAGGGCGTCACATCAAAGAATCAAACGCTGCCAGGATGCATGGGACGTAGGGGTCCATGTCTGGACACTGTTATGATGCGTGGCAATGCACAACAGAAATCAGGATGCAACGTCGGATCAGATATCCCGTCCTAGTTAGCGATTTACATTTAGGAAGTCCTGTCTGTCTAATGCACAGGACATACAGGACGTAAGTAATTATGTTTGCTTATGTTTGCATAGCACCCATGAAGTACTGAAAGTCTCCTTCATATTTAATTCTATCCATGTCTCAGATAGCTTGTCGTCCCGCTTTCAGCGGCTCAAAACGATCAATCATTTCATGTTCAAACCTCGACCGTTTCTTTAGACCAGGGACCTGTTCTTCACCTCGCAAGCCATCCATAGCGCGTTGATACCAGGTGGTGAAGGGGGCTATCTTTTCACCCTTTGTCCTTCCTAAGGCGTATATGACTCTTTCCTGATTTCTCTCCCATATTCTAGAATTTCATTCAAAATAGTCAATACATTATATCAGCCACAAGTGTACATCTTGATGCCTTTTTCTTTTGAAAAATGGTGAGGTGTCAGCTGGTCATTTAGTATTTTGCGCTAATGCTTTTGCCAACAAATTGACTATTCCAGTCCATTCTGGAGTCATGTCTCGAGACCTTCTGAAAGGATTTCGTCCTGATCTACCACCTCTACTCCCGTCGCTACTGCTATCATCAACAGGGCCATCTGGATCAAAAGGTCTATCAACAGGGGGCGGATCTCCTTCTATCCATTTTCCTTTTTCTTTTCTATTCGGTTGCCTATTTCGAGTAGACTGACTGTGTGATGTTTCTACCGTCACGTGCCTTTGTCTTTGTGAGGGAGAACCCTTTGATGTCGTGTCTTCTAATTCCCTTACTTTTTCTTTTAGAATTCCCAACAAATCGCTGTGTCAGTCAGTAAATCTTTGTTGTGTCATGAGTTGTTCTGACATTCTTTCTTCGCACCTTTGGCCCTCTTCCATTGTCTGAGCAATGGCTGCACGTAATGATCCCATTTCTTTTGCCTGTTTTTCATTGATGTCCCTTAAAGCTTGTTCAAGCACTTGGTCTCGATGAAGTGCTTCTTGTCCTTGTTGCCTCATATGTTAATGCAGCTGAGTAGTAACCAGTTCATGCTGTCATTATTGCTCATCCTGTTTTACTAAGCGTTCAGCGACAGCTTAGGCTAGTTCAGCCTGATGTTCTGTGACAGCCTGTTCCAAACCTTCGCATTGCATGGCATACAATGCAATAGCTGCTTCCCGCATTTCTTCTCCTTTAGCTATCTATTCTTGGACCATTATGAGTTTAGCATAGTGGTCCTGTGATGTCAAGAATAGACTTCTCGATGCCATGTTTCCTGCATTGGTTGACTGTTTCAGGTTTTTATCCAATTTGGTCACGACTACTCCTATCCGGGCTGCTAATCTAGCCATATTGGCTCCATGATCTGTAGGATGTGGTGAAGTACCTCTCGGGATTCGTCGACCTGATTTTTGAGATAGCGGTGAAGGTACTCGGGACGGCGGATTGGAGAAATGAGGTTCATTTATAGTAATTACCAATGTATCAGTCATAGGGGTATCGACTGAATCTTTTAGCGGAGTTGGTGGAACTCGTGGAATATTGGGACCTGGTAGAGCCATTTTTACAAAGTTTCGAAGGTTAAAGGTTGTGAATTGGCTTACCACACCTATCTTCCTAAAGGGTTTTGCCTTTAGTTGTCCAGCGATACAAGCCTTTTACGGGTCAAACTGCTCTCGTAAACGTAAGCTGAGTGGCGTATGTTCAGCAGTTGTTGATAGGTAGGTGAGCTGAGTGCAATAGGCTCTTACTTCCAAGCTCTTTAATTTCCATCTGTGAGAGATATAGGGAGCAGACGGGGAATAGAATCTTCTGACTTGGAGGATTCTCGATCGTCTTCCAGAGTTTCTTCTTCCAAGTATTGTGTATTCCACTATGTATCAGGAAAGCAAAAATTGTCCAGAGTAGAGTTGATTTCGTAGCCTACGTAGTGGTCGATATCTGTATGACAACTTTCATCGTCGGGGGTGAATACAGTTTCTTCTGTTCCTTGTCCGCTAGCGTAATAAGTTTAGCAGAAAATATAAGTATTAATAAAAATGTAAATAAAAAATATCATTTAGATGATATTGGAGGATTTCTTAAGCGAGTTAAGGATTTAGTCTCGTAGAGACTAAATTGGCGAGTCTTAGTGACAAAGAGGTAACAATATACTGTTAGGCGGTCGCCGAGATCAATCTTATCGGTCGGACTAGGGCCTGAATCTTAAGATCGGAGATTGTCTAAGAAGACTTGAAAAGTAGTGAAAAATGAGAAGATGAAAGATTCGTAATTATAAACTTAATATATTGTTAAGGTCACTTCTCCATTGCTTGATTCCTCTAACTAACCCGGAGACCTAAACCTATTTATACTACTCTAGCAGTACTTAGTACTCCTATACTATCTTGTACCGAGCAGCTTTTAACTTTAGATTCTACTAATGCGAGCACCTTTTGATCCTAAAAGTTTGTACACCACTTCAACCTTAATTGTGACAAGATATTTATCTTGAGAGGATAGCGTCCTATCTCCCAATGATCGCTCTACGATCTCTAGGCTTGAATGGACTAAGTATGCAAATGTAGTACGAATGGCTATCATTCCAATCATCCCTTCCGATCAAGAACTAGCTAAGTTCGTTGTCAGGAACTGGTGCAAATTTAATATATGCTTGCATGACTCTCGACACATCAGTATCATAGAATGGCTCATGAATCTCTAGCCTTCCAATCCAAGTATGGTTCCCCTCGGACCTCCTACCTCTAAGAGGGACTCCTATTGGAGACGCCCAACATACACCTAATGTTGAACAGGTATTAGTAACTTCTGGAGTAGTTTAACAGTGCCGGATGTCTTGTATCTAATTGTTAGGAAATCCCTTGGTCGGCTATTCACTAATGCGAGTGGTTTTATATGGTTTGTGGTCAGGGAGTGTATAAATTAGAAATTATTATTTTAATTCCTATATAGCTTTGCCGCAACCATCCTATCAAGTCACTTGACCTCTATGATCAGATGTCTGACATTACCACTATGCTAGGTCTTATATGCCTAACAACACCTCCGGTGATTGAAATTTATTACCTTTTTGGGAAAGACTTAACACGAGAAACTTATTACCACTTTTTACATCAGGTCCTCCCCCTAGGCGGGGGACCAGGCAATCACCTCTCATCTTTCCGCCACAGTGGAACTCCTCTCCTGTCTTCTTTCTTGAGGTCTACTCTCCTGAGATCCTCCTTTCTCTCTCCTGGCATCGTAGGATGTTGGTTTTTCACCCCTTTTCCACTTTTGCTGTAGCTTCGCTTAGCATCAGCACAGTCGGGTTGCTCCTTTTTTCCTACAACAGGCGGCTGGTAATTCCGCTTAGGGTACGCAATTACGATGGATTCTTCTTGCTTTACTCTGGTCGGTTCGGGTTAGTTCCTCTGCTGGGTACAGGTTTTGTCCAGACAGTCGATACGGGTCAGTCCCACAGTCAGGGATTGGTAGTCGGTCTTCTCAACAGGCTACAGTCGATTTTGCCACTCTCCTCCTCTCCCTCCTCTAAGGGTGTTCTGGCACTCTTGGGTGTTGGTGGTTATAGGAGACCACCTAGTTAAGGCACTAACACATTTCCGATAGTTGTTTCAGCATTTGGGTCTACCCCTCCCTCTTCCTCTCCTCTGCTCGGTTGGCTGGTACCCTACTACCTCCCTTTCGGCTGGCACCCTACTGCTCCTATCTTAAGCTGGCACCTTACTGCCTCCTCAGCTAGCACCTTACTGCCACCCGTCTCCTCCTAGGGGCCCCAGCCCTGGCCCCACCCCTCCGGTCAGTATTGCACTGCCTCGGGCCTGTCGGCACCTATCCTCCTCCTCATACCTACCGCTGGCTTGTCTGGGACGCTCCGTTGCCAGTGTTCCTGGCCCCGAGGCGCCCGGCTTCTCCATTTGTTTGGAGCTCTTTTTGGGTTAGCCTCCAGGCGGCCAGGTGTGCTGTGGGCGTTCCTGGTGGGTATTGGTTTTGGGTTCTCTTTTGTGCCTTCGGGCTGGGATTTCCGGGGGGATATTTCCTTATGGCTTCCTGCTTGTCTTGGGTTTGGTTTATTTTGGGCTTGGCTCGGGGCGAGATGTGCAGTTGGCTCCATACCAGAGGGGCTTGGAGCTCTAGGTTTTTACCTCAAATGGAGGTGGGACGCGTGCTTTTCGGTTTAGTTTTTGCCACAACTAGCGCTACATGCAGGTTCTTTCACTGTAAACAAGGAATATATCATTTAAAAAAAAAAAAAAAAAAAATTGTTTGTGCTATAACGTAATGTATAGCTATAGGGCACTCTTTGAAGAGCTCTTGTTTGAAAAGACTAGCCACAATCTTGGCACCAGTCTGCCCACTGATCAGGATTAACCAACATCACCCGACCTGAAATGACCCGGAACCACTCGCATACCGTTACAGTACTAGTGTCGGTAGTCGCTAATGATAAATCAGGCATTGAAAGTGAGTTGATGTGAAGTATGAGACCGTGTTCCCTGAGGAGTGGGGAGGGGGGGCGGGATTATCTTCTTGTACTCTTTCTTAACGCATCCAAAGCTGTCCTTAGAGTAACCAGCAGTATGTAAATACATCAATATATCTGTTGTCAACTCCCAGATTCTGGTGTTGGAGGAAGAACGGCAAGTGTCCACGCTATAGATGCTCGTCATCGCAATGAAGTCATATATCCGAAAACCAGTACTCAATCAATTGAGTCAACCTTCAAGCGGCTGTGTATTCCCCTCAGCCGGCTCACTTCACTATCTACAAAGCCTAGCCGTCGACTCCGGGAGTCTCACTGCTGATGCTAGCTCTACCCCGCCACTGAATACAGGTTGACGATCTAATTTACCGTCTATCAACCCAGCCGAGCTACGAGACCGCAGGATAAAAAGAACCGTACACCGTGGGGAACAGGAAAGGAAAGGAGTGGAAAGAGCAAAGGGAGAAAAAAGATCAAATGCAAACGACTGAACCAATCCCAAACCGAGCAAGGAACCAACCTCAAACAATATACAGTGCGGTAAAACTAGCAAAATGTGAAAAGACCAACCCAAACTCCATGCCGAATATTAGAAAGAAAATCAAAATGGGAAAACAAAGGAGAACCGGAGCAAGTTTGAATAGCCCCTGGAATAATAACGAGCGAGCAATAAGACACAGCTGTAGAATGTAATTGTTTTTCTGACCTGGACCAGAGGAAGGAAATATAAGGTGATGGAAATGCAGGTTAAAAATGAAAACTCCGCCAAACGTATGAACATGTATTCTGAATTTCCACCACTGTTTCCGATTTACTGGCTCCAGTGGGGGTTGAAGGCGCTTTGTATAAGAAAATAGGTGGAAGAGAGCGAGTTCAGCAGAGAGTTTAATTTGAATAGAAATCGTCATCGAGGCCAATGGACATTGAACGAATGGGGTAAGGCCTTGCAAAGACCTGCGCGGGCCGGCGGATAGCCTCTGTAGGTTCTGAAAAGGTCGAGTGGTACGGGGATTCCAGGTTTTGGTCGAATTTGATGGTCCCGTCAATGTCGACTAACCGTCTGCCGTTCAATTCTGGGAGATTGGTAAATACTCTTCGTCTCTTGAGCCAGTGCCCCTCCGAGGGGATTTCCGGAACCTGGTGCTGCTTCTCCTCCTCTGGCTTTTCACTCATTCCGACTGTGTCCTTAGGCTTCCTCAAGTCGGTTCCGCTCGCCTGCTTCAAGGTACCGACTATCTTCCACTCATCCAACTTGTTCCTCACAATTGACTGACTCTCCAATCGGTGAATATCGCTGGTCGCATCGTAGGCCGAACCATACTTATCGCGTACACTATCCTTCCGACTATGTGTCTCTCGATTAATCGCCCTCATAGCCCTCGCCGTTGGCGGTGGTAATCTCATCCAAGCCGTATCCGTTCTCGTACCAGGCAGAGCAGAAACGACGGGCGGATGGTATTCGTTGATGGGCGGGTGAATCCTAGGCAATCGTGTAACGGTAACGGTCGTAATCCTCTCAGTTTTGGTCCTTTTCTCCTGCATCTCGGTAAACAGATTCTCCAGATGCTCGGTATCCTCGCTATCCGCCGTGCTAGGGACCGAATAGACAGCATTACTCCGGCCGCCGTAAATCTCGAAGGCCGGACTCTGACCGCGGGGGGATGACGACTGAGAGGAGCAATCGCGACGGCGAAACAATGATGGGCCGTTCTCAATCTCTTCCTTCCAATTGCTTTGCGCATCGCGGCTAGGTTTACAATGTTTACCCGAATCACGGAAGCAACTGCATGAAAAAACATAAAATGCGAGGACAGATACCAGACGACCACAGTCCTCTGGCATTGCGAGAGTTGGGCAGAGGGAGGGAGTGGTGTGGTGTCGTATATATATATCTGTGTGCGTGAGTGTGCGTGCGTGAGTGTGCGTGTGTGGTGTGGTATTATATGGGGACTACTACGAGTCTGTGTTGCTTAGGCGGAAATAAAAAATATATTGCTATAACACAAAAGAAACATGGGTATGGGAGTGGATTTGAAGGTACGGGGCTGATGGAAGTAGGGTACGGTACGGTAAAAGTAAGTTCGCAAGGGTTGGTTGCGGAGAGTAGGGCAGGAGCCAGGCCAAGGTGAGATAGGAAAAATGGCATCAAGGTGATCCGAGGAATAGAGAAAGGCGAGGATCAAGGTAACGCCGACGGTGGTGATGAGAGAGTCCTATGGGTTGGCGGGAAGCGACGGGAACAGCTGTTCAAGCCAACGTCGCTCGGTCAGAAGAGAGAAGGTGTCCGTTGTTGTTGCTATTGTTGTTGTTTCAGGTTGTTGAGAGGTGAACTTGAAGGATGCTGGAAAATTGCTAGCTATCATCCGTGACAATGAGGGCTTATTAGTCTGAGCCTGTGGCTGGGTCGCTTTTTCATCCCACAAGGCCCCTGCAGCGTGGCGGGCGAAATGGGGGGGGGGAGGGGTAAAGAGGGGGAGGAGGGGAGGAGGGGAGAAGAGGAGAAGAGGAGAAGAGGAGAAGGGGAGAAGGGGAGAAGGGGAGGAGGGGAAGGAGAAGGAGGGAGGAGAGAACGAGAGAGGAAGGGAGAAGGGGCAATTGCGAAGAATTGCGCTTGTATTCCGTTCAACCAGCGTCATCAATAGTGGGGGGATGTTTATGAGGTTAAGTCGTGGTGGGAGAGTGGGGAGCGGGGCGGTAATAATGTTGAGGAAAGCTTTGAGGTTAATATGATAGGTAGGCTAGCGTATGGTACTGTACCGGTATGACAATTATTATCATATACAGTTCCAGCAGGCAGGCAAAGTCGACTATTCGTTCCTGTACGGTAGGGGGAGAGTACCGGTACCGTACTTGTAGGGGTTGCTTTTGCGGAATAGGGAGAAAGATGATAGACTAGGAGTATAGACACCAGTATGTACTACCGGTATACAAGAATCGGTACGTATTCGTTCTCAAATAAATCTAGTACGGAGTACGAGAACGGTATAGTACACGAGTGCAGTACTCTACAGGTACGGTACGCGAGCAGAAAGCACGCCATGCGTGCCAAGTTAAACCTGCATATGCTATGGAGGGAGGGCCATACCAGTACCGGTACGGTAGGAAGTGCGCAGATTATCGTACTCGTAGAAAAGGGTGGCATGCCAGGTGAATGGGTGGTAGGAGGGGCGCGTCCTGTTTGGGGATCTGGATCAACTAATCTCCATAAGTTACCGGTACAGTACAGTACACAGGGCACCCACACAGAGTTCCTTTCCCGCACGTCCCTTCCACTGGACGATTGAGTACTCGTGTACTGTACTCGTACTGTTTGAGTACCAGTGCTAGTAGATTGCCCAAGCAGTGACGCCCAACCTCACACCCCGAGTACAATAAACAGTACGTGTATTCGCACCGCTGCACTACTCTTGCAGCCCTGAAAAGTGAAGCCAGAAAGCCTTTGATATCGCAAGGCATCATCCTATCTTCATGAAAGCTTCCTATCATAAACTAGGCGTTATTGTACTCGTAGAGGTACTGAAGGTGCAGCACTCGAGTAGCAAGAACCGCGCTTTCGGTGGAAAATGAGGTGTCCCCGATGCTAACAACTAGATCGCTTGCCCTGCACAAGCGGTTGAATTATTGCCAGAAGCCTGAATGAAGCAAGCCTGCCTCCCATCTCAGCCCAGTGCCTCGGTCAGGGGGAAAAACCGCCTTATCGTGCACAAAGTACGTGGTGGTCGAAAGTGTGGCGGTGGATGATCCCTCGCGTACTCGTACAGTAATTCTGTTCTGATATTGTACAGGTGCTACCGATAAAGTGAGTGCACACACTCGGTTCCAACGCAACAGCAACCCCACTATCACAACCACCCACATACCAACAAAATGAAATGAAATGATAGCAGAAAGCGGAGAGAGAGCACAAAATTAGAGTGTATTGAGGTCATTTGGCTTCAGGCTGAGGGATATTTATATCCTGCAATGGCCGACTGTATGATAATTTGAGCATTATCAGTTAGTAAAATAGTTCGAAAATGGAAGAACACGAGAACAGTCAAAAATAGTACCCGTTCAGGACGACCTCACAAAATTGTCCCCCAAGAGCCCAGAAGGCTAAATAGGACAGCTGGGAATGACCCCTGAGTGTCTTTAGCTAAAATCACAAACGAGTCTAGGCTGAATTGTCACCTTCAAGCAGTTCAGAAGGCACTTTACAAATTGGACTTCCATTTCTGGATTCCTCGTGGCAAGTCCTTTCTGAATGCTAAAGGCAAGTGCAAGAAATCGATATAGTGTTGACAAAGATGGCACTGGACAGTGGAGGACTGGTGCAGAAAGTTGTATTCTGATAAGGTGAAGGTTGGTTTTTGGGATAGGTGGAGGCTATAAGAGAGTTTTGTGGAAGACTGGAACTGAGCTTCAAGATTACTTCCTTTGGGCAACTTGCAAAAAATGAAAGGATATCTGTGATATTCTGAGCTGTGATAAGCTATGGCCTGTGGAGTCACATTATTCATATTTAGCAGAGACCGGAAGTAGAGTATTGGTGCCCTGGTGACCAAGGTGGGTTGGACGCGGAGCAATACTATGAGAAGGTGTTACGAACAGGGTTTCTTCCTTCGTGGGAGGAGGCAGGAGGATCTGCTAAAGGGTTTTCACTAGTGGAGGATGGTGCTAAGATTCACATCTCTGCATATAGTCATTGGTTTAAGCTAAACAATAGCTTCATATGATCAGACTGGTCGAGTTATAGCCTAGATATGAACTGTATTAAAAATGCCTGGCAGACTCTAAAAGGCTGGCTGAAAATATACTTCTGGACACCACAGTGATGACCTAGAAGTATTGCTGGACTGGTGCGAGTAGCACAGGAGGAATAGACTGGAATTGAACAAGAGATGATAGACAGGTTGATTAAGTCTATACCAATTCAGATACTACGGGTAATTCATTGTCATGGGGGTTATTCTGGGTGGTAATTTCTTATTTATGTTTCTTTATTTCATATCTCTTACTTTGAATGGGAGTAGTCTATTGGTTTTTGTATTAAGTTTCATTTTCATAATTGTGACAGTCTCTTTTGAGGAGTGCCAAGGCTTGTGTGCAGTCACTTTTTCTGTGGCACTTGTAACATAACAGAAAATCATTCCATAAAAAAAGAATTAAAAAAAGTTCATCATCTATTATAAACTGAAACTGCTGACTAAAACAGTTATAGCATTGCTAAATAGATTCCTATAGTATATATTATAATTTTATAATCAATATTAAGTAGGACCATATCAGGAGTAGAAAGAAAAAAGACAAAAAATCCTTTATATCAGATGCTACAGCGGTGTATTCAAAAGGAAATATTTGGTTGCCAGTATTGCATTAGTTCTAAGTGTCCTAAGTTTTTGGTTGCGTCTGTCACGATTCTAGATCGGACATAGTAGATTTCATTAGTTAGCTAGTAAGTTTCATTTGTTACGAAATTGGTTTATGAGTTTCCTTTGTTACGTAGTTGTTTTATGTTATGATTTATGTTTTCACGCACTTGACCTATTCAGAGGTCATGTGATTTATGATGGGCTATGCAACGAGGCAGACTGCAAGGCAGACTCGTTGAGGTTTCATTTGTTATATTTCACGCACGAGACTTATTTAGAAGTCACGGGGCTGCATAAGGAGGCTATGCAACGAGGCTGTGCGCAAGGCAGACTCGTTAGGTTTATGTTATGTTTTATGTTATGTTTCACGCACATGATCTATTCAGAGGTCATGGGGCTGCGCAAGGGGGCTGCGCAAGGAAGACTGGCAAGGCAGACTGCCTTTGGTTTGATTTGTAAGCGGGTTGAGGGAAGGACTATATAAGGAGTCCTCGGGGGCGAGTTAGTTAGTTCTTCACGCAACCATCTAAGTTATTTTCCTACTTATTGTTTTAAGAACGAATTTACTTTATTCTATATACCTCACGATAGTTACACAGACTTAGTAGAAGAGGAATGCCTCTACGACTACTAAGTGTAACAAGAGAAAAGGTAATAGTGTGAACGCACACTATACGAAAACGACGAAGAAAAGTAATAGTGTGAACGCACACTATTAGTACAAAATATATAGTGTCATACGATACTATAAGAGAAGTATCGTTGCCTGTCGCGTGAACTGATATAGGAACAGGACCCCTTAACAGCGTCAAGCATGTATGGAGTATATGTTAAGAGAGAATAGTCCAATTTTCACCTACAGATTTAGCTGTTAGGCATAAAGAAAATGCACAGACCTCTCGGTAGGGTAACTGCGCACAGACCCTCATTTATCGAGAGCCTAACACCCCCCTCCGGTCCCGCTCTGGGGCCCACACGTCCTTAGCGAGATTTCGAAGAGTTGCGTCCCATGACTAAAATGTCACTTCAAAGAAGCCCACTTCATAACACCATATACGTCGCTGCCGTCCGTCCGACCGGAGGCTGTTCGCAGGATATATAGGAGGGGACCTCTGGGTACCTCTGAGAAGTGGAACGGAGGAAATCCGTCAGAGGCGCATTGAGCTACTAGGCTTCAAAGTTAGGCATCCTAACTACGGGCCGAAAGTAACGGGACGTTTTCGGTTCGAAAATCCGCAACTACTCCTACAGTGCCCCAGAGGCCATAGGGGTTAGATATGACACCAATACCTATCTGAAGGCCGCTGTATGTTGGTTGGTCCTGGAAACGGGATCCCTCGAGAGGTGATTCTCTTTGAGGCAGGGCGGACCGAGGGGAAGCTGCTCAGACTCAGAAGACCTAATAGGCAGTAGACTTATGAGAGTTGGCGCACCGTCTACATAGCCTGCATTATGCATAGGTACCCGACACATACGCCGGCCACTTTGTGAAAATCGGAAGAGACTACTGGAACGATAGTCAAAGCGACTGCAGTTTCAGATGGGAGTCTACTCGTCTCTATAAATCGAAGACCAGTCATTCGAGGATAATCACGCATCCTACGATTAGATGGAAAAGAGTTTTATGAGAATGAAGATGGTGTGTGAAAGTTCAGGGTCAAACAGTGTTCGCACTTGTCAGGACTATGAGACGTTAGCGTACAATTTTGGATAAATACTTAGTTATAGGAGAATTAGATGTAGTCCGCGAACACTCAGACGCGGGATATAAATATCGAAGTGCCTCCTAAGCTTTTAGACACTATCAAGCAACGGAGAAGAGACGTTAACAATATAACCTTGTTTTACCTACGAATCTTTATAAAAATATTTCCCCTTTCGAATAAGCGAGTTCTTAGTAGTTATAAACGAACAGAACAACACCGAGCCTTTCTAGACAAATCTCCATCTATTACGAAAGATTCAGGCCTAAGTCTTCTCGACAATTATTTAGAGTCGGCTTCCGCCTAACACTATATTGTTAGATCTCCTTGTCACCAAGGCTCTCTAAACCTACTCGGATACCTCTCAGCATTTCTTCTCAAAACGCATGGGTTCGATTCACGCCCACGGCAAAATTATTGAAAACACGGTCGGTCTAGACACTCTTGAGGAACTATCTCTAACCTGTTCAATATTCGAACCACCGACCAAAATATACCTACCATCAGTGGAGGAGGTGTTATTTTGGAAGCCACTTCCAGAAATACTTTTCCTGGAACAAGAAGTGCCATTGTGGTATACCGACCCAACTCTAGTTCCTACGGAGGAACAATTTCAAAAGCTTTACGAAACCTGGTACGGGCCAGAATTCATCTGGAAACCTTTCCTTGACTGGGACACCAGTGAGGAAGGATCCTTTGATAGTCGCTTCACACCTACTATACCTTTGGCGTGGAGGCTCGGGAACCACACGAACTCTCATTAAAAAGGAATCCCATTATAGGAAAGAATGACAGAACCATTGACATCGTGGTTTCCTGAAGGTCCGGGAACGCCGGTACCATGGAGAGAACCTCCCAAGAAAATAAAAGATAAAGATGCAATGGATACCGGGAGCGAAGGTGAAAATGCACCAAGCCAACCTTCATCACTCCCTCCGGGAATAAGGCGTCCACCAAGAGATGGATCACGGGCATCAAGTGTTCCCAGCTCATCCTGCTCATCTACTCCGAGGCCAAGGGATCATGCAGCCGACTTGGCAAAGTTAGCTGCAAGGGTAGGAGTGGTACTACGCGATGTCCGGAGGGACATAACTTCCTCCATTGACTCTGCAAACATAGCGTTTGCCCAGCTCACAGGAGCTCAACAAGAAAACGCCCTTCGACTATTTGAAATTCAAAAACAAATTGCCGAAGGAAAGGAAATCCATAATCAGGACATAGGGGTCCTGTTGATGCAATGTCAGGGAGTAGAGACCGAAGTAAAGTCTCTACAAGAAAGAATAGTAAGGGAAATCGCGGAAAACCAGGCACAACAAGCTGCCAGACAAGAACATCACGAAGGGGTCACCTCGCAGTTACACCAGACCACGCTAGAACGGGACATTCTTCTACAGCAAGCAGTAGAAGAAATCAGAAAGGAAATGAAGGACCGAGACCGGAAGGTAAATAGTGCCTTCAAAGAAAGAGATACGCTCTTTCAAAACGAGGCAAAGAAGACTCGTGAGGCACTCTTGTCTCAACAGGGTGAACTCAAAAAGATTGGTGAAGCGGTCCAAGAACTTCTCATTTCCTCGAGAAAGAAAGAGACTCCGAAAGAAAAACCGGAAGCTAGCAAGCGTGTAAGGATGGAATCGGTAGAAGATGATGATGAGTACTATTCCAGACCAACTAGGCAGGAAAAGGGGAAACAAATTGAGAAGCCTCAATCTAGTCACGAAGGAACCTCAGACGCAACTCCACCACCTGGACAAGGAGGAGGATACCCTAGTGATGACGACGATGACGGCAGCGATTATGACGCTGAAGGAAAAGGAAGAGAAGGCGGCGGCCCAGAAAGACGCCGCTGGGGTCTAACCCCAGAACAATCAGACCTGGCAAATGTCCTGGCGGAAGCCTTCGTGGTAAATACAAAACAACCAGCGGAGGCACCACCGCTCTTTGAAGGGGAAAAGCACCAAGACGTGCACATTTGGCTACAACAATGTATCGATTATTTTGATCGAAACCCCCACATCTGGAGAGATGACCGCGAACGGGTCATATACGCTCTCAACCGTACCAAGGGAAAAGTGGTGACACCATATACGATATGGTACCGCAGAAAAATGGACGGGTTACAAGGCGAACTCCAAAATCGGAATTTTCGAAGTTGGACCTACTTCTCGTACGAAATAGGAAAGGCCTTTGTGCCCCTACAAGAAGGACGACAAGCCCTGCGGGACATGAAGGAAGTAAAATACAAGGGTAATATTCAAACCTACCTCCGAATCATGCACAACCTGAACAACAAAGCCAATATGACAGGTGAATCATGGAGAGAGGCAGTTGAAAGAAACTTGCCCGAAGACATCCTCACCCGCATCTCCTTCCAGAAGTTCGACACCGACGAGGAATGGGAAGATGTTGTCATAGAAGCTGGCTGGGCAGAAGAAGACCTTCAGTACCGAAAAAAGTTACTGAAAGAAGGCAATTCCCAACACACCTCCTCTAAGGATACAAAGGATAAATTCTCCAGGGACGAAAGATCTGATAAGCCACGAAAAGATAAGGCTTATATAAAGGGAGGTGGGGGACCCTCACGAAAAAGGAAACGTGAGGACCACAAGTCGGAACGGCCGACTAAGAAATTAGGGGGAAGTGCTCCGATCACACACTTGAATTGGTCTGAAGCACACCAAGGAATCTCGCAAAGTATTATTGATGCGAGAAAAAAGGACAACAATTGCACGAGATGTGGAAAAAAGAACCACACATATAAAACGTGCTATGGGAACATTCAAGTATCAGCAGTCGGAGTTAGCCGCAGGCCACTAAGAATGGGCCCAAGTCGAGCAAGGTCTATCAAGCCACCTAGACCTCCTCGAAGACCCGCACAGGCTGGACAGGTCAGAACCACCAGCCGGTTGTGGGAATTAGGCGAAGACGAAGAAATCACATAGGACTTCACAAGGGTACCGACAATGACAGTGTTCGGGTAGTCTAGCAGACACATAGTCGCTAGGAGTCGAAATCAACGGCAAAAGGAAACCGAAGCGAGGAAAGCAACCATGCGGGACGGCCTGAGTGGGAGTACACGCGTCCCTCTTGCTGAGACAAGAGGATTAACAAAGAGCAATGGTGACATTGGCGGCGCCTCTACGCTTCCCAAGGTAATAACGTATGTTTCGTCCCAATGTGCCGGACACATGCTTGTTTGGGTAGTCAGGCACGTGACCTGGAATCTGAAAGGTCTCCGATAAGGACCAAAACCTAGACAGGAAACAGACAGCACCAAGGGTACCGACAGGAGTGACAGTAGGGCTAAGATGAGAGACATAGAGAAATGAGCGAGGCGCATCTTCGACCAATGGGTACAAGAGCTCTAGACCTCACCTCTATTTACTACTTCTTAGGTGCCGTGCTGGTACCGAACGGGCACCCGATAAAATGAGGACACTGTCTACGGTTAAGCGAGGGTGGATAATAAGCCCGGGAAGGTTATCAAAGGGACAGCCGACCAGCCCTACGCACCCGGCTCTTGTCCCCATGATATCTGGACGATGGCAGAGACCCCCAAGTTTGGTTCCACAGGTAGAAAAAGTGGAAGGTATGGGAACTCCTCGGCAGGAGGTAAAGACCGCTAGTAGTGGGCTGCCCGATATACCAAGAACATTTCAGTTTGTCTGAGGAGACCTCAATCGTCGAAACCGTGCAGGCATGGTAACAAACACCTTGTTACATAATGCCAAAACGAAAGTCAGAAGAAGATCGCGGTCAGCCGCGAAGACGCAAGCTTTACGCGTCTCTACCTAAAAGATATTCCTGCCCTGAGGGAGACGCCTACCTCTTTTTAAACCATAGGCGACAAAAAATTAAAGTCCTATTGGACTCAGGCTCTAATGTGTTCGTCATCAACCAAAGATTGGTACAGGAACACCGATTACCGTTCACACAAGGGTCGGACGCGGTCAAGATTTATGGGTTTGATGGGACCGCAGCAGTCTCCAGAGGGAAGTTCGACACCCATCCCTTATAGTTGGAGATAGGAAGAAATAGACATCTGTCTGAGATAACATGCGAAATAGCGGAACTCGGATTGTATGGGATGATCATACCATTCGGATGGTGGCATGAGGAACATCCCATATCCCACATCGAAGATCCAAGAAGATGGTCGTTCGACGCAAAATGTTGCGAGAAATGTGTGGAGGAAGACGAAGGAATAGCCTTCATGTTCGAATACGATGAGACGGTAGTCTTTGACGAAAACGCTGCCTATATTGCAAGAATTGGCACTAGCGAAAGCCCCGACGGTATAGTCTTGGGATCGCTGCCTCAAGAATATTGGCGACACAAGGACCTATTCCTGCCTCAGACAGCGGAAAAATTGGCGCCCGGGGGGACGTTCGATCATGAAATCGAACTAAAAGACGACGCGAAGGCGCCCTGGGGTTCAATTTACCCCTTGTCAGAAAAACAACTTACCGCATTGAGGGAATACCTTAAAATGATGATGGATCAAGGAAAAATCACAAGGAGCAAATCCCCCGCAGGAGAACCAGTGCTGTTCGTCCCAAAACCTGACAGTAAACTCCTGTTAGTCGTAGACTACCGAAACCTGAACCATATTACGCTTTTGAACAAGCACCCGCTGCCACTGATGTCCGAACTAAGAGATCGAGTAGCTGGGGCTAAGATTTGCACGAAGCTTGATCTGAAAGACGGCTATCATCTGATAAGAATTAACGAGGGAGACGAGTGGAAGACAGCTTTTCGGACTCGATACGGCCATTACAAGTACAAGGTGATGCCTTTCGGACTCGTTAATGCTCCCGCAACCTTCCAAGACATGATGAACCAAGTCTTGCATGAATTTTTAGACTACGGGGTGGTCTGCTATTTGGATGACATTTTGATATATTCAAAGGATGAAAAAAGTCACGTTGAGTTAGTCGATCAAGTCTTGCAAAGACTCGCAGACTACCAACTAGCTGTATCCTTGAAAAAGTCAGTCTTTCATGTCCAAGAAGTAGAATTCCTGGGATATATGGTATCTGTCGAAGGGGTGGCTATGAGCACGAGGAAAGTCGACTCCGTATTGAGTTGGAAATCGCCGGCGTCGGTAAAAGAAGTCCAGATATTCATTGGATTTGCAAATTTTTACCGACAGTTTATACGAAGTTTCTCCGGAGTGTGTAAACCTATAACGGAGACACTAAAAGGAAATCCAAAGGATTTTCATTGGGGCGCTGAGCAAGAATCAGCGTTCAAAGAGCTAAAGCATCGCTTTACGACTGCGCCCATTCTACAACATTTCTACCCAGATCGGGAAACAGTGGTAGAAACGGATGCAAGCGACTTTGCCTTAGGCTTTGTCTTGTCACAGTTTGTGGAAAAAAGGCTACATCCAGTAGCTTTCCACTCACGAAAGTTGAACTCGGCTGAACGAAACTACGAGATTCATGACAAGGAGCTGCTTGCAATCCTAAAAGCGTTCAAAGAATGGAGACAGTACTTAGTAGGCACGGAAAAACCTGTGATGGTATATACCGATCATCAAAACCTACAATACTTCCTTAATTCTAAGGTTTGGAGCGGATGCCAAATCCGATGGGCTCAGAAGCTGGCGGAATATAATTTTAAGATTGTTTACCGACCAGGAACTAAGGGCGGAAAGATTGATGTGCTAAGTAGAGGGCCGGAGTACCGTCCTGAGGAGGGAGCTACGCATCGCAAGCAAACTGTTTTGAAGCCAGAACACTTCCAAGTAATGCTGTTGGCACTACAGGAGGAGAAGGAAGAAGGATTAGGAAAAGAAGTGCTGGGCTGGAGCGATGAAAGAGACCTGGCGCTGAAGCCAGAGACAAATAACTCGGACAAATATATCCGAATAAGAAGGTTGAACCATAAGGCTAGGTTACCCACCAAATGTTCAAGAATGGCGGCCGGACATGACCTCTATGCCATACGAGACGCCATTATTCCTAGACGCGGACAGGCACTACTCGATACTGGACTAGCGATAAGTCTACCAGCAGGAACATACGGACGAGTAGCGGCCCGTAGTGGCCTGGCAGTGCGTTCCGGAATCTCGGTCGGCGCAGGGACAATAGATGCCGATTATACGGGAAAACTCAAAGTCTTGCTATACAACCACAAGGATGTTGATTGTCAAGTCCGAGAAGGGGACAGAATGGCTCAACTCATAGTGGAAAAAATCGACACATCCGATTTAATGGAGGTTGATAAATTAGACGAGACTGAAAGGGGAGCCCAAGGTTTCGGAAGTACCGACATCGCTACAAGAAGTTTGACGATAAAAGAACAAGAACCCACCATATGTCAGCTGGAAGCATCGGCAGCCGAAAATTTGTCCTGGTACAACATCGAAGAAATACCAGAGGGAATACTATTATCAACGGCCATGCTAAGACAAAAAACTATGAAAAAGTTTAATCCTGAGTTCCTTGGACAACTTCTTGAGGCAACGCTGTTGGATAGAGACTGGCTGAAACGACGAGAGGACTTGTCGAAACTCCGAATTGAAGGAAAAGAATTCCCTAAGAACTGGACATTAATTGACGACCTCCTATACTATAAGAATCGTCTATTCGTGCCGGACAACCAAGCGTTGTACACCAAGATAGCCGAAGGATGCCACGACGCAAAGATAGTGGGACACTTCGGACAAGAAAAAATCCTTGAAATCATCATGAGAGATTTCTACTGGAATGGATTAGCCGAGTGGATCAATGACTACGTACGGTCCTGTGATGAATGTCAACACAATAAATCACCACGACATGCGAAATACGGATTGTTGCAGCCGCTACAGACCCCGCTTACGGCATGGTCATCGATATCAGTAGACTTCATCACCCAATTACCAGAGTCACAAGGTTGTACACAAATCATGGTAGTTGTAGACCGATTCACGAAGATGGCACACTTTCTTGGATTACAAACTATGGCGACGGCAAAGAATGTCGCAAATAAATTCTTAAGGGAAGTTTGGAAGCTACAGGGCTTGCCAACAGAAATTATTTCGGATATGGACTCTAAGTTTGCTGGCGAATTTTGGGAGTCATTGTGTAAAGCGTTGGATATTAAACAACGAATGTCGACGGCATATCATCCACAAACGGATGGACAAACGGAAAGAACCAACCAAGTGCTGGAAGGATATCTTCGAAGTTTTGTCAACTATGACCAGGACGACTGGTATCAGTTGTTGCCGTTAGCAGAACATGCGTATAACAATTCTGCAACCAACGCACATGGAATGTCACCCTTTTACGCGAACTATGGTTTCCATCCCCAGACGGAGTGGATGAAAGAGCGCGAGGCCCAAAACCCAGGCGCTACCCTTTACGCGAACTGGATCAAGACGATACATGAACAAGCAAAAAGTTCACTTGAAAAGACACGGGAAGGAATGGCGAAATACTACGATCGGAAAGCCAACAAACAACCTGAGTTTAAGATTGGCGATAAAGTTATGTTAAACGCGAAAAACATACGCACTAAGCGAAAGTCGAAAAAGCTAGCGCCCAAATTATATGGACCGTTCGAGATATTGGAAAAAAGAGGCAACCGAGCGTTTAAACTAAACATTTCTGACCGAGGGAATATTCACCCGGTATTCCACGTATCCTTACTTGAACCATATCGAGAATCGGTTCATCCAGGACGCAGACAACCCCCCAGAGAACCAGAGGAGGTTGAAGGGGACCTGCAATGGGAAATAGAGAAAATTGTCCGCAGCGAGATACGGACATATAGAAAAAGGATCAACAATCGTTACCGGCAGGTACGAAAGCTATGGTATTTTGTGAAATGGCAGGGTTGTGCGGAAGATGAAAATACTTGGGAACCCGCTACGGGCATGGAAAATGCTGAGGAAGTAGTCGAAGAGTTTCATTGAGACAACCCGGAGATGCCAGGGCAGGAGGAAGTAAGACGATGAGGAAAAGGTTTTCCTACGGTGGACAAGCAAACGACGGAAGGTTTTTTACCCTGACCACATCGGGTCTTAGAAGGAATTTTGTTAAATAAGAGATAGTTAAGAAAGGTGCTCGAGGCGAGACCTTGTAGGAGGGAGCTCATGTTAGGCATAAAGAAAATGCACAGACCTCTCGGTAGGGTAACTGCGCACAGACCCTCATTTATCAAGAGCCTAACACCCCCCTCCGGCCCCGCTCTGGGGCCTGCACGTCCTTAGCGAGATTTCGAAGAGTTGCGTCCCATGACTAAAATGTCATCTCAATGAAGCCCACTTAATAACACCATATACGTCACTGCCGTCCGTCCGACCGGATGCTGTTCGCAGGATATATTAGAGGGCACCTCTGGGTACCTCTGAGAAGTGGAACGGAGGAAATCCGTCAGAGGCGCATTGAGTTAATAGGCTTCAAAGTTAGGCATCCTAACTACGGGCCGAAAGTAACGGGACGTTTTCGGTTCGAAAATCTGCAACTACTCCTACAGTGCCCCAGAGGCCATAGGGGTTAGATATGACACCAATACCTATCTGAAGGCCGCTGTATGTTGGTTGGTCCTGGAAACAGGATCCCTCGAGAGGTGATTCTCTTTGAGGCGAGGCGGACCGAGGGGAAGCTGCTCAGACTCAGAAGACCTAATAGGCGGTAGACTTATGAGTGTTGGCGCACCGTCTACATAGCCTGCATTATGCATAGGTACCCGACACATACGCTGGCCACTATGTGAAAATCGGAAGAGACTACTGGAACGATAGTCAAAGCGACTGCAGTTTCAGGCAGGAGTCTACTCGTCTCTATAAATCGAAGACCAGTCATTCGAGGATAATCACGCATCCTACGATTAGATGGAAAAGAGTTTTATGAGAATGAAGATGGTTTGTGAAAGTTCAGGGTCAAACAGTGTTCGCACTTGTCAGGACTATGAGACGTTAGCGTACAATTTTGGATAAATACTTAGTTATAGGAGAAGTAGATGTAGTCCGCGAACACTCAGACGCGGGATATAAATATCGAAGTGCCTCCTAAGCTTTTAGACACTATCAAGCAACGGAGAAGAGACGTTAACAATATAACCTTGTTTTACCTACGAATCTTTATAAAAATATTTCCCCTTTCGAATAAGCGAGTTCTTAGTAGTTATAAACGAACAGAACAACACCGAGCCTTCCTAGACAAATCTCCGTCTTTTACGCAAGATTCAGGCCTAAGTCTTCTCGACAATTATTTAGAGTCGGCTTCCGCCTAACATTAGCCCAGTCAACAATGATAAGTATTAATGTCTTGAGAAAAAACTATGGGCAGTCTTGATAATAAAACCAGTATTCATGACATCTTATGTCTGGATGTCAGCCTTGGATGAAAGCCACATAATAGCTATTAGCATAAGAACTGTGTATGATAAGAATTTCCTTAGAGAAGAAGGATCTCAAAGTTGAAACTATAGTAATTTATTTGTTCTTAAAATAAGAATAAAATTAATTCAACAGTAGAATTTACAAAAACAAAATAGTGAAATATAATATTGTTAAGTCTAAAGCGGTACTCAATTGTAAGGTCCTGTTTGTTATGTTAAAGAATAAAAAATCTGGATTTTTGTTGAAATATTGGTGTTTGGTAAGTCCAATGTTTTTTTTATATCTCAACAGGTGCCAACCATCTAGAGCATAATCAATAGTAAGATAAAAGCTTTTGGCAATTCAAACCTGACTCTCAGACATTTTAACTGAGGGCCGGAAAATGCATTACAACCAAAGAGACTCAAGAAAGCTGTTTTGAAACATGGCCATTTTTAGTTTAATGCAACCAGGAAAAATCAATAAATCAGCCAACTTTAATGTAAAATAATTCTAAAACTACTTAAGAATCAGCAATTATTTTTACTGGTAATTATGTGCAGGGAACTGAAGTTTTTTTACACACTAAAAAGTTGATTTTGAAAAATTTGCCTTTTGTAAATATAGAGGATGCTAGAGAGGTCATCACACTTCCAAAAATATTTTTCTGAGCTATTAGATATATACTCTATACCTCTAGCTAGGTGTTCAAGTAAAAAAACATCTTTCATGATTGAGGTCTTAGAGTCAGTTTTTAATTACTACAGGCTCATATTGTTACAATAAGTTATACTTCAAAACTGAAGTATAAAAAGATTTCCCTGTACTACAACAATATTTGAACCTGCTATTTATAAAATACGAGAAGGATCAATTTTGAATTGTGATTATATATTTCTTTCTTATTGATATATACTTAAGGATATTAAATTTTGTAAATAGTAGAATTGTAGGCCAGATTATGGAAAATCTGAATATTCAGGAAAACCTGATCAAAAGAATCTTTCTTTTATAAATATCTATTACTTTACCATTCATTGAATATATACAAGTATGAATTATATATGTTCCATCTCACTAACGAAGAAGATTACTTGGGGAAGAGGATATGCTCTTTACAAAGGAGGTTACTTTATGGAGGAGATATGCTACCAACTAAGTGATTGTTTTAGTTATCCCTCCATGATGTTTTTTTTTTTTTTTTTTTTTTTGTAGAGTAGTATGTATACTATTACTCCATAATAATTGTAGGCAAGTATGATGCTATTTCTTCCCATATCCAACTGTTAAGAATCTCACTCAAACAGAGTACCTAGATAGCATACATCTATTCTACTAGTCAGATAGAACTAAAGGACAATTCCTATAGTTCCTTTATAGAACAAAGCTTTCCACAATTTACCTAATGGCTAAATTTACCAGATTACAAAAATCATGTATGTATCACATGTAAATATGATAAGATTGTTTTTATACTATAGAAACTAATAGTTTCACAGTAATAGTGGTTATTAAACTAAGAGAAGTAGACCTGTTAACTCAACTAGTTCATTGTAACGTTCCTAGCTTGTGGTTAACTGATAGCGACGGGCAACGATACTTCTCTCCTTCGTTATGATCTTATGGATATAACAGTTCTTAGATCCGTTGATCTACGTTATCACTGTTCGTCAGATAACGTCAGTTAAATCCTAACAAAGATAGCTTCGCCTTATATAGGCTCGTGAAATATGTGTCGAATATGCAAGCATGATAGAGAGCGTAAAGATGTTTTATTCGTAAAAGTAATAAGTAAGGAAATTACTTAGAACATTCAATCTAATTTATATTTATACTTGTACCGCCGACTCCGGCATACGACAAGTCCCCGTCGGCACAGGGTTAACGCGAACCGTAACTACCACTAACTACGAACAAACCAAACCTCAAGCCCCGTACCTTAAACATGCCCGCGCCATGCCCATAACACGAACACTAAATACAAAGCCATCAATGGTAAAGAAAGTCCTCTTCGCCCCCGCATCTGAAATCCCTCTGGTATGGAATTAACAGCAGTCCTAGTAGCAAGTCCGCATCATTCCTGAACAAGGAGTACGAGGGGCAAGCCCACGAATACCAAGATACACAGGCGACAGGCAGGACCCAGGCCGAAGCCACAAAGCCGATAGGGTGTCTGACAAAGGCAAGTTCCCCGAACAAGAAACAAAAAACACTACCGCCCGGTCTGAATACCGTCTCGCAAACGCTCCCCCACAGTAGAAAACCAAAAACGATTTATCAACACAGGCCGCATCAAGGCAGAGAGGCTGCGACCAACATGTCCACAGCTCGCACCCGCATGCCAGGCCGTTGACCCTATGAACCCACTTTGCCAAGTGCCTCCGAGGAGCGTAATGGTGAGGAGGATCTGTACCTGCTACCCGTAACCCCAAAACAAAACATAAAGAAAGTAAATACATAGAGGTAGTGACAGACTAAGGAGGTCAGTAGGGCCTATCCCCTACCCATGGTGGCATGCCTCCGCCCGCCACACCCGTAACCAAACCAAAGAAACCAAACAAGCTCCACAGAATCCAGCACGCAAGACCCAAACAAGTCCAATCGAGAGGTCGCAACCCACTATCCGCACAGGTGGCCGTCAGCCAGCCTGTCCAACAGGAAACTTTGCAGCACTCAGCAGCTTAACCTTAACAGCCCAAGCCAGCCGGAAACACTTAATTAGACCTCACCCAACCTGACGCAGGCCCGACCGGTGCTCGCAGGCGCCTCTTCCCGCCAAGTCAGCCCCCCCCAAGCCCCACACACCAGGCACCGCACCCCCCATCCAGTCCCCTCAGCCCCTCAGGCAGATCAACCGCCTGACAGCCACAGGTCAGACGATACCCGACCCCGCCAGGCAGCCGCTGGGCTTGGCCGCACCAACAGAGCCCCATCCCTCAGCACCGACAGCCGAGGGGGGCCACCAGGACGAACCCAGGGCCACAGCATAAAGGGCCACCACCTGAAGGCAACAGCCACAGCCCCAACGAGCCCGAACCAAAGTCCGGTCAGGTCGAGAAGGAAACCAGGGAACCTGCAGGCCCCCCAAGGTGGGCCCCAAAGGGCGACACTGTAGACTGACAAAAGGTGCCCAAACTGACGCTTCAGAGAGGGTGGGTACCAGGATAGGAAACGAGATAAAGAGAAGGTAGGCCCCACTTGCAATTGGTCTGACCACCAACCAGCATCCGTAACCACACCGACCCCTGCACTAGACCAAGCGTGGCCGGGCAACCAATCGCCCCACACCATCCCTGGCAGAAATCCATCCGCGCCAGGGGGCAAATGTTTTCAGGGTCAAAGCCATCCCCATGTAGAAGCGAGGAGGTGACACCTGATCGAACCACCGTAAATGCCATAAGGACGTAAACTCTAAGGGAACGGTGATAAACAATATCTTAAGGTTCCGATCGTAGATACGATAGACGAAGGGCGGGGCCAGGTGGGCCCCCGTCCCTTAAGGAATGATGCGATCAGTATGACGTGTTGATACTTGGGAAGGTCACCAGTCTAACCCAAGGGCGTTTTGTATCGTGAACAGGAAGGCCTCTGTTAAAACCCAACAAGAAACATGCGCAGGTCCAAAGAACGACACTGGTGTTTGCCCCCACTGCAATGTTCAAATCCCCCATCCTCCGAAAGCGAAACTCTGCGAGTAGACGATAGACAGAGAAGCCGAAGTCTTTTTGCCGAAGGAGGGCTCGTAGACGCCAAAGATGAGAAGGCTAGAAGCGAAATCATCGTGAGAATCAACCGACAATGAGGAGGCGAAAATAAGTAACCACAACGCAAAACCGCCAAACAACAGAACCTCAACACCAAAGGCCCCAGGAACTACTGAGTGAACTCAGATATCTCCCCCAGAATCAAAGGCTTCGAAGGACCATCGTGGTGCGAAAGGAACGCTACCTAGGAGGAGCGATGATAGAAGTAAGGAAATTACTTAGAACATTCAATCTAATTTTATTTATACTTGTACCGCCGACTCCGGCATACGACAAGTCCCCGCCAGCACAGGGTTAGCGCAAACCGGAACTACCACTACCTACGAACAATCCAAACCTCCAACCCCGTACCTCAAACATGCCCGCGCCATGCCCACAACACGAACACTAAATACAAAGCCAACAATGGTAAAGAAAGTCCTGCTCGCCCCCGCATCCGAAATCCCTCTGGTATGGAATCAACCACAGCCCTAGTAGCAAGTCCGCATCAATCCTGAACAAGGAGTACGAGGGGCAAACCCACGAGTACCAAGATGCACAGGCGACAGGCAGGACCAAGGCCGAAACCAAAAGCCGAAAGGGTGTCCGACAAAGGCAAGTTCCCCGTACAAAAAACAAAAAACACTACCACCCGGCCTGAATACCGTCCCGCAATCCCTCCCCCACAGTAGAAAACCAGCAACAATTTATCAACACAGGCGGCACCAAGGCAGAGAGGTCGCGACCAACATGTCCACAACTCGCATCCGCATGCCAGGCCGTTGACCCTATGAACCCACTTTGCCAAGTGCCTCCGAAGAGCGTAATGGTAAGGAGGACCTGTACCCGCTGCCCGTAACCCCAAAACAAAACAATAAACAAAGGAAATACATAAAGGTGGTGATAGACCGAAGAGGTCAGTAAGGCCTATCTCCTACCCCTGGTGCCATGCCTCCGCCCGCAGTACCCGCAACCAAGCCAAAGAAACCAAACAAGCCCCACAGAACTCAGTACGCAAGACCCAAACAAGTCCAACCCAGTGGTCACAATGTTAGGAGTACCCGATTCCGATAGCCTAGGAGTACCCTAGGTAGGGTAACCTTACCCGAGTTCGAGAATCTCAGTCTCCAACACCCCCCTCCGGCCCACTTACAGGGCCCGCGCGTCATCATACACATCATCCTTAGTTGCGTCCTGGGACTAGTAGATCACAGAATTGAAGGTGTCAGAATAGCACTGTATATGTCGCTGCCATCCGTCCGACCGAAGGCTGTTCGCAGGATATATAAGAGGGGACCTCTGGCCAGACCTGGGAAGTGGAACGAAGTCAATCCGCCAACTACTCAGGGAGTTACAAGGCTTCAAAGATATGACATCTTTGATACGGGCCGTAAGTAAAGGGACGTTTTCGCACAAGGTCATGAGATGAATGTTAGGAGGTTCGGGATAACGAACCAATGCATTCACATCCACCCTTCAACGATTAGAAAGAGTCTAGAGCTCCTCGAAACACTACCAAAGAAGCCAGCGAGCTTCGAGGAGTGTTGCAACTATGATAAGAGGTGTACCGCAGTTGCGGGATTTACAACCAACACAACACGAAGGTCCACCCCCTCTACATAGAACAATCAGGAGTTGCCGACCGAGGAATTATGAGACTATTCAATAGAATGGCCTCTCCTCTACGAGAAGAGAGTCATCAGAATGAATTCTATCGGTTAGTTGTTGAGTTATCACAACTAGAAGTCATCGGCTTCGGCATATCTGCAGATGCAGTCTCGTATCAAGACTGATCCTCTTGGTAACGAAAAGAACTATTGGAGCCAACAGAGTTCGACTTGAGAACTCGGCTACAGGTCTATAGACTCTGAGGATCGGAAAATTACTACTGGTGACAAGATTGTCTCCCAGGCAGGAAATAGTAATTATCGAAGATGGTGTGATGGTTTTCAGGGTCTCTCGGTGTTCGCACCATTATAGAGAACTCGACGTTGCGCATTAGATTTGAAGAGGTACATATTTTGTATACTAGATAGATGTAGCCCGCGAACACTCAGACGCGGAATATAAATATCGAAGTACCTCCCAAGCATTAGACATCCTGAAGCAACGGAGAAGAGACCTTAACAATATAATATTGTTCTTACGATTCTATCCTACTTTCTTGCACTCTTAGTAGGCATAAATGAAACGAGTTGCTTCCGAGCCTTCCTAGACAAATCTCCGTTTACACGAAAAGAATCCCGATTGGCCTAGACAACCGTAAGTCTATACCAGTTGTCTCCGCCTAACACACAACCCACTATCCGCACAGGTGGCCATCAGCCAGCCGGTCCGACAGGAAGCTTTGCAGCACTCAGCAGCTTAACCTTAACAGCCCAAGCCAGCCGGAAACACTTAATTAGACCTCGCCCAACCTGACGCAGGCCCGACCGGTGCTCGCAGGCGTCTCTCCCCGCCAAGTCAGCCCCCCCCAAGCCCCACACACCAATCACCGCAGCTCCCATCCAGCCCCCTCAGCCCCTCGGGCAGATCAACCACCCGACAGCCACAGGATAGCATATACCAGACCCCACCGGCAGCCACTGGTTTTGGCCACACAAGCAGAGCCCCTTCCCCTAGCACCGACAGCCGAGGGGGGCTACCAGGACGAACCCAGGGCCACAACGTAAAGGGCCACCACCCGCAGGCAGCGGCCACAGCCCCAACCCACCCGAACCAAGGACCAGTCAGGTCGAGAAGGAAACCAGGGAACCCGCAGGCCCCCCAACGGGGGCCCCAAAGGGCCACACTGTAGACTGACGAAAGGTGCCTAAACTGACGCTTCAGAGAGGTTGGGTACCAGGATAGGAAACGAGACAAATAGAAGGTAGGCCCTACTTGCAATGGGTGTGACCGCCAACAACCATCCGTAACCACACCGACCCCTACACTAGACCAAGCGTGGCCGGGCAACCAATCGCCCCACACCATCACGGGCAGAAGTTCACCCGCACCAGGAGGTAAAGGATTTTAGGGTCAAAGCCATCCCCACGTAGAAGTGAAGAGGTGACACCTGACTGAACCACCGTAACGCCACTTGTACCGAGAACAAGGGAACGGTGATAAACGACATCGTAGGATTCCGATCGTGAGGATAGTAGACGAAGGGCGGAGCCGGCGAGGCCCCGTCCCTTAAGGAATGATGCGACCGGTACGACGTGTTGATACTTGGGAAGGTCATCAGTCTAACCCAAGGGCGTTTTGTATCGCAAACACTAAGGACTCTGTTAAAACCCAACAAGAAACATGGGCTGGCCTAAAGAACGACACGGGTGTTTCCCCCCAAAGTAATATTCAAATCCCCCATCCCCCGAACACGAAACTCTGCGAGTAAACAATAGACAGAGAAGCCGAAGACTTTTTACCGAAGGCGGGCTCGGAGACGCCAAAGGTGAAAGGCTCGAAGCGAGATCATCGTGAGAATCAACCAACAACGAGGAGGCGAAAAGAAGAACCACAACGCAAAACCGCCAAACCACAGAACCTCAACACCAAAGACCCCAGGAACTACTGAGCGAACTCAGATATCTCCCCCAGAATCAAAGGCATGGAAGGACCATCGTGGTGCGAAAGGAACGCTACCGAGGCGGAGCGAAGATAGAAGTAAGGAAATTACTTAGAACATTCAATCTAATTATTTATACTTGTACCGCCGACTCCGGCATACGGCAAGTCACCGCCGGCACAGGGTTAACGTGAACCGGAACTACCACTAAATACCAACAAACCCAACCTCCAACCCCGTACCTCAAACATGCCCGCGCCAAGCCCCAAGACGAACACTGAATACAAAGCAATCAATGGTAAAGAAAATTCTCCCTGAAGCGACACCATAGACCCTCTGGTACGGGCCCAACCAAGCCAAATAGCCGAAGCCACAAGACCTCCTCGCGTAGCGGAAGCCGAGCAAGGTACCAGTCTCCCAAGTTCCCCGTACAAAAAATAAAATCACTACCGCCATCTAAATATGACCCCGCAATCCCTCCTCCACAATAGAAACCCACCCGGGTACCCCCACTCAATGATCTCGGGACACCCCCAGCCGACCGCCACGGCCAAACATGCGCCCAAAATCCCAAAAACAAAAGAAACACCCAAGACCCAAGCGCAAAGTCCCAAAGGAAATCCGACTTAGTGAGCGAGGGCTCCCTAACCGAGATGGCTCAGTCATAGGCAAACACCCGGAACGCGTCGCAAGAACCACAGCGCGCCCCATGTCGGCCACCGACCACGCCACCCAAAAGGGCCCCCTGACATCCAGAGTCAGGACAGCCCCCACGGCACAACTCAGCCTCAGCCTCCGACAGTACTATTCCACCGTGGGCACGAGGGTACCGGGCACGCTCGGGCGCGCACCGGCAAGGGCGACGATTTATCAGAACCGGGGACAAGTGGCACGGGTGAGGTCTAGTCTTCTTTGACCCAGCGCTTCTTGCTTCTCCTCCTCTTCCCACCCCCAGGTGCAGGCCTACGGTCTGGGGTGGACGGGCCACCCTCAACACCACCCACCGCCACAGGAGGGGCGCCACCAGAGGCGCTTCCCCCACCAGCCACGGGCTCAGCCATAGAGGACTCAGGCACCTGACCCCCGGAAGGAGGCGATGCCACCGCAGCCGGCGCCACCACAGGGGCCACCACCCCACCCCGCCGAAGAGGACGCCTCTACCACCACACCCGACGAATCCGATGGGCGTCCACCCACACCACCCTCCAAGGCGGGTGGTGGTGGGATAACCGCCGGCGTAACAACCCCCCGCAGGAGCTCCTCTGCCAGTCCCCGAGAAATCTCAGGGTCCAGCCCATCCCCCACCGTAACAACCGTAGTAACCGAAGCTACCGAGGGAGTAGGCGACGAAGGAATAACCGTAGGAGCCTCGGCTCCAGCCATCGTAGAAACCTAGCCCCTGGTGTGAAAGAGACCTGTGAGTCCAGGGCAGCCGTCAAGGGAGCGTTCTCCTTCTCAGCGAGATGAAGTCGCCGAGAAAGGACCGAGATGTGATGCCGAAGGCGAGAGACTTCGGCCTCCAGGGCGAAGTTCATCTCGACGGCACGAGACAGAACCACTGACGAACGTAAGGCGGACGCGGCGGAGCGGGGAGAGGCTCGCTTAGCCATAGCGACCGTAAGGAGAGGAGGCCGCAAGTGAGGAAGTCGTAGATAGGCGAGATGAAGAACCTCGGTTCTTCAAACAATCGTAGGAGGAGGGAAAGCAACTATCGTGATAGAAGCTTAAAGACTTGAAGCTATTGTGAGATAGAAATCAAGGGCTCTGATTGGCCTGACACTATAGATTCGTACCGAGGCGGAGCGAATATAGAAGTAAGGAAATTACTTAGAACATTCAATCGAATTTATTAACCATGTACCGCCGACTCCGGCATACGATGTGCCCGGGGCTGGAGGACCCCCAGTTAGCGCACCCCCAGTAACTACCACTATCTACAAAACAATCCAAACCTCCGACCCCAAACCTCCAACATGCCCGCGCCATTCCCACAACACGAATACTAAGTACAAAGTCATCAACGGTAACGAAAGTTCTCTCCAAAGCGACAACGTAGACCCTCTGGTATGGGTCCAACCAAGCCAAGTAGCCAAAGCCGCAAGACCTCCTCACGTAGCCGAAGCCCAGTCCGGTACCAGTCCCCAGGTTCCCTGTACAAAAACAAAAATCCAGTACCGTCATCTGAATATGACCCCGCAACCCGTCCTCCACAGTAGAAACCCACCCGGCACCCCCACACAATGATCTCGGGACACCCCCAGCCGACCGCAACGGCCAAACACCCCCCTAATATCCCATAAACAAAAGAAACACCCAAAACCCAAGCGCGAAGTCCTAAAGGAAAACCGACTTATTGGACAAGGGCTCCCTAGCCGAGGGGGCCGGGACCGGCACACATCTGGCGCGTCTTGCAACTAGCGCAATAACACTAGGGGCACCATCCGGACGCCCAGTCAATCGCAGACTATTCTCCCCACAGGAAGGACACCACGACGATACACCTCAGCCTCCGCCACCGACAAAGCAGACAAGCCGGGGTCCGTAGGAGCCGGGCGCGACCGAGTGCGCACCGGCGATGGCGATGACGTATCCGAACCGGGGACAAGTGGCACAGGTGAGGTCTGGTCTTCTTTGACCCGGCGCTTCTTGTTTCTCCTCCTCTTCCCATCCCCAGGCGCAGGTCTACGGTCGGGGGTGCACGGGCCACCCTCAACACCACCCACCAGCACAGGGGGGGCGCCACTAGAGGCGCTTCCCCGACCAGCCACGGGCTCAGCCACAGAGGACTCAGGCACCTTCCCTCCTGAAGGGGGTGATACCACCGCAACCGGCGCCACCACAGAGCTAACCACCTCACCCACCAGAAAGGACGCCTCAGCCACCACACCCGACGAATCAGGTGGAGGCCCACGCACACCACCCCCCGCAGGGGGTGGTGGCGGGGGATAAGCGCCGGCGTAACAACCATCTGAGGGAGCTCCTCTGCCAGGCCCTGAGAAATCTCAGGGTCCAGCCCATCCCCCACCGTAACCACCGTAAACCAACCGAAGCGGACCGTGGGAGTAGGCGACGAAGGAATAACCGTAGGAGCCTCGGCACCAGCCATCGTAGAGACCAAGCCCCTAGTGAAAGAGACCTGAGAGTCCAGGGCGGCCGGCAAGGCAGGGTTCGCCTACTCAGCGCGATGAAGCCGCGAGAGAGGACAGAAGATGTGATGCCGATGGCGAGAGACTTCGGCCTCCAGGGCGATGGTCTTCTCGACGGCACGAGGACAGAACCACCGACGAATGCAAGGCGGACGTGGCGGGAGGGGGGAGAGGCTCGCTTAGCCAT